>BJKM01000135.1:462500-1062500 GCA_015082035.1 Chaenogobius annularis | reverse complement strand
TGCTGTACCGGTTCAAAACCAGACTGTCACTCAGCTTTATCCACAGACAGTAATCACACTTTCATTTGAAAACCCACTCACAATGGCTACTGGTTGAGGAAGCAAAGTGCTAGTTAAATCCAGTCATTTCAAAACAACGTCTCCTGTCATCTTTTGAATTTAGAGACCATAATAACAACAACATTGTAGAGTGCTGCTGTGGTGGCTTTGGTCTTGTACTGACTCGTGTTCAGGCATCTTTGAGGAAGTTATGGGTTTTACTGCAGGAGTAAACAAGTAAAAGTACAGATATTTTTGACGTTTTGAAAAATACCTGTTCAATGTCACTACTACTTGAGAAACCAGAGCACATTAATGATAATGGGAAACAAATATGGACTGTCGTTTTAATAGTTTCAGATGCCTTTCTGAGTTGGAGACCTCGGGTAAGATTTAAAGGCTCATTTATGCTCTATTCCAGACGCATACGCAAAAAGGCTTCTGTTTGTTCTCTGCGTTGTTCTGTCTGTATGTGATCCCTATGTGGTTTGTTTGCTCACAGCTTATAAATGCGTTGCCACTGAGCTGTACGTGTGCTGACCGCTGGGGACAATTGTGAACACAGCCCAACACTGGAAGCTAAACCTTTAAAAAAGAAAAAAAAAGGGACTAGAACGAGCTGCAAAACAAATACATTCTTTCCTTACCTCGTTTTTAGGGCACTTTTACAACACGTGATCTAGAAACGGTCTTAAGTGCCTCCATGTTTGTTTTTCTGGTTGCAGTTTTTCTTCCGTTTTGGTCATTTTTGTAACTGATTTTGAGTGCACTCTGGTGGTTATTTACCAGAACACATACCTGACATTAGAAACCGTTGGAAGTATAGGTGAAGCTAACAACACACAAAGCTGTTTACGTAAAATTCTGGATAAATGAGCCTTTAGACTGCGTTACACAAACATCTTAACTAGGACTAAACCCGAGACAAAACTAGCCCTGGACCAGGATTAAATCAGGCCCAGAAGAGAACCAAATATGACAACTAAACTTGGACCAGACCAAACCATGACCAGTGGGAACGAATAGAGCCTTTTAACTAGCTTATATGTTGATCAAACTGGAATCAGTGCATTGTTTTTTGTATTCTGCTCCTTTATAAGCCGTAGCAAAATGATACATAGCACTTGGATGTAAGAAATTTAAGTAAAAGTGTATAATTAAGCCGTCAAGCATGTCTTTTTCAGTTATCCTAAAAATCCTCTGGACTCATCGCATTTAAACCATCACCCATCAGTTTTTTTCCACTTGCTTCTTGACCTTCTCCCCAACTCCCACTCCTTTCTCCAGTCACTTCCTCTGCATTCATTCCTCAACTATTTATGGCCTCTGCTGCCTTATGAGCCTGTGCAGTGAAAGTCTGGAAATCCTACCCACACATCAGTCAAAACGCCGGGGCTGTTTCTCCGGAAATGTTTGCCTGGACGTCTATAGTGTTGCTTTCTCAAATCGAGTCTGACCCGGGCTTGAATAGAGGAAGCGTAGAGAGGAAAGGGTGGGTGCAGGACCTTCTCATTGAAACGTGTTGCAAGAGGCAGGTGGCCAGGAAATGACACAGAGGAGAAAAGTGCTGCGATCACACCTTTTTGAACTGGGCCAGTCACGTCCACCCACAGCTATTTGGACTTCATCACCTTTTCAATTCAACCTTAAGTCTCTTCTGTCCCAGTGAATTACGATGTTCCAACAATCACCTCAGATTACCCACTGTGTGTGTGTGTGTGTGTCTGTGTGTGTGTTTTGGCTCAAAAGATGCAGCTGAATGTGAAATGATGATGTGCCACGAGAAGTCGAGAGCACAATAGGAAAGACCAGCCTGGGATTTAGCTCAAGGCCAGTGGATGAAACATAATTCTAAGGGTAACAATAAAAAAAGTTTAAGTTTTAAACTTCTTTTTGCCCCTTTTCCCCCAGTCCGTTTTCCCCTTGTATTTGGGGATGTCAAGATTATTTGGTTAATTGATCAGGTCACAATATAATCGTAACAACTAATAAACTATCATGACTAAGGAAGCAAAATTAAGTATTTTTGATTAAGTTTGTTGTCAAAAAAAAAAAGATAAACGTAAATTACTTTTTATCTGGCTATCATCGTTACAGTTTAACATTATTTTGTCATTCAGAAAGTTCCATTTTGTACAGCAGGTCACAAACTTGAGGAATAGTAACAAATAGTGTTAGACATGTGGGAATCAAAGAGTAATTGTTAAATCTTCTCACAGTAATCGTAACACTAACATTTTATATTGTGACAGCCCTAGCAGCTGCGCATATCTGAAATTTGTAGCCGTGTGAGTTTTTATGTGTGTATACTTACAATTACATTTGTCTAACTTCAAGTTGCCATAACACTTGTTTTGTGGTATCATTGAGCTTTCTGTTTAAACTATTCCTCGTTACAGTTATGCATATAGACATAATAAGACATCATTGTTTGACGTAAACAATGATTTGTTCTGAGTGGCAATCATCTTACATCCTACTTCTTAAACACTTACATTTATACTAGAAGCTGAGAATAGGTTTTTACGTAAACTATTCCCTTGAGTTCGTAAATGGACATTTATTTATAGAGCTCAATTCATACAATAGATTAACCAAGATATGATAGGCTGGACAGGGCTTCCAACCAATGACTCGTTGGTTAGAATGTTTTTATATTCTGTTTTCAATCTTGTCAAAGCACATATGGATTTTACTGTTACGGCATAACTTCAACCCACTATTCCCACCAATCAGTTGAGAAACATGGTGTGCAGGATTAGCTGTATTGCATTTATATGACGCTGAAGTAAGGGCATGACCTTTACATTGGGCCCGGTATTCCTTTGACTACCTGTAATTGTCTCGGATGAGTCTACAGTAGTACAAAATGAACTTTGGCCTTTAATCAGTGCAGTATGTGATGTGTCGCTCCAAGTTTCTGCTCAGCCGTGATCACAGAGGAGGAAGCGGTCTGACGAGGAGAAACTCGATATGGATTTCATTGCACCATGACAAACCCTAACTCATTTTCTTGACTGGAAAATGGAAACTAAAGGGCATTACGCTTTACTGTATGTACTTCTGACATCTGCTTCAGCATCACTGTGAGTAAATCCTCCCAAACTCGACTGTCATTGCGTAATCTTGATGAACGGTCTGTTAACAAGGTCAAACTTTGGGCTTTTGGAGTTTTTTTTTTTTTTTTTTCTGAGAGTAAGGCCGTGTCTGGTGTAAAATGTTTCTGTATTTCCAGTGGTTTACTTGATGGTTGAAGCGTGACGATACTTTGAGTGATCTTTGAGAGAATTACATTCCTCATCAGACTCTCTTTCAATGGGAAAGTGGAGGGGAGAATGACAACATGAGGGTTGATAAAAAGCTTGGCTGCCCGCCCTGTACAGAGTCAATCAAAACGCTTTGAAATCTGCACATCCCAAAGACTTGGAAATACCCACGATTCCACAGACATTTCAATTTGAAGGCTGGAATTAAATTGACTTCATCCGTTTTCTGGCATCTGAACGTCATTTGTCAGTGAATTGGGCCACAGAGTTGGACAGTGAAGTCCTTGTGACAGTCCAAGGCCGAACGGGCAGCTGATGGAAAAAAAAGAAAAAGTTTAATCAGTTTTGAAATACCGTACTGCATGCTAAAAGCCAGATTATTTACAGAAAATATGGCAGAACAGTGCTGAAGGTGATGCTGATTGCCCTCTTACCGGCATGTTAGCAGTTCAAGCCTATTTTGTCATCCTTTGGCAGGCTAAATCTACACACAGTAAATACTTTGTACTCAGTTTGTTTGTTGCTGCTTGCAAAATCAAGGACTAAAAACAACTGAATTTATACAACTGACTCACCATAGAGTTGGAATGTACTGCCTAAAAGAAAACCCATGATTTTAAACACACACACACACACACACACACACACACACACACACACACAGAATTTTGTTCTGACAATCATTTTATGTGATGCAAAAACAAAACATTTTCGAATAAACAGTCCAAAACTTTAAAGGCAATCCACAATTGAATGTGTTTCTTTTTCAGCTCAAAGAAAGAAGAAGAAAAAAAAAAAACTTCTGTTGATCCGACCGCAATTGCTGAAGAGTACTTTGAGTAATCAGACATATTGCTTGGGGTGGGCAATATTGACAAAAATGAATATCTGAATTCAATTTCTTTTAAATTTGTTGATGATATTTTCACAAAGCATCAGGAATGTGCTCAAACGTGCCTGTGAATGTCTTGGCTGATGTTCAATATCAAACATCAATCATACTATTACACTAGACAGATTACACTAAATATTTCTGTCTGTTCCTGATTCAGTCCATCAATTGCAATATTCGAAATGTTTAGATTTATAGCTCCCACCTCTAATTATGTATGAAAGCCGTCTTGACGTGTTCAATTATTGTTTGCCCACCTTTATATTCTGAGAAACAAATTCAGGGTAAAGAGCCAAGCCTGCTGTTTAGCCTTCCTCCCCTCGGGCCAGCAACATGCCCTCTCTCTTTTATCCCTCCATCTTTCTCCTTCTCCTTCCTTCTCTCTTCTCTCTCCCCCCCCCTCCACATCTGTAAGAGCTTAAGGCGCAGTGGGCCGGAGCGGAGCCACCACAGTTCTGGGCTTTGTCAGACTTCACGGCCTGTGCCAGCTCGGCTCTGTCTTAAATGGTTTAGAGTCTGTCATGGAGCACTAAGGGAGAAACGAGTTCACTGCCACCCGAAAACCAGGAGCTCATCGAAGCAGTGGTCTGTGCAGCGCCGGCGGCTGGGGACTGAGGTCCATTTTTACCGATCATGCTTTTATTTGAGGGCACTAGAGAGGAGAGAAGGGGAGACAAGGACAGGCAGATTCACTTAGATAACACAGAACTCTTTTCACTTTGACTTCATGATAGTATTTTTTGGCTTTGTCATGTTCTCACATTCTTTCACTCCATATTCATTCGTAGTTCCCACTCACGGTGGTATGCACACTTTGCTGGTGGTAATTTGTAGGGACCAACTTTTGTCCTGGTGCGTTAATAATGTGAAAGTCTAATCTTAATTTGGCGGTAGTTGTTTTTTTATGGTAAATAAAGCGTTCTTCTCACTTAGCGATGGTAAGCACTTCAGTAGCCACAGCTGCTCTGGAGTAGATTGATGGATCTGCGCTATTTCTTTTTTTTTTTTTCATAAAGCCCAAAATCCCAGCCACAGTTTTCTCACAGGACTTCTCAAAATTGTTGATTTTACCAACAGAAGGTCACTGCTCATACATCAGGCTGCTGTGCTACAGTTAGTCAATGTTTTTGTATCTGTCTGTATTAAAAAAAAATGGATTAACTAAAGAAGAAGCAACGTTCACAGGAAACAAGCGAATGGAAAACTGTCCCAGAGCATCCCCTGTCCTTAGACTCTTCTTCTGTCTGGCCTGGTCACCGGTTTTATCTTGACGACTTCAGATGGCCGTGATTGACAGGTGGATTAGCCAATCAGGGAGCCTCATGAGCCGCCCGTATCAAAACAACGGCAAATGGCTGCTTGCGAGGAAAAGAAAAACAGCAACAACGTCACAGGGACTGAAAAAATCTGCAGAATCTATGAGCAAAGCACAAAACTCTGTTTGCTTTTGTTCCAAATGATACAGTAGATGACCGATGAGCTCCTTTGTTTCAAATGAGTCACGGAAATAAACAGATCTGATTTCACGTTTCTGATTGCACGTTTCTGTTTGAGGTTGGCGGTGACCAGACTCACTCTTCGTAAAGAATTGGAGAAGCGTGTACTGTGCTGCCCAGTGGTCGAGTGGTTAAGACATCAGCACACATACGCTAGGCTCCAAGTGCACCCGGCTGCAGTGTTGTGAGTTTGACTCCCGACTCCGACAATTTACTGCAAGTCCTCCCTTCTCGCTCATCACAATCTCACGCTGAACGTTCCTGTCCTTTAAGCCTTCGGGCCAAGAAAAGAAAAAAAAAGGAGAAGTATGTATTACCACCACCAATCCTGAAGGGTGAAGTGAAGTGCATTGCCCACAAACACAGCAGTAGAGTATAACAAAGAATTATTTTAGTAGTCAAAGGTCTGCGATAATTTCTTAGATACAATTATTACTAGTGTACCCTGATACTTTTTAAGTAAATCATCAACCAAATAAAGGCTGGAATATGAGGACTGGAGACTTCTAGATAGAGTGTATTTACCAATAAAGTGTATTGTTTTTTTTTTACTGCCTTTTTTATATTTATTTTTTAATTTATTAACCTTTATTTAACCAGATAAGAAACCGTTGAGATTGAGACCTCTTTTACAAGGGTGACCTGAAAATATATCCTTATTATCAAATTGTCTGTATGTGTTTTATAGTCTGTATTGTCCAGATAATAATTTTACATATCAAACTACGACATTTCTAGTCAGAATTAGTCGATAAATGCCATATACAGCAGCTCAACCTGGCAACCTTTGGTGAGGAGGGGGAAATCTAACCTCACTGCCACCCAAGTCTTATTTTAGACTCTTTATATATTGTTTCACTTTCAAACCTATACATAGACAATGTTCTTCCTTTAATGATAGTCATTTGAAAGCTAAATAGTTTGTGAGGTGGTATTTTGGGTGAGCAGTTCAGGCCTCTGCTGCTGCCACTGCACTCATACTGCCATGTGTTTGGATTGGTGCAGCTTTGGGAAGTGGGGCATTGTCTGGACAGTCCAGATCTGCAGATACAGAGGAGCCCAGACCAGACTGCGGTTCAGGACTGTGGAGCACCAACGACCAACGTCATCTTTGTTTTAGTTGGATCTGGAAAACACTTAGCCAAGTCCCAGACTTCACAGGAAATAAAAACGTATGAAAATAAGCAGGTTTTCTGACAGTTTGATTATGCTCCACTGGAAATATTTTAGTTTGGATTTTATGGACAGATTGGGGCCGCACAAAGAGGGCTGCGATACATATAAATGATGCATACCCGTATGTTGTAATACAAAATACAATTAATTCACTTATGTTTAATGTGCGCTCGTTCTTCTCCTCAAAGTCTGGAGAAAAGTCACTTAGAACATGTGCCACAAAGCATTACAAATAAATTAGATTAGGTCTTTACCATTTCATTTTGACAGTTTTTGTTTGAAACATAATCAAGATTTCAACTATGAGCCAAATAATCATGATTAAGAATTTGGTACACTGTGTTAAAAGGTCATTTGGTGAACAATACAACAGAAAGCATCTCTGCAACTTGGCAAAAGAAAAGCATTTATTTGTTTATACTTTTTTTTTTTTTTGGTGGCCTTTTTATTGATTTATAATCTTATATACCAAAAACTCATGCAAATTAATAGCCTAAAAGATGAAGAAGATGAAAAAAATACAGAAAATAAAATAAACATACATTATACAAACATACTAAACCAAATCTTTGTCTTTTTATCTTTGTCTGTACTGTGGTTCTCAAACATAGGCGCAGCTGCTCTCTCTATTAGAGCTATAGTCGATCAAAGAAATTCTTAGTCGACCAAAAACACATTTTTACCCACAAGGGGGCGTGGTAAAAATCGGTAAAAAACGGTATATTTATGCATAAAGGCAGATTAAATCCCAAATCATAAACTAACTCACTTCATACCTTCTCCTTTTTGCTGTTGTTCGAAACAAATCGCGGATCAATGACCAAACGACCACAACCTAGGTCTTGAAACCAAAAAAATCAGATTAGGCCAGCTCAATATTCTACAGAAAAGCAATAAACCTTTGGATGTTACATTATAATAAAGTATTCTTATAGAAAATGTACAGCGTCAGATTCATAACAATTTAGCTTTATCTTGGAACTTTTATACTTTGTTTGATATTACAATAATCAGCTTATGATGCACTATCAGACTCAGTAAATCTGGTATCAAACGTTAACAGCCAGACTTTGTCATTGTCACTTAAAAACCATCATTTTATGTAAATTGCAATGTAAGTAAAAATCAATAGAGCAAGTCTGTTTCCAATTTTTCACGCTGGATTATTTAACAAACACTGAACTTTATCTCCATGGTATCTTTTGCCTGTGCATTCAGAGCGCCCAATTTCACGGCTCATCGTGGGCCGCCCCACTGTCAAACGCAGCCCTTTGTCGGTTCCTGTTGTGCTCAAGAGACACGCTTGCTAAAAGATCTGCATCTGATTTATGTTTTCTGGCAAAAGCAGCCAATTAATTATCCCGGGTGTAGGCTCAAATTACAACGTGCATGGGCTGTTGTGGCAGAGTGCACGACCCCAAATAGCTGCTCTGTCAGTGCCGTGAAGTTAATATGATATAGTGCGTCTGGTGGCCAATCTGAAACAGGGCATGCATGGTAATATATCCCACATGGAGTGCTACACTTTGATCAAACCAAAAAGTTCTAAATGCCCCAGGACTTCTGTTCATTTTGATTATATTACTCTGCTAGACTTTGTTTAGCATCCATGCCAAGTTCAAATGCATCGTGACTTTAAGTGGCGTAATGTAAAGTTCTCAAACATGGAATAAAAATGTTTGCATCAAGAAGGGCATCAGGTGTAAAAATCTAGACTAAGAATTGTGAACACAAATTATATCTGACGTTTGTAAAATGGGGAAAATTAACCTTGGCCTCAATTTGAGTGACTTATTTAACAGACTTTGGACTAAATGGGACATAAACGTTGGACAATTCATGTAGTGAGTTTTTGATGTCTTGTGCCATTATCATCTGTTGTGTTCTCGCTCTTGTTGTCCTGTTCTGTGTTTTATGTTTTAATGTTGTGATATTGTATGTTATAAGCTCCTTTGTATACATTCATTGTTTTGTTTCAACAGCAGCTAAAAAAAAAACCACACCGGGAACTACAAAGACCATGATCCTTAGCTACATTCCAGTGCAGACAACATGAGGGAATTATTGTTTAAAGCACTTTTGTAATGTTTAATTATGTTAGAATATAGAAGTAACAATTCTCACAAATGCTTGTTAATCCATTTTTAAAGGAACAAGTTGTATTTCTTTTTTTTTTTTTTTTTTTTTTTGCCTCCCCACAATGATGAAATAAATATTGTAAAGAAAAAATATATCATAATATCGTGACAATATCTTACCATGAGATTAGCATATCATTACATCCCTAGTGAACATTGCTTATTTGGTTCAAATTAGGGGCAGGGAATATGCCAAAAACATTTCAATCAATTCAATTTCTTGGAGCCAGATCACAATAGATGAACAGTGTCTATTTTCTTATAAATACAATCATCTGCTTCTTCAGACAGTTCCAGCTGTCACTCACTCGGCGCATGACAAAGGCTGGCCAGTAGAAAAAGTGTGTCTGTGTTCGAACAGACAGATGCAGTAAATAGAAAAATGGTGAATCACAATTTGACGATTTGACCAAAATAGCACATTCTCACAGAGGCCAGTGCACAATTTGATTTGTGTCTTTATATCGCCCTGCCCTACACATATGACAGACGGAGTTTTCTTTGCTGAAAAACTGGATTTAGAATTCAAAATGGTACGTCTAATAGTCTAATAGTGGAGAGACCATTTTCTTTCTTCATTTGTGTATGAATATAGTGTGTGAGTGAGTGGAGAGGGATTGGTGCTTGACGACGTAAATGTTTTTTTTACTTCTCTACAATAAAAAAAGCATCATGCGCCAGGCTCCAGGTGCAGCCGGCCGCAGTGTTGTGAGTTCGATTCCGGACTCCGACGGTTTGCTGCTAAAGTCAGTGGTAGGTTGTACTCAGTTACATTTACTCAGTTACATTTACTTGTGCAACTTTTTAAATAAATTGTTGAACTGAAGTGTTTGAACAAGTGTTTCTTGCACTGATCTTTTTGCATGTGCATTATTTAATGTTTTGTTCTTCCAATTACATTCAAGTCCTGACAGTTTCCCCACTTTTACTCTTACTTGAGCCATTGCTTTGACTTCTACATTTGACTTCAATACTTGAGTAACTCCTTAGTAAACAATTTATAAGGTGTTGATACGCAGTAGTTATTTATTTCTAAGCACTTTGACAATTACTATCTTTTGTAGAGGTCCTATAAGACCTTTTAAGTATGAATAAGTCATTAACCAAAAACTTGTGTGTTAATAAACCAAGTACAATATGTTTGTAAGAGCATTATCAAGCTGCTTACTTGACTGTTTTCAATATCAAAGTGACAACTGCTTGTAAATGCCTCTTGAACAAATAACTTAATGCATTATAAATTGTTTAAGGAACCTTATTTTAAAGCGTTACCCAACACTCTAACTTGAGTAAAATGTTTGGCTACTGTCCTCTGATTAAAGTTATGTTTCATCAATTATTTACTTTGTGTTGTAAATACTGCAGACTGTTAACATGTCACAACACGTGTCTTTGCTGCTGTTAACTATTATGTCATGTCTTGTCAGCTTGATGGGTTGGAGTTATCAGGAACTGTAAAACGACTTCCTCCTCCAGGGCTGGACTCCAGTGGGCTTGACATGGGACTCAAGGCCTCCGAGACTTTCCACTTTGGGTCACATCCTCTCCAAAATCCGTGGATTAGTCATATCTCTTCCCATTGTCCTTGCCAAGCCATGGCCCACTTAGCCACAGTTTGTCTTTGTTCAGTTTTTATGGCTGTACAGTCTTGCCAGGGTCAGCACCGGAGTTAAAAATGACTTGTTCTGCTTCTCATTTTCTACTTAGTTGGGGGAAAAGTGCAGAGGAAAAAGGACAACTCCCAGAATTAAAAAGGCCTTTGGCAAATCGTGTTACAGTGTGGCCAATAGAAGCTAATGCCCTTCAAACTACATCATGCTACACAATGCTGATGTGTACCGTAATTCCCAAACATATGGGTGGAAGAAGAATTCCAAAATGTGCCAGCCTAATGTGCACGCATAATACAATTATAATACAATCGAAACACTTTTCTGAGTATAATCACGACTGTTAGTAAACCTAATGCTAAAATAGCTCATCTAATCATTTGCTGCCCCCAATAAAACCAAGGTAGAAATACAGCTTTAGCGTGTACTCAGGAGGCTAAAATGTTCCTAAACGCTCCTGCAAATGTGCGTAAGTAAATTGTGTAAAAGTAGGTTTTTACTACGTCTATGTCATTTTTTCCCGTATTGTCTCATAGATATGCTATTGTTCCACAGTATGCCATTAAAGGCACAGTACTTAACTTTTTAGCCAAAAAATAACTAAAGCATGTTATAATCATTTTGCATGGTTTTATTTCACCCAAAAAATACAAAAATAAAGGAAACCACAAACCTGACTTGTACTTTGCTTGGAGGAGCCTCCACCTGCTCGTTTCCATGGAAACGTTGTTCATTTAGCTTTAATAGTCCACAGTTTGGCATAAAACTCATCTGCAATTGTACTTTTAAACTTATTCATCACGAATGTATCCAATTACTGGTGTTTTTATTGCTTGGAAAACATGCATTTGTTACTTTAAATGAGGTTGCCTCTCCAGTGATCTGACCTGTAAGTTGGCCCATTGTCATCACTTGCTCCATGGATGTAGATTTAATGCTTCATGTCATTTTGTGTAAAATTCTAGCCAAGGCAATATCATCTCAAGCAAGTGGCACTCTCTTCACCAGAAAAGTTACATAAAGCACTTTTAAATTTCAACAGTGGTTAAACAAAAACACTGAAGTCAACTAAAAATGGGTGCTCAATTTACTCGTGTTATGGGGAAAAGGAATGTGCTAGTCGTTTTATAGTTACTTCTGGATCTTAATAAACATGAATTCTAAACTTGGCCTTGTGGATTCCTAGAAGAAGAGAGAAGGCTGGTTCCATTCTGCCGCGGCGCTGGATGGCTCTGTGGAAGTTTTAATGAGACTCAGATGTGGTTCTAATCAAAGGAATATGGCAGGAAGTGTTTCTGCAAGATGGGCTACAATGAGACTGCAACGATATGGTGGAGATCACAGACGAGCAGTGGGTTTACAAGGTGGGAAGGATCTCCATGTTTCTATCATGCTGTTGCCTTTTGAAAAGTTAACTCGAAAAGTAAAAGTTTCATTTTTTTATTTATCATTTTTTCAAACACGTTCCAGCAAAGGTCAGAAATGGTTCAGAGAAACAACACAGGATGAATATTGTTATGTTTGGCACAAATAATGTTATGTTTTGGCACAAACGCACTGGATTTTTACAAGTAATAAAGTATATATATATATATATATGAAGATGTATTGTAAAAGAAACGCTCAGTGCGCGCTCAGCATCTAATCATCGAGCGTTTTATTCTCCGCGATCAGGAAGTTAGCATGCTAGTTGTTGTTAGCTTTAACGTTAAAACACGCTCGCTGCCTCTGATGGTTGAGAAAAGCTCTTGCACATGCATAAAAATGAATAATTTGGATGCTCAGAATGCGTTAGGTAAGTGAGCAATATATGTGGACTGCTGAGTTCTGTTTTTTTTTTACGGTTTTAAGACTGTAATCAATCAAGCACAGCACCTTTAATATCATGCTTTCTTTTTTTATCCGAGTTGAACAGAAGAATAAAAATAGAAATCTCTTGATACTACCCGATTCCCACATGGACGGTTTAAGGGTTATAAGCAAATTAAAGCAATAAAATACTTCTGTAAATGTAATAAACTCACACTTATTTACTTCAGACTCAACAAAACAAGAGACGTTCTGGTGACACAATACAGTTCGTTAAAATAAGATTAGGCCATAAGTTTTAAGTGCATTTCATACGCTCAGTTAGAAAATGCTTAGTCACCTAAAAAGCTTGTTTCAAATGATGATTTACGGTTCTACATATTGGCGTGTGGCATTTGCTCAGCGTCTTTTTATGCTGAAGTTGCATGCGCAGTTAAAGCCGCGGAATACCACAATATGCAGCCTGCTCTCCCTCCGTTCTCGCACAATGGCTCTGCTCAGCTCTAACTGCAGTATAGCAGGCCTTTCCACCAGACTCACCATACCCCCACATCAGTCCAGATATGACGACATTTGCTGATAAAGTTTCAAGAATTAGCAATCCGTCTCTGTCGTACCGCAAGCCCCTTTCGTCTGGCCGTAGATAAACACAGTGGTCTATATATTGTAAGCTTGTTTGCAGTTAAATGCCACCGCACACGTTGACAAACACTGGCTCATGCGATAACCATTTAACCATTCAACATACCAGACTTCCACTTGAAAAGACCCAATTTGTCAGTCATCTGTGGCGACTTCTCATGTGGCCACTTTGGCTGTGAGTGTGACGTTTATTTTGCATCTTTGTGATTCACACAGGCAAACCACAAACGCACTGGAAGGATATTAAAGAGCAATGGTTCACTGGAAAATGAGCGCTTTTTTAATTACTTGTCATTTGAATATCATTGTTTGGACACGTTTCGGTGGAATCTGTTCTATTACATTGTTTGAAAAAATGGTTTGAAATAAGAAAATAAACATTAAAACCCCCATTGGCCAATAAGTTAAAAAGGGTAATGTTGAGACAAGTCAGACGCATGTTAACATACGCCAAGATCTCCATTTAATTTAATTTGAAAATATTTGGCATATTTTGCAGTGTAATTAATTATTTGTTAAACATATGGCATAAATAGAGGTAAACATAGCTTGTGGTTTTTCTATTGATTTACCATTTTACCCACACCATACCCATGATCTTGTGCTTTTCTTCTTGGGTTGTTTTAACGTCTGACTGTTGTTTTGACTGTAAATAGTCTGTTTTCTTTGTAATGTCTCAGATGTGTCGTCATGTTGTGCCCGTTGTCTTGTAATGCCAAGTTATGTGTCTGTTGTCGTCCAACCGAATGTTTGATGTTCATACCTTCCTTGGGACAACAGATAAAATGTAGCTATTGTGCTAACTCCGGCATATTTATGTTGAAGTTGTTTGCAGACACATTGATTATTATGCACTTTTCTTAATTCCAATACATAAATATAACACATATTTGGTCATTGGCAACAAATAAAATAACATTAAAACTATACATTTGTTGCCGCTACATTGACATTCAAACTTGTAGCTTTCACTGTACGACAATGAACATGAGTATTAATATCTACTGTACTTTTGTTTTTAAATAGAGTAGACCTATTATAATATAGATACATTTATTGAATTGGATTATTTTGAAGTGAATGCTCGGAAAATGTTTGCTAGCCTTCAACAAAAATGTTCCTCTGCGAACAACTCAGCTCCGTCAAAAGACTCTGAAAGACTGCTTTTAGACAGAGCGCAGTTAGAGTCAATCAAACCATTGAGAAAAGAATAGATCTGCAGTTTTAAGTAGTCACCAAGACAGACAGAAAGAAAGAAATTGTCACTAAAATAGCCTGTCAAAGCTGGTTTGGTCTGTTTACGACACACTCACTGCTTCTGCCTGGAACCGAGAGCGCAGTAATCAGCATTTAGGAGGAGGTCAGAGGAGTTTCTTTGCCAGGGTGAGACAGATGCCTAAAACACATCAACTTGCGTGATATTTCTGCCTGTTTTTATTTAGCACAGTCCGTAATGTCAATGATTGAGGGCCTCAATCACTACGTTTACAATGCACGCTAGGAAAACCGGATAAGTGCCTTTTCAGAATGCTTGTTTGCCAGAAATGTGGTTAAACCTGTATGTATGATTATTATCAGCAATTATAGCTACAAAGAGTTGGTGCTAATTCAAAATGTCCAGGCAACTCTAAATGTCTCTTCGTTCTTATTCGTATTAATTATTTTTTGCTGCATGTAGAAGAGGAAAAGAGTGGTCTGACAGGGTTTGGAGCAAAGACTAATTGAGTTTGGAGTTCTCTGAGCATGTAAACGTAGTGACTGGTCTCGTCTTCTCCAGGTGGGTGGCTGGTGGCGAGGCTCACTTCAGGCATAACACGGTTTTCCATTACAGACTGTATAAGGTGGAAAAAACATGTTTTCTTAATTGGTTCATTGTAAAGCCTCCAAGCCATGTGCAAAGCAGATGGGAAGGATCCAGGATTCTCCAACAGACTTCTGAATGTTTTGTCCCCTTTATGTTAACAAATGAGATCACTTAGCCAAGGATGTCCCATCGCATTAGAATAATTTGTCTATTGATTTTGCATTGTTCCTCTTGTCGCAGGTCAAGTAGCTCTAGACAGATTTAATTTGGAGGAAAAGGCGGTAGCATCCTCTGTAGACATCCGACGGACACCGCGCACCTGGTTAATAGACTTGTAAAACATAAAAGAAGGGTAACGTGTACATACAGGTAAGTAAAATTGCAAGGACCACACACACGTATACATAGACTGTAGTCGTCACGGACCAGGAGTCAATCTTCAACAGCACTGTACTTTGGCTAAATGAATCATGGGATGTTTTGGTCCTGTCTGGTATTTAGTTTGCATTGTGAGTCATGTTACATTCCAGGTGTTAAGTCTGGAAAAAGCTGAAGAAGATAAATGTGCCGCAAAGGGAAAGACTTCTGCATTCTTCCAATTCTAACTACTTTTCCTCAAATGATTAACTCTAAATATTTTAAAAGTTCACTTGTATTGCTGAACATTTGGGGAACATATTTTGGTCAAAGATAGTTCTGTTCCTTTCTTTCTAATGAGTTGGTCAATAATGTTATGGACCTGAACAGTCAATAAAAGCGTCAGGTCACAAAAATGGATCAAGCTAAAGTGTTTGTAAAGATATAAAGAATGAAAGGCTGGTACTGCTCCAGGAGTTGGTTCAAATGCATTTTTTCACTGGGAGTGTTAGCGTTATAGCCGCAAAACATACGCAAACAATGAAAAACAGGGCTTTTTTGGCAAATCAAACACAAGCATCAGAGACACGTTAGAAAATGACCACGTGTGGCACTGTTTTACGTAGAATATAAATGTTAAAAGCATACACGCTAACAACCACATAATAAGCATTTCCTAAATGTTATGTTTTGCTGGAATCTAATGCACCAAAAACGAATGTAGTGGGCCAGAACAGTTTGACAATTACATTTTTGTTCTAGTTCATTAAGCACCAAAAAACCTGCAAACATTAAACTGGAAGTTAGATCATGACTAGTATTACTCCAAAATAGTTTTTATTTGGCTGCCTCATTGAAATATTCATGAGTAACAGGCTTATGTGCGCAGCTCTTCTAAACACGTCACTTCGGGAAGGGTTCAGTACAGACTAATCACACCACAAAGGGTGGAATTCGTTGCATGTACCATTTGATTTTAAAAGCCATGTGAAGATACTGATAGTTTACGAAGAACAAAGGTACGAACCCTCTTGCATTCTTTGTTCTAAAACTAAAATCAAAGCCACGTCGTTGGCACAGATGCAGGCCCCGGGGCACTGCGAGCTGCTTTATCAGCCTCTTATTTACAGCCCACAAAAACAGCAGGGGCTCTGGTCTGGGTCATTTTTGACCATTTGTCTGGCTGGAAACACACCAAACTAATCAAAGCTCTCTGAGATTGAATTTCCATTGCTGCCAAACACCAAACTAAACTAGTCAGAAGCCACAGCTTAAGTGGATGTAGATGAAATGAAAAAGGAACACCAAATCAAATTAATTAAAGAAATAAACCATCTATCAAGTTCATATGGTCTGTTCAGTGACACACCAACCCTCAATAAACAAACTTCAGTGGATACAGATGCATTCACTTCCCCGTCTGGTGGAGTAAACCTCATGCTGTAGACTTGGACTAAACCTCTTACAAACAGGTGGTCTTCAAACAACGTTCATTTTGTCTTCTTTTGCCTTCCACAAACTTAAGTTAATAAGTTTAGAAATGTAGTTATCTTGTTTCTAAAATAATCACCACAATCAATACACACATTCATACCCTGACTGACACCCATTTAGGTCACTTACTTGAGGAGCACACACACACACACACACACACACACACACACACACACACACACACACACAGACACAGACACAGACACACAAACACACCAGAGAGAGGTGCTTACATTTACCTTTACCTAACCAGAAAGTACATAAAAGGAAGGAAAAACAACATCATAATGGTAATAATATTAATGAAAACATTATCCCCACCATAACCTTTTGAATAGAGAGGTCCACAGTCAATCCTCTGTCAGTAAAAACATGTGGTTTTGAGCAGAGATTGTTTAAATACTTGCCACTCAAATATTGATCTACTTCCGACACACAAAAACAAATTTGCTCAATAATCCTTTACTGACATTTTCCAGGAATGTCATAAAAACAAGATTATAACTTTTCATCGCACACCTTCTTCTTATCTTATGAAGCTCATCAAACTGAAGCTTATTTAACGCTTAGCCTGAAACAGCAGCTCAGAACACGCTGCCCCCGGCTCTTTCGTGTCTTGTACCTGTCTGTTCCTCCGGTAGCGTTCTGTCAGGTCTCACATCTGAGTTGTCAACCAGGCTTTTCGTGTGGAAAATGAACAAGATCGCCTATTAGCAATGATGGTTTGAACATACCAGTGCGTACTTATGTTTTATCTTTGCTTTTGTGAAAATATTCAATGATGTTTTTCTTTTTTTTAATTGTGTAACAGCTGCAAGCGTAAGGAATTCAGAAACACGCTGCAATATATAGTACAAAACAGCCTTCCAAAGGGGCATAAAGAGCTAATTACCACTTAATAAAATGAGATTAGACAGATAGACATTGTGTGGTGTGAAATAACAGACCACACGCCGGAGGATACGACACATAATAACTGGAATTACAGTCTAACCCTGCTGTTGGGTGGCTCAGTAACTTCCATCACGTTATTGTATAGGTAAATTAGGTGATAACTGGTGGAAAAGAAAGGAAACTAATCCCCCACAAAGTCCTCGATGCCTCACGTAAAGCAAGTTGCTCCAAATGTTCTCAGGCTTCCATAGATTAACTTCAGCCTTATGGAACATCATGATTGTTTGGTTAATTGACATTTGTGATCATTCAGGTCACAGTATCATCGTAAGAACTAACATGAAAAATAATCATGTGACTTGTAGAAACAAATACGAGTCATTTCAATTCAATCTACACTCCAAAAACGTATTTCTAAATGTAAAAAGCTTCTTATCCGGCTGTTTATGTCACACTGACTTTACGTTATCATTTGGAAAGATTGATTTGATAACACCTTCCACATACAGAGGCGTCGTTGTTGATGTTGTTGATATTGTGAAATTCCTCATCAAAAATAAAATGAATAAATAAATAAATCAACTAAAATATCAACATTAAGCTAAGCCTTTTGATGCTGTTCTTGAACTTTACTGTTGCAACAATGAAATGTCTCTATCGTGGGACAAATGACCCTTTATCTGTGCATGTAGTATCAAACGTGTATATATCGTGTATATATTTGTTTCTAAATGATTGAGCTGCTTCTCCAATATGGGCCTAAAAAGAAAAGACACTTAAAACTCGTGCTTGTTTTTGTTTAATGTTTACATAGACATACGACAGCTCACAAATGCGTCAGCTTTACCCAAACACCCTCAAATAACGTTAATGAGGGAATGACTTCACTCAGATCTTTTTTGGGGGGATTTAACTATCATTGGCACGGACCAGTTTTGCATCATTGAGGTGAAATCAGTGTGAATCATAAAAACATAGTCAAAACATATGTTTCTGTTGAAATGACTGTGGAGAATATATGCTTGACTGCGACATTTTTGGCTTTTGAAATGTCCCTGTGATACAAAAACATCCACCCACCTTTCAAAAGTTACGACTCCATCATGCTTTATTTCATGCACCACCTCTTGCTTCATTCAAAAGATATTACGTAACCTTCATGTCTGTGTTTTCGTCTCCCCGGTAACATGAATGACTGCTCCCTATTTTACGGCGCGTTTCATGAAGGAGGAGGCGCAGTGGAACGTAGCAAGGGCGGACATATTAAAGTTTGGCCGTGTTCCAAAAAATTACCCAATCTTTGGATCATATACCGTCACAGCGCTGCCTCTTATCATTTTTTATTTTTATTTTTTGAATTGAATTACAAAGCAACCTTGGAGAGACAAAGGTTAGAAAAATACTTGCATTACATAAGAAGTTGTTTCAAATATTGACTGGTAGTTTCTGAGTGATGTTGGTGTCTGGCAAACAAACAAACTTTACGATGTTTAAAGGGCGTTGGGTGTGATGTGAGAGTTCCAGACTGTAATCAGAGGGGTATTGAAGGTTGTAGAGCTGTGTGTGCTTTAACATTGTCTGCAGATAAAGGCAGCAGCTGCTCATCACATTGAAGACTCTCCTGCTCCATCCAAAAGTACTCTTCAAAAAAACTAACATATAAGCGTAATGACACATAAGCGTAACATCAATCTGCATTCAAGTGGTCCTCGAGTATTCATGCTCGCGCTTGTTTGCATTAATGTGCTTTTATCTCGGAAAGACTTGATTTTGTCGTCACCAATCATAAAATGACTGAGTCCGCTCTTTAATAGGGTTCAATAGAGTTAACCGGTAAAATGAGTCGTTATTAACCTCCTCAAAAGCTAAACGCCATTTGTCTTGGTAAAGATTCTACCATTTTTATTTGACCTAGTTTAATGTATTGCTGTGAAGTGGGGTCTTTCTTGTGCAATGACACCCATCCATCCATCGACTTGTGGGCGGGAAAAGAGCTCTTGTGTCCGTCCTGACAATGAAACTTCTTTAATACAACAAAAATAGTTGCAGTTTGAAATGAAATAGTGGTTGTTGTGAATTTAATTTCATGTATTTTCCCACAATCAATCCACCACCTTGCAACAACCACCTTTTGTTTTTTTCTGCACGATGGAGCCTAAGAATACATCAAATAACCTTACTTTGACCTATCCGCTGGCTTCCCTGGACTTCTTAAGCACTTCCGCCGTAATGATGAGCAGAGCATGCAGCAGAGAAAACACAAAAACACAGCAAATGCTTGGCTTTCACTTACAACTAACATCGAACTTGAAGAATTTTTCTTGTCTTCCTGAATGAAATCTTTCTCCTACAACACTCACGAAATGTTTGAACAACCCTGTCTGACACTGGTGTTTTTGCAGCTGCCTTATTTGTGCAATAACCCAACAAATCCAGTTACAGTTAGCTATTCCCAAGTGAAACAGCTCAGTCTGCTCCAGTGGCTCATTTTCACAGAGAAATGTAGAACCGGACTGGGGGGGAATATCGAACGCACAAAGATCTTACTGTTTCGAATAAATGCAAGACTGGCTGGCAAATGGAAAAAGATTGAACTCTCTCAATTCAGAGACAAGCACTGGGAGGCAGCCAGAGGAGCCAGATGGCAGGAGGCATGAAGAAGGTATGTAGGTATGAATTTAATTACTTCCAGACGTGAGGGTGTGCTGTGGGGGGCGCCGCTGAGAGCTGAACAAACAACACCCGAAGATTAATATTATTATGACAAGGCACTATGTTTAGATTGTACTGTAGAGCAGAGAAATCAGGCACAATCCTCATCTTTATCCAGACTGGCATGAAGGCTACTGGTGAACCTGTGTTCGGATTGATGTTGGTTGCTGTTATAACACTGAAATTTCTCTATTATAGGAAAAATGATCTGTCTTTTATCTACTGCTGCATGTAGTGTCAAACATATATATATATTTTCTAAATGAGTGGGCTGCTTCTCCAATACTCAATGGGCCTAATAAGAATGAGTCATCTTTACCAAAACACTCAAAGAACGTTAAGGAGGGAATTTCTTCACTTGGATCTTTCTTGGGGGATTTAACTTTTATTGGCACAAACCAGTTTTGCTTCATTGTTGTGAAATCGATGTGAATCATACAAAAATAGTCCCTTTGGCTCACGTCATCCATCCAGGTTTAAGACTGCATGAAGGTACACTACTTCTGAATCTGTGCATGGATTGATGTTCAGTTCAGTTTCAGTTTATTTGCAGATTTAGGGCTATACTTTGCCCCCGGAGGTAGCGTTAACGTGGGCGCAGTAGAGCTCATTGTGTCACAGCTTGAAGTTGGCGCAATTGATGATGTGATAATGCCAAAATATGAGGTGGAGTAAAGCAAACTGAGGGCGTGGTCTGGTGCATTCTGTGAATAAACTTCAAAACTATTGCACTGGAGTCGTGTTACTATCCTTAAATGGACGAGATAATCTAAATAAAAAAAACCTTCAACTAATTAACAAATTATAATCAAATTTGATGTGGTTTCCCCCCTCCACCACCTAAACAGCACAGCGCTGTTACGCACTCAGCTCTTAAAGCTCTTTGCTGGACACCTCCACCTCCCACGTTGGACACCTGTTACTGCGCGGTCTGAACCAGACAGTCTCATGTGCTCAGCTCAGAGTGGAACGTCTATTTGCGAAACACATTCGCATTCAACCAAAATCCTTGTCCCAGTCAAGTTGAAACTGGTCTACTTTTTCTAATTGGTCAGATGTGCAGGAAGCAGATGAACCAGCTCACGCACAGATTGTGCAGAAACGAAGGAGACAGTGTTCTCTGGATTTTAAGATTCAAATTGTTTCATGTTTTATTACAATCAGTTACATATTCACAGAAAAAAGAGCGAAAAAAGGAACTGAATTTAGAACGCGGACATACGAGAGGGAGAGCGCAAAGAGCGAACGTGCGCATAGCGCTGTCACTGGTCAGCAGGCTTTCAGCTGTAAGTTTTTAGAATAAGAAATAGTTTTATGTGTAGTAATTTGGATTGGTTTAGCCAATCAGAGCCTATTGAAGGACAGTCCTGCAAACAAACACACTTCTGCTAAACTGATGTGTCAAGAACCAGCTGAAACAAATAAAGATGAATCAGGATCAGAATCAGAATCAGAATAGGTTTATTGCCATTGACAATGAACAAAATTCACAAACATAGGAAGTTGTTTTGGTGTTAAGGTGCAACATAAAACACTGATCAAAAAATAAAAAACAACATATATGTAATCAAAAGGGCATGCATTAAGAAACTATTTAAAATTATTATAGTATAAAATAAAAATACGCTTACTATGTACCCAATGAAATAAAGAAACAACGATCAGATGTTGCATTTCAATGATTTATTTATTTTATTTTAAAAAAAAATTGGGAACACATAAAACAATCGGAAATCAAACAATGCTTTTGCTCACTTCTTTCATTGCCTGGATATGAGGCCATGAAACACCCACACAGGAGATGCTTTTGAATACCACGGTTCTGAGTCATTGGTTCAAACTCTATCACCCTGTATGGACTGGCACCATCCCACTCCAGCCTCCAGCGGCCAAGTCAAGCCTCTTTATGCCAGCGCTAAGGTCGGCAAGGAAGCAAAATTGCGCCCTGGCCCCGCCCCCTGAAAAAGGCTCAAGTTAACGCAAATACTTCCCATAGAGTTTATTCGCACTTGCACATAGACCACATCAAAATTGGAACTAAACTATGACCACATTTGTAATTAAACCTGGACTGGACATGACTTAAAAGACTAAAATAAAACCAAATCAGAATTAAATTGGGCTCAATCTGGGACCAAATATGTACCAGTACACAATATGGTGATAAACATCGTCTGGTGTCGTGTTCTGATCCATGTGACGATATCCTTTTTAGTGAAGCAGTTCTTTTCTGTTTCATGTGGCTCTGTGCTTTAAACACAGACACTTTCCCCACCCGCTTTTCATTCTTCTTAGGCCTCACCATCTTTTGAGTGAGTGAGAGGTGGATTTAGCCAAACACAGTGAAGTTCAAGCAGGTTCCTGTCAATGCCACACTAAACTCTATGAATCGTGATTGAAATCATGATCTAACTCTCTGGAAAATAATGATGACATATTTGCTATATGACCAACCCCTATATTTATGATCTAAGAGGAAGAAAAAAGTAAAATGATACTATGATGATAGTGATGATAATGATAGTAAAATGAAGTACTCTAATGTAATTTCCTTTATACAAAAGAGAAAAAAATAAATTGTCATTGGCATTGACAATATTACATTACATTGTCATAACACAAAGTTTATAATTATTTTATACAGAAATACTTAATTTCAAACTCTTTGCAGCAGTCCAAATGTATTGCTCATTTACCTAATGCCTACCTAGAATCCTAATTATTCACCGCCATGAGTTAATAATCACTTCTTATAACATGCAGAGAGCCAGTGCGAGTTTTGGCATCACCATAAAGCTAACAACAACTAGCATGCTAAAAGTGCACTTCCTGCTTCTTGCTTATTGGCTGTTACAATATATCTGTACTGGGGCAAAATAGATTTTACTTTACTACATGAATAAAAAAGATAAAGGCCATTTAACTTAAAAATCTCCGGTCATCCAGATCATACACTGCACATAAACGCATTTCTTGTCCAGTGGAGGCTCTGGACCATTTATCTTACTGTCACACTGTGGCCCCATAGTCACTTCGATTGTCACGGCTGGCTACTTTTCCTGCACCAACACACCCTTCACTTTCATGCATTTCAAATTATTTTACACCCAACTAACTTTTGAGGACTAACTTCTGACCTTAACAAACAAGGGCCGGCCACCAAGAGACTCTTTGGGTTATTTGGAGTTGTGTTGTTTCCTTACAGCAAACAAATGTGAGCTGACTTATTTCACTTATTTGTGTGCGTTTAGTAAGGAAGATAATTTGTTTCTTCAGGTTTTGAATTTTAAATGTGGCTGAATTTGTCACATACTTGTTCAAAGAGTTGTCACTTCACCAGCATTTAAAATTCAAAATCTGATGAAACAACAGTATTCCTTAAGGTTCACTGATGGCTCAATATATGGGTACAAACTGTTGAAATGTAGACATTATTTATTCAGACAAAAACAGTTACATCCAAATGTGTCCAAGACACAAATTCCTTTTTGATTTTCTTGATGTCAATACACCGTGACCCGAATGACCTTCTGTAGAATAGGGACAGTGACGATAACCTTATGGCTTTGATAACATCACCACTTTGTAATGTCGCCCTGAATGACAGCTCACAAAATGAGGTAATTCCTTCCCTTTAATCCCTCTACTCTCTTTCTCTCCTTCATTTTTCCTGGCATTTCCCAACATCACGCTCTTGCAAAAACTACAGCAGCTATTTTGGGCCTCTTTCTCTCTCTCTCTCTCTCTCTCTAATGTCATTTGCAGGAGGAACAAGGAGTAAATATTTCTGCACAGTATGACACCCATTAAGCTTTTAACCGGAGCAGCAGTGAACCAGGGCAGTGCTTACAGGTTGTTTTTTTTTCTGTCTTTGGCTAAATCTTGATTACATTCTGCTGAGTGCTGATCCAAACAAAGAGGGAGGGCTCGTGTCGGGAGAATAGTTCCTGCCTTGTTCCTCGTTCCATCTGCAAAATGAGGCCCACAGACAGAGCACAAAGGCATTTACTGATTTGATGCTGGACAACGGCAATTATATATAGCAGCACTGACCAAAAATGTAAGCCTTAAACACCTGCAAATAAAACAAACATATTATTTATAAAAAAGTTTACAAATAATTTATGCCTGTAACTTTAGAGTGGATAATGTCTGCTCTGTTAAAATCATGATTAAAAAGCTTAGTTCAGTAGGATATGTTGTGTAGAAGTTCATTTATTTCAGTGGCGAATAAGAATAAGTGGCGAATAAGAATAAGAATACATTGCGCGATAATTCTTTCTGTGTTGGAGCTGCAGTACCGCGGAGTGGCCACTAATCAACCTTGTGTCAGGACAGGCCTTATTCAGTTCATATAATACATCTATGTATACATCTATCCATAATGTTCCTCTAACAGTTCCTCTGTTTGGATAATCCACCTTTCAATCACAAAACTCTGAACTATGGGGAATAAGACCAGGGCCTAGTCTACACTTTTCGTTCAGAACGAGAAAAGCATGTAAGTGTGCGCTCATGTGCTAGGGGTTAAGCAGTTCAAACTTTATGTAATCTTATCTCTCATACTCCCTCATTTCCTATACAACTTGAAGTTTGTAGCGGCAAATATGTGAGAAACTGACTCTAAATCTACCAATGCTATGGTTTGTTATGTTGACCGTATATTAAATCCAATCATGATGAATACACTGAAATAAGCTTGTCTCTCTTACCTGATTGGCTAAAACCTTGGCATCCATCCCCCACACTTAAACCTAATTTATTAAAAGGATCTGATGGTCTGAGGCTGTTGGAGTCTGATATGTAAGTTTGAAGTACTCAAGCTCCCACCCATTTCCTTTAATTCACCAGCACTTCACTGCACTGAAGCCAAGGAGGACTCTTAAGTGTTGCATGACATTCCAGTCTATTCCCTGATGTGTTGTACTGATTACAACCTGGACAAGACTTCAAAACCTCCACTTCTTGCTCACACACCATTTAGTTAGAGATTATTCGCGCTTTTGAGGCAAGCAATCAAATGGTTGGCTTGCTGCTAACCTACCAGACATTACACTCTAGCAAAACGGCCAAATGTATTTCCTAGTAACATCCGGTATTTGTTTGCATTGGCCGTTGGAGCCTTTGCAAATGTTGACTGGATGCGATTATGCTAGATATCACTACAATTGTGTCCCATTAAAAAGCAACAAATCAAAACCAGCATCCTGGCAAGATAAGGCCCAAATCTGAGTATCATTTGCATGTTTTTCCTTCTACAAAGTCAGAGTTGTATCTGGCAAAAAGCATTATAGATGGCTTATTTATTTGTGAGCTTGTAGCAGGGCCATAATGTGAGTCTGTATATTTCCACAATTATTCAAGCAGTTAGAGAAGCATGGCCAAATCACAGCGGTTTGTTGCCAGTCTGATATTAACATACGGTAACGGTTCCATGGCGGGTCAAAGTTTGGCACACATATAATGAAAACACAAACATTAGACCAAAAGACTCTTGGGTCCACTAACTGCTCACAGAGATGCCCTGCCCAGTCTGGGGAAACCATTAGACCGAAAATGTGCCTAGTTCATGAAGTGTAGTTAGTGTGTGTTTTGAAAAGTCTGTGCGCTGCCGAACATGTGAGCAGGCGCCAGGGAGATAGACATCAAACTGTTTGATCAGAGGTGGTACTCAGCAAAGTATAGAGTACATTTGTAACAGTTTTATAACAATTTTACTTCTTGGAGTAGATTTTAGACATTGTTCTCACTGAGAGTACTTCTAAAAACGGAAAATACTTCAGATATGGTTTAGTTTTTGTAATTTTGCAGTCTATCTCATGAATCGGAGGCAGTGCATGAGGCTGGGAAAGAATGTCTCAAACACTCGGACTATCAGCACAGGATTTCCACAGGGCTGTGTACTTTCTCCTCTGCTCTTCTCCCTGTACACAAACTGCTGCACCTCCAGCCACGACTCCGTAAAACTGATCAAGTTTGCGGACAACACCACCCTCTTCGGGTGTCACGCACCATACTGGAGGGAAGTGGACCGGCAGGTGTCCTGGTGCAACGGTAACAACCTGGAGTTCAATGCCCAGAAGACAGTGGAGATGATCGTGGACTTCAGCCCCGCTCACCACCACTTCCTCGGCACCATCATCACCCAGGACCTCAAGTGGGAACGAGCCCACCATCAGCTCCCTCATCAAGAAGGCCCAGCAGAGGATGTACTTCCTGCGGCAGCTGATGATGGTGCCGTTTTACACGGCCATCATTGATTCCATCCTCACCTCTTCCTCCACCGTGTGGTACGCTGGAGCCACAGCCAGGGACAAAAAGAGACTACAGCGCATTTCCATCTCTGCCATCTCTGCAGGACTTGTACGTCTCCAGGGCTCTGGGACGAGCAGGTCAGATCACAGCCGACCCTTGTCACCCTGGACATGGACTATTTGAACCACTCCCCTCAGGCAGGAGGCTACGGTCCATCCGGGCCAGAACCTCCCGCCACAAGAATAGTTTCTTTCCCTCTGCCGTAGGATTCATGAACACTTCTAAACACCTGCCACTTTAATTACAATTTAATCAACTGCACTGTTCACTCTCTGCACTACATCTGTAAATTTAACTGTACATTTTTGTGTACATAGAAAGCCTATTTTAATTTTAACCTATAGTCAACTTAAATTGTTTTCTTTAATGCATGCCCTGTTTGATTCCATATATGTTTTTATTATTGTTCATCATATGTTGCACCGAATCACCTAAGCAAGTTCCTATGTTTGTGAATTTTGTTCATTGACAATGGCCATAAACCTTTTCTGATTCTGAAATAAAAGGTTTTGTGCATTGTTTACTGTTTTGTTTTCCAAGCAGAAGGCAGATTAATATGAGTCAGCGCTCTCGATTCGAATACACATTATTAATCTTGACTGTCACTGAAAACGATCGGTAAAAAAGATGGAATTTTCAGACAAATACTTCAAGCATTACAAGAGCGAAATAAGGAGAAAAATCTAACTTTGTTAAATCCAAGTTGAGAGAAAATCTGAGACATAATTTTCCCTCATGTCTTTTTTAGGCCAAAGTATGCCAGCATAGCCATGTTTGCTCCGGTTTGTTTGGGCGATTTGCCTTTGGCTTTCACCCAAACCACAATGCTGTCCTGTGATTGGTTAAATCTTAGTCACAACAGCAGGAGTGGGACAAATGTATTCTCCTGAGTTTATGAACTCGAAACATTGTGAGAGAATTCATCTTGCAGTGCGAGACTGTTTTGTCCTTCCAACTACACTCACTTCAAATGATGAAATCTTACAATTACTTTCACTTCTTTTCTCTTACATGAGTAATGTCTTGAATCATTACTTTTTACTTCTAATTGAATGATATTCTTCTGTTATTATTTTAATAGTGGTCTTACAAGGTACAATGTTCTTTGAATAATGTGGATGGTAAAAAAAAAAAAATGGCGCAAGTATTCAAAATGTGCATTTAAACAAGCAACCGAAACCATTACACTCAAACACTCTACACACCGTTAAAGTCCTTTCAGTCATGCTTAAAAACTCCACTGGGGGAAGGGGGGCACAAACTAAACTAAACCAGCACAAAGTTTCATAGAATACTTCAAGATTGAAGTGTCTGTATTGCGGTTCTAACTAACAAACCAGTAACCATTGCTGCCAAGTGCACATGCTCCAAAATAAATGTCACATTTATTTATTTGGCAAAGTGGTGATACATTTGACCAACAAAATTAAACACACAGATATAATGAGCTCTCAAAGGGAAAGCTCCAGCCTTTGGAACACGTCGGCGTCCTCTGAGGAAGTGTATGAGAAATGCAGATGTGAGCTTGACGGAAAATAAACAGAAGGGGGCCAGAAACACGCCTTAACTCAATTAGGCCCAAACTATGGCAAAATTAACTCAAATAGACTGAAGTTCAAGACCGCCGTGAGGTTTTGCGCATGAAAGAGCTTTTACCAGTGAAAACATCCTAAAACATTTTTAAATGATTATTTAGCCAAAATGCTCTTTTGTACCAGCACAAGTCTGTCTCCCCTTAAGATCAATAGAAAAGTGGAGATATAGGAAGCAAACTTTGTATTTTTGTGTAATTGGATGACAAGATTCTATGCACAAAGGGGTCAATGGATAATGTAACCATCATTATTACTACTACTTAGGGGTGGGAAATATTTACAAATAATAATATCTTTATATATCTTTTTTCATATTCAGGTAATATTTTAGCATTTATCATTGTTTTTACATTCATGTAAAAACATGTACTGCAAATGTCTTGGCTAAGGTTCAAGTTTTGCGTAAAATGTGAACTGTAAATTTTAATGTTTTAATGTTTTTGAATTTATTTAAGGAAAGGCCAATCGAGATGACTAATCTCTTTACTAAACTGACCTATTGAACTCAGTTCTTTTAGTTTACAGACCTTTTGTAAATCATGTTGAGGGAGCAGAATATTAAAATGCCATTTTACCAGTCTCTGTATGAACATTTGGTATAAAAAGCCTGAAAGTGTCAAGTGATGCCCAGCAAAACCTGTGCGCAGTTCACAGTGGCGACTCCGAGGCTCACAGTTTATGATAAAGTGCAGAGAGACAGAGATGGTAAACGGGATCCAGCATCTTTAAGGCTAGGGTTGGGGCATTCATATAAACAAGGTCACCCTAATCCAAGATGGGCAAAAACGTTGCTGCAACAAGCTAATTTTTTACATGCAAAGAGAAGCATAGCTTGTTCCTAAAGTTAAAGGCGATTTTCTGTCTTCAGTTAGACAAAAAATGCAGACATATCAGTTATATACTTACCTTTACCTTGATAAAGCATAAACAAAGAGTTCATTCATAATGAATAAGGAGTTTACAAAGAATAATTTAGGCTTAACTACTTAATTAGCTACCTAGTTACTAAGCCTGAATTGTTTTTTAATTAACTAATTGTTCATTAATGTATTGCAGCTGTTGTTATTATCAAGTGTTACCCGAAGGTTTTTATTACATACTTGATAAACACATCTTCAAGAATTGCGTTATAACTGTTTCCCAATTATATTTCCCCTCCATCACTTCTTCCATTGGTATTAGGACCCTTACTTCTTCAAACTTACCCCTGCACCAAAGTGAAACAGCAACAGCGCTCCTCTCATGCCAAACACACAGAATAATTGTATTCCAAAAATATGTCTTTATTTTACTATAAAGCAGTGACTTTGCACCACTGAAACAAACCAGAGAAAAGCCCGACCATGATTTTAATCAATTCAGCTTTTGAACACATCCCCAATGAACTTCAACAGCATGCGCGGCTTATGACTTGTGGACAATGCAAACCAGATCGCATCAGAATTTCCACATTGAGAGGCGAATGGTCTTTTCTCTCAAAGGAATGCACGCATTTCCCCGCTCTCCCACACACATACACACACACAGACACAGCTGCCCTTCAGAGAGTCACGGCCTTGCAGAGTTTAGAAAACCAATAAAAAAAAATAGATGTACAGCAGATAATGGCTCCTATCCCGCTCACATGGGGTCTAGCATAAACTTGTCAAGAAAAGCAGCTACGTTTTGGACAAAGCAACTACAGGGGGAATGTGACACTATAAACTAGAGAAGCACACAGATAACAAAAAGAGAAATCGATGTCGTGCTGACAGATCTGTGAAGGGTAGCCAGAGGTAAGAGGTGTAGAATGAAGTGGACGAGGATTATCGAGGAAGACCAAGAAGGAGGCGGGACAAAAGATGAGACTCGGTAGCCACAAGATGATGGATAATCGCAGCATCGGGCAAAGTTATCTCTCCAACATTGAGAGGCGGGACAGGCGCCTCAAATAAATATTTCACATCAGAATTTTGCACCGTCAGCACAGCCACTGACAACACAAGCTAGATTTCTATTTTCTTTGATAAATGCAGACACCACAGGCAGCTGGGGTGGAGAGGTGGTGTTTTGGTAAACTTTATGTGACCCATGTGAGCGAATGAACGAACGTCGCCCACAAGCAGCGGTTCTCCTTGAAAAAGTGATCAAGATGTTGCTGTGAAGTCTGGCTCAAAAGACATTTTCCGCCATATGGATTTAATATAACATTTATAGTCTGAAGCAATTCGTGCAGTGAACATGCATCTCCTGGATATCAAGTACACTACTGTATACAATTACCAGTAAGCTGTTTTTCTCCATATGAACTCTTCTTGTAACCAACCAGAACCGATTAATTCCTATGTTTACTTCTAAATTTGGTGGTATCAATCATTTGAGTCATCAACAGCATTTGTGGTACATCAAAATACAAATTCAGATTCAGAAACCTGCACTAGGGCCATTTTGTTAGTGCTGATTTGTATCAAAACTGATTCAAGCTTATAAACGCACTATTTACATAGAATGAACAGATCACAATTGGGTTAAACTTGGATCAATGTTCTCTTATTACTCTTATAATCTTATACCCTGTAACACATACTCGTGTAACCCAATTGAACCCGATGCTGGGTTACCTGACCTTACAAAAAAGTATATTATAAAAGCATGACTTTGTGACAAAAATGAGGCCACTGCACACGGTCTGCATGTTATAATAAAGTATTTTATTTCTCTTCAAGCTGTAAGAAAGAGCCGAAAGCAGCACTCTGATTGGCTGTGCTTAGGTGGTCCACCTTAGTTTCACTTCACATGTGTATAAAGCTCTTCTAAAAGAGCTTTTTCAGTGCATGTGCTTGAAATGAATGCATGTGGATATTAACGATGTGCTAAAGGGTTTGTGAGAGCTATAGTTACCTACATCCTTTTTTGCAGTGTGAAAACCAAGTACCCGAGCTTTAAGTAAGCATGCCATCAAAGTAAAGTTTTATATAAACTTTTATATAAGCATTTTTACATTAAATTCTTATTATTCTGTCCATACTTTGGAATACAACCTACAAGTGCACTGTCCCACTTCAGTCAACATAGTGATTTTAATTTGGCATGAATGTGATTGACTTGTACATGTCATTACCAAAAAGTGTTATACAATCGTAGTAAACCCAGCACAGCAGCAGATGTGACAGACAGTTAGAGCGTCTCTGGGATCTTTTGAATAAACCATTATGTACAGTGATATTATGGACATGATCATCTGCGACATCCCAGAACACGTCCCTGCAGTCGCTGTGCGCATAAAATATTAATATGACAAGCAACAGCTCTGGCCAACCACAACGCTCTGTGGAGGATGACATTATATCCGAGATAAGATTGTTTTCCTGTGTTGCAAACAAATCTTTTATTTAAAGTCAGTGGCAATCGCTAAAGCAAATACAGTGGCTTCAGCAGTAACTTCATATTTCAGTGTAGTTTTCTCAATGTATTTGGATTCCTCAGTCTGATGTGCTTACAGCCAAGAAATAGGTCAAAAAAATAGGAAGGGGTTGAACAGTGAGGCCCACCGGTCCCTGTGTAGAATATGAAAATATATTATGGCATAATGTGTTCAGTATGCAAGCTGAAGGAAACCATATGAAAAGATCCCAGACAAAGAGCTTCTGTGTTCCAAGTGCCCCCCCTCCCCTTGTCTGCTTCGGCCGATCCAGAGACAGGACAGAGAGTGGAGAGAGAGAGAGTAGAGGAGAGAGGAGGGCAGAGGTAGGAGGTATAGGAGGAAGGGGAGTGAGCCTGGAAAGTGTGCTTGGAACAGAAAAGAGCTGAACGAGCATTTGCAACTTCGCATACCCAGGAGTCCAGGTGAGAAGGAACAAAACTATTAGTAAGTCTATTTCTAAGTCCACAGCGTTGTTCATGCATGTGTGTTATCTGCAATAGGGGCAAGGTGCTTTGTTCGCATGCTGACAGAGCGAGGAAACTTTCTTAGGCTTTGTTTGAGTAGATGACAAACATCTGTGGAGGCTGTTTTCCCCCTCGGCGCTGAGCTGCAGATCGGAGGAGCTGTTGGGTGTCATTGATATGTGAGCCCATTGTCCTGCGTGAACACTTGTAACTTTAGAGGTGATATCCAATTAAAAGAGCCGGCTTGAATGAGTGTATTAACTTCTTAACTTTTATAAGTAATTGCTTCCTGTTAACACAACAGGTGAAAGCTGTTAAACTCTTTACAGGGGGCAACTTTGGGATTCCCCTAAACCACATGTTGTCACATATAGGCACATGCTGCCCTTTGGCTTCGGTGATGATAAAAATATGTGAGCTTTGTAGCAGGAAAGTGTAGAAAATCAACTTCATGTTGTGTTATTTGATGATTGGAGTAAAAGAAAAGGAAGAGTGGCAGGAGGCACATGTTTCTAGAGTCTAAAAGTATTCAAAAAGTTTACTACTACAGCAAATACTTTCACTGCTTCAACTAGTACTACAACAACTACTATAATTTCTTCTACTACCACTACTTCTATTAGGGTGTTTTTTTGTTTTGTTACTTTCTTTGCTTTATTGACTGCTGCAGCTTTTGTACATATTGACAAAGCGTCTGGTTTTTCTAGCCTTGATGTGTTAATTGTTTTTGGATTATGTTGAGTTTAAAGCTCATCTGTTGGCACCACATCATATGTACCTACTTTAACTATTTATCTTTGCCTCCTCAGCACCTGTGCCACTGATAGCAGGCTGCACTAGAAGCTGAAACATCTCATTACAATGTTTTCTTGGCACGCTTTATGATTTTCCCGCAGTAGATTCCCTTGAACAGACTTTTGTGGACTCAGGTGCACAGCCCACAGTGGTTCAGGTGTCATTCATCAGTTACAGCACAGGCATAGGCATGTCCAACCATCATGGCCCCCACTGCAGCACAAACTGCAATTTCGGAGCACTACCTAAAATTATTTCCGCTCTTGAATGTGTCTTTGTGTGCATTGAGTGGCAGAAAGCAAAACGCTCTGCAAAAACCTTTAGCGGCTCAATTATTTTTGCATTCCTCACTGTATAGTTTTCACAGCCTGCCTGGAGGTGGTTCAAACAGGCTCACAGTCAATGTCATGACCAGATGCTGCTTTTAAACCTCTAAAACTGATACAATATAATGACTATAGGTAGCAAGTAACATGACACCTTTATCAATTTCCATTTTCCATTTTGAGTTATTTGAGAAGACAACACACTTTTGTGATAAATTTGTGGCAAAATCATATTATTTGTGTCATGGATCTTCCCGTATATTCTCCTGAGAGAAGATTGTACATTGTTTAGGTGGTGGAGCATGTGAATGTAAACATACACAATACAAACTCCACACAAAAGCACCACAGGGTCTGGGAATCAAACTGAAGACTATAGTCCCGTCATGATGATTACATTATATATCTATATTGACTTATCGTTCAATATATAATAGATAGATAAGCTCAATATTTATTGCGAGTACCTTTTCCTTGCACTATTAGGGGACTATTATTTAAATACGTGACCATTTGCACTCTTGAGGGTTGAACAATTAAAGGTGGGGTAAGTGATTTTCAAACCACGAATGGACAAAGTAGGTATTTAAATCTATATCTAACTCCTGGCCACTGTCCAGGGTGTACTCCGCCTAAGGCCCAAAGGCACTGGGATAGGCTCCCGCGAGCCCTAATGGGAACAAGCGGTAGAAAATGAATGAATGAATCCAACTCCTCCAAACTCTTTGTACTCACACTTTGTAATAAGTTACCCCAGCTTTAATTATACAATGTTATTTTAAATAGCAACCTTTTTAAATGTTTACAATGATTTACATGTTTTATAGTATTATTGTGTCATAAAGTAGTTTCAACATTATAATTTCTTGCAATATTTTTTATTTACAATATTCAACATTATAATTTCTTGCAATATTTTTTATTTACAATATATCGCCATCTTCAAAATGCCTTAAAATTATACTTATTGATAGTAGTAATTGTAGTTATTAGCAAAAACATATTTATTTCATCCACTTTTTACTGTTGATAAAGAAATGCTAGAACTCAAACCCTGACTGAGCTTATAATGCAGATGTGTTATAAATCTTCTGGACAAACGGCTGTGGGGAACAAGTGAAAAATGACTGCTGGCTCGCCTGCCAAAACCATAGCTTTTGTGTGTCATCGCCATGAAGCAAATGCAAAGATAGATTAGCCGTCTGTCTAAGAACAGTGTTGATGATGTACAGGGAGCGTGTGATTACACAGCGGAGTGGCCCAGAGGCTGCTGCACTGTAAATGATACGGTTGAGCTGCGATCCGAGGGGTCAGGGAGGGGAGCACGGGACAGGTGGGCACCACTCACACCTTTTGAACTGTGTAGTCGTGGAGGGAGGGGGTGATGTCATGTCCCAGCTATGGCACGCAGCGGAGGCATACATTTTTTATGAGACATTTAATATAGAGAGGATTGAGGATACAGAGAGATTTGGAATTTGAAGAGGTGATGCCAAAGCAGTGGCAGAAGCACCCAGAGTTAAAATGAAGTCCCATCATATTCAACTACTAAAGTCAACATACGCAATAGAATAAATACAAATAAATTTATGACATTAACTTCAAACAACTCAACTGTTGCACTCTTCAAATGAATACAGTCAGAAGATTATTCTATGCCACGGTGAAACAATACAGTAGTGTATTTAGATTTAGTTTTGGATTAAGATGCAGGGCATAAAACAACAATAATAATACTTAACAGCATGAATATTCACAGACCTGGTACACTTCTGGGTCACAAAGCACTAGATATTTACAAGATTAAAACAGCAGATGCTTTAGCAATAGCAGAATAATAAATAGATCTTGTTACATACAGTGAACTATCAAGAATAAAAATCATGCACAGCGTGTCGACATTTTTTAAATAATACAATACAGGCAACACTACAGTCATCAATCCCAGTTTTTCTACAACACATCCAAGTCCAAGTAACTTGCTCAAACTTGGTGCTAACTTCATTATCTTCTTTGTTCATGTATTAAAATGAGTTTGATTAAATGTCCCTTCTATCACTGTGATGAATTTGTCGAGGCATTTGAGTTCAGCCTTGCTTCTCGTGCCTCGCCTGAAGTATCTGCTCTGCGTCTGGCACTTAATAAATATTTAATCAAAGCAACAAGCGAACCATATTTTCTCGCCTAATCCACTCAGCACACCTCCGCTCCCATTGATTAGAGTCTACAGCATGTGTTGAGAGACAGCAGGGACAAGAAAAACATGATGGAGCCTCTGTTTTAGGGCTGAGGATTGAGCTCAAAGACACTGTCAGCCTCTGAAATCAGATCCAGATTAGAGTCACCACGGATCACACATCTGCACAAATCAAAGCGCTGTTGTCACTGCGTAAACAATGCAATGCCTTCTTCTACCCTCGCTTGTCACGGCCACACCAGGGAGCCAAACAGTAGACGATTTTAGCATTTTTTGGGTAGGGCCAACGCTTTGTTTGGGTTGATTGTGTTGAAAAGAGCTTTAAAGCAAGTATCGACTCAGCTGTTCGTGTCAGACAGCAATGGAGGATGTTGCACGCACTGGAACACCTCAGGAATGTGTGAAAAGGCATTTATAAATAATTCTTATCTTTCTTTAGAATCATTTTAGTCAGAAAAGGACAGGGGAGCGTTAACATTGACTGCGTTCACTTAATGGCGTACAAATAACTTTTCGAAACAAGGACTAACAGTATTTTATTTGTGTTCACAGCTTTTAGATTTGTTTTGAAGAATGTATATGCTTTTTTTTAAGTCAATAATAGTAGAACCACAAACTATAGTATTTGTTAGTAATATATGTATGTGAATGATCATTTAATACGAAAAATCTAAAGTGAATGCATGGTGCCAGAGGTTTTCAGTGAATAAATGTGATGGTGATAGGTTGTTGTTAGCTTAGCAACCGTTCCATTGTGCACGCCACTTAAAACCCAAAGTTGGATTGAGATTCAACTACTGTTTATGACCTTAAGTAGCATGAATCTGGATGTAATTGCAGGATGGGAAAGCAAATAACATTTTTATTACATTTGCACATACAGCTATCATCATTACACCTTAATCACACCCTTTCATCGTCAACGATAAGTGAGTGCTTTCATTGCCAAACTTCTCTTGTCACTAGCGACATTTTATTACTTGTATATTGGAGAAGTAATGCTATAACATGTACTTCAGATTCCAAAATCAATCTATGCATTTGCAAAATCACTTTATGCTTGGCACAGGAGATTGAAGACCACATTAACGTGTATAAAAGCGCCTCCACGTTTCTTTCTTCACCTTTTCATCGTCACCGTCGGTTCAAGCAGAAATGTCTGATCTCATCTTTAAACGCCCAGAATGGACCCATTATTTCCCTGAAAGTGGATATAAGTCCAGACGTATGCTCTTTTGGATGTCAACCAACGCGCACTGAAAATACTTTAGGCCATTCAAGCTGGGGTGTTTTAAAACGGTGCTCGGATGCATGCTTTTCACAGACAGGAGCCAGTTGCAATTTGTTGCAAAAGCACTTACAAAAAGGTTAGCTATTATGCACAACCATGAAGGATAACACTTATTTATAAATTGTGATTTAAAAAAAAGTACATGAGTGATAAGTATAGGCCATAACTGTAGTTGTTTTCCTTTTACAGTTTCAAAATTATTATTATTTTCAAAGTACTTTCGGTAAACCTTGCGTCAAAGGTGCATTATGTAACTTTTCTAATGGAACTCCAGCAACTGCTTGTATTCAAGGAGATGTCATTACCTTGACTACATTATTCCACAGACTACACGAAGGCGAGTAAGTGATGCCATTAAAACAATTTACATTTCAGGAGTCTCATTTATTAAACTTTTGTGTGGAATTTGCACTAAAACTCTACGTACGGACCAAACACAAACTTCCACAAACTTCGTCAAACTTGCTAACTACTCAACTACTCATCTGGCTTTGCTCAGACCACCTTATGCCACATCTCTGAAAACCTTTCAGTGCAAATCAGAGTTTTTGACCTTTTTTTGGCTCAAAAATGACAAAATCACAAACTTAACATACGCAAAATGTGTGTACGTACGCACACTTTATAAGACCCGAGATCTGTGGAGAGATGACACCGCACGTAGTTGGAATGGATGTAGTTTTGTGTAATGCAAATACTCGTAATTGAATAAAGGCATGACATACAAGTTTAATGTAAAAAAGTAAAGCGGATTTGTGGTGTAAAGCGGGTTGTATTCTCAGTATTGCAGTATTAGAATGTGTGTTTTTGTGATACAAAGCGATTTCAAATGCTTATATAGTTTCAATATTGATAGTTTAATCTGCAGGGAAAGTAAACATTAAGAGCTTCTATTTACTCTCTTTCAAATGTCTGAGCTTTGACATAAACTTGTATTATATTTTTCTTTACAGGGAGCTTGGACCACAGCAGATGACCTTCACTGACCTTCTGTGCCTTTGATTTGTCAACAAATCTTGAAGAGAGCCAACCCAAATAAAATAAAACCGGGCATCTCAACGACACAGCTTCCAAATGTTGGATCTACAGCTAATCAAGAGAAAAACATTCCAACCCGTAGACTTTTAATAAACAACAAAAAAGGACTTTGAGATAAGGCAAAGCAAAACAGTGTACACAATTGGCCGACCTTTTCAAACTAAATTATTATTCGTCACATGCACGGAGCAGCAGGAAGCCATCATTCAAACAGTTCCTCTTCCCATCACTTAAGAGTTATGATCTCCCAGATAAAGAAGCGAGACTATACGCCTTTAAGAAAAATAGAACTGGGATTGGAGGATTACTAGCGTGCAACTGGGACAGAAATAGAACCAAGAGGAGGAGGAGGCGAAGAAAGTCGAAAATTGTGCAAGTTAAATTGGCAGGTATCCATGGTTGCGCTGCCGGGGAGAGTTTTGGAGCTCGTCCTTGTGGGAGGTCCAAATAAAAAGTGAACTTCTCTGCGTAATATTCAACTGAATGTGAGGATTATTGGTGAAGACGTAAGCAGAAACTTGGGACTTTAAAAGAAAACATCCAGAATTCAGTTGAAGCTACAGAGGAAATTGAAACTGAGAGTCTCTAGATTATCATGAGACAGCTGTTGTTTCATTTGGGACTAAATCGTGTTTAAATACACAGCGAGAAACCTGGGAAGTTGAGACGTTTTTTTTTGCCCCCAGAATTCAATTGGACTGACAAAAGAAAAGTGAAAACAAGGCAGTGCTTCTTCAAGACTTTTGGTTTGAACTACATGTTCGAGGCGGAGATGGAGCAAGGATACACAACTCTGGAAAGGGGTGTGAGCTGTCCGGGGCGACTGAGAGAGCCTCCTCAGCCCAAGCAGGACGTCCCGGACACAGACTGCACAGATGCATCATGGAGCACGACATCTGAATTCAACAAAGACCAGATGAGCCGGAAAACAAGTGAGTGTTTGTTTATGGGGAGTTTTCCGTTGCTTAGTTTGGTAATGGGTTGTGCTGGTTTGCTTATACAGTAAATCGTCAATGTTGTGGTAGCTTTGGCCTACGTTTGAGTGTAAGGTTTTACTATACAAATCAAAGGACCAGGGCCGTATCTTGGTATTGATACCTTTCACGTGATTTCATCAACATCAGCAGGGAGTGTGACGCTAGAAGGTGGAGGCACTGCTCTGTCTGAAGCTCTGTTACTCAAGTTAGATTTTAATCTGAGCTCTGTTTTAACACAATCTGACCATAAAGAGATGAATTAGTTGAAAGTACAGCAGGAGAGCTGATATGTGCTGTTAAACAGGTCTGGTTCAAAAGATATTCTTGTCAAAAGCTAGTTAGCATTATTATTATTAGACATATTTGAAAATTAAACTCCTAAACAGGACCACAAAAGCTTATAATGATCACAGGCTTCAAATCATTTTTAAATGTGTCAGTTTTTGCTTGGTAATGATGAAACTATCCTGCAATACATGACGCTCACCCCCAGCACTGCAAAGTATGAATGGGTGCATCATAAACATTTTTGGAATGGGTTATAAAGAATGTTATACAGTATATGGTGTAACTATGACATTTTTGGTGAGATCTAAATTGTTTTATAGGACCTTAATACAGATAATCAGCATATTTTATAACCTGAATGTGTAACTTGAGGGGTCCCAAAATAGCAGGGCCCAATTGCCTGTTGTTCCGCCCCTGCACATACAGCCACAGACCCATCCTCTGCAGTGCAGTCTGACACATACACACAACATCTGTTTCCATGCTGTAAAGGTACAAGCCTCTCCAACAACTATGGAAATGCAATCATGCATGATCGCTAAAGGGCAGCCACAGCCGCTGACAATCACCGGAGAAACTGGTGGGAAAAGCTCATTGGAAACTTATTCGCTTGACTTTCACATCTGTCAACTCCCACGTTAAGTCCAGGGAAAAGGCCAGGGTCTGTTAAAATAGAAAACACTGGGCTTAAAGACAAAACATGGGGGACTTACTGAACAGAAGAGGTGATGTTCATAATACTACGGTGCAAAAGTTATTCAAAGACAGACCTTCACCAAGGCACTGAACCTCTCACATACTGTATGATGTATTATGCCCAGACTCAACTCACATTTTTTATAGAAGTTGTGAGGTTAAAGTTATTCCTGCAGAAACACTTCCGTCTGACAAAACAGTTGTAAAGTTTTTGGTTAGATTCCCACTCTGACTCAGATCGTTAAACCAATGGAGATTTTGAGATGCAAAATACTAAACTTAGCTAGCATTTAGCATTCACTTCAAATGCAACAAAAATGGCGGCTTTCCATGGTAACGACTGGTTTTTGAGGTTCCATCCAGACAGTGGTGGAAAGTACAAAAGTAAAAGTAATGTACTTAAGTAAACTTTTTAGGTATCTGTTCTTTCCTTTGTACATTTTGCAGTGAATATACTTTTTACTTTACTATATTTGAGAGCAGGAATCTGTACAATCTACTCCACTACCTTTTCGAACTGGACTGAAAAGTATAAAGTATTTTTTTTTGAGTTCAAGTGCTAATTTTGAGCAAACAAATATATATACACATAAAATTTACTAGAAAAATATTATCAAATTTCTCCTGTTGACCAAAATAAGCACAATTCTTTATCAAAATGACCCCATTTAGCGCAGTAATAGTTCTCAAAATCTGTGTGAAATACTTTTTTAAACATTAAAACAGTATTTCTTAACATTTTTAAATTGGGTATTCAACGCTTTTATTTAAGTCGATTTTTAGTATGTGCTTTATTTAAATGTTTTGCTCCTGTATTTGTACTTCCACTTAATCGACACAATTGAGTACTTCTTCCACCACTGCATTCTCTATTCCAGTCACACTTTGAGGCTTGTTGTGACAGATAAATCATTAGGTCAAATCTCGCCCTCGATCCATCCACTATTACCCATCAGACATTGCACACTACAGCTGAAAGTTGCACGAAGTAACAGTACCAGCAGTGTTTTGTTGTTGTTTCTTCTACTGGGTTTTCTGTGCCTCGTGGGACCCACAAACCGAGGGTCCCCAAACCTGTGTTAATCCCTGTCTTTCCATGTGGCTTCACACTGCACCCACGGGGGCTGCTGCTGTCACCCGTTCGCCCCAGAGAAAGATAACATCCGACTGGGTAATCTGACCTTTCATACACAAATACAAGAGCTGGACTCCCGCTCAAATCCCCCTGCTTTTGTGTGTGATTTAAGAGCTGATTTTGGCCTCACAGGGGGAGGAGGGGCTGTAGTGAGGTGAAGAGGGCAATGGTAAATATTCAATACATGACACTGGAGTGACTAAAACCGGACAGTGTCTATGACTACGTGTTAATATAATTCATCAGTACTTAAAGTCGGCACAGTTAATACAGATTCATTTTTGTATATTCTACCTCCGGCTCAAAGTAACAGGCCAAAATCCATGGAAAGTGTGGGAAAATATTACTTTTCAACGATATCCATGGTTTGCCTTCCAATGTCCAATGATTCATTTAGAATAGCTGACTTTATATTCTGTCCATTTAGGCTTGGGACCATTTGTACACCTTTGTAAATTTTAAATTAAGTTTTTTTCATCATATAAGCTTTCTGGTGGACAGTCTACCGCTTGCTTATCACCATTGCTTTGCCTAAAATGTCTCACAAGAGGGAATTAAACCTATCTACATTTATAGAGATTTTAAACAGGCTAGGTTTATGGAAAGGTGACTCGCTCATTGTAAGATTGCTATTTTATTGGGAATAAATACACAAGTGATTGAACACATGCAAAATAGAAAGTGTTCGGGCCCCCCACACAAGAAAAGTGACATGGTTCTCATTTAAACATCATTGAATTATTGACAAAACTCTATCTTAACTGTGCAGCCTCTTCCTGCAAAGATAAATAATCCTATACAAATTCCTGCATCCTAACTGTGTTCACGATACAAAACAAAAGGTCATTCAGGGAACGTCAGTCATTTTTGTTGATGAGTTATTCATCTAAATCTGACCATAACATATTGAGTTAGTTTGTAAACAAATCCAAATAAAATATGTGGCAAAGCTTAAAACATCACACATTTCCATTGAACTTGACTGTTACATCTAACGCACTAGTTTGTCACATGTTCCAGTTGTGGTGCACGAACAGGAAATTCCTCTCTTGCCCTTGTACGCACAAGAGGGTTCAAAGAAGCCAGAGTGGTGCTAAACACCACTCACTCACATATAACCAGACAAAGTGCAAGGTCGAAAGTCAGCAGGGGTCATGACCTTTTGGCCTATCTCATCTTTAATCTGCACACATATTGACAACTCAAGTATCCGCAGCTCCTCTTTCCCACATGAAAGCCTCCGACATGCTTCAGACACTTGTGGCCATTCAAAGAGATAAGCAACTCAATTCTTGTCATTGATTGTACACCTCTTCACAAGTGTCATAACAAAGTGGGGAGTGAGCACAGCAGCCTAAAATGTCAATACCGCTCTCAAAGTCCCCAGGTAGCAGTTGGAGACATACAAGAGCTTTTAAGTAGAAGCAATTAGACCATGCAGTTGTACGATTCAGGTTAGGGCTTCTAGCCATGGAAATAGTGCTCAATTTCTATAATTGTTTATCCTATTGGCAGCTCTAATTTTTCATATGGGTAATGGTCAGATGTTTGTACTCGATGCATTTCTTTCCTCCAACCAACTGCATTATATTCAAAGCTGTGTGACTTCCAATACAAAGGACATGGTCAAGTAAATAGGAGTGGCAAATGTTCAGCAGTAATTTGGCCAGCCAGAGGAATTCTGACGATATTTGTGAGTTCAGAAACCCTTGCTAAATATGTAGAACTCAAGTAATATACAGTATATATCAATCTGTTGTGAGCCAGGTTAGTTCAGTAGTGGAAGGAGTATTCAATGTTGTTACTACAGTGGCAGTTACTCTGCCACTGCGCAAAGCTGCATGGTAGCAGAGTGTCTAGCACTTTTGCCTCCCAGGCTCTGTGCAGAGTCCTCCTTGTGTATGGGTTTCCTCCGGGTTCTCCAGTTTTTCCCATCTACCCAAAACATGGGTAAAAATCCTCCAAAGAAGGTAGTTCTTATCAAGCCGAGCTCAAGATCTGCAGATGGGTCTGCAGCAACCACTGCTCCTGAGGAGATCCCAGCGGCATTGAAGGATGAGTCAAATGCAGAGGAAAAATTTACCTATGGGGACAAAAAAATATAATCTAATCTGAGTAAAAGTACAGAAAAATACTCCACTAAAAGTGTATGTAGTATATTCAAAATTGACTGTGTCAAAGTACACTTTAAGAGTAAAAAAGGTGGTGATTTTGATAAAGAATTGTGCTGATCTTTTGGTCAGCAAAGGTCCATTCGAATCAACTTAATGTTATGTGTATCCATTTGTTTGCTCAAAGTTGGGGATTGAACTCAAAATCTTTTTGCAAAATGTCATCATGAATAGGCTAAAAATAACCCCTCAAACCATACGGAAAGTACTTTTACTTTTCAGTCTTGTTTAAACATTTGATGAAGTACAGACTCCTTCTCTCAAATGTAGTAAAGTAAAAAGTATCCATTAAAAAAATACTTAAAGTTAAGTAAATCACAAATATCTAAAACTTTTACTTAAGTACAGTACTTTTACTTGAATACCACCTTTCCACCCCATGCAAGTGTTTTACTCAAATAAATACAACTGGGCAAGTTAAAGGTAAATTATACTGCATATATTCAACAACTAATTCATGTTCTACTCGTATATGGTACAGGGTTGTGAGTGTGGCCTTTAACTATAGGCCTTAAGGACGAACAGCCACAAAGTAAAAAATAAAAAGTACTTTAATTAAAACATAATACCTAGTATATTATATTCCAGCGCTAGAGGCTAAAGCACACCTCCTCTTTGCCCTCCTCCCACTCTCCTCTCTCTCTCCTGCTCTGTGGAGACTGGACTTCACCGCAGCGTTTGCAAAAGTAACAGAAACTCGAGCTGAGTCTGGCTTTAGAGAGGGGTGTGAGGAGACCAGTTAGACTCACAACTCTGGTGGAAGTACAACTACAGTGAAGGAGCTCTGACGTGGACAAGGTAAGACGGATTATGGGCTGGTCCAGGATTAACTAAACAAATGAAAACTACTGAAATACTGAGAGTATTTTAAAGTTTTTTTTTTGCTTTGCCTGGAATGTTCCACGGTATGGCAATAAATGTATCAATCTTGTATTTACTCAATTACAGATGTTTTATTGCTAAAAATAAGAACATTCTGGGGTCACTGCTTCAAAGATCTGACCTGTAACTTGGTCTAGTGATGTAATTTTCTTGTCTCCATGGACGTAGATAGTTTATTACCATACTGTGGAACATTCGAGGCAAAGCAGTAACATATCCATGGTGAAAGTAGGTAGCGGACCCTTCTCGAATGTTATAGAGTGCACCTTTAAATTTAAACCTTATTGCCTACACTTTATTGGTACTTTTTAATGACATTAAATTTCCTCCACTGCAACATTTACAGTGTTCTTTAATGTGGCATAATGGCTTTCTTCTGTCTAGTAAAAGAAACTCCCTACTACACTTTTAATTTTCAAAAGGAAATTTACTTTTAACTCACTGAGAAAGTTCATATTTCACATTTTGTAGAGCCATTTCATGAAGTTGCTTACCGTCCAAATGTTGATCTGAGTCACTGATGGGGTTTGCACCTGTGTGTAACATAATAGTCACTTTGGCTTTGGCTGCAGCTGATGTTTACAGTCAGGACATTTCATTTCATGGCTCAATGCTCTGCTATATGTGCTCAGGTAACATAGATTATGAAATAGCTGACCACTGTCCAAAGATGGGTCGACCACCCAACACATTAACAACAGGAAAAAGACTCCTACCATATTGGCATTATGGTGCAAAGAAAAGACACAAAGCAAAACATTATATTGAAATAAAAAGCTTTGATGAATTGATATTGAAATCTGATTTAAAAATCTAGACAAAATCTATTCAAAATCCATCCAGCCACTTCATCATAGGATGCAAAATATTTACTGCAAAAGATCATGATGCTAATGTATTTTGACAAACAACTTTGGCCATTTTCTTTATTCTAAAAACAGCACAAGCCGCCCGTTTACTGAAAAAGAAAAGAGAGCTTGCCTTTGAACTTGGGTTTACTGAAGTGTGCCCTACAAAAGATAATTTAATTACTCCAAGGGCAGTCTCGAAGTCTGTAAAAATCAATGACAGATGCACTTTATTTCATTTCAGCAGAGCATGAACAAGCTTTATTTTATAGCTGAAGCCAAGGAGAGGAGTAGAGGCATGAGAAAACCAAGTTGTATCACTGTTCAGATGAGAAGTTTTATTGTAAGTGACATCAAGTAACGCAATTCTCCTGATTCACCTTTTTATTATATCGAAAGTGCAGACTGGATGAAAAATATCCCTGTGCTTTCTAAAAGTTTCACAGAGTAATATGAAATAGATAAATTGTCTGTCAGATGTGTCTAAAGTGTGAGTTAACATCATCCAAATGCCAGATTTAGGCTTGAATCCTTCAAGAAAGCAGCTTTATTGCGTCTTGCAAAGCTTTGATCGACTTTATAAGGAGAATACTGCTTGTTTTATAACAAGTTCAGCAATGGAAAAGCTGTCGTTTCCAGTTAGAGGTTTTTGGGCCACTCAGATTGAAGAGGAGAGGGAAAACCAAAGGCATGTTGGACGCTGATGCAGGGAGTTTTCTCAGTGCGGGAGGAATGCTCAGGGAGGGACCGCTGCTAATGGCAAGGGAAATAGCTCTGCTCCTGGAATGAGGCGCTTGAGCTCCAAAAACAAACTGTCAGAGTCCACACACATACATTCAATCAATCTAATAATTCTACAAAAAGTGTAGATTCAGTGGACGACAGGATACAGTGTTTATTTGAAAATATCGTCTCACCCACTGTTTGGCTAAGGTGCCATTTGGGTATAGAAAGGTACAAAATGCACAATTTCAAGAGAAAACTGAAACTCTTGGGGCCAAGATAAATAGAGAATATTCACACTAAACTTTATAGCTCCCGATTTTATTTTCAGATTTTAATTAATTTTTATGTAGAGGCACTAAACTCTTATATCTCACATAAATCCACTAATACCTTTCATTGGCTGTTGCAGTAAAGGAGGATGCGTCTTTGGACTGTATCTCAAATAGCTAATATGCTTAGAAAACATTTTCTAATTTACCAAAATAAAGCAATGGAACCCGACTCGTTGTCTTGCTCCGGCCTGCTAATTTTTCTTCAAACTAATTTGCTTTTCCCCTTATTATTCTCAAAGGGATTAACAGTACAGCAAAGGCAAATCAAAAGCATATGGTCTCGACACAATTATGTGGCTTTCAAAGAGAATACTTCATCCCAGACTTGTTAAAAAGCATCCATGTAGTCTATTTGTACATAAAAGTGATGTGGTAACTAATTAGAAGTTTCGAGAGTTGTCTGTGTATAAAACTTCATGTATCGCCTCGTCAAGTGTCTCTGTATTGGCTATAAAAAAGTTTTCTTCAACTTTTTTTTACTAACCACATTGTTTTTGTCTGTGTGCTTCCAGACTTGAGCCGCAGCACCAGTTTGTCAGAGAAAGAGCTCAAAGAGGCTCGCGTCAGAAGTCAAATCATCGCCGCTCAGCTCACTGTCCCGACCAACTCCAGCTCAAGAGGTGTCCAACTCTTCAACCGGCGCCGTGAGAGAGTGAACGCATTTACTTTGGAGAGCGGCCACGGGGCAGGGTCACGCAAGGATAATGTGACACCCAAAATCTCATCTAACAAGCCTTCATGGACCGAGAGAAGCAGTGAGGAGAAGGATTTGAACTTGAAAAATAGCTCCAGTATCTTTTTATCAACCAGGATGTCAAATAATGATATCATGGATGGGCCAGGTAAGGATTTCCAGAAAGCAGACAACTTGGAGGAGTGTGCTATCCAAGAGAGACATTTTCTACCTGTCAAGGACAAAGTGGAAGAAGAAGATAAAATCCGCTCAGAGCTGGAGGATATAGTTAAGGCAGAAACTCCCCCTGGAAGTAATAACACTGATACGGTTGTGATAGGCCGTGTCAAGGGGGAAGCAGAGATGAATGAGGGCAGTGCTACTTGGTCAGTTCCCACTGGTAAGCTTCCTAATGGCTGCCACAGTAGCTCAGGGCCCGAGAGCCAGCCTGTGTCCACAAGCAAGCAGATCGTCAATCGAACTGCCAGGCCCTTTTTCTCGCCTCCAACCGTGCAGTCTCCAGAGGCAGTTAGCCCTGTCATGGACGTACCACCTGCCCCGTCTTACTCAACCCCTCCCCTGCCAGCGTACTCTGGGTCCTTCTCCCCTCCTCCGCCTCCTCCGTCCTACCCAACACCCCCTTTACCAGCCTTCACAAACCAACCGCCTCACCCCTACTACTCAAGCCCTCCGCCTATGTCTCCGACCTCACCTCCACCACATTTTCAACAATACAATCCATCCCATTATAATTATGGTCCTCCGACAGCACCTAAACCATCCACATTTGTGCCACCGTCCACAGTGGAGAGAAAAACACCTATTCAAATCAAGACGGGGATATTGGAGGACGGTGCAGCAAGACGGGCGAACCGAAGAGCAATGTTCACGTTTAAGGAGAAGCCAGTTGTAGCGCCAAATCCTGAGTTGCTTTCTATGGTCAAGGGTGTTGATGCAAAAAAGAAGCTAAGCCAATCTATCCCCGAACCATCAACGGAGGAAGAGCTGATGGCTTTGGGTGCAGAAGCATCAAACTTTCTCGCAAAAGAGGAGGTTAAAGCAGAAGAAGCCCGAGCACCAGAGTGGGCATCCAGTTTAAAGACATCCAGGACAAGACCAAGGGCAGAGCATAGACCAGAGCAGACACTTACCAATGTGGCAGGGAAGGGGGCTGAGCTGTTTACCAAGCGCCAGTCAAGAATGGAAAAATATGTTGTGGAGAATCAAAAACCGGCACATAGGCGATCTCCTTCACCTACTATGTCCCTGCCACCATCTTGGGTCTACCCATCCAACATGCCAGGAAGGGTCAAAGCTATTGCAAAGAACTCAGAAATGTCTGCTCAGCTTTCTCAAAACTTAATAGCCCAACAAGCTGCCAAGCAAAAGCCCAAGCCAAAAGTGCCAATACCCCAGCAAGCGCCACAGCCTACTCCTCCACCTGCTCCTGTAGAGAACGGATGTTCCAAAATAGAAATGGACTTGTCGAGACATCGGCCCTACCAGCTCGACTCTTCTCTCTTCATCCTTAAACCAGTGCACCCCGACCCTTTGAGCACCCTACCCAGAGGAGCACCACAAGCCAAAAACATAATGCGCTCCCAGTCACTTCCCAGGCAGACGTCTATGCCCAGCAATCCACTTCCTGCATACAGAAATCAGTGCATGTCTCCCCCACTGGCAATGAATCCCACCACAGGATTCCCAAATGCCCAGCCAAGGATCAGCTCTCCGGCCTTCTCTCCTGAGCGAGTGGCTACTCCTCGGTCTGGCGTCCAGGCACCGAGACCCACTTTCTCAGCCAAGAAAGCAGGTCTAGAGGGACAGGTGTGGCGGCCATCTATTTACAAATTTTGAAACGCTTTTGACTGTGAATCTTCAGACACTTTTCTCTTTTCTCAGAACTGTTTTTGTGCACTTTTTCTGTCTGTCCCTCAACTTTCTGGACTTTCTTCTTCATGATTTATGAGAGGGAAATGATAAAAAGCAGTACTGTAGTTCCAAAAAAATGAGTGTGGACCTTTTGAGTGTGGAATTTTGTGAAGTTTACTTTGGTCAAACTCAATCTAGCTGAGAGTCACTGCTAAAAATATGTAGAAGGGTATATATTTTATTTTATGAATAGATGAGTAGACAATCAGTGCACACAAGTGATTTGCTTATCAGTTGCAGATAAAACACAAGCAATAATAGGTGCCTTAATGTATTAATCTGTGTTGCTCCATGTTGGTAAACTCTACATGCAAAATTAAGTATGTTGAATTATGATGAGAGACAACCTCACACTTTTTCCACTTTGTCTTTGCAATTCTGTGGGCATCAGGGAGAGGCTGCTCCACAAAGCACTTTAACAGATGGTCTGGCATCTGCTTTATGATCTGAGGTTTTCCAGTTTAGCGCTGCACACTGGTATGGAAGCTACAGCAAGATGCACTGAGCTCCTCCTTTACTGAAATGTACTGAAATGTACAACTTCAATAGTAACTCTAGATCTGCACAAGCTAATATGCCTTATACTAGTGATATTTACTGAACCAATCTTTTGGACAACATCTCTTTCACACTGTTTGTACCGTTTCCTTTTTGTCTAACCCTCTTGCTTAAATCTTTCATTTTCTGATTAAAACTTCATGTTAACTGACTCTTTGGCCTCCTTTCTGTTTTCACTGACTTTCTGTGACTACCCGTATTGTTCTTGTCTCCATATTATTTTCTGTCTGGCTTGCTTTTATGACTCTTACGTGCACACATCAATTTTACCAGATAATTTTATGAACACAGCATGTGACATTTAAAGGTAGTAAAACAAACTCTACACAGCCATGGCACAGCTTAATTTGCTCTTTTTAATAATTACTGCGTTGCTCATGTTAGAGACCAGGGCTCAGTCCTGCTTGCAGTAAAGGGATGTTTACCACATGAGCTGATATTGCTGAAGTCTGTTGTTGTATTAGTCTGTTAATAAGCATGTGTATGAGGTGGACAGCAGCCAGCGCCTCGGCCATGTAACATTATAGGCATGTAAAGGTTAATCACCTCAGGACAGATAGATAACAGTAACAAGAGACAGACATGGGGCCTGAGTGCACTGCACCAGGGTTTCTGAAGAAACTCACACTATGCCCAAGCTCACTCTTTGCTTACGCATGGTTTTACTGACTATAAATATATTAGGCAGCATACTTAAGGTAATTTAAGGTGAACAATATAAGGTCCTTATTGTTTGTTGTGAATGTGATCATTATAATTTTATGAGATTAATTTAATAAAACCACAGTGTGTCACAATCTACTTTAGGGTATCTAAAAGCAAAATCAATACAAACTACAGGGGGCAGACCAATCAGCAAAATCAAAACATTCAAATGCATCTTATAGTACCTTTAACTCAACATGCAGGCTAACCTACAATATTAACCTTTATAACATAACATACATCTTTCAACATCAATATTAATAGGAGGTATATTTGTTATTTTCATGTATTTTATTTGTTTACTTTGCCTAAACTCTAATTATTTTATCTTCTTGCAGACACCAAAAGAGTCTTCTCTGAATGTCACTTCAAAAGAGTCTTCAACACCCCCTGCAGTTCCCAGCCTCACTCGGCGCTTCAGCAGCCCTGCGGACCCCGCTACAGTGGTCTGGAGTCCAGCCCGGCCCTCCGTCATCTCCCCTGTGTCCACCCCCCGAGGCAGCAGGTGCCAGTCTCCTTTGGAGATTCACAGTGTCAGTGTCCAGTACAGACCAGCCCAAACCCCCACAGGCCCATCTCCCTGGGGGTCCAGATGTCAATCCCCATCAAATCAAACACTGGGTCCCACCAGCCCCACCTTCAGACCCACACAAAAGCCCACGTCTCCTCATCGTTCCCCCTGGGGGTCAAGGCCCCAGTCTCCCATGATGACCCAAATACAAACATCCACGACAAGCTCTGCTTTCACATCAAGACCTTCACAAACAGCCTCATCCCCGGTGTCACCTCCATGGGCAACCAGGTGCAAGTCCCCAGTGGGAAGCAGCGCTCCTCCAGCCGCCCTCTCAGTTTTGAAACCAGCTCACACCTCTCCTGTATCTCCTCCCTGTGGGTCGAGGAGCCAGTCTCCTATGGTAAACCACACAGTATCCACATCCAGGCCTTCCAACACAACAGCAAATTCCCCCTTCTATCCTTGGGGCTCCCGGTGCCAGTCTCCAGCCCTCTCCCAGAGCAGCCTGTCCACCAGACCTCTGCACAGATCTGCTGCGTCGTCCCCGGTGCCCACGCCTAAAGACAGACGCTGCATGTCCCCCACTGGCACCAACGTGGACTCCAAGGCCAACCACCGCCTCCTGGCAAAGAACATCATCAACGCAGCTAAGCGGAAGAACAGTGTTTCTCCAGGGGGCCTCAGTGGCCACAGCCTCCCTATCTCCTCTGTGGGCACCTCCCATCACAGCTTTGACTCTCACAAACCTCCCATTAGCCCCTTCCACAGCCGCTCCCTGGGAGCACAGTCACCAACCTTCACCAGTCCCCCTCCCACCCCCACACAGGTGTGCTCTCCAGTGCGTCTCTACAACACGCGCTCGCTCACTGACTCGGATGCCTCAGTGGAGTCTGAGGACTCTGGCCTGCGCTCGCCAGGCCTCTACTACAACTCACTGCCCAGAGGCTGGGGGGGCAGCTTGAGGGTGAAGAGGTCCACTGTGTCCACCGACCTGTGAGGGACCTCTGCATAAACTCTGAACTCTACTTTCATCGAAACACTAATGACAAGAACAAGCTTATTCTGTAACGATCCCGTGGCTTGTACGCTTAAACCAAAGTCATTCAAATCACTCATGTTTTAACTGTCATACTTTCACAACAAAGCTGCTTTAACAGACCCCACTGTGCATGTAAAAGGATTAAATGATTTTTTTAAATCTACATGACCAATGACATATTATTTGAATGCACATTTGAGTTAATCAATGCTGAGATACAATTATGCTAAGGAAACTGTAAATACTCATAGGACTGTAATCAACACTATCCCTTCATTTAACAAAACAACACTTTTCAATTAGCAAAGCATTGCCATATAATGATTTCTGTGCAATAATCCTCACATTCAGTGTGTGCTTCATTTGTGGTCAATGTAAGTCTGATGGGCTGATGGTGATAGAAATGTCTGTTTTTGGCGCCATTCAATGATAGCTCATTATTAATCATCACTTTTAAGTATTTTAAAGGAACAAGTAATACTTGTAAAAAAGGCATATTGATTGTAATGTTGACATTGACAGTGAAGTTGTACTGTATATGTTTTGTACTGGTAAGTTTGTCATTCTGAGAAGTTTGTACTAGTTTAAAAGCATGTTTATATTTAGAGGAACAGACGGTACTAATTGTAATGGAGTGAGAGATTCAAGGCTGCAGTGAATGTTGATAGATCTGAATATTATGTTGTTTTGCAGAAAGACTCAAAAGAGTGATATGTACTGTATTCAAAATACAGACTTCACTGTCTTGTCTTTTACAGTTTGCACATTTGTTTGTGCCATAACCTGGCTTTTTTCTTTTTTCAAATAAATGTCATCTTTTTTTGTGTGTATATGATTGGATGTGCTTTGAACAGTAAATTGATTTCTGTTACATATGTAGACGCACATATTTCCCTGTGTGTGGTGAGTGACAGGCACACCAGCTGCTGTCTTGTTCCTTCAGGATAAACCTATCAGTCTCATAGATTAGTTACGTCCCGGGTTACCTCTGCACAAAGTGCTGAGGAAGAACCCTGCCTGTGTTCCGTGTGCATTAAAAATCACATTTCATTTTTGTATGGTTTGCAAATAAAAACAGTTATCACACAAATACAAATTTGTGTTTGTTTGCTCACAATGTACGTTTCGTTACACAAGTGATACCAAAGTAAATCTAGCAGGTAGGCCTAATGCTATTTCTATATACAAATACACTTGTGTTGTAAGGTTCTTTTCAGTGATGAAGCAAAAGTGGACATATATTTTGTGTCACACATAGTTTGGCAAGCACATTTTCTGAACAGGGGCACCTCAGGGTAGTACTCAGACTTTTAACACAGACTGCCATCTGTAGGACTTTACACAGAACTTCTATTTTGCATTTTGCATCAAGAGCAAAGATATTAGGGGATTTATTAATATGGTGGAATAGATAAACTTTTGGGTTACATCATATTTAGTTATTTTTAGTTTGTGGCTTAATTAGTCCAATTGTAATTAGAACATTTTAATTTTCAGTTTGGACCATAGTTTAGACCTGATTTAGTCTCTTGTTTTAGTGATGCGCCAAAAAAATAATAAATAAATAAAAATCACCTCGGACCCCTCCCAACCTGCACATCACACAGGCAGAGTTCCAATGCCCTCAGGGAGGCGCTACAGATCTCTGCCAGCCAAGTCTGAAATATTCAAAAACGGTTTCATTCCCTTTGACATAAGGACACTGGGTAGGCCTGTTTTTGCTGTTGTATGCACTATGTGTGTTGTATGCACTATGTGTGTTTGTGTTAACATAGTTCATGTGAGCTTCCTTTTCAAATGCGGTAACGAAACAAACACAAAATGTCATTCTGAAAGCCAGTGTTCAGAGTAAATGGTATACCTTGAGTGAAGTTTGAGAACCAGTGTTATAAGCTAAATAATAAAAAATACATGTATAATATATAATGGTAAAATGATGTGGCAGGTAGCATATAGAGTAAATAGTATTGGGCTCTTTCTGTTTAGACTGACAGCGTAGAACTAGAGACAACTGATCTGTGCATGGGTGAAAGTGTCTTTGCTGTACACTAAATCTGACTAAATCTGCACTGTTGGGATGGTGATTACCTTGTCAATCACAATAAGGTGATGAAATTACACACAGCAGTATGCATGAAGGCAACCTTAGGTAACCCTGTTTTACAACTTTACAAGAACAAAATCACAGCACATTCATACCCAAGAGCGAAATTATTAAGACTTTAGTTTGACATTCAAAAACATGTATTAAATCATTTTTGTGGGTTGCAGCTATGTAAATAGTAAATAATTATTCGTCTATTACGAATACGTGTAATGAAAGTAGAGGCCACAACAGTGACTGCCAAAGCTATCAATCTGCATCTGGTCTCTCTGACCACTTCCAATCATTCACACATTCACATAAGGTAAATTGCCTTGTCATCCACTCGACAAGGGTTGCTACAACTACCGGTAATCAGTTTAATTAACTAATTGATAACTGAAATAACTGCAATCTATATATACATGCCATGTGTTTTATGAGAGGAGAGTGGTAAATGTTCTTGATCTTTTTCAAGTTACCATGGAAATCTGCCATGTTTATTGCTGGCGTGTTAAATGTTCATAGAGATTCATAAGCAAAAATATTGAAAAAAAAACTCAACAAAAAAGCCATTGAACAACCTGATAAACGGCTGAGCCACTACTGATAAATACATGTATTAATATATTATGTTTGAATATTTTTTAATCAATGCCAAGTTTAGTCATTCTCATCATAAAGCATCTTAAAAGCTCCATTGGTTTAGTAGACTAACTGAAAATTCTATGACGTCTGTGTATACTTCTTCTTTGGTGGTGTTTTATGATGTTTTCTTCTTTGGACTCCATTCTTTGAATTTCAAACTTCAGACTTCATTCTTAAGACTCAATTCTTTAGACTCTATTCTTTTCGTCTGAGAGCGCAGCTCTCTGGCAGTTTCTTGGCCTCCCCGTGTGTGTATACAGTACAGTATGTTTTAATACTATAATACTTTTAGATAAAGTTTACTGGGATTATCTGGCTTTTGGTTATTGTGTCGGTGGCTTAAAGTATTTACAATATTATCGTTCTCTTGATATTTTTCTATAGCAATATATTGCCATTCAAAATGTGTTATTGTGACAGGCCTAGGATGGGACAAACATTTTTATGAGGTTACAATGCACCCTTTTGCATCCCTATAGATCCAGGCCTGGGTGGAGCCATTTTTGGAAATTAATGAATTAGGCTTATTAATAAAACAATGCCAAAATGATCAAGCATTAAATAGAGTATAGAGTACTTACTTATTGATAACGATTACTCGCATGTCATTTGTTGCAGTCTTGATTTATTGAAGAATAAAACAGCATACTAACTACTGTCTCTGTATGTCCAGTGTGGTCGTGGATCTATGAGTGCAGTACATCAAAGTGAAAAGCCAGAGTGCAACACCAGAGGCCGCTGTTGAGGTGAAAGGGGCCAGCCTCAGTGTATCTCTCATTTGACAGCAGGGGCTTGTTATACAGCACAAAACAACAAGGATGAGGATTTCAAGCAGCGATCCTGGGACAAGAACAAACAGGGGACGCATATTTAAGTGAAAGACCACCGGGTTAACCTTTACCTCTCTGTGGGTGCTGTTAATCTAAGGCAGAAGTACGTCAATATCGACTAAACTGCAGCTCAACTGAATCTGTCGCCTCTCAAGTGTCTCCCTAGAATTGTTGTTGTTAGCTGCTAATGCTAACCATAGAAGTTACGAGCTAGCTGGCCTAGCAAGCTAGTGGTTAAGACTTGTCTCGATTAATGAATTAGCCCCTTATCGGTGTTTTGCTCACCATGTCGCAGGGAGTAAATTTGATGTCGTGTAGCTAATGGAGAAATCCTGCCATAGCTTTAGTTTTTTAGGAACTGCAGCTTCGGCTGAGTTTGTAAAGTACCAGCGGTTATAGTCGCTTAGCCAGCGAGTTAGCCCACACATCCTTGGAAGAATGAGCAGAAAACACCGTCATTTTAAAGGCGCAGAAGTCAGCTGCTGTGTCAAATACGTCTTATTCGGATTCAACATCATATTCTGGGTAAGTTTGGCTTGTTTTTTTTCTGTTTGGTGTGTTTGGTTTGGGATGAAAGTCTAGCTACATTTTCATACATTGCTGCTAAGTGGCTTTAACATTCCTGTCCTAAATGTTAGCTCTGGTCATAAAAATTACCCCAGTGTTTGCTGTGGTTTGACATTAAGCTGTGTCCATGCCTTTGTTGAATGTTTTCCATGTTAATTTGATTGTCTCTATGTGGGAATTGCAGCATGATTGACAATCCTATTCATGGGTTTCAGCTTCCTGTAATATGCAACATTTGGAGGACTTTTACCTTCATTCAGAAGATATAATATTTAGTTTTAGATTTTTAATCGCTATAGCAACGGTGCCAATTTCTTATCTTTCTGAAACCCATGGATTAATGGAATTACTAGTTTTAGTTCTCCTGTTTGTGTTTATGGGTGGTATTTTGTGGACTTTAGCCCATTTAAAAGACATCATATTTTGTTAATACATTGTAAATTGCTAGGGCAACGGTGTTAGATTTTCATTACTCTGAAACCCATGGATAACTGACACTGACACTCATTACAAAACACAGAATTGTATTGGCACAACTTGGAAATCAGTTCTTAATGTTGTGGGTGTGCACAGATTGTTCATGAAAGTAAAAGAAGTGACATAATCCAATTGAATCTGATTTGACAGTTAAGTTTAGAGTCTAGGATTGACAAATGTATCAAAAATGGGATACTAATTAATACCAAATCCAGTATTAAAACTAGAAAGTCAATTGAGTATGTATCAATTCAAAAAAACAAAAAGCCTCTCATAAACAGGATTAACACATTTCCTAAACGGGTTTAGAATGATCTTGAGCTTTATCAGAGCCTCGTGGAAACACAAAGAACATGCTATTGTTTAGTATTTAAAATGTAATTTAATGTCTAAACTTATAGAGAATTTGTTGTCGTCATGGTGGTATCGAAATTCGTATTGAGTCAAGTTCCTTAGTATTGAAATCGAGTTTAAATTTGAGACTATCCCAATGTTGGCCTGACTTTTGCCAGGACATTGTTTCTCTGCAAGTGTTTGTTAATGTCCAATTAATTTGAAAATTCGCTTTTATACGATGTTAGTAATGAATTTGAAGCCTTGCCTTTTAGACTAAAAGTTTATGACCTATTTTCCCCCCGCCTTTATTTAGCCGTGATCATTGTTGCACTTGAAAAATGGCATGTGTCTGGTGCACATTGTTGCTCCTCTCGCAGTTACAACGCCCTCCTCCTTCTTTCTCATCAGTTTGTAAAGTTCTTGTGTGTGTCCTCCTCCCCCCGTCTTCAGCGTCTGCCCTGCCTCTGTGTCCCCAATGCCTGTGGGTGAAGGAATGGCGTGTCTGCCGGCCCTGCGAGGTCTTCCCACACACTGGGATGTGAATACCACCCAGCCCTCCTCTTTTCCGAGCGCCCCTTTCTCCCCACGAACCACCATCGCGCTCGGGCCGTGCGGGGCTGCATTGTTTGTCCGCCTCACACACCCACGGACGCACAAAGGGGGGAGGAGTTCGCAGACGGGGGGGTGTGATTCTCGGTTTTCCACTCGCATATGCTTGTTCTTACACATTCGTCACACATGGGATCCTCAAACATTGCATTGCGCTCCAGTGAAGTCAGGCCAAGTCACTTTATTTGCATAGCACAATAGCGCAAACATGTTCCCGCAGACGGCCTCTTCGGGAGAGTGTAGACGCCCACAGAAGTTGAACCCTCATGGAATAGCATAGAAGAAGCTTTGGATAACGCAATAATAGATATCGCCACAAACTGAACAACACCACGGTTCTCCATCTATCAGACAAAATTAGAATATTGAGTTTATCATTTTTGTTAAAACTGTTATGAATTACAGCCAAAAGAGAAAGAAAAATAAGAATGTCAGATTTTCATTCGCCAATATTACTTTTGTGTCCATCTTGAGCCTATATAATTGCACATTTAATAAATCCTCCCATTCTTTAACTTGTGATTTTGTTTGTCTTTTGCTTCTTAGTTCTATAACCACTGATTCAAACAGGTAAGTCAGTTAGGGCATCCGATGTAAAACTCATAATGTAAAAATAAAAAGATCTTGTCTTGTTAAACTAAGAGGTTGTTCACAAGGAAAAGTCAAAAGAAATCATGCATGCTTCATATTGAATTTCTACTAATATTATACACTTGTTGATTTGGAAATGAATAAGATTTAGCAATAGTGCACATTCATATCTTAAACTATATTTAATCATTTGTCTTGAGGCGGAACAGTTCGTCATTTCTCACTGGAAACACTGAGTCATGCATCTGTAGCTGACTCGAGGACTGCGATGATTAATAAGAATAATCATGACTAAATGACTACTGAAATTATTGTCGATGATGTTTATATTTGTTAACTGTTATCTTAAACAGAACACATATCATTTGCAAAGAAAACTTTTTTTAAAAATCACAAAACACATACCTTGCATAAAATTTAAAGAATATATATTTTAGGATTTTGAATGAAGAATACTGAAACAAGTTCACCAGTAATCGCAACTAATTATTGAATAGAAACTAGCTATTGAAATAATTGCCAACTCATTTATGAATTGAATAATCATTAATCTAAACATGGAGTCCAGGACATACCATTTGCTGAGAGAAGCATTTAGCTTCATCGGTTCAAATTGAGTAAAAATCTCATTCCCTGGCCTTTCACATCCTAAACAACTAATTGATTTGTCGAAATAACTATTAGCTGCAGCCCTAGACCCAATGTATCTTTTTGGAATACTCTTAATTTGCATTTATTTTGTTTCTAAAAATAATAATTCACTAGTCAAATCTAAATGATAATCGCTAACTAAAATAGTCGTTGGTTACAGCCCCAGCTGACTCACTCTTACTCTCCAAACTCCAGTCTTTTGTCTTACTCTTCACAAAACTGAAGAGCTGGATCCATCCCGCTGCCTGGACACCTTAATAATCACGGGAAGATATTCTCCTCTAGCCTGTGTACTGCAAAACTGGATTTGACAGACAAGCAGTGCAATGTTGAAATGGAGAGAGATGGGGCTTATTCTCCACCAATCAGTCAATTTATCTCTGCTGTAGTCGTCTTGTCAGCCTCCAAAATGTGTCCGAGATTGAGATGGAATGCTCCTAAGACCCTAAATATTGTGTTGAAATAGAGCGGTACAAAGCCCACTGCTGCTGACGGAGTTCTCGGCAGCAGAATGGGGACAGATCTCACCCAAGAACAACATCTCCGTAGAGTACGCTCATTCCCTCATCTACCTCATTAATTACATTTTCTGCCTGAGCTGCTGAAATGTTTGGACGATCTGCACGCGGTAATTAAGAGCTTGTTAAGCTGTAACCAAGTGCTGCGCCGGTCGGGTGCAGCGCTGGAATTAGCCGGCTTCTTTTTAGACTTTCGGATCCAAAAATGTGTTCCAAATAACCATTGGGACAAATGTGTTCTTGATGACAGAAAAGTCATGCTGAGCTGCGACTAGATTTTACACCCATCTACAATTGTTGTGGCCGCCTTTAGTAGGGCTGAATGATTTAGTCAAACTGCACAATTGTGATTTATTTTTTTTCTTCTTTTCTTTTTGCCAAGCACTATTGCTATTTATGGTTTAATAGTTCTAATTAATAGTTTTAATAGCACATCTAGGGGCATTAACATTTGAGATAAGGCTGAAGTATAACCTGAAAAAATAATGATTTTCAGAACATGCTTGTTGTAGAGGTCTAAACTACAGTTAATGACAGAATTTGAGGTCATTCTTATTATTGATATTAAAAAAATATATATATATATATTAAAAAAATCAAGTTGAACTTGAGCTTTATCAAAAATACTATATTATAAAACGAACACATGTTGACATGAAAGTGCAATTATTTGTGTTGAAAATTAAGTTTTGTTGTATTGCGTATCAAGCCTATCCCTTAGTATTGAAATAGTGTTTCAAATGTTAGTATGTGACACTAGTTCTAACATCTCTTTGCGATGCGCTGATTTAAATCATTCAAATTGTGATTTTGCTATGATTGGGCTAAAACCTTTCTTTCAGTTTTGCTTAATTTTCATTTGCATAACACAATTCAAAATGTCCCAGTCGTAACAACCAGTAGTTAATAAAATATGTTATTCCCCATTATTGTTACGCACCCATTATTAGTATAAGTTTCACTGCTGTGGTTCTCTCGATGACTCTCTTCATTGTGGATTCCTATCTTTTTATATTGATATATAATAACGACACATTCTCTCCCTCTCTGACACACCCTCAATAAATACCATTGTAAATAAGTGCTTGAATACAAAGGCACTGCTCCTTTGGGGAAGTCTTTTCCAAATACCACAGCAGACATAAAAAAAAAAAATGCCATCCAAGTCCCATTCACACATTTCTATAAAGATTTAGCAGCCAGCCAGGCGAAACGTTTCCTCTCTTCCACTGTTAAAGGAAGGTATTAAAGATCAGCCAGGGAACAATTCAAACCATCCACCACCCTGTTTTAAGGACTTGAGATGATAAAAAATTAGTGGTGAAAATTGTCATTAAAATATGTGCATGAGATTAACCTTTTTGGTCTTGCGGTGGAAAAATTCTCTCTTCTATGGCCGCTTTACACAATAAAGTGCAAGTAGCAAGAATGTGCAAGCAATATATATTATATTCAAGGAAAAATATATTAATTGGTGTAAAAATCTTAATTATCTGTGGACATTTTAAATAATCCCAGATGAACTGTTGTATCTCTAATTAAACCTGTCAAGTGTTAGACTCTAACACTATTTACATTTGTGTGACCCCCTTTATTTTTATGATTAAATGGTAATATTTTAGTCTTTTCTGAATCTGAAGTGCAAGAATCCAAGCGAAGATAAAGCAACGCACCTCTTTGTGGACTAGATATATTGTGTTTGTCTTTAGCTGTGTTCGGCGGCTCTTCCACCGATAAAATCAAATGTGAACAGCGAAGTAAACTCCATTCGGGAAGGTCTTAGCCCCCTTTTTTTCCCCCATTTGTTCTTGTTTCCGTTCTTGATACGCTGTGGCAACTGCAATCTGTCCGCCTCAACTCCCCACAATAACCTGCTGTATCTCCACACCAGATAACGGCCCACTTCCCGCTAACAACCAGCCTGCGTCGCTTAGGCTCTGAAGTGCACAAGATTTTCAGATGCATGCTACAATTAATTAGCCCTTTGCATGCATTGATTTGAGGCCGGTGTGTCATTGATATTGCATTATGGGGCTAGACGTTGTCACAGCTCTCCACTTTGGGCGTTTGGCATGACAGAGTGGCCGCGAGAGGTCAGACACACTCGCTAACGTCAATATTCCGGCTGTGTGTGCGGGGGTCTCTGCTTGTCTGATGGCCGGGGTTAATGGGATCAGCCGGGATTAGGAAGGCATCTCCTGCTGAGTGCTTATACTCTCCGTGACCGCGCGGGAAGGAAACCCATCACGCCAGGACACCAACGTCTGACAATAGACGGGCAGAGTCGAGCGTCTTATTTTAAACAATGAAGCAACAGCGACGATCATCCCCGACAGGAACGTGAGCTTCTTTGGATGTCCTGCAAACAGAGGAGCTCTTTCAAATGGCTCTCAAAGACTTTCAGGCTTTTGTCCTGTTCCAACACAAAGATAAATAATAATTTGAAGAACTAGCAGAAGTCTGACCTTGACTAAATGTGTTGCAAAAATACACTGCACTGTGACGCCTGCTTATACATTTCTCTCGCGCAAACCACAAAAACCTCAACTCTCACAATTGCTTGACTGCACAGAGCTGTTAAAGTTGCTCGGGTCCTCTTATGCCACTATAACTTGTATTATCGTATTTTATTTTATTTATAACGGAAACATTTTGTAGTAAATGTGCTAGCAGATGGGCAAATCAAGTGAAAATATAAGATGACATAGAAGAAATCAACAACAAATCTTAACGGCACGTTTTATTTTTATTACTGAAAGTTCGCTGATATAAAAGCACCTGCATAAGAATAAACAGAACAAAATGAGTCACACGAGAAGGTGAGAGCCGCCTTTAAAACATCTTTTCCCCAAAATGCACAGCACTAAAGCTCCTTGAAGGAACATGAATGTATTCATTTGTGCTTCTCTTTATTAGAAAACACATCTGCTTTGTGTTTAACGGTCATTTTATCCATTTATGGCTAAAATAAAGTATCTTAATGACCTCATCTCTCGTGGTTTAGAGCTGTTGGTGCCACGCCGCCGTCGCTGACCTGACTTTGACTCCTCTGCCTGCATTACACTGTGGGAACGCTCGGATTAAAGAAGAGTATGGTACAAAGGTGGCCCTAGACCGGAGTCAATGCAGTCATTCAGCCTAATCCACTTCAAACCAGACCGTACTGTCCCCCTGGAGCAGTGCTGCGTCAGGAGCCACTACAGCAGAGCAGGACATGTTACTAGGCGCACACAGACGTACAGTAGCAGCCTTGTATTCAGCACAATGAATCCACCTTAAAGTGGATTTTCTTCATGTAATAAAGTAATCATTAGTTTTACCCCAGTACAGATATATTGTAAAAGCAGATCTTACAGTTAAAATGAGACATCTGTGTGCTTTATGTATCTAATTATAAATGTTTTTAGCGCCCGTGAACCAGGAAATAACGTTAGCAATAGTATGCTAGTTTCTGTTCGTAGCGGCAAAACTCCGCTCTATCCTAGTGCACTAATAAATTAATTGTGGTGAATAATTAAAGGATGCTCTGAGTGCATTAGCAAAGTGAAAAGCTGTTTAAAAACTAGTTATTTTCTTAAGAGCGTACAAATCAGATGCAGTGCCTTCTTTAACGCTCGTTTTCATTCATGTTTTTCACAAGCAGGCTATCGTAACTTTGTGCCGACATTGTGATGAGTTTTACCTCTGAAATTGGCACACAATCGGATTGAATAGTTGCAACAGCCTGTTTCAGATGTGTCATTTTTATGCAGAAGGTTGTTTTACTGCATATTTTTTATTAGTTTACTTCTTCAAGTTGTCAGTAGAGCTGCATGATTGGGATATGGCTTTTTGCTACTGCCATGTAGATATTATTGCGATATTTCAACTTTTCCGTTACATTGAAACTAAAATGGCTATGACTATTAACTTTAGCCTGAGACAGATTAAGATTGACAAAACCAAGATTAAATCCGGACTAGGACTTCAGGAAAATAATAACTGCTTTATCAGCTTTTCCCATTTGAAACACACATTTTCATAAAATGGTAATAATTTAAAGAATGTATACTTCTGTCAGATGGAGAACGGTGGGGTTGTTTTATATTTATGATCGATTATTGCATTAGCCAATATTGTGATATCCACATTTTGCAATATATTGTGCAGCCCTAGTTGTAAGTACCAACAAAAACAAAATTAATCAACTGTTGTCAATCTTTCTAATAGTTTTTTTTCCCCAAGTTAAAGACTTTTCCTCTTTTATAAAGTTTTGTTGTATAAGGAGCAAAAGTTAACATGAAGGGCGATCTCGCAGATGTCCAGTGAAAAGATTGAAACTTCAAATGTGTGATATTGATATTAACCCGCAGTTCAAAAGCCCATTAGTCAACATTTAAATGGAAAATATGTAATTCTAGACGACACTGATTTGCCACTTTCTTCACACGTTCCTTGAGTAAAAAAACTAAAAAGATGAAAATACAATCTTTAGTGCTGACTCTGAATCTTCCTCCACACAGTTCTCGCCAACCGAAGCCTTTTACTACATTCTTATGATTTACACACTGCCGCCCTTAAGTTCAGAAATATGTCTAATTAGCCGTCATAAATCTGTAATTATGTGTTGTGTCTGTATCTGTAATGCCGCTTCCTAATTGCAGTGCGTGTTGTGTATTCCGCCATCGTACTTTCTCTAATCAGTGCGGATTATTCTGAGGCTAAACACTTTATGTCTCGGTCTAATCGCTGGTACCTGATCTCAGACTCTCCCGCCTGTCACTGTCTCGATTATACCTCCAGCGATTGGCATGGTTACGTAACTTCTCGGTCACAGTCTTGTAAGGTCCCAGGCCTCAGACGATTTCAATAGTTGTTTTGGGTCAAGTTTGATTACCATTTCGACTTTTTGCACGCTGACACACTCTCTGCAAAACAAGAGACAAACATAGTAACCCAGAAAGTCAAAAGCTAGACATTTAGTGCTATTTTGTATGTTTTCCATGTGCCCCAGTAATGCTAGCCTTGGGAGCAGATAATGAGGGCTCTTCTGAGGTCTGCTCCACAAAGATGATGGGTTTTTCCGTAACTAAGGATGTGTGCTTTTACTGAAATGCGTTTTACACAAATCCATCCTCACCACAAGTTATTTTCAGTAGTCTCCATTATTCAACCATTATGGAGGCTTGGTCCCATTAACTGCTATCTCAACTGTGTGAAAAATGCATAGTGCTTGTCAACAACCAAAGTAATCATGTGATTGGATGAAAGTTTCTGGTGTTGGCTACAGAACATATATCTAATAAACTATTATTATTAAGGCTATGTGCAATGAATCAAATCTTAATCATGATGACAAATTGTGCTCAAATGAATTACATAAATACTCCAGTAATCTACAATGGCTTATAAACGATATGAAACTAAACTATATTTTACCATTTCCGAGACGGATAGCAGATTGCTAAATCAGACTAGTGCTGCATCATTTTAGAAAAATAACAATATAACGTGTGTTTCCGTGCAGCGCACAACTCCTTGATTATTAACATTTGAGAGAAGTCTGAAATATGAACTCATCCCATGCAGGTCAGAACATGTTTGTCGAAGTCTAAACTAGGGCTATCGATTATTCGGTCGATGGTGTCTTAGTTGATTAAGTATTTTATTTTGTTTTATAAGGATTTATATGTGACAAAAACAACTTACTGAGGATTTGGGAGCGAATCCTTTGTTTAACCAGCCTTTTTACATATAAATACACATATACATAGAACTTTTCTGTATAAATTTGCTTGAACTCTCTTGTTGTGTCTTGTGAGTGCTGTTTGGGTCAGATGCATGGTTAGGTAGTTTGGAGCTTTTGCCATCCCCTCTTTTTAGTCGGCAAATCTAACGGTTTGGCATGTGTTTAGTTGACTGCAGCCCTAGTCTAAACTGCAGCTACAACAAGTTTCTATAAATAAATACATAATATATATAATTTATTATTGATTTTATAGTATTTAGTACAAGTATTTTGCTCAATTGCAGAAAACATTCCGTTTGATAATTGTGCCAACCTTTTGTTTAGATTCCCATTTAAGTGTAGGCACACGGCGCCACTCTTTAGAAACAGGCCCAGTATCTTGACACAGGTCTGTCCAGTTGCTGTTGCAGAGGCATGACTCAATAACCCAATGTTACCCAATATGTGCTAAGTGACAGTAAATGATCACAAGCGGCTGAATTCATCATCGCGGTTGCCGTGACGATAACACAACCATGTAACAGTAACCACACCACACCCTTAAAGTGATATGACCCGTTTGCTTGTGTCTCCCAAACCAATTTACTTTCATCCGTACAGTCTTTTCTCTTGTCACATTGAAGCCAGATTCAGTCTTTTGAAAAGTATGGAATTTGTGCGTCATCTTCCTAACACCCGTTCTCCTGTGTGTGTGCTTTGTTTTACAGTTACTAGGAGCAGCATTCTTGGCCATCGGCCTGTGGGCATGGGCGGAGAAGGTAAGCGTAAACACTTGTACACAGCTTTAGCTCGATTTCCCCAAATGCATAGCTCAAATTCTTCAACGTTCCACTGACTTTTGCCAGCCAACTGTGGCCAGATTTGCTGCAGAGTCAAATCAAGGTTATTGAGATACGCGTGGTGTACATAAGTGGTGTGAAACCTCAAATTGCTCAATGTATGTTTCAGACATCACAGAAATTACTCTCAGGCAGTTTTATATATGTATACATACATATATATATATATATATATATGATTTTTTTTTTTTGTATATTCAATTGATGAAAACAATTTGATGAAAAGGAATCTCGCAAAAATAAGTCAATTTGGATGATCCCCATAATTATAATCTGAAACTAATTTGCAATGCAACAGAAATGTTCTAAAATGTTTCTTTAACTGTTTTGGCTGAGAACACACAAACGCATACTTAAAAAACAAACAAAAAAAGTACACAAGCTTGTTCTGTTAATCGCCCCAAAAATGTAAATGAACAGTGCCGGTCTGGTCTCTGGAGAGCTTCGTTCCCCTTCAACTGTTTCATAATCTGTCTGGTTGTCTCTTTCAGATGGGGTACATAGCCAGAATTTGAGTATATTTGGACTTGAGTGTATTCATGGGAAAATCAGTTTTTACTAATTGCTGAGCCGCACCGGCTGGAAACTCGAAAACAAACAAGCTTTGTAAATTACAGCTCAGAAAGGGCACAGTGCTAGTCCAAAATTACAAACTCATTTGGCTCACTACCATCAGGAGTCCAATGCGTCGCACTGCAGAACAAATTGAACTGGCTCCCGATCCGCACAAGCACATTGCACAACAAGTTCATTTCCGGCTTTATGCGGGGCTGCATGGGTCAGAGGCGAGCGCAGTGGATCATGGAAACGAACAATGAAGTGGCAGCTGAGTTAACAGTCAATTTGTCATTAATTAGCCTTGAATTGTTCCAGTCGCTTCCGTTAATGCAGCGCGAGCGTAGAGAGCCATGTCTGATTAGCTACGAACAGGATTGCACAGAGAACCTTTGTGGAACGGCGTGAATAATTAAACAGGATTAGTCTGAAGGATGAATAGAGTGGAAGAGTTTGGTTCTCGTTGGCTAAGATGATTAGAAATCTGCCGCCTTCAGGCCCAGTTGTATTGAAGAATGTCAAGAAGATTCGGTCAATCGTGATTATGCAGGTCGCCACATAATCGTCAGACCAAAAAAAAAAAAAAATCATATCACTAAATGTTATATCTTTAGCTGCATCATCGCCTCTGTGTTGTTTTTGGCTGCATGACAGAAGAAACGTTGATCCTGCACAAAGTAGCGGAGGGAGTTCTTCTGTTCTCTGCTCGTCTTTGGCCCGTGCAGAGGGAGCTTAGCTTTAGCAGTGGGAGACTTCAGCCTCTTAGACTGGAGCTGCAAGTGTTTACATGTGCCGCCACTCGACAAGTAAACAGCCCAGAGCAAGCGGGCGCAGGTACACGGAGCCTCTGTCCTGTCGATATGAGCCAGGGATATTGGAAAAATGGAAAGAGTTGATTCATTCTGAAAGTTAAGATTAGCCCGAGCGTTATTGCTCTCAAAGTGGGTAATTCACATGTCAAGTTAACTCGTAAAAGTGCACGATGTAACCCGTAACTACCAGCTCGTCTCCATGGAATGTTCCACAGTATGGTAATAGACTTATTTATCTCCATGGAGACAGGCAGGTGACGCAAATATGCGAATTTACAGTTCAGACCTGCGGCGTGCAAGCCCACTCACTTCAAGGTATTTGTTTGTTTGCAACGTAAACACTTGCAATTGGAAAAAAAAAAAAGACTCGGAAGCCCGTCTGGTCGCCACCGTTCCACGTAATCCTTCATCTGGTTGTATTAGTTAACATAGGGCTGCCGACCTTCTACACCGTTAAAGCCGTTATCGGGCCGCCAGTGTTGACTTATTTTACACAATTAATCTACATTATAACATGTTTTAGTGGCAAGACTTTTCTCTCGTTCTCCATTGAAACAACAGAGTTCCCACTTGAACAGAGTGCAATTACAATTAAAGGGGGAAAAAGTGGCGAGGTGGAATAAGGTCAATATTAGGTGTGAGTGGAACCATCTTAATGCCTGTTTTTATCAGACTATCAAGATGGTTGGGAAGGGAAGGGTGAAAGTGGAGATGAAAAGGAGAGTGAGGATTCTGTAGTGGGAGTAAGGGGGGGGGTCCCAGGGCTGGTCTGAGGGCAGGGGCCTGTACCTCAATCATGTGCATGTCTCAAAACTAGTGTGTGGGAGTGCTTCTGCAGCAAACTGCCACTGTTGGTGCCTCCGACACGTGAACGCCTGATCAATACATCAGGCAAATTACAACTGGACAGTATCACATTTGGTCGCGTTCCCCTGGACTGGGTCCTGCAGGCCACTATAACTTATATCTATTAAGGCACACTCCTCCGTACATGTGGTAAGTGACTGTCTCCATGTTAACTGCTCTCCTAATTCACACAGTGTCGACCTGCTCTCATGGAGTTAAAATGCACAGTGAGTGCTTGACACCCAAGTGTCTTTATAGCGTCACCTCACAGGTGGTGTGTCTTAAATAAAGATCCACACCATCTGACCCCATGAGTCAGTCCTCGTACACCCTAACACATGGTAACTGAGCAGAGAAATGTTCTCAATACAATGGTGAACTATTAGTTGGTGTATAGGTACATTATTTTGTGTTTTTAATCATAATTCTGGTACAAAAATTGGTATTGTGAGAACAGAAAAAGTGTACTTTTAATCAAAATATAGAAATGGAAAAAATAAAAATCAAATACTGAAAGTTAATCATAATTATAACAACAAAAACAAAGACGGCCTTTGACTTCTGTGCCAGGCTTTGTTCCCTGTTACAGCATCAGTGGCATTAATTCCCTTCTTGGCTGAACAGTCTGTCATTTGAGCCGTCTGATCACATTATCAATTGCATCACTGAGAAGCCAGTCTGAGGTCATATCTCTCGGGTTATTACAACTTAATGAAATGTGCTTGTTAAAATAGTTCATCACATTTCTTCCATATTAATAAATGATATAGATGAATACAGCTGAAATGATACAAGACTTGGTGCTATCAGTTTCCACCTGTCCAAACAGACATCTTGTGACAAATCAGACAATCTGATGGATCTTGTGATCGAACTATTACTTGTAATTCTACATTGTTTAGCTGTTTGTTTTCCCATAGTCATAGTTATTTCCAACTGTCAATGTTCTTATATTATGCGTGACGTATGTCTTAATCTAGTTGTATGCCGGTATCACAAATAAAGAAACATGTATAATAAATGTACCACCAATGTTACAGTATAGTCCTTATAAACACTTGTCGACCCTTCATGTGAAATAATGATAGTATGGGTTTCTGCTTTGGCCAAAACAAGCTCGCTCCCACATGAAAGCGAACATGACCGGTGATAAAAGTGAGACGGGGCAGAAGCGGCAGGAAAGACGCGGCGCTTCAGGGCTGAGCGACAGGAAATGCAGACAGGAAGAGTATCAGAGCTCTCCTCAACACATACATGCATAGATTTCTGCCATACAAACCCAACTCGAGTGAAATAAACTGATTAGAAAAACCTTGGGGAGATCACACCTTTTGATCTCACACTCTGACTGCAAGTGCTTTCTGTCCAGCACTTTTGTTTGATATTGAGTTTGATTTCTGAAGCGCTGTCTTGTATGTGCCGTGTCCCACAGGGCGTCCTGTCCAACCTGTCGTCCATCACAGATCTGGGAGGCTTCGACCCCGTGTGGCTCTTTATCGTGGTGGGCGGGGTCATGTTCATCCTGGGCTTTGCTGGCTGTATCGGGGCGCTCAGAGAGAACACTTTCCTGCTCAAATTTGTAAGTGCTATCCCTGACCCCCCAAACCCGCCTCACACCACATTCAGAGGCAGCGATCTGTAAGCGACAGATGCCACTGTGACACACAGCAGTTTGTGGGGCGACCTGCCACAACACCTCTTATGTCAGCGCAAAATATAGAGCTACAGAGCATCGAAACAGATGAATGCACCAGCAGGCCCGGAGCAAAACACAAACACAAACACCCCTCTATTACCTGTGTCTGGCCAAGTGTATGATATGTGTCTTACTTTTTACTCTGTGCTGTCTTCAGCTATACAGTGACACATGCCCTTTGTGTGTTTAAAAACACAAAAGAAAGTGAGTGTTCATTTGAACACTTTTTAGAAGTTAATTTCAAATTATATTAATTTAAGTGGACTGTTGCTCCATAAGAGAAATATTAGCTTTCATTTTTAATAACTCGTCATAAATTCAGATGGCACCTTGATGCCAAAGAGAGTTCCTAGTTCACTGACAATGGCGATAAACTCTCTCTTTCTGATTCTTTAGACAATGAGGTCAAAGATGTTTGTCTTTGTACGTGGCAGAACAAATGTAACACATCTTTTAAAACCATTTTAAATGCTTTCATAACGCAAGCTCATTTAGTTAAATTGTGCTCTATTACCGTTGATGATTAAATTAACACAATTAAGAGACACTGAATGTCGGCTTTTGCTGCAATAAACTGGAAAATTATGTTCTATTTCTTTTATTATTTTGAAGAGCATAATCTCACTCACAAAAAGCACACCTTATTTCAGTTTATTTTTCATAGCATAATTTGTGCAATTAGATGATTTCTCATAAAATGATTTGTTTACTGCTTATCTAGAGAGAACTTGTATGTGATGACGTGAGGGCATGTGATCATTCAAAGTTTCCTAACAAAGTATGAGTCGTCCATGCCTTGGTCCGTCTGCTCATGACCTCAGGCCTCCCTCAGCTCCGAGCGCGTGTGAATGACTGAGACAAACCTCCTTTAGTGCCGGCCCTGACTGTGAGCAGCTATTAGCTCCAGTCCACGTCCATTAGGAACAATAAGTCAGGCGTCAGAGGCAGCGGATAATGTGGCTTCTGTGCATTCATTACCAGCCCTGTCTCCTTACATTTACTGTAAAGAGAGAGTACAACTCCACCAATGAGATTGTGGTTACAAGCCACACTCACAAATTAGCCACACAAAGACAACACGTCAACAAAGTTCAAGTAGTAGAAACGTATTAGCGCCCGGATGTTATATGGCACCATTGCTATGCTTTCTCAGGTCGTGTTTTTCGTGTTGCTAATCCTGTCTTTTGTTTTGTCTTTGTGCAGTTTTCGGTCTTCCTGGGTTTGATCTTCTTCTTGGAGCTGACGGCGGGGATCCTGGCATTTGTGTTCAAGGACTGGATCAAAGACCAGCTCAACTTTTTCATTAACAATAACATCAAGGCCTACCGGGATGACATCGACTTGCAGAACCTCATTGACTTTGCGCAGGAATATGTGAGTGCTCACCTATTGACCCAGACCTGCACAGCCACTTAAAAGAGACGTTTCAGTTTTCAGGGCTTTGATCGAGTTTTCGGTGTTATTGAGGACAGTGGCGTTTCATCACGTCACATTAAATCACATCATCGTTCTCTTGCTCTCGCTTATTGTACAGCAAAGATACAGGTGTCATTTCTTTGCCTAGTATTTTGCAGTTAGGCATTAAACGCATGTCTGTAATTTATTTTAATAAAGGTGTTTTTATAATTTAATAATTCCTTGAAAACATGTAGTCCATTCTGTTAAATATTCCAGGAGAAGCAGGTGGTAGGGCTTGGCGTACACCAGAAAAAGTACATAGTGTAACTTGAAATTTTAACTTGAAAGCATTATTTTTGAAGAAAAAGCCTAAACTTAGAACAATCTCGCACATATATAACTTATATTTATTAAAAATAGACAATTTAATATTATATCTTTCAAAACCATGTTTACATTGGCACCAGTCGCACAAAGCCCCAAATGCCTGCTCGATTGGTGTAACTATAATTAAATGTACAACAGGTATAAATATACAAAATAAAGTCAAAATGAGAGAATCGTAAAAACCTGTCATTGGCACTTTAATGACTTGTAGAACACAGATTTCCCAGCTCACCTTGTGTCTGCCTGCTCTTTAGTGGTCGTGCTGCGGGGCTCACAGTCCGGACGACTGGAACCAGAATATCTACTTCAACTGCTCGGAGCCAAACGCCAGCAGGGAGCGCTGTGGAGTTCCTTTCTCCTGCTGTCTCAAGGACCCTGCTGTGAGTCCACTGCACTTTAGTGATATTTAAACACTGTAGTTAGGCAGGAGGGATGCTTTTATCTGTGTGACTCAGACATTATGAAAAGGGGTGAGTATAAATCTATTGAAAGACTATTTGTTTGTCTAATGTTTGCAGTAAGTTTGTTGAGGAGTTGCTGATAAAAAATAATAATTTATAGCTTATTTGATCTGATCTTTTAAAGAAAGTCCATGCACTGTAAATAAGACCACTTGGTAACGAGTATAAGCAAATACTCAATTACTTGTAAATATCTGAAAGAAGCTTCTCTAGTCATGTTGTGCAGAGAGGATGGGTTTATTAGTCCAACATCTTTTACTTTAACCTGTTGGAGAAACTTCCTCCAGATGTTAATTGCGTGCTTTCTTGTTGCAGGGTGATGTCATCAACACACAATGTGGTTACGATGTTCGGCAAAAAGTGGTTAGTATCGCAGACGTTTACTGTTTATAATGACTGTGCGTGCCCTAATGCCCTCATCAGTATCAGACACGTGGTTCCGATGGACTAGCTGGAGTCTAATGTTGCAGGCAGACCTTTGCTGCAGTGTGATTGGCAGACGCTGTCCGCCTTCTTGGCTAAACTGACGTGAAGCTGCAGAGTGGAATTTCTCCTGAGGCCACATTGATTGACGTGCAGCAAACCTGTTTGATTGAAATAATCTTCAGTTGTCGAGCACCGAATAGCAATCAGCTCCACTCATTCAGCCATCATTACTTGGTTACGCAGCAGGAAAATGGAATTAGGCTCATGACATTGACATAAAAACTGAAGGCATTGCGCTTTGTCATGGCACAGAATGTTCAGGGTTAAGCACATATTCCTGAGTGTCCTCTAATAACAGATTGTCTTTTGGCGGGGATAATTAGGCTCCCGTTATAGCCTGGACGCAGCCTTACTCCACTCTGTAATTGGCAACTGTGGGTTGTGCCAGTACGCTGCCTCTGTGTGTGTGGGTGTGGTGGTTACAACTCGCTGCACTGCAGTCTGAAAGATTGCTGTTGCTAGGCGAGTTGCAGCACAGTCAAATCACCTGCCCGAGACAGAGCTATGAATTCATGTGGGGAGAGGCTGTGGACGTGGTGTTTGAGACCTATCAGTGATCAGCAGTGGTTCCTGTGCAGCCTGTTTGTGACAGAGGAAGAGCCAGAGACAACAGAGGCAGCTCAGAGGAAGTTCTCACAGAAAAACACTGTGTTTCCTTGTTTTGCCATTGGCTGCCATTTGATACTGTTCACCTCTCATTGGTCGACAGCTAGCTTTGAGAACAAAGCCTGTCTGCTCGACTCGCCTTGTAAAGAAACAAAGCGTGTATTATATGTAGAGTGGTTCACACCCATCCTTAACCCTGTTTTAGCTGCGCTGGCTGTAAGTATCACCTTTACTCTGCACATGTGAGCGGTCAGACAGGAAGAGGAAACAGAGCGTGTTCAGCCCTGACACAGGCCTCTGCTCCTCGTCTCACTGAAACTCTGTAATCTCAGTGTGACTCATCTCCTCCTCTCTCTCCCTCCCAGTAGTCTGCTGTGGTTAGTCACAGGCCAAAGATCATGCACTTTGTGTTGAATATTCACACACCAGCGTCCTTTATCTCTAAGACCAGTTCACTGCATATGTCGTGTTTGTGTCGTGCAGGAGCGAGATCGACAGGACCACATCTACACAAAGGGCTGTGTGGGCCAGTTTGAAAAGTGGCTTCAGGACAATCTCATCATTGTGGCTGGGATCTTTGTGGGAATTGCACTTTTACAGGTAAGGACAACCCCCTTCTGTTTACTCCCTCTCTATGGACCTAGTTTGGTTTTTAGTGCCATCTAGTGGAGAGCTTTTCTGCTGCATTCCTCATGATTCACATTTTAGTTAACGCCCAGTCTGACTCTCTCTCCAGATTTTCGGTATATGCCTTGCCCAAAACCTTGTCAGTGATGTCAAAGCTGTCAAAGCCAACTGGTGACAGGAGGGGGAGCCACATCCCTCCGATCGGCACACTCTAGTGCAGTCCGGCTGAGGACACAGCACAAACGCACTCACTGAGCTTCATCATCATTCGCCTGATGACGAGATCAACCAAACATTTTACAAAACTGTTGTTTACCACTCAAGAATGTGTGCTGACCCAAATATTCAGAGGACCTTCTTGTTGCTTTCAAAAGTAGTTTCTTAAAGTTATCTTTTTTCTGAAGTAGTTACAAAGGACATGTGTGTTAAGGGCACAATTGCACAAGGACTCCTTTTGAAACTAGAGCTCTGATAGCCATGTTTGACAGAAAAACTGGACTCTATAAGGAATAGGGAGAAATGTAACCCCCTTTTTATGTCACGTTTGTCATTAAGAAAGCGGGGAACAAACTTTTTTCTGATGTTGTGCTTCTTAAAAGTGCTGAGCCCACTTCCTGCTGACCAGATGCCACCCACCACACAGGACTTCCTCTGTGTTGTTTTCGTTCTGTGACCTTTAATGACCACTGAAAGCGCAGGCCACTGACCGACGCAAAGGGAGCTAATCCACTTCAAATGTAAAAAGAAAGGAAAAAGGAGAGGGAAAAGTGCCGTTAATTTCCTGCTATTTATCTCTGCCCTCTCTGTTCTCTACATGGCATTTCTGCACCCGTGCCCCAGAATACCTCAGGGCCTCGCTCAAATGACATTCTTTCTCTTGCCATGCTATCTGCCTGTCCCATCCCGTGTCTGTTGAATTTAGATAAAGAGTAACTTAAAGCAGAAAGCCAGAAGGCATTTTTTCCTTGAAAGTCACCCCGTTTCCCCCTGCAGTGATTGTATTAGCAGTTAATTTCCTGAAGGATGTATTGTATTATATGGGAAGGCCTGGTTAGGACAGTACCACGCAGGGAAAAGGTTCTAAGGATGGAGATTGTGCGTTTAACTCCCAGCATCCCTCTGGCACACGGGGATGCGGGTTTGGGGCCTTTAATTGTTCTTTTTTTTTTTTAACTTGATTTGTGTTTCCGCATTTGTCTTAAGCCTGTCTGTTTCAGATTCTTCAATGTTTTAAAAGATATTTCTTGCATTGTTTCAAGCTGTTTTTGTTTGACATCATACGGCACCTGTTTACCTCTCATCACTTTACTGCAAAAAAATGTTTTTTTTAAGCAGTCAAAATGGAGACCAAATATATCAGCTGGCCATGACGCCGATGGTTCTATCTGACTTGGCCAACATGTGAATTTATTGTCCCTTTATGTGGGAAGTGCCAGTTTATTTGATGAATCAAACACAATTAAAATGTTACATTATCATTTTTATCTGTATTGAATATTGTCTTTGTTTTTATTGTTCTGTTTTTATAAATTAGTGATATGTTGTATGCTGTCTGTCTATTTTAACACAAATGCTGCTTTAGACATATTTAGAAAACTAACAGTCTCTTTATATATAGTGACATTTGAAATATTGCCACTTTCTTTGTATTCATTTCTACCTTTTTGCCCCTTTTTGCGCATTATGTATAACTGCAAATGCGTTACCCGTTTTGAAGGCAGTGAACAGCATCCCTCCGAGCTGCTTCATCTTGTTTTTCCTCACTAAATGTATTTTTCAATGCAACTGGATCCAGTTGATGAATCCACTGAACCAACTTAATGAAATTAGCAGCTGTAACAATTCATAATACTTACCCCAAAACATCTTGTACCGCAGCCTGCCAAGTTAAAAGAGGACTACCATTTATATCTGATGACAGCTCACAAAGTACACAGACTGAATATGTATGTACATTTTTGGCGACGGCGCCTTGTAATCACCTGCTTAACTGCACGCAGCATGTTGCTTCTCCGTCTTCAAAACAGCTTTTGGTGCAGGTCTGTGTCGGTTTGGGGTGGGCTGCCATTTTCTGTGTATTTTTAAACTTGGCCTGTTTTGAAAAGGATATAACAAAAAGGAAAATCTGCGGGGAAACAAAAGGGAAACGTGTACATTTAGACTACGTGGACGTGCAGAGAATTCAGGTTTTGTTACACGATGGCTCTGAGCTCATTCTACAGCTTCAGTCGTTTTCATTGAGCCTTAGAGTAATGTGTGGAATTATTTGTGCTTTTTATTGAACAGAATGACAAACATTGGCAGACAAACATCGAATCAGACTTTGTGTTTTACTTGGAACTATCTCATAGCTTGACCACGCAGCCAAATTTACTTTTTAATTGATAACAAGTATGACATTGCATCACATTAAAGCCTTGTTCTGCCTCCCTCGGCTCATATATTTCCCCCCTATAATTTCATTGCATATTTTATATAGATTCAATGCATACCACATCCACATTTTAAACATTTTATTGCTGCTTATATAAAACGCCATAAATCTTTGGTTTCATTATTGGTTTCCCCGTCATCAATTACTTTACTTTGCGCATACTGAATCTGTTTATGTTTATGTCGATGATGTAATTTTCTAGGGATGTCAAGATTATTCGTTAATGGAAGCAGGAAATGGTCAAGTTTTTTAAATTCAAACTATACTAGTTTGACTATAAACTTTACTATATACTTAAAATAGTTAGCCTGAATCTAAAAAGTGTTTATATCTGACTGTTTATGTCACATTAGCTTTGGTTTAAAGTTTGATTTCATAAAATGTCACGCACGAGACGAATTGTAATCTGTTTAATTTAAATTAGATTCATTTCAAGATTTCACTGTTTGGTCATATTAAAAAGCGTGAATACTTGGTAAATCGTGATGTTTCTTTGACATAAAAGAAATCATATTATGACATCCCTGGATGCTTTTTGAGCGTTTGGTTTTCTTGGGTAAATGTCATTTTCAGTACATTTAAACCCAAACTAAAAAAAATTTCAAATGAAGCATTACCAGGCTAAATAAATGCGGCGGGTCAGGCTAATATCTCAGGGTCTTCATCTACACATTACAAATCATTTTCATCAGCGAATTCTGGCTTTCCAAGCAACACTAAAGACGCCATTAACCAGATATCATCTTAGTAACATCATTATCATTATGTTTCGCTTCAGGGAAGGTCTTCAGTATGCATCCAGCTATGGCTCGATTCAACCATTTCTGCTAATTGTGATTTGTATTTCATTTAATGCAGTGGGAAGGCTGAGAGCGAGCATGCTAATTCTGTTTTGTCCTTTATCACAATGACATCCCCAAACGCTCTCTGGATGTGTGCGCTTTTCCCCCATGGGCAGTGTAATCATTTCCGAGGAGCAGAGCGTGAATGTATAAGATGTTTTCGCGTGGACCTATGTGTTTGTTACAGACAGCAGCCTAATTATGCAGAACAATGCAACATTGAAGTCGACAAATGTGAATGACCATTTCTACATATTTTAATGCATTTCTTGTGTTCTGTTATCATTTCAATTATGCAGCGTTGGATCTGAACACCAGTTAAAGCCCCACCGTGTAAGGTTTCAGCCAAAAAGTAGACTTCAATTGTAGCAATTTCTTTTTCTTTTTTTTATAGAAATTTAAAAAAAAAAACTTGAAAAACATGCACCCTTGCTGAGAAGGGGCTCGTTTCTTCACAGACCTGACTTGTAACTGCTTGTCTCCATGGAGTTGTTCTTACTTTGCCTCAAAATTTCCGCAGAATGGAAAAAAAAAAAACTGATCTATCTCCATTGAGAATGTTCCAGCGTTTAGTTTTAACATTTGTTAAGTCATAATAAATGGCGACCTGATGGATGAAGTGAAAACACATTGTTCAACACGCGAGTTTTCAAGTGAACGTTTTGTTCTTAAAAGAGGCATTATTTAAAAGAGACATCTTGTGCTTTTTCCAGGCACTTAGTATTGAACATCATGATGATAGAAATGGTCCATCGACCAGTTCAAAACTGCAGAACTGATAAGCTCCGCCTCTTCATAGTGACATTACTCAAACATGCTGGACTCTTATCAAATACAACTTAACAGGTTAAAAGCTCATTCATGTTTACTTTGCATAATGTCTCTTTTAAAGGCGCACTATATAATGGTCCACAATATGGCATTACATTTGTTTATTCAGAATTTATTTTGTTTGATGTGTTTATACCTAAAAACGTCTTGAAAGAACATGCATTCTTACTGTGAGTGGGCTTGATTCTCCACAGAGCGGACCTGTAACTTAGCTTGATGGCGCCCCCTTTAACTTGTCTCCATGGAGATAGATAAGTTATGCACTTCTGCAGCTCATTTTGGGTTTGGCCAAATTGTGATCAGTTGGCAATGTGACCAAATACGCTTGACTATCCAAAACATGTAATGCGTTGTTTTGTTTTTAACGACAATATAAGCCATAATTAGCACAGACTATTGACATTGTCACTCATAGGGCCATTTCACACAACGCAATGTTCTCATGTGTTGACACATGCCTGGAAATAGCAGTAAATCACATGCATAATCCAAACTTTAATCTCCTCTTCATTCTTTAACTCTAATGACATTTTTGATGGAAAGTCTTTTTTTTCAACTGGACAAACTGAATTATTCTTTATTGTTCCTCTTTCCGTTGGCTATTTTATGCTTTTGAAGATTGCTCATACATAAATGTCTTGAGGCTTTTCTGTCCATGTTATTGTATGAAAAGTAGCACACTCAATGAGGCAGTCAACTCTTACCTCATCACACCCAGATGCTGGTCACATGACATGCCACCAGGAAGTGCCAGACGCATCAGCCAATCAGCATTCATTAGTCATGCCTGTGAGGATATTATAGCAATATCACAGTGGTTAGCGGTGACTGCTTCACATCAGCTGAAGGGACAAGGCGTGAGGAGACTGTGAAACGCATTTGGTCCGACATTAAAAATACAATATTCAAATGTATTGTTACTGTTGATTCTCACCAATGCAGGACTTTTCTGAATGGATTGCCTTGTAAAGAATTATTGTACATGTATAGAAACTGTGGGAACTGGTCTGTGACACTGTACATTGTGCTGATAATAATAATGCCTCTTTCATATAATAAAGGATTTATTACAACAATTGGTGTATTACTCTTTTTTTAACATTCATAATAAAGCATTCTAACTTCCTACAATTATTTCAAATGCTTGACCTGAACACTAAAATAAAGTTTTTGTTTTTTTTAAATGTGCTCGTTCATATCCCTGGGTTTATATTTTAAGAATGATTAAATTCAATATTTTCTATTACATTTGTTGAGGCTGCTGAACTTTAATTAAACAAACCTTATTTTGTATTACTCAAAACAAAAAGTTAATTGCAAATACTGTTAATTAAAACAATGATAACTCTTCATCATAAGAGTAATCATATTGTCAATCTTTTAAGGATTGTGAATTTGTATTTAATACTTTATTAATTTGTGTAATTTGCACATGTTTTATAATTAATGATTATAACCTTTCAAAAATGTATGCAACCATTTAGTTCAATGCTTATTTACTACTAAATTGTTTGGGTTTACAGTCAAAAGTTACTTTTTTTCATCCCAACATTAGGTCAAGGTGTATTATGTTTACTAGGTCAGTGTTCTTTAATGCGCCTCCAAACTTCACAGTAGTATTCATATTAAGTATTCACATTAACGGTGACTGACCTCTTGTGGAAGTTGTGTCTTTGGTCCCATTTTGTGACTGGAGTTTGTTTATCGTGAGGTAATTTATTCATGTAGGACCTTGCATTAGTTTGTGTAGAGGTTTTAGTCACTGGTCCTGAGGCCCAGAGAGAGAAACTTTTTACCAAAACTACAAGCACAGTCTTTTAATCCATCACCACAGGACAAGTGAGGAATCTGGGCATTCGTCTTGACTTTGAGCTGACTTCAGGGCCACAGAGAAGGCTCATGTTTTTAAGAGCAGCCTCAAAACCCAGCTTTTTTTTCTTAGCTTTTGATTAATATTTATCATTTTTATTTATTTGTATTTATTCATTCTGATTATTGAGTTTAGGCTTACGATTTTATATTTATGCATGTCTATTGTTGCTATCTTACATTGTAGGTCTTAGCTTTAACTCCTATTGTTAGTTTTTTACTTATTTTAAATGTTTCTTTAAATAGGATCTCCAGTGTTTTCTCTGTAGAGCCCCCTGTACAAGGTGCTGTGGCAGCTAAGACCTGACTCGTGGGCCCATGGTGGAGGTTTGGGGTCTCATCTCTCCCCTGGGCCCTGTTTCTATGCCCTGTGGCCTCAGGCGACTTTGCTCCTGGTGCTGATGGCACCTCTGATAGTTTCCTCAACTGGTTCATCCGCACTCAGCCTGTATACTTGTATGTGTGATACCAAAAATGGTAATATGGTAATGGTAATGGTTTTTAATTTGAAGTTAATTTAATTATTGGAAGAACAAAACATTTATTAATGCACAATTATTTTTTTTCTTCAAAGGATAGGATATACAACAATGAACAATTATAAAAGCAAGATATGTCCAATAAGGCATGCATTTAAAAAAAAACAGCTAATAAGATAAAAATAGACTTCGAGAAAGTGAACAGTACAAAGGGAAGAGTAACCACTACTTTAACTCAAGAGTACTTTTACTTCAAACTAAACATGACTCAAGTAGGAGTTAAAGTCCGACATACCTCTGACAGTGAGCTCAGTCTGCAACTAAACAGAATAAATAAGTCTTAAAGAACATTACCAGAGAGCAGCAATAACTCATGCTGCACACAGTGGTTTAATGTCGATGTGTAGGATGGACTTTGAATACTATCTCGTCTTGATGGTTCGGAGGTCAAATGCATTAGCAGGTCCAGCTGCAGCCTTGGTCCGTCTCGCCATAATGTTGATGAAAAGAGCCCTCGAGTTGAATGTATGAAGAAATGTTATATATTCAAAAAATTCAAAGTAATGACAAATGAGGACCGCTGTCAAAGAAATTCACAATTTAAAATAAAATATTCTTCTATCCTTTCAATGGTCAATACATACACACATATATATATATATATATATATATATATATATATATATATATATATATATATTTATTATTATTTTTAGATATTCTATATTTTATTATTATATACACACCACACACCACACAAAAACAACCAACCTACTATATATATATATATATATATATATATATATATATATATATATATATATATATATATATATATATATATATATATATATATATATATATATTTGTTGGTTGGTTTTATCCAGGTGCTGCAGTTAGCTTGTAGTTTTATTCAAACCAGTAAATGTGGCTTAACTGTAACTGTTCCATGACTGTTTTCATGTTTCAGGGCTTCTGTTTGCTTTTATATGAAGTCTGTGACATCGTGGTAAGACGGTTTTATAATTAGACCACATTTTATCCAATTGTATTTAGTTGTACAGTTGTAAAAGACAAATAAACCACTTAATCTTACCTTGACTAAATTGAACCTGTTCTGTTTAAACGTGGGTTGGATCAGGTAATGTAGTCCCGTTTAGGTTTTATCCCTGCGATCTTGTTTATGTATTGTTTTGTTCTGGTTTAGTGCAATCAGTAATGCATTTCTATTTTGACCCTCGGGATTAGTCGAGCTTTACACATATTTTAGTCAATTTCAACCTTAGTACCGAATGTACTTGGTGCGAATATTTGAGGATGACTGCTGCATAGAATCAGAAATGTCCCCGAGCTATATCCACTGTATGCTTTCGATAATGTTAAGGAGTCATGAATGCCATTTGACAGCTGGTGCTTCCTGTGCAGATACAAATGTTATCAGATGAAGCCTGTAGCGGAGTGGGTTTAAATCATGTACGATGGGCCTTTTACTGTCCTTGTGCCCATTACAAACATATGTAAACAGACATACGGTAATTCAGTTTTCAAGGATGTCCAAGGCGGTCGTCAATAGCAGATCCCAAGAGCAACAGAGCAATGTCCATCACAGAAATGCCAACTTTGCGCTCATATTTGATCTTTGACCAGCGTAAGGAAACAAATAATCGAAGCTGATGGATAAGGCTTTGATCACAGCAGTGTGCCGAGGAAGAGCACCTATTCAAGATCTGAAAGCAGTCCTTTTAAAGTATCAAACGTCTCTGTCGGAGGAGAGAGGGAGACATTGGTCAGTGATTTTTTTTTTACCCCTTTTCTCTTTACTTAATCAATTAATATGAATATTGATGACGTACAAATGTGAAGAATGCCTGTCTAAAATGTTCCACAGTTTGGCAATCATAGACATTCATGGAAGCAAAATTGAGCATGGAACGTTGCTCTATATTTATGTCTATGACGGCAATAGCTACATATTTATTTCCAAAGAAACAAACAGGTGGTGCCATCAGGCCAGGCCAAGTTACAGGTCAGATCTGTGGAGAACCGACCCCACTCTATATGAATGCATGTGTTTTTTTTTGGTTCGATTTTAGATTTTTTGCAATATAAACACCTGTAATTGAAATTGGTACAATGAAAATTAGATTGATGTAAATACGCGGAGATACATTTTATTGATTAAAAGCCTCAAATTGACAAATAATAATAGTTTTGAGTAGTTCTAATAATGCAGGGATCTCTTCCTGTCTCAGTCTGGAGCTAATTTGATTGAATTATAAAAATTTAATATTCACCCATTGTTTTTCACTTTGCTTTATTTTATTGAATTACAGTGTGTTTAAATTCAGAAAATGTTTTTGTACCAAAAATGCTAGTTATGTGAATATTCCTCTAGATTATATTTTTTTTATTAAACCTAAAATACGACCCCTTATGGGAAAAGCAGAAGAAAATGAATGAATTTTCAATCCCAGTTCTGGCAAAGCAATAACATCACCAAGGAGACAAGCAGGAGCCGGACGCCCGAACCCCCATTAGAAAGGTTACATGGCGTCCCTTAAATGAATGCTGCTTATTACTTCTGTTCTGTATTTTTGAGTAACAAACTTTGAACTCAGATTTGACTACTGCTTCCATTTTCTAATTCTATACTGTATGTTTTATCATACTTTTCTCTGATAATCACCATCATTGACTTTCTGCTCTGATACTTTTATCCTGAAAGTATTGGGAAATGACATATGCTCGAGACGCAAGCACATGACAACTTGTGATGTCCTGGAGCCCTGAATAGTTTTAGCAGCTTGTTACAGCTTTATCTTTTTATTTTGTAAGACCATAAAGAGGGTATTAGCGCTGGTGTCCCATGATGACATTGAGCCTACACTCTTGTTGATACGATCTGTGGGCGTACTTTATGATTACAGTGTAAGATTGTATTACTGTAATACAATGTAAACATTGTGTAAGTGTGAGAAAATTATAGTCTGCACCTCCCTGAATGGTAATTATTGTTTCCCATTTGTAACAATAGACACTGCTATCGTCTGTGTATAGTAAATCAGCAATGTGTCTTTTTCAGATCAAATTTAGCTAAATACATGAAAATACATTCCTATAAAAAAAATGTGTTCAATGAATCCAAAACATTTTAGGATTTGGATTAAAAATGTCCCCAAAGCAGGATTGTCAAAAAACTAGAATCAAAACTTGAACTAGATACATACAATACATAATTAAAGTAGATTTGGACCATTCTAAATATAGTTTTAGAATTGTCTTGCTCTAATTAATACAAAGCTAGTGCAAGGCAGATAGGCACAATAGACTTCCGTGAGCGTGCTCCTTCTTCACTGTAGACTTGGAGGAAAAACACACTTTGGAGGTTCAATGCCAGCAGAAAAAGCCAAATGATCTGCATAAAAATTGTAGAATGCTGGAAGGGGAATTTTCAGATACTACAGGAAATTAAAAAGATAAGAGGAGAAATTAATAATCTGACCTCACAGGAAATAGTTAAGGAAATGCTCTTTATCAAGCAAAGATATTATTAGAGTGAAATTGTCTAAATTATTAGAACTTAGATAACAACAAGCTGAAAGAGCAACTTTTAAAATATGAGACAGGCCGAGTAATGCGATTCCAAAGATGACCAAATTCAATCATCATTTGAATCTTTCTACAAAAACTTTTCTCTAAAATCTCAGATGATTAAGAAATTGAAATATATTCTTTCCTGGATTCTATCAATTCACCTGTTTTAACCAAAGAGCAAAATAAAAAATGAGGAGCTAAAATAACAGTGTTGGAAATATAAGGTGCAATCAAGAGTTTAAAGAACACTAAATCTCTGGGGAGTGATGGGTTATCCTCTTGCTTTTTACCGGGCACTTACTCAGACCCCTCCTAAAGAAGGGAAGGATCGACCAATTTTTTTACCAAACCAGAAATTTTCTTCAGAATATTGGTCCAATGGCTGGATACAAATTTAAATTTAAATTAAAAAACAAATTTCTCTCGTACGAGTGAACCCTTCCGTTTTTAAAAAAACCTATCCATATAAATGGCAAACAGAATCTCTTAAACATTTGTACATGTACTTGGGCCTCAAAACTCCTGCCACGGACACAGTAAACGGATACATTTAGAACGTACTTTTTTTCCATCATAAAGAAATAGATGATACAAACCTCACCAACGATTAAAGACTGGACTGACATTGTAACAGACATTAGACAATATGGAAATATGACATTTGGACTTTAAAATGGACGTGATTTTGCTTCTTTTGATGTTTGGTGCTATTTGTGTTCTTTTTCATTTGGCTTTGCTATCTGATCGCGTTCTGTACTGTTCTGTGTTTTATGCTTAATCTTTTTATGAAATGGGAAAAAAATTAAATATATATATATGTATACTTTGTTTTGTTTTTAATAAATAATAAATAAAACCTTTTACTCTTAGAATCAAAATCAAGATTTAAATTTTGGTAGCGTAACGACTTTTGGGTAAGATAAAATAAACAAATAAATAAATAATATAGCTTAGTAATCGGTCTAATTACCGAGACGGTAATGTGACGGTGGGAAAATTGTGGTGGAGGAAAGAGTTGCCGTGTCCATGTTGGAGATCAGCTCGTCTGATCCTACGTCATAGTCGACAACAGATTTTAGTAGCTCTCCATGGAGAGCTTGAATTGTCAAAGCACCTATTCACAAGTGCATGATGTCCCAAAACACTAATCACATGACAAGAGCAGCCCCTCTGTTTCATGTGCCTCATCGAAGGAGCTTATTGAGAGAAGCCCAGTGTCTATGTCAATCTTTGAAGTAATCTGGGGAAAGTCCTGAAGCTTGATTTATAACCGTTTTACCTCATAAGCATTTCACCTTGGGGCCAGAGGCACGAGACCTTCTGCTGGTCCAAAACACACGCCAAGACACAAACTAGAAGTATACTGTATGAATGATGCTTCTATGGTCTAAAATGTTAAATTTGGCGGTGTTCTCAGAATTTTACTGTGAATAACAGATGGACATCTTCAGAAATTTTGGCAACCATATTTTTTCTTTTTTGTAGTCTGGTCAAATGAGTTTTGTGGCAAGAAAAATATGTAAAGCGGGTTTTGATTTTGTTTTTGCTTTCAGACTATATTTACTAACGAAAGCAAGTAGACACATTTATTATCACTGGCATTTTTACGTGTTTTACTAGTATAACATCTCAAGCTAGTTTGTTTGATTACATTTCAATCTTCAGGGCTTTGGCGTAGTTTTGACTCTAACAACAGTTCTTTGTGTCAGACGATGGTACATGACCTGCAATGTTGTCCCATCTCAAATAATTGAATGATGCTTTGTGGAGTCCTTTGTTGTCTAAAGTGTTCTTATTGCTTAATAAAATGAGCACACCGCGTTTACCTAAAAACCGTAATTGAATCAAGGCATACAATTCAATTTACAGAAAATAGAGACAGAGTACCAGCTAACAAGCAAACTCACAACACTGTTCTGCAGCTGTTGTGCTGTGGCGAGAGACAGATGATCAGGGGGACTATATTCACCTGAACATCTTTGGTACAGCGGTCAGATCCACTGGGCAAGACACTTAAGTCTTCATCTGAGGCTATACATAGACTGCTCTTGCGGTGTGACACAATGTGGCATGAGGAATGATTTAGCAGTAGCATTTCTGACATTCATGTAAAAAGGAAATAAATAAAACCAACAATGCCTAATCGTATTGGAACAGAATAGGCCCTTGTAATTTCAATTGGTGTTTTGGGAGTTTTATTCAGTGTGATTGTGGCATGTGCATTTATATCTTAAAATGATCATGCGGAAACAAGTAAAAAAAATATTGACTTCATAAGGTTTATGTCTTGTGTTAATGGTAATGTAATTTATTTTAAGGTAGATTTATTATGGGATTTAGTAAAGACCGCTGCAATAGCAATTCATTACAAATCAAAATATTATAATTTTTTAATGGGATAATGGAAAAAAGATATGGGGATGTTACTGAAACCCATACCATACTCATCATAAGCAGCAAATAACAACCACAACTATAAGAGGTGCTATTTATATATATAATTATATATATATATATATATATATATATATATATATATATATATATATATATATATATATATATACACATATATATATATATTATATATATATATACATAAACACACACAGCTCTGACACACACCACACATCCATATATTATATATAATTAATTCAGTACACACAACCATATATATATATATATATATATATATATATATAATATATATATATATATATATATATATATTATATATTTTATATACATACATAATACATCATACATGAAGTACTGTTTCACTACTTTTGCTGTAAAGGATATTCTAGGGACCACTTTAATAGCTCCCATCTGCTTTAAAACATGACCCCCAATGACATGTAATGCATACTACTTTTATAGCGCTTTTCTAGACGCTCAAAGACACTTCACATTGCATTATTCATTTACTCTGCGTGTGGTGGTTAGCTAATATTGTAGTCACAGTGCGACCAAAATATGCCATCGGCCCCTCCGACCACCACCAGCCACAGGCACTAGAGTCATACGAGGCAATGTGGTTAAACAACATTTCCTCTTGCACCCCACTGTGGCACCTGGTGTTCCAGCAATCTCCCAGCCAAGTAATAACCAGGCCCTGCCCTGCTTAGCTTCATAGATCTGACAGGATTGGGCAGTGCCAAGCATGTATGGCCCAATCATTCAGTGTATTCAGTCACATGTCTGAAGAGAGCCAATTTTAAGCACTAGATGTTTTCATTTCATTTATTGTATTTAATTGTGCTTGTCTTTTATTAGAGGTGAGTTTTCAGATTATTTCGTCATTAGTTTAATTTATTTGATTTATTCAAGTCTGCAGACCATTTGTACAGAAACTAAAGAAATAGTGTGGTTGCTTCCAATTGTCTTAGTTATTTTGCTGCCTCTTGCTGATAACAGTAACAGGAAAGTCACAAGAAATCGCTTCACTGCATAAACAAGAAAAAATATTTCCATTGTACATTCTTGGTGTTGTTTGTAGAGATGTTATTGCTTAGCCTGGAATGTTCGACTTTATTGGACATTCATTATTATTAATTGTTGTTATTGTTATTGTTATTGTTATTGTTATTATTAAAACACCTGTGTTTAATCAATACAAGACAGTTGTTTGATATGTGCCAATTTACATTTAACTTATTTTAGGGTTATTTTATTGTATTATGCACACTGTAAAAAAAAAAAGGCTGTAACCTTAATTGTTAAATACCCTAAAATAGCAATGTAATTTACTTTTTTTATTTTAAATGGTGTATCACTGTATGGAATACAAAGTATTTTAAAGGCAAATAACTTTTACGGTTATCACCTGTAACAAACACTGAATGTTTTCCTAATATGTATAAGATTTTGGCTTATTTTACGTAAATATACTGTAATAATTGTTTCTAATAATTTCCGTTAAAAATATCATCATATTCTGTCAAAAGTTTCTGCAAATACTCTCCATAGATAGTATTCTAAAATTATGTCAAAACTACATTAGCAAACACAATACTATTATGGCACTGATGTTCAATTGAAGTCACTGTTGCATCGCATGAAATGTTTGCACACATGGATGAATAAAGTGCTCCTCTGGCAGACATGTCTATAGGTTTTTGTGAATGTTTTGTGAACCATAACACATAAGTGACTTTCAGGCAGTGCGCCTAATTATGTCCTTTGTCTTATTCAAAAAGCTTGAGAACTGATCTATAAAAGTTTCCTGTTGTGTTTTGAGCATATTACTTAGGTCCGGAACGAGCTAATTTCAGCTGGAAAAGTGGAGAGTACAGACTTTTCTGCTCCTCAGACCGTTCCAAGGATAAAATCATGGGATCTGTTTAGCTGATTAAAAGGTACTCTTATGTAACATGTCCTGTACGGAAATACCACCAACTTAATCATGTCAGTGCCATGCAAAAGACGCATGAGACTAAAACTATGGATAAAGAAAAACTCTTGGATGCTCTCCCCCCCAAAAAAAGGTCCCGGAATATAAATGACTGGATGTTCAAAACAGGCCAATATAAAATCACTATACAAAGAATAAGAGAACATTATTTGTGAGCAAATTAATGTATTAGTAAAATGCAGATGCATTTATTTCAGTCAAAGCACAATCCTATTAGGCGAGGCAAGGCAAGTTTATTTGTAGAGCACGATTCGTACACAAGGCAATTCAAATTGCTTCACACAACAGGAAAAAATGCATTAAAATCACAAAGACATGACAGAAATCACAAAACCTTCATTTCTATTTATTCAATTTAACGATTTTGCTGACACGAATCAAACATTTTGTCCGTGCTTAGTGATCCGCCAGATGGAAAACCGAGTCTATTGGACCACACTGGCAGAAACTCCAGACACTCTTTTCCATATTTATTTGACATTGCCAGTGTAACAGATGTCTCCGGGATAATAATAATAATAATAATAATAATAATAATAATAATAATAATAATAATAATAATAATAATTATATTATTATTATTATTATTAATTATATTATTATTATAATTTTAATATAATTAATTATAATTTAATAGTAGTCCTCTTTGTCAATAAGGGATAATTTTTAGTGCAACCACCACACCAAAATAATTTTTCCTTTTGTCCTTGACCCTTTACAATGTTGAATTATTCAATTTAAGTACAAGTTTTGTTAATATTAAGGGACTGCATTTTTACACCACTTTAATCTGTCCAGATGCATGTATTTTTAAATCCTTACTCTTAAAGGCCAAACAAGGATAATTATGGCTTTTAAATAAAGTTCCAAACATAAACATTTATAGCTAAGAGCAATTTCCTGTGAGTCACACAATTTGATGTTTGCCAGATGAACTCCCAAAATGCATCAGTGCATTGTCTAAAGAGAACATCGTTGTCAACAGATTAAAGTTGGAGGAGAAATAAACAGACTTGCAGCTTGGCCTGGGCACTTCACATTCAAAACTACACCACAGGCTTTGACTTTAAATCCCACTGAGGGCTTGTTGTTTGTTGCACTAAAGAAAATCCCGAAAGAAAAATGTCAATGTCATGAGACAAAAACTAAATTGTCCAACTCACTGCCTTGGTGAACTCTGCTGGATATGGCTAGATATATGTCCTTTCAGGTGATGAGACACAAATTGGAGATTGCAGTGCTCAGATTATAGATTTTAAAACAAACAATATGCATTAACAGAATATTCATGTATTTTCACAAGTACAAGTACAAGTCTGAGAACTCTGAGAAGGAGTTCTCAGACTTGTTTCACTGATTGAGAATGACTCTTGAATGAGAGTTGAAACGTTTCGTTTTTTCTAAAACAGAGTCCAGATGACTACAACTGATTCTTTTTCTACAATGGAACACTCCTGGACGAATGAGGGATTACACCGTCTGGCATAAGAATATTTAATATTTAAATGACTGATTGAACTACTTTTACTTTACAAAAACGCAGCTAGATTTAAAGCATATTTTTCTTCACAAACTGCTACTTGATTGGTTTGAAACTGTCATTCATATTTACAACTGGTATTATCCCACCAAATAAAGTAAACATTAAAAAATCACACATACGCACTGTAAATGTGCGGTAAATTGTCTCTGCACAAGTTCTAGTTTCTCACATTGTTATCAAACCTTGAACGCCTCACCTCACCGTTTTGTTCACTTTTTAGACCTTGAATAGATCAGTGCAGTGGAAAAAACACACTCCGCTCAATCAAGGCAAAGCTGCACTTAAAATAGAGCGCCAGCGTAATGTAGTTTTTGTACGTTAGCTGGCCTTAAGCAGCAGTGTGTACAGCCCCTATATCTTTCTCTAGGTACATTATTCTTACAGTGAGTGATGGTGCTCAGAACTGTAACATATTTATTTTTTAAACTTGTGAACATATTTGTGCTCAGAGTTTTTCAATATTGAATGGCTTACTTACTTTTTGCTGCCAAAACACCTATCTTCAGGTCCTTTTTTATAGCTGAGGTTTGAGCCAACAGCTAAACTTATTCCCTCAAGCTCTGGCACGCTGCAGTCTCCAAGGTGTTGTTTCATTGGCAGGGTGTAATTAAATGGAGATAAAATCAAAATAATGGTGTCCTTACTTGTCACCTGTTTTATAAAGGCTTGCATATAGTGTTTATCTTTCAATGAAGTGCTCTACGCCTAACTCTAAGACTGATAATATGCTGTTAAAGTTATTTCCAAGAATGTTTTGTACATTTATTTGCCTTGTTGTTGTCAGCCCTTATTTTTGTATAATCTAAAACTTAATCTTTAATTTTGCATTGTGAAAGATCCATTATTTCCCGGTTAGTGTATAGATAACAATAAAGAAATATTATAAATAAAGGGGTATATATATATATATATGGAATAAGGACATATATATGGAACGAGGCGAAAATGGGCGAGATGCGAGAACAAGGCTCTGTTGGAATGCTACTACTCCAGTGACCCTAGTCAGAGGGGCTATATGCAAAAGATGTGGGCTGCATGGATACTTCGAAACCAACAATCAAAGCTGACGGCGGAACAACTAGTAGCTCAGTATTCCAATATCCACAGACGGCAATTGCTATCACATCTTGAGATTGACGAGGTACAACACTGCTGCGGTAAAGAGGCATCGGGCTGCCAGGTCAGAGGGGAAATAACAACTCCCCAACCAGATATTGGGTACGAAGCCCCAATAAGTGCCATCACGCTGAACAAGACAGCGACTGACCTAGAAAGATAAGATCATGGCGAGAATGAATGCAAGGCAACCCCGACCACCAACCACTTACGACGCCCAAGTGAAATGCCATCAGAAAGTCTCCTGGACGATGTGAATGCAGCGTTGAGCGTGATCAGTACCACAACCATCACTGAGACCAATTAACTGATATATACCTCAGCAGCAGTGACCCTAGAGATGCTTGGCTATAAGAGCAACCATGGGAGCCATGAGAAACAATACCCACTATGGAAACAAAGGTTGGAGACTAAAATCAAGCAAGCGCAGAGAGAAGTGAGCCAACTGACAGAGGCTGAGAGAGGTGCAATGAAAAAACAAGTAACCAAGAAGTCGGCGTAATCCCTTATTCGTCCAGGAGTGTGCCATTGTTGAAAAAGATTCAGTTGTAGTCATCTGGACTCTGTTTTAGAAAAAACGATACATTTCGACTCTCATCCAAGAGTCATTCTCAATCAGTGAAACAAGTCTTAGAACTTCTGTTTATATCCTACTCTGTGAAAGCCCTGCCCATAGGGCGGTACCTCCTGATAATGGCCCATTGAAACTTAACTGGGATGGGCCTATTGTTCCCTGGCTTTTGGCTCCCTCACCTTGAGTGCCTGTTTAGCATAAGAATGCCTCGGGCGTCTCCAGGGTTTCAGCAAACCATTACAAACAACTGGAAGGTTGAATCTTAAACCTCCATTACGATTTAAGGAAGGATTCTCTTTTTTAACAAAGATGGCCTCCTTAACTCCTCTTTCAAACCATCTTTTCTCCCTGCTCAGAATCTCTACCTCACTGTCTTCAATAGAGTGGTTTCTCAAAGCCACAAAGCACTCTATTGAACTGAATCTTTTTTCTACAAAGTACCCAAGAAGTACAACCAGATGCCCATACCTCAGGGGTGTCCAAACTTTTTTTTTTACAGAGGGCCGCATTTTGATACTTATACGGAGCAGAGGGCCACAGACAACCCGACAATGAAGTGAATCATTCGAAATTTCGCATTTGACATAGTTTTTTGATGAGCCTCCACACCTTTAATAAGAACATTAATATTAGCTTGGTATAACATGAAAAATGCTTGAAATGTTTCAATTTTACAGTAAAAAGAACAACTTTTGTTGTTTGGATCAACTTAGCAGGAAGCCTGAGGGCCAACAAAAATTGGTCAGAGGGCTGCATTTGGCCCATAGTTTGTACATGCTTGCCATACCTGCAGTCAAAATAGGTACACAGGAGACAATGAAGCCAGATGAATAAACCGGCTGTTCGCAACTCTGCGAAAGTGTACGCTCAGTGGCAGGGTATTAACAGCAGAGCAGACCCACCAAGGCTGGAAACTTGGCGCTTGGCAGCAAAAATGAACCAGCTGCTAATGGATGGGACTCATCCTGAATGGCTAACCGAAGGGCGTACAATCCTGATCCTGTAGGATCCCTCCAAGGGTACAGTCCCATCCAACTATCGGCCAATAACCTGGCTCTCCACAACATGGAAGCTCATGTCAGGCTTCATTGCGGCTAAGATAAGTGGGCACATGGATCAATACATGAGCAAAGCACAGAAAGGGCATCGGCAAAGACACCAGAGGAGCCAAACACAAACTCCTGGTTGACAGAACAGTCGCTCAAGACTGCAGAACCTGACACACCAATCTGTGTACTGCCTGGATTGATTACAAGAAAGCATATGACTCAGTGCCAAACATGTGGATCACTGAATGCTTGGAGATGTACAACATACATAGGATTCTAAGAGCCTTCATAGCAAACTTGATGCGGCTTTGGAAAACCACCCAAGACCAATGGTAAACCACTTGCACAAGTGTCCATCAAACGTGACATATACCAGAATCAGAATCAGAATCAGAATCAGAAAGAGTTTATTGCCATTGTTAATGAACAAAATTCACAAACATAGGAACTTGTCTCGGCCTTAAGGTGCAACATAAAACACTGAGCGATAATAAAACAACATATATTCAATCAAAAAAGGGGCATGCATTAAGAAACAATTTAAAATTACTATACAATAAAAATAAAAATACCAAGGAGACGCCCTGTCCCCACTACTGTTCTGCATAGGTCTGAACCCTCTCAGCCAGATAATCAACAAGACTTGCTATGGGTACCAACTCAGCGATGGGGCCACGATCAGTCACCTCCTCTACGTGGATGACATCAAACTGTACGCTAAGAGCGAGAGAGACATCGACTCACTGATCTACATGACCAGGATCTACAGTGCTGACATTGGGATGTCATTCGGGCTTGAGAAGTGTAGTCGGATGGTGACAAAGAGAGGGAAGGTAGTCCACATGGAAGGGATCTCACTCCCCAAAGGAACAATAGCAGACATTGAGGATGGCTACAAGTACCTAGGAATACCATAGGCAAATGGCAACCTCAAAGAGGTAACAAGGAAAGTGGTAACAGCCAAATACCTATAACGAGTAAGGCAAGTCCTGAGAAGCCAGCTCAATGGCAAGAACAAGTCCCTGGCAATAAACAGCTACGCCCTGCCAGTGATCACATACCCTGCAGGAATAATAAGGTGACCAAAGGAAGATATAGAGACCACAAATGTTAAGACACGAAAACTGCTCACCATGCATGGAGGGTTCCACCCAAAATCCAGCACCCTGAGACTGTACGCTAGCCGTAAGGAAGGAGGCCGTGGACTAGTGCGCGTGAGAGCCACTATCCAGGATGAAACATCCAAGATCCACAAGTACATCAAGGACAAGGCCCCAGCAGATGACGTGCTCAGCGTATGTCTCAGGCAATGGGGAACAGAGGATGAGGGGCTGGAGGAGGGGACCATCATGGGAGGACAAGTCCCTACATGGGATGTACCACCGGAACATAACCGAAGTGGCTGATATCAAGCAATCCCACCAATGGCTAGAGCGGTTCAGTCTGAAGGACAGCACAGAGGCACTAATTATGGCTGCACAGGAACAGGCCCTGAGCACGAGAGCAATCGAGGCCCAGATCTACCACACCAGACAAGACCCAAGGTGTAGGTTGTGCAAAGGGGCCCCCGAGACAATCCAGCACATAACTGCAGGGTGCAAGATGCTGGCAGGGAAAGCATACATGGAGCGTCATAACCAAGTGGCTGGCATAGTGTGCAGGAACATTTGTTGCGCGGAGTATGGACTGGAAACCCCAAGGTCAAAGTGGGAAACACTTGGGAAAATACCAAGGGCTCAGAGAAGAGCTGGTGAAGGCGTGGAAGGTGAAGGCGAAAGTGGTGCCCGTGGTCATCGGAGCACTCGGGACAGTGACCCCCAAACTGGAGGAGTGGCTACAACAGATCCCTGGAAAAACAAGCTCAACCCTCAAGCTCCCAGGCCTCAGGTAGAGCACCCGAGCTTAGAAAAAACGGATGAGACCACCCGCGAGGGTGAGAAGGGATTTTTTTTAATTAAAAATAATAATAATAATAATAAATAAATATATATACCGTATTTTCTGCACTATAAGGCGCACTGGATTATAAGGCGCACTGTCAATGAATGGTCTATTTTTTAACTTTTTTCATATATAAGGCGCACCGGACTATAAGGCGCATTAAGCTAAACAAAACAGTCCCAACCTTGTTCAATGGAAACACGTTCTGACACAGTCTGATACGCTAAATCAAACGTTAGCATATTCACAGTAACTCAAATGGCTCAGGTATAACACGTAAAAAAACACAGTCAGATACCGCTAAATCAAACGTTAGCGTATTCACAGTCACTCAAAATTGCTCAGGTATAACACCGTTAAAAAAACACCGTCAGATACCGCAGATACCGCTAAATCAAACGTTAGCGTATTCACAGTCACTCAAAATGGCTCAGGTATAACACGTTGAAAAAACACAGTCAGATACCGCTAAATCAAACGTTAGCGTATTCACAGTCACTCAAAATGGCTCAGGTATAACACGTAAAAAAACACCGTCAGATACCGCTAAATCAAACGTTAGCGTATTCACAGTCACTCCAAAATGGCTCAGGTATAACACGTAAAAAAACACCGTCAGATACCGCTAAATCAAACGCTAGCGTATTCCACAGGTCACTCAAAATGGCTCAGGTAGAACACGTAAAAAAAAAACCCACAGTCAGACACTGCTAAATCAAACGTTGGCGGTATTCACAGTCACTCAAAATGGCTCAGGTAGAACACGTAAAAAAACACAGTCAGATACCGCTAAATCAAACGTTGGCGTATTCACAGTCACTCAAAATGGCTCAGGTACTAACATTTAAAAAAAACCACAGTCAGATACCGCTAAATCAAACGCTAGCGTATTCACATCACTCAAAATGGCTCAGGTATAACACGTTAAAAAAACACAGTCAGACACTGCTAAATCAAACGTTGGCGTATTCACAATAACTCAAAATTGTTCAGTTAACACTATAACACGTAAAATAAAACATAATACACACACTTTTTCAGTTTATTCCTCGTCCACAAATCCTTCAAATTCCTTATACACACACTGTAATGTTATGGTGAAGCACAGTATTACTCCTCCGCGACGCTCATGGCTACGGTAGCCGTAATGCTGCAAGCGGTGCGGCTTTGTAGTTTACCAAAGTTGTGATAAAACATTTTGCCGGATTTTTGAGCTGTGTACCACATAAAATCGGTTCGAGGTCAGTAAGCACAACCAGAATTAATCCATATATAAGGCGCTCTGGGTTTATAAGGCGCACTGTCATTTTTTGCTGCGAAAAATAAAGGTTTTTAAGTAGCCGCCTTATAGTGCGCGAAAATACGGTGTGTATATATATATATATATATATATATATATATATATATATATATATATATATATATATATATATATATATATTGGCAACCCACTTCATTTATATTACCCTCTACAGATTTTTGGGTGAATTCCCCGTCACATTTTTACCAAAATACCGAACTAGTAATTCATTGTTATTAAACTTGTTTCATTCCGGCAAATGTGTGAAACTTTTTAAACCATAATTAGTAGTATGTGCGAGTACCCAGGTGAGGCTAAACTTCAGACACACATCATCCTTGGCAGTGCTTGTCAGTTTGCTGTATCAGGCCACAGCAGGGGTCCTTCTCAGCCAGACTCACACCTGTGCTCCCAGCTGTGACTATGAAAGCACAAAGTGTTTTTCTGCCCTAAATTGAATGTCCAAATCAATGTCCGGCCACAGTTTTGCTACCGCTCCGGGTTGTCATATCACATTAGAATGGATGCCCAGTGGGAGGGACCGGGAGGGACTGGCAGGGAGGAGAATAAGAATACGTTTTTTCCTCTTTGGCTGCAAAATAAATAAATAAAACATTTCTACCGCTTGTTCCCGTTAGGGCTCGCGGATGACTGGAGCCTATCCCAGGGCCTTTGGGCCTTAGGCGGGGTACTATATTCTTCTGATATGGTTCAATTAAATTTAAATCGAAGATTAAGTAAATCCCAATCTGCTATAATTCCTCTGCTCTTTAATCCTTCTCAATCACCCAGCAGTGTGCCACACTGTGCCACACATATCTGAAATGAGAGTTGGATAGGTTAATTAAAATTGCATAATCGCATTTCCTCTGAACTAAATTTGTATTACATATATTTAATAGGACTAATGCTGATGATGAAGAATGTTTGTCAAAAATACTCTTGAATGTTTTAGATTTTGTGGTGGATTTGTAAACAGTCAAACACAGAACTCCACAAAATATTTCAATCTGCTAATCCTATGGTAGAAAAATCAACACTTCTTTAACAAATCTCTTGGGTTTTAGTCATAAAATGCATCTAATGCAATTCTTATCAGAAAAATCAAAATTTGATATGTTCCCCAGATATTTCAGGCCCACTGGAGATAAACAATTAAAAACTTGTTAATCACTTAGTATCACTTAGTAATAGTCATCACCTCAAATTCTCTCTGACATGTTTTGCTAAGCCTATGTTGGCATGGTCTATGGGAGTAATGATGTTCAGTTAATTATATCCAGATACAATTTCACTCTGGTCCGTCTGAGTGCAAATGTTACTTAATTTCTCAATCTTTGATAATGAAGCGATCCATAGATTATTCAGAAAAGGATATTTTATTCAGTTACAATGAGGTGGGCCCTCGGATTTTTCTTAATTCATTCCTTTTTGTCCAAATCTGATAAAAGGAAACTGCTGTACATTAAATATAAAAAAGAAAGCAGTAACCCACTTATATTCAGTCAAATCAAACATTCTGGGATGAATCAGGCTCAGTCAGTAATCCAAAACAAATATTTTTCTCCTTTAATTTTATTATAAACTTTATTCAAACCAATTTAGGTCAAAGTTACACAGTAATATGATTTATTTTCCATCACATTTGAAAGTATTTCATCAAAAGAGACAAAGAAGGGCATTATTAGCATGTCGAGAATGTCATTTCAGGAGAGTGTAAAGGAAATCCCCATTGTCGACGATATTAACACATTTAGCTATTTGCATTGTATTATATCAATTTGGTTTTTGCTTAAGCGTGTACAGTCAATGTGTTAAATGTTCAAATGAAATTCAACTTTTTAATCATGTAAGTGTCCAAAAGTCAAATATAATCACCATCAAATCTACATTCACAGCTCCATAATGTTTCAAATTTCTCCAGATGTCACGCTGAGAGCAATAACGTCCATTCTCATCAACACACGATCGTCAGCACTCAAAGACGACAGGACAAGACGATTATCTGAAGTACACGGCCTGATCAATATTCCCTCCCTCTTATTCCACTGAGCATTGTAAACGTCACACATCAACCCATCAAGGCTGAAACAGGTCCGAAACCAGGTCTGGACCAGGTCTAAACAGTTTTAAGCTCTGTGATATTTCAGACTTTGCGATATTTCATCTTGTTTGGAGGTCAAAAAACATAACTGGTGTTGTTTATCCGTTACATTCCTTCCTAGAGATGCGAATGCGCAATTTTAACCGTTGTTCTCTTTTCGTATAATTTATGAACACATGGAACATATAATAATAGTTGCTTATCAACTAGCTTTACTCCCCACTGTTTCTAATAGAGAACCGCAGACACACAGTCAACAGGAACAGGAACCCAGTCATTGAAATGAAAAGCAACAGCTTGTTTCAGTGAATGGACCAATTGCTATTATCAAATGTTTTAGATCAATATTGCATTTTACAAAGAACAAAATGTTGTCCAGTCAGTGATGTTGTCCAGTCAGTGATGTTGTAGTAAAAAGCACAATCTGTCTTTGGTAAAAATTCGAGGATTTGGCCTAAATTGTTCTTAAACTGGGACTAAGCTCTGATCTACACTCATCTGGACTAGCCATAAAGCGCCAAGAATTTATCCTTCGATGCGTTTTTTGGGTCTAGTTCAGGGCATGGATTTGATAGAAACATTATGTAATTAGTCATGCAAATTTGAAGAAAATGTAACAATGAAGCTCTTGGTCATACTCTGGCTCCCTCAGGGTTCAATATTGGGGCCTTTATTATTTTCAGTATAAATGAATGAACTTCTTCTATTCTGTCCAAATGTTTATACACAAAAGTATGCAGATGATGCAGCCCTATACACCTTACACACAAACTTACACAATCAAAAGTACATGTTATGAAAAAGAGAGCTAATACATTTTCGTTTCCATTGATTTTGTTCCATCTTGATTATTGAGAGTACGAAGTGATTGTCACTTCTGTTTGAAGGTCTTCTTGGTTTATATGATGTTCTGTTCCATGCTGATGCTGCTTGACAATCAATGTTTGTTTTGAAAGTGATTCATTCAAAGAAGTTGAAGCTTTTTCATGCCTTTTTCCGAAGGTAATATAGCCTTCAAAGGGAGCTATTACAGGGTAGAGACTCTGCTGAAAACACAGACAAACAGAGAATATCCTCTTAAACTTGCTATGAACAGAGTCAACGCTCTTCCAAAAAGATTTTGAGTTGAACTCAACTCCACTGCAAATTTGTTTCCCTTTGATGCATTTTTGGCATATTCCAAAATAAAACAACTTTGAAATGTTTCTGAGTGATTTGACACATGACTGGTTAGTTTGAACGTTGTGCATATTTCTTATATTTCTGACTTTGAAAGCAATTTCAATGTTAATATAGCCTGGTTTGATTGCATTTAACAAAAAAAGTGAAAAGTGAAATGCAAAACTGATACACCTGAATTTGGCGTGATAATAATAATGAAAGTAAATATGATAGGAATATTACAAGACAATCAACAAATGCCTTATTTCTGATCTGAAGTTGTGATCTGAAATCTTCAGGACCCAGACACGGGACCACGCCCTGAAATAATATATCCCATAATCATGCTTAAAATATAGGCCTACACACTGATTCATCGGTGTTTTGAACATTTTAAATTGTTTTATGCAATCCGTTTCGAGCTTAAGAGGCATAATATGTTGATTAACCCTTTAAGGGCAAGTTACGATGTTATGCACTATGGGAAACAGATGTTGTGCAATTTGTATGTTGAATGTTCAATATTTGTTTTATGTTCGTCATAAACATTACTGGGCTTGACTGCAGTCAATTTAACACTACAGTGCCCATTGTGAACATCTCTTCCACTGTCAGATCGGATCAGTTAGGTAAGAGAGAGGGAGAGAGAGAAACAAAACATTTGGTCGCCCCATAGTCCACAGAAATAAGATGTATGTTTATTAAGACTGCACAACATTTCTCTTCCCCCAATTTCTGACCAGACTTTTCAGACGGTAAACCAAGAGAGCAAGACTAGTGCTTCTACCGTTGTTTTAATTTAGATTTTTTTTTAAATTTTAATTATACATTTTCTTAACTATACAATTCTATATGCTAATGCACCTTCATGTGCTCTAGTGATTCAAAATATTCAAGAGGATTTTCACTCCATCCAACACAACTGTGTTAATTTAAAATTATTAATGAATTAAAATCAAACAAAATGTATGCTCTTCTCCAAAAGACACTCTATTGACCTAAAAATATCTATTCTCACGCTTGATGGTAATATGATTGAATAAGTACCCCATTACAAATACTTGGGCATCTGGATCAATGATAAACTCTCCTTCAACAAACACATACAAGAGCTGACAAATATCTTAAAGCCAGATTGTAATTCTTCTTTAGAACATACATGTTTTGCTCTTAAGTTGGTAAAAACAGTTCATTCCAGGCTACATTTCTTTCAGTTCTAGGATTATGGTGATATTATATATATTGCATTCTACAGCAACAGTGTTAAACCTCTGAACTCGGTTTTCATTCAGCTCTAAGGTTTATTACAGAAGGATACAGAACTCACCTCTGTGAATTATATTCTAAAGTAGAATGAGAATCATTAGGATGCAGAAAAGAGAACAGCACTGCCTTTTGTTTGTGTATAAAGCTCTAGTTGGCATTTTGCCTGACTATTTATCAAGTTTATTGCACATCAGATCAGGTATTCACAGTTTGAGGTCTCAGGACATTTTTATCTTACAATCCCATCGTTTTAACACAGAGAATGGAAAAAAGGCTTTCAGCAACTTTGCTCCCTCCTCTGGAACAAAACCCAGAGACTTTTTTAAATTAAATCATTAAAATCTTTTAATCTTTTAAAGCACTGGTCAAGGATTACCCGCAGTGCCGATGCACCTGTTTTATATAATTTGATCTCATGTAGTTTGTATAAATGTGTTTTTAATGTATTGATTAATTTTATTGAATGTTTTATTTGTGTTTAGTATCCTGTGTTTGTTGTTATTTTGTGTTTTGTTAACAGGTACCCATGAAAAAGAGAACTTTTCTCATTGGGGTTTTCTCTGTATCAAAAAAAAAAAAAAAAAAACACGTGACAGTCTGTACTTCCAAATGACTCCCTTTTAAGCCTAAAAATATGTCTTGTCTTGACTTAATTTGCACGATCAAGCTACTTAAAGAGAGGGGGGGAAAGGAAAGACACAAAAGTCACTTGCAAAGTAAAACAGAAGATGAAATGAATGAAAAAATCGTTCCATGAGAAGCCTCATCCATACATAGACATCTCCTTGAGAAATCCTTCAAAATGGCGCCACAGATCGATTTCTGTTTCATGCGAGGCTGAAGGATGGAGGAGACGACAACACCACAATTAGAGGGGAAGTTGTTTCACAAATGGTGCGTTGAATGTCACAGCTCACACTCTGTAAGTCACGCTCGAGAGAACATCTCATGTCAATACTGGCTTTTTCAAACAAGCCTGTGCTCCCCGGTGGCCTAGCGATTCAAGCAGCAGCACTTATGCCATGCTCTGTGTGGTCGGCCTCAATGTTGTGGGATTGATTCCCGGCTTTGATGAATTTCCTCCCTGCTCTCACCTCCATTTCATGATATAATGTCTGATAAAGGAAGAAAATGCTTTGTCTGTTGTTGGTGTATTTGTTTGTCAGTTCGCAGAAATCGATGGATCTAGATTACCTTTCCAGCTAATTCATTCAGTTTCACCTTTTGAGGACTTTTCAACATTTAAAGATATACTTTTTTGTTTTAAATTGTTAATCGGTATGGCAACTGTCCCGACTCGGCATGGCAACTGTCCGACTTTTCATCATTCTGAAGGTCATGGACACTTTTTTATATTTGGGATTAAGGTTAATAATAAATAATGATGCGAAAAGTTTTTTGGTTTTTTTACACGTTTCAAAATACGCACACTTACATAAACACACTTAATAAATTGATTCAGCAGTCTGAAATGCGATATTTTGGGATTTCTGTCATGTCTTATTTTAATGCATTTTTTCCTGTGTGTAAAGAACTTTGAATTTATTTGTGTACAAATTGTGCTTTACAAATAAACTTGCCTTGCCTTGAAATGCAAAGACAGAAAAGTCGAGCAAATACAAAATAAAAATAAAAAAAAAAATCCTATTAAAAAAATCTTTTAATTGTGTAAGCATTTTTATGATTGTGTGCGCTCATGTTTTTCACTTTTTATTTTTTAGGTTTACCAAATTAAGACAGTACACACTTTGCGGTAAGATTCTCTACTTTTTGAGCTTGTGCCATTTATACACATGAAGTATATTAAAATAAGCAGTCAAGGTCTTGTGAGCTGGATAATAAAAGTGTGGTCTGGTCTGAGGTCTAAAACGGTCTTTGACACATTACAGGGAACTTACTCAAACTGCTTTGTGTAATGTATGCTGTTAAAATTGCCATTAGTACGCATTTTCTGAAAAATCAAACACAACTGACAATGCCCAACTCAATCGCTATTAAAATTCCTGCATTTTTCAATAAATATCAAAACAAAGTTTGCTATTTGGATAAAATGCCTTCAGTTTGCAGTCTCTAAACCTAGATCACTGATGTGTGTTATCATTATGCTTAAATAAACATGTAGTTTGTGATTTATTAGAGGTTAAAAAGTATCCTTGTCCTTTATAGTCAACCAGTTGAAAACTAATGATCTGAGTTTATTGAAAGTAATAAATAAAGAAAAGGTCATGAAAAAAATGTAAAGGGTTCAATTTAAATCTGTATTATTATTAAAATGAAGGATCCTCAGCAGCAGCAGAGCCGTTCATAAAGGTCACTATGAAATGAGGGTGTGAATTTTATAGAGAAAAAATCTTTGATCTGCATCTCCCTTGCTTAATCCCAAAAATATGTTTATTATGAAAACGTCACGTGTATGTATGTAATGTATATATATATATATATATATATATATATATATAAGTATAATATATATATGATATATATATAATATATTATAGATAGATAATATAATATATATATATATATATATATACTAACATTAGTATAATCCGTTGTTTCTGTATAACATCCAACATATAACATCCAAGATCCACAAGTACATCAAGGACAAGGCCCCAACAGAGGATGTGCTCAGTGAATGTCTCAGACAAAGGGGAACAGAGGATGAGGGGCTGGAGGAAGGACCATCATGGGAGGACAAGCCCCTACATGGGATGTACCACCAAAGTGGCTGATATCAAGCAATCATACCAATGGCTAGAGCAGGCCGGTCTGAAGGACAGCACAGAGGCACTAATTATGGCTGCACAGGAACAGGCCCTGAGCACCAGAGCAATACAGACCCAGATCTACCACACCAGACAAGACCCAAGGTCTCAAGCCCCTGAGACAATCCAGCACATAACTGCAGGGTGTAAGATTCTGGCAGGGAAAGCATACATGGAGTGCCATAACCAAGTGGCTGGCATAGTGTACAGCACAGGTGTCAAACTCTGGCCCGTGGGCCAAATTTGGCCCGCAGTGTAATTATATTTGGCCCGAGAGGCTATACCAAATGACTACTAGGGCTTGGCGCGCCGGTATTATACAGCGCATTCATTCATCGTTACTGCTACAAATCCCATTATATATTGTATAGTAATAAGTGTTGCTTGTTCCATATTCAATGTTAAAGCAAATCTTGTTTGGGTCAATTTTAAAAGTTTTACATTTTGGCCCACTGTGGATTTGAGTTTGACACCCCTGGTGTACAGGAACATCTGTGCAGAGTATGGACTGGAATATATATATATAATATATATATATTAATATATATATATATATAATATATATATATATATATATATATATATATATATATATATATATATATAGTAGACTGATAAGGTAGATTTAATGATGTACTAACCTGTGCGCCTTATATATTTTTTACTTTAGTTAATTTCTTAATTATAGTTTGGTCCCAAAGCTCTCTCTGTGTGGTGTTGTCAGTTAAATTGTATGTTAATTTTACTTAAATCCCACCACTCCGTTACAGAGTCCATAGAGCTAAATGCACCTTCTTCAAACAAGCTCTTAAAATGCACTGTATTTTTGTCCTACTGTTTACTGACATGTCTTTTATTATGAAGCACTTTGTGATTATCTGTCTGCAAAAAGCGCTATACAGCTTCTGATATCAGACTAGAACTGCTTATTTTCCGAGTGTAAATTCCACTTGGCAGAATGCGCTCAAATGTACATATTAAAAAGAATATCTTGTACTAAAAAATGTACTAATCTTTATCTTGATTAAGAAAAGACTAAGGGCCGTAACTCGCAGATCTGTATTGAGCTATTGATAAGCAGATACAAGTGTGTGCTCTGTCAGATGTCACATGACTTCCCCTCTTTATCTTTACAGCGACCCATCACAAGGCCACGCTCAGACAAGGCTGTTCTCAAAAAAGTACCAGGAATGTCGAGTCATTGGCTTTGCTTGTGTTTGGTACAAATTGGGCCTTAGGAGTGCGTCTGAAAAGCATGCAAACCTCGCTCTCAGGCCATGTCCACACAGTTTGTCTTAGAACTTGTGCCAAAACCACAGTGTTGCCTCGAAACACTGGCCACGGTCACAGCTTGGATTAAGTGGCATGGTTGTATTATTATTTTCTTTTACATTTGAATCTTTATGATGAATTATATTGAACTTTCGTGAATAGAATGCGTTGTGTTTTCTTTGCTTTGGCCTTGGGTGGTTGTAAATGTGCGTTAGATAAATGCCTATTTGATCTTTTCATCTATTTAGTTTTATTTTTGAAAGCATAGAACAGTTCATTCATCGATTCATGCAATCAGATAATTTATTTGAGCATATTGCATTTTACATTTCGTTCCTTCACAGTAATGTTTTTGTGCTCAAAATGGAAGAGGAAGAAATAAAACTTACTTTACTGTCTCTCTTATGTTACAGCCTTATTCAAAAATAGATTCAATTCATTATTTGACTCAAAATTCTACAAACAGTACCCCATAATGACAATGTAAAAGAAGGATGTTTGAATTAAAATGTACATATTTATTAAAAAGTGAATTCTTTCTACCCCTGTTTCCTGTGATATTTACATATATTTTCAGTCCAGGTTCCCGATATGATATTCCATTTAATTACATTTGAAAAATAAATTTAAAACAATTAAAAATGTCTTACATTCCAGCACATTTGATTCATTACTATTTGTAATGTCAAAAATTCTGTATAATGTACCTCAGGGACGCCGTGTATGAAGAACATTCATCCGTAATGTGGATTCCGTAACCAAATCGCGGCTCAGTGAAATGTAGATGATTTACGGTAATGAACAAAGAGAAAGAAATAGATTCAAATAACAATTGCATTTTTGGTCCACTGGTTCTCAAGACATTTTTTGCGTAGATCAAAAAGTAAAGGAATTACTGTCCATTCTTCATTTTACAACAAAGGATTGAAATCTGCAGCGTTGAGTAGAGACTTTAGAGCCTGCAGAGACGCATAAAAAGCCTTTTCAGTGGTTCCCGTTCGTCTCATGCCGCTGATGGCTGATCGTTTGCTGAAATAGCTGCACAGAACATGGCTCCATTTGCGACTTGATTATTGGCAGCAGATTTTAAATAACAACTGGAAAAACACAAGCGTGCCCTTTGAGAATGCCAGGAGCGATTCTAATTACAGTAAACGTGTTCCAGAGAGGATGCACTTCACGCTGGGCTTTTTGCAGTTTTGGCTGATTTCAATTAGCCTTCTCCAGCTCAATCCTGGCCACAACAGAACAACAAAGCACCTGAAATTGCAGACCTCCAATTTTCAGGGTCTCATACGGCTGTGTGCATTGAGGCTGTTCAACGAGAATAGGATCAAAATGAAAGACGCCAGATTTGGTTTAAAAAAGAACTGGATGCCCCATGCACTTTATGGATTTGCATTGGGGAAGTAATATGCATTGACAATTTAATTTACTAGAACAGGGGTCGGCAACCTTAAATGTTCAAAGAGCCATTTCGGACCAAAAAGACAAAACACAAATCTGTCTGCAGCCCCAAAAGATTTAAAGCCTTTTATAAGCCTTATATGGGTACACTGGCTGTAAGTGTATATTAGCTATATTAGCCTACTATCAAAATGACAAGGCTACAAATACTTAATGTGCATTCCTGATTAAATGTTTATTTTCCCTGCAGCGCACCCTAGAGAGATGACGTGCCATGTGACTACTCTGCTATACGACATTTGGTGCTTTAAGTTTAACTTCCATTACAATGTTACTGTATTATGTTTTGTTGCATTGATGAAAATATAGAAATACAATTAAGAAATCAGATTCCTTCATGTACTCACCATCTGTGAAAGGCTTTCCACGCTTTATAATCTCCCGGGTTGCAACAAATCTAGCAGCACTAGTGGAGTTTGGTGATGCAATCCACATCTTAAATCTATCTTTGCACTCCTCTAATTTCTCCAGAAGTGTTGATATTGCACAATCCTTGAATTCTCTGTTCTCTATCTTTCGTTCCGGTTTGTGTACAACAGCCACCTGCCCGGCACCGCTCCGCCCATGTGCAACGCGCTGAAACGTGTGTCGGAGGCTATGACGCAAATCTTCGATGACACAAATGTTGAAATTTAATATTTATTATAAACATTTTTATAACATTGGAGAATGTTAAGAATGTTTGCGTGATGTTTGTCCTGTTATGGAAAAATATCATTTTGACCTTGTGTTTCGGGACATTGTAGACTTTCCATCTCCAATCCGAGCCTGATAGTGCTGTTTGTGTATTCTTGAATTCTATATGTCTGCTACGTCTCCTTTTGATCAAAGCTCTATCGCTGTCTGCTGGGGGGGCTTCCTGGGGTGCCCAGGCCAAGCCTAGCTTTGGGCTTTCACACCTCTGTATTGTTTTCCTTCAGGGGCCCGGATGGGCCTCTTTGCAACACCTAGCTGTTGCCAGGGCATTGTCCCTCTCCAGACGATCAGAATTTTCTTCAATCAACAACTTTCTACCCTTTTGTTCCTCATCGGGCCAATAATGTTCAGGTATGATATGTCATGTGATTTGTTCAACCTGTGGTCTATAAAACACACAGGATTCCTTTATGTGGGGCCCTTGCGACTGCTCCCTCTCGGGAGCCGGTACGGAGATTAATTCTGATTGTACAGCAGAATTAAACCATTCACTTTTGAGAAAAGACAAACTTTTGTCTTTTCTCAAAAGACAAAAGTTTTTACTTTATTTCTAGATAATTATTACTTAAGTTTTTCCACAACAGTCCTCCTACAGAAACCATATTAAAACAAAAATGTATTTCTATTTTCATACATTTTTGAAAAAGCTCCAGGGAGCCACTAGGAAGGCGCTAAAGAGCCACATGCGTCTCCGGAGCCGTGGGTTGCCGACCCCTGCACTAGAGGATAGAGAACCTATCAACCCTTACTGTAGTATTCCAATTCACTGAAGTCACCATCCCTGCCACTTAATCACAGCTACATACAGAGCTCCTGCACATGTGCTCCCTCTATCCCATCAAACTCCACAGTCGGCAGCAATTGTCAACATTTATCAGAGTTTCGTTTCAAAGATCGTCTCATAACAATAACAAATCTTAAATAATATTATTTTATTGGCAATTCTGATAATTATTTACAATTAAGCCAAAAGAGCAGTTTTAAGAGAAATTATTACGAAAGCTTTTCAAAAACACTGTTTGCATGATTGACAGTTCAATAAAATCCCAATCTTAAAATTAAACCAATGATTTTTGGGTGTTTATTACGTGAGTGAGTTAGCCAATTCACCCTGGAGAGACAGAAGCATTTAGCAATCTTATTACATGAGTTATTTGGCGCTCAGACCCCGTCAGAAGACATTGCGATTATGGGCGTGCCATAATGGAATTATATTAGATGTCTCCCCCCAGGGCCTGGAGACTGGCGGTGGTAGATATGATGAGAGGGTAGAGAGGACATGAGGTGGTGGGTCACAGTACAGACTGAAAGTGGCCGAGCCGACTGCATGAGGGTCTAACTGGGGCAGACTGTGCGCTGATTGGGAGCAGAGGAGGTGCGCCGTGCCGTGGGGAGGAGTAACTCGGGCGTGTTGATTGAGGTTGGAGAGCAGGTGAGCCCTGGTTTAGCACTGGACGTATGTTGGATGGAGTTTGGTCTTCCAGGCTGAATTTACACTAGTATAATTTTTTCACATCATTTTCATTATCAATCTCAGTAAACGTTATATGTACAGGGTTTTATAATAAACTACATTTCACACAAACATGTCCAGATTGTGCAGATTTAGGATGTATGTGATCTAAACTCTTCAAATACCCTTGTGCCAGGTGAGGGTTGCTAAAGGATAACCTGAAAAATGGCACTTTTAATGTAAGATTCTGTGATTACTGCCATGTCTGCCATTTTTTTTCCTGGTGTGTGAAGAACTTTGAATTGCCTTGTGTACGAATTGTGCTCTACAAATAAACTTGCCTTGCCTAATGTTTAATCTGATCAGTGAGGTGGAGATTCTGAGCAGGGGAGAAAAGATGCTTTGAAAGAGGAGTTAAGGAGGCCATCTTTGTTAAAAATGAGAATCCTTCCTTAAATCGTAATGGAGGTTTAAGATTCAACCTTCCGGTTGTCTATAATGGTCTGCTGAAACCCTAGAGACGCCCAGGGCATTCGGATGCTAATAAAGGGTTAAGCCCATCCCAGTTGGTTTCGATGGCCCATTATCAGGGGTCCCGCCCTGTGGGTAGGGCTTTATATAAACCTGAGTTCTCAGACTTATTTCACAGATTTAGAATGACTCTTGGATGAGAGTTGAAACGTTTTGTTTTTCTATATCAGAGTCCAGATGACTACAACTGAAACTTTTTCTACAATGGAACAGTCCTGGACGAATGGGGGATTACACCGACGAGTCTCAAGAATGTATTTTTTAAGCAATAAATCACCAGAAATTAAATTAATGCAAAAGTTCACGTCCCTCACCAGAAAAGTAACATAGTGTACCATTAAGAACAGGGTTAGACATTTGTTACTTATCATTGTTGGTGTATACAAGTATCGTAAAGTTTATTTCCTAACAATATTTTCTAAATTAAACAAAGAAAGAGTTAGCAAACACATACATTAAACATGGGCAAAATGTCTTTCTCTTTGGAGAAGGATCAAAACAAGGTTGTGGCGAAAGGTCATGCGCATTTTTCCATTATTAATATTGGAGGTTTGTGGTTGTTTTATGTAACATGCATGCCTTACACACTTTTACAAACTTTACACACACGTGTTGTCAACTTGTCCTGTCTTCACAAACTCTGAGAGCCGTGATTGACAACAGGCGAGTAAACCAAGCGTACAAACTCACGGTCCTCTCGTGTCCAAACAAACACACGAATACAGCTGAAAGGGGAACAAAATAACAGTCTCCAAAAGTATTTCACATCTTTTACTCCCAGAAATTGAGAGAAATGGTAAAAAATTTAGAGAAAAGTAAATAATTCTGGCAAACCGTAGAAAAAAAATACGCGATTATCTTTATATTGTATCGCTTTGTTTCTGCATTCTTTATTTACATCACCCAATCTTCACTGCATATTTACGTGAGAAGCTGGAATTTAACACTGAAAACTCGACATTTTTTGCTCTTTGCTCATTGATTTGTTTGAAGTCGCAACAGTGCACTTCCTCTTGACTGACACTTTGCCTACGTAATCCTCGCATACGCTTAAGTCTCAATAAATGTAAATATCCTCAGCAACAGGAGCTATACAGTCCTCCGGCAGCTTGTGAAGGAGTTAACACCTCCACTCTTCCCCCTCTGTCAAAAGTGCCTAAATAAGGACGTGCTGTACCACTGTAATGCACAGTTTGGATTGAGCTGAAACAGGCACGAATACGTTTATGTTTTAGCGACGGTATGGATGCAGTAAAACGCGTTCAGCTGCGTGCTCTCTCCGGCTGTCAGCGCTGACCCACTTCTCCTCAAGGAATACGGCTAGAAGAAAAAAAAACGGTCACATGTACAAGCTGTTTTCGAAACCCGAAATCAGTATACTGCGCTAAAAGAAGCAATTAGTGCACTTTTGAAAGGCCCTTTTGGAGTGGTAATTTAGTTAACTCAAAGTATGCACCTTTTTTCAAGCCGGCCGAGTTGGATGGAGGCAATTGCAAACTATTGAAAAGACTGAATGGGTTGTTTTTGTAGAGATACTTTGCTTTTTACACAGGGAAATCCAAGGAAAATGTGAAGACCAACTGTTCCCTTCACTTTCTGCATCCAGAGAGCAAAAAGGATATAACAAAACGACTGAAAAACGTACCATTGTTGACGAGAAAACAAATGTACCAAATGTGTAGCTGTTGCATTTGCTTTTGTGCAGCCCTTGTCTTTAAATTCATTAACACAATACGCAAATATTTAGTGAATGCCTGCAAAGACATCTAATTTAGAGTATAATGCGATAATCCTACGCACATTAATCTTAATGAAGTGATTATTACATTCATAAGCAGTCAAGTATTGTCACTGTAAATGTGTTACTGCGACTGCTCAAACTAAATGGACAAAACGCTGGAACATAAAATATTATGAAGAGAATAAAATACAACAGGGTCTTCTAAACTCAGTGAATGCAAATGTACTTATTTGAGGAAAGTAGTTTAGTACATTTTCATAAATATTATCACATATCTTTTATCAATGTTTTGATTTGTTTATGCGACACATTACAATTTAAATAACTTAATAAAGGCTAATTCTATTTATGTAATTCAATTTTAATCACATGTTTTTCTCTTTTTTCCAGTGAATAGCTCAAGTTTTCTATTTCAGATACAGACAAAAATATGTCCGTTCCTCAACATTTGTTTGTGGTGCCTTTGTTATGTGAGGTATTCTTCCAGCACACTGCTCATTAAACATCTATAACAGTTTTCATTGGAACATTGATGGCGTTTCAGTTGGTCGAACTTCCCTCCGAACACAAACGACCACCATCTTGCATTTCTGGCGGCTGTGAACTTTATTGCGACGGCGACATGCCACTTCAGCGTTTTACCCTCACAAAGTGACTCTTTTACAGCCATGTTGAAGCACCGTAACGTCCCTGGACGCTCCTGTGTGCTCCTGTGTGCCCCTCCTCACGAAACTCTTATTCCACGTGCGCATTGATCTCCTTTTAACGTTTCGGCAGCCGCGCGGCAAATTTGTCAGATGTCCATTATTCATAACCGTCTGACAATAGCTCCTCCTTTACAACATAAAAAAGTGAACTTCTCTTTCCATGGAGCCTTGAGACAGCAGAGTAAAGAATCTATAATCTGATTTATGTTGTACTCAGACGGATCTGCCTCACCGAGATAGGAAGTAAAAGTGTGCGCCGAGACGGTGTCATGTGATTTATGAGTTTGCGGGAACCGTTAAGGGGAGAGATCCAACCATTTAGTAAACCCGAAAGTGCAGCGGTGTTGCAACAAACCAGGTGCGGAGAAAAGGAAAAACACGCTTTGAATCATTTTACTCTTTAATAATGTCAACTGTCATCACAAGACACAGTAAATTCTCATAAAGTGCTGACACTAAACAGAGGCTGACAAGGAGTTCACGTCCAACAAAGCTGAAGTAACGCCCATGGAGCTTTTCATTTGCTGTTTTCATTTTAGAGACAGAAAACAAAGCAATACTGAGACAGAGGTCTGAAGGTCATTTTGTGTCAATAATAACACTTGTTTTGATTGTCCTCAGCTGATGGCAGCGGTCGAGCCCATGGATTCAGAGACAAAACCAAAAATGTTCCAAAACTGAATATTTTCTGGGTTTGTATAATATTGTTTGGAATCATTAATTGTGCACAACTTTGTAATTACTTGGGGGAGGCTTGGGAGTCTTTAGCTTGAGCATAAATGATTCAATTCGATGCAGAGGCTGAAAAAGCTAAACTGTATTTCACAGATGTTCTTAGCTTTTAGAAGACAGCCTGATCTAATCTGGGGATCTGAATTTCCAAGACTTGACTTTTCGCACTCAAAACATTTCCTTTAACAATTCTACAACGGGTTTCAACAAAAATGAAACCTTTACTCAACAAGACTTAATGAGGAATTGTTTTTATACGTTACTTTTTTACCTTTTTCCCATTAAAGCACTAATGTTTGATGTTTCCTACTGCACTTACATCAACTAATGAGTGCAGGTGTAAATGTGACTCCTGATCATGCTTTCTTGGCTTGAGACTGAACACAATGAATGTCGAATGCCAGAAAGGGATTCAAGTCAATTAAAAGTTCAAAATCAAGCATCCAATAAAACACATTTAGAAGATGCTTTTTTTGTGCCATTTATTAAACTGTTAACTTGGTTTGCAAAAGATTTTAACAAGTTTGTTTTTCAGAGCAATGATTTGTTTCCCGGGCCATACAAACTTAATTAAACTTGTTTGAATGCTCTCAAACCCATGCTCATGAAGACTGTGGTGATTGTGTTAACTTATTCTCTGTAAAAAGATAGACAAAATGCCGTTCTGGTATCGTTTCAATAACATCAGTCTGTGCAAATTCCCCTGTTCCCCATTTTTAGACGAAAACCAGATAAATGAATGGAACTATTCAGTTTCATTCACAAACAGGAGCTGAAGGCTGCAGTCACATTTTGTGTCTGATATTTCAAGGAAAACAGATAAATCTTAAGCATTACCGAGGCATCATGATTGGACAAGTGTAGAAAGGGGTCCGAATGAACCTTTTTCTACAATATTCTGGGTAAAGTCAAACTGAACAACATAAAAAACAAACATCTGCCTTTCAAATAGAGGCTACTTTTTCACTTGCATTATATCAGTGATTGACAATCAGGACAAAACAGGTCCTCTTTAAAACACTGCACTTTGTACAAAAATGTTTTTAAAAGATCATAATTGGCATTCTTAAATTAGATTTAAGGTTACTCTGTATGCTGGAGCTATCTATTTGAAAATATAATAATAAATGTAAATGTTTGGACTGTTAGGTCAAATATCTTATCAAGTCTTGTGTCCACCGCTTTGGTTCAGATTGTTCACCTGCTCAAAAAACATTTAAAAACTCTTTGATTTAATGAAAAGGCTTTAAATTTTCAAATAAACTTTAAAAGAGCCTTCAATTCTGTAAATGTATTTTGTAATATTAGAAAAAATAGTTCAATTTAAGTTTTCAGATACACTTCAATTGGACCAAATAGTATAAATCCTTATTCGAACCTTACAATTTATAATTTGAGTTGGATTGGAATAAATGAGATTGTATGTGATTTTGGGTTGTGTTCCTGTTTATTTCTCATACTATAACTCTCATAAATGTAAAATGCTATTGAAAAAAGTCATTATCCAAACCTGTTTTGTCTTGATTTTTAAGAATCACAGATATATAGAAAACATGTTGTGCAGTATGAACCTAATAATGATCTATATCGTGTACTATACAAGGACAAAATTAAAAATAAAGTTGTAGTAACTTTTAACTTTTCATTGCTGTAATTCCATTATAGCTCGGGTACCAACTGTAGTAGCAACACCGTCTTAAAACACATCAAATGAAAACACGTCATGCATGTAATCTTAATATCGACTGGGAAACAGGTCACACAGAAGAGAAACAAGTGACCACTTTGAAAACATCACTGATATAACTCACATAGATTTGAAGGATGATAAGAAACACAGCCCATCTTTGTGCATTTGAATATCACTTACTGTATAACCACTGCAAGAGAAAGCGTAAATGGTACTTTGTATTTATAGGACACTCAGATCACATATCTCACATGTCATGCTGTGTGAGGCCGTTAACACTCTCAACGTCGCTTTGACAATTCATAATGCAAATATAGCCCCCGCTGTTATGTTTGTGTGACAAAATGACTGGATATCAGTACACCATCGTAACCTCTCCTTCACACTTTGGTTTGTACTTTTCAAAAGGACACGTTTGTTTTCAATAGTTTGTCCAAAGTGAATTCATATTCTGCAGGTTTCAGAAGATTTGATAAATAGAGCCGCCAACTACCAATGAACATTAATCTATTTACAGTGCAGACACTATGTCACAGATTAGCAAATGATATCTCTAAATGAGCATTAACATTTCTGCTCGTCATGTCTGCGTGAGCTGTTACTGCTTTGCCTCTTGTTCCATTGTTCACTTCTGTAGCTTGCATTGATTTAAGGTGTTATTCTCAAGAGCAGGGTCAGCTCTCCACAGATCTGACCTGTAACTTGGCCTGCTAGTGTCATCTGCTTGTCTCTATGAAATAAGTTTAATGCCATACTGTGGAATATTCTGGACAGAGTAATAACAGCTCCATGGAGACAGGTGCGACCCCTCTGCCAGAAACACAGTGCGTCTGAAAAAGTATGACACATTACATTTATTTCAGCTCATGTCAGCTCATGTCAGGTCATGTCAGGTCATGTCAGGTCATGTCAGGTCATGTCAGGTCACGTCAGGTCACGTCAGGTCATGTCAGGTCACGTCAGGTCATGTCAGGTCATGTCAGGTCACGTCAGGTCACGTCACAGAGTAGATTGTGACCCTGAGGTCACAATCTACTCTTGACACGACTGCGTAATGGTCACAGCGCAATGAAAACATAGCTTAAACTGCACCGCAACATCTAGATCTACAGCCAAGGACGAGCACTTTCTTCTAAAAAATTATATTTGTACAATGATCAAAAATCACAGCTATTTAAAGCCAAGGTTCTTAGGAAAGCTGGATTGCTATAGTTAAGTACCCTTTTCTCAATTCATTCCTTTTAGTCCACTACCTGATAAAAGGAAACTATCAAGCTGCTGGACATGTTACAAGTAAAAATAAAGTTGTGACCCACTTCTTTCACACCAAATCAATCATTCTGAGATAAATCCAAAAAAATGAAGCTAAAATTCCTAAAAGTATTTTTTTTAACTCATTATCTTCAGCTTTTAAAGAGGAATGGTCAAAACCAAACAAATGCCCAAACTAGTGTTTCCAGGGCAAACCGGCTGCATCTGTAATAATAATAGTTAAGTCTTCGGGCATATTTTTTATTAATATATTATAAAATCTGCAGGTCAGAAAATCCTTTAGGAATGCAAAAACCTTTCATTCTGAAAGTTATTAATTGTCCATGGAAATATGCATGACGAAGATGTCTCCTTTGAGGATGTGGCTTATCCTATTTATCAAGTAACAAAAATGTCTATTTCAAACAATCGGTAAAAGACTTCCAGATGTAAGTTTGTTTGTAAATGAGATGGGTCTGTCAGGAAGGGCATCTGATTAAAAAAGACAGGGTTAGGGTTCCGTTTGGTAATCATTACATATTAGGAGGCACATTTTTAACTTTAGGGACACTAAAAATGAAAAGACAAAGTAATCTTTTTGGTCTGTATTCATACAAAATATTAATATTGATTACATTTTGTATTTGTATACAGTCGCTTTAGTGAATAGAATGGTCCAAGTAAATTATTTTGTGGCATTTTGGTTTCCACTAAAAGTTGAAATACAGAGCAGACAGGTTGTTTGTCCCACTTACACGAAACTCCCTGACCCAGATGCCATGAGACTTAAGTTAACAACTCAATCAACTGCTCAAATCAATTGAATTGAGGCCAGTTTCAACCAGAGCTATTCATCAAACTAGTTAAAGCGTATAAGCTTCCCAGAAGTTGACAACAAACAAAATAGTGCCTGACAGACAATTTACTTCAAACCAAATGAGTGTGACTTAAAATGTTGTCTTCTTCTTCTTCTTCTTCTTTTTATATACAGAAAGCACTTGAGAGTAGACACTGACAGGCATGTCGTTATTCTCTTGCCAAAGAAGATTGTCCCTCGTTCACAAGCAAGAAAGTTCCTTGAATCTTTGTACATTTGACGGTACAAAGTTCAAATTCCCTCAGTTTTTCCACATCATATTTACGGCTTGTCCCGTGAACACAATGACACAATATACAAAACAGCTGCAGGTTATATTGCCGTGCTTCGATAGTTGGAGTCATTCGCCGCGCTAGAACCGTCCATTTTGACCACTGTGACTTTGGAGGAATGTTGAGAGCTGTTCAGGGAAATCCTCTTGCAAAGCCGCTCCCGGTAATTTTGGGCAAAAATCAGCAACATAAGCGGATTGATGCAACTGTGGGAGTAGCTCAGGCAGATGCTTATGTTGTAGGCGTAGATGAAGGCGATTGTAGGCGTGTTGTTGCTCAGATTGATGACTTGAATCACATGATAGGGCGACCAGCAAATCAGAAACAAGGCGATGACCATGAGGACCATTTTAGTGGCTCGTTTAGCCCAAACCGACTGCTTGCGCTTGACCCGGCGGATGGAGCTGAAGACGTGATACAAGGTGAGGGAGTAGAAAGTGCTGATGATGATGAGCGGGATGATGAAGCCCAGGATGGACTGGTAAAGCGTGTACCAATACATGTCCTCGGGCCCGTCCAGGTACATCATGCACACCTCCATGGTTTGGCGCTTCTCCACTTTGGCGTAGAGTATGACGGGGACAGTGAGGAGAAAACTGCCCACCCACACCAGCAGGTTTATGATGATGGTCCACTGGATGGTCCTGCGCTCTGACATGGGGTGGACAATCGCTATGTACCTGCGGGAGACAAGACGCATGTTTTAGCTTGAGGAAGGGGAAGTCAGTTACATTGTCTTTGAGGGGGAACTTGAATTACAGCGACAATAGTGTGTGTATTGTGCAGCAAAACATGGACGTTCAAAATACATTTAAAAAAACACATTTTTTCCATGTAGTTGGGCAAAATTTGTTTGTGTCATCAGTGTCATATAGTGAATTTGCCCTTCGTGAGATGAAGATGGTGTGTAATTATGGTCAAAACGTTCTGCTTTTACGGTGCACTTTGTAATTCTGACTCATGTATGAAAAAGAGTTGGGTAATGTAGTTTTAAGGGTATAATTACTTCTTCACATATTTTCCCGTGATATACAACATCATAATTGCAAAACTGCATTTCATGTTTACTTGTTTTGTCTTTGTGAAATTATAAATGGTTTGATGAGCTGAAACATTTCCAAAAAATAAAAATGAAAATCAGAAAGAGGGAAAACACTCGTTCTTGCAGCTTATGTGTACGTATAATCAGAACTACATTGCAGAAATATTAGGGATGAGAGCAGCAACAGTGTTTTATATGACAGAATGCTAAACATCTGTCTGATTCCTTTTTCTCTGCGCTGAATAATAATAATAATCACAGTGCATTCTTCAATCTTTTCTAATGGCCAATCTGTGCCCAATTATAGGCACAAACTGTATCTGTCTGTTTCAGTGGTAATAGTTCGAAAGTCTACACAAACTTAATCTGAACAGATGATATGTGGAGAAATAATGAGAAGATTGTAGTGGTATTAACGCTCCATCCTTGAGAGAAAACTTGGTAAGATTAGCAATTTCTCCTGTTTAAATCAGCTTTCATAATAAGAAAGTTAACATGGGCAAAGAAAAAGTATTAACGTTGTCAATTTGAAAGTTTATTTTACAAAAGCTGATTGGACCATTTATACACCTTAACTCAGCAGCTTCAAGTAAACTTCCACTGCCTGAGCTCCAGTGGTGGAAATGACCTCTTGAGGAACTTGAAGAGCTGAAAGGGAGTAATTTATGGCTTAAGTGTTAAAGTCTGATTCTCTAAAGATTCCTCATTACATTAACCTTCAGCTGTTTGAGTGACAGCTGAAAACCTTAAAAGACTTGCAAACTTTACCCGTGTTATTGTTGTCGTAGCGAACAGATGTCAAATGCTTGTAAGCTGCTGTGTAAACACTCGCACAATGACTGTCAGTACGATGGTTAATTTATGCATTGCACGGTCCAAGTTGAGTCACGGGGGCCTCAGATTTGAGCTCAGTCCCAAGCCTCAAAAATCCACTTAATAATTCTACTGCGTGGTCCAATCCAATGTTTGAAAACCCCATCTGTGCTTTACAGACTATTTTTCCTCCTCAATTAGTCGAGTGAATTATAGAATAATGAAGAAAAGTGCTGCAGAATCAGAGAAACCTGAGGGAAAGCATTTTGACATTGAACATTACGCTCCATTTTGTCTCCACTTCTTCGCAGGAGATTGTGTATTTGATTTATCTGCACAGTGCAGTATGGGTTCAGTTGGCTGTCAAAGCGTTTCCAGGAAATGAATGACCACTTTGTCATTACTCTCAATAAGTGTGAAGTGGAGTAAATTGCACATTTTCAGATTGTGAGCAGGACGAGTTTCTCTATGACAAGGAAAGTGGAAAGTGTTGCCTTGTCACTCTGGAAACTCGAGCAAAGCTGAATGTCAATGAACGTTTTTAGGTTGAGGGTTCAAAACCTTTATTCTCCATGGAGATGTTGTTTAGCCTGGAATATTCCACAAAATGGCATGAAGACGAAACATCTGTAATATTTTTATATTTATGGGCAAGGCAAGTTTATTTGTAGAGTATTTAATAAAAGTAATAAAAGTAAAGAAAGTCAAACAATGGAACAGTCATTGGTCATAGAAAAGCAGATTAACTAATTTTCAGGAAATTAGCAAACGAATAACTGTCCCAGAGCATCCCCTGTCCTACTATCAAAACTGGATACTCATTTGAACAAGTAACAATACTAAAACAAATCACAATAACAATAAAGAACGTGAGTTTTAAGTTGATACAGAGCTTCATCAGTACTAGAATTAGTCAACAATGTTACATAAACAAAGTACTGTTATTTTGTGCTGAAAATGACAGTTCATTGTTTACAACCTTGACCTAAAAGGAACACTTTTTATCATCTTTGTGATATCGAAATGAGTACCGAGAATCAAGTCTTTCGTATTGAAATTGAGTATCCTGACAACACTACCTTAGACCCTCCTTCTCGGCAAGGAAAAACGACAGAAAAAACAGTCGGAAACGGTTAAGATAAGAATAGTAAAAACAATTGTTAATTTATTATTTAAAGAAACAAAGTGGTTACAGTCGGTGGTAAATGGGACCTGATGCAGCTCTTCCAGCTCTTCCACCACTGCATCTTACTCCATATTTACAACTACAACTGTAATTATTCTGTGTTGTCCATTACTACAACAACTACCGCTATTGTTTGTTCTGCTCTTATGTAGCTCCTGCTGCTACACGTTATTACAGCTTATTGACGGTCAAGTGTTTCATAAGTTTACATGCTTTTATGAGAAGTTTTTCTTTCCCCCAACAGGCTTACTGCATGTAAAATACAAATGGTTCCCTTGCTGTTTTTTGTTTTTTTTTGTCAATAGCTTCAATACAAACATCTCAAATCCGGCCCAAATTCTAAAACCTGCCACTCGGGGAGCAAACACTCCCCATATTGGCACAACCTTATTTCCACTTTCACGCTTTATCTCTTAGATTTAAACTACAGAACACTTTTTGCAGTATGTTTAACACAATAGTAACAGTTTGTTCGGGCAACAGACTGGCCACTGAACGACTCCACACTATTATCAAAGTCAACAGACCAAAGACACATCACAATTTTGAACATATTTATTTGTTTTGTCTCTTTCCTATCGGCCTCTTACTCCCTCACATACTGTAACAAATCTAAAAGGGCTGTAATAAATCGGATGATTGTGTTGCTGCTGGGACCACTCCCCTTCCGGCAGCCCACCGTTTACTTTTTCAAACATTCTGAATTATGTTGTGACTTGAGTGAAACGAAAATGTGTCAAAGTGACTGAATAAAAACAGTAAATCCAAGGCTCTAAACACTCTGACATTTTTGTTTATTCCTGAAGGCCACTTGTTTCGGCCATGACTCAAAACTTTTGCCCGTGCATTCGCCAACATTTGCTGGACTCCTCAAAGAGAAATGACTGCACTATTGGTCAGTAAACATAAATCAGAATGTTTTCAGCGAGCTATTGAGCTGCTGTGCTTTTTCCCAAAAAAATAAGGAAATATATGTTGGTGGGCCATCTTGTTATAGTGCAATCTTACTGAAATTGTACATAACTCAAAGGGCCAATGAATGGTGCAACGAGGTGTCATATAATATTAAAACGTATGTACTCTCTCCGCAGAGCCTTCCTGAGGGACTTTGTAACGTATGTCTGTAACTGACAAGCACAAAAGTGGCATGAAATAAGACGATACAGACTTGAAAAAGCAAAATTGTGTTAATGTCAGTTGTTAGTAGCGGAGCCTCGCGTATAGTGCTTTCATACTTGCACACAGCGATCAAAATTGGGGCTAAACCTTGAAACTGAAGCGGGACTAGACCGGAACTCAACCAGGACTAGAACAGGACCAAACCAAGACTATATCAGCTTTACACTACAGGCTAAAATCTGGGAAATGAACTGAAAAGTTAAACAGAGATTAAACAACTGAAACAACTCTAAACTTTATTGTCACTATTAAATGTTATGTTGAAATTGCTGGCATTATCATTTTACTCAAGGTTTTTGTCCCAGCAAACCTTTTAAGACTTGTCAATCAACTGTTACCTTACCAACATTGCTGACAAAATTACAATGTAAGCCTCTCTTCAAATGCACCTGCAAAGTATGTGACACATTTTGCAAATAGTGGTAAAGATACGCTGAGTTTTAAATGGAAACTCTTCAGGGGTCTTTAGCAGAAACAAGAGAAATGTCATTGCACTCTCAAGGTTGATAAATTGGATTATTGTGCCATCACATTTTTCAAAACGCAGATCACAATTTCTTCGCTGGAGAAAGGTTACACCGGCTTTTCATCAAAGCACTCTTTTCAAGCTTCAATATCCAATAAAAACAGAGAGATGTTCCAGGTTTTATCACTGCTTGCCACTACTAAAATGGACCTTCACGAGCCCCATATCTCTTTGTGCAATCTGACAACAGTCCTCCTTATCTGATCGTATTAGGCTGGTCAGCTCCGAACCTCCAAACCTGTTGTATGGATGGCTCAAACTCACATACAAGTTTCTCACACAGTTCTGTTTTGATTTCCCATTAGAACGCCACCCAAGACCTCAAGGTATGACTATTTTAGGAGTCTTCTTTCATCTATTGTCTCACTGTTGATTTTGGCAGTGGCTAAAACTATGCCTTTTTGAGGCCTTTTTCCATATTGTTGAAAAATGCATCACAAGAAAGTGCAGCCTTTCAGATATGAATATATATATATATATATATATATTTTTACTTGTTACTTGTCTTGCTTTATTACCTGTCGATGTAAAAGAGAGGTGGAAATGAATAGTACTCAAATATCAAATGCTGTTTGTAGTACATTTTACACCCATACAACCCGTATAATTGGCAACACGCTGTTGCACAATGGTGCACGGTGGCAGAGCAGTTAGGGCGCTGGCAAGGAGATCAACAAGAAGATCATGGGTTCGATTCCCAGGCCAGACCAACATCACATGATCTCTCTGGGTGGAGTCTGTCCCCTGTGTTACCGTTCTCCCTGGGTTCTCTGGCTTCATCCCACCGTCCAAAGACATGAATGTGTTCAGTAAATCAACAACTCTAAATTACCCCTAATGAATGAATGAATGTGAGAGTGAATGGTTGTCTGCATGTCTATGTCTCTATGTTAACCCATCTCCAGGGTTTCCCCCTGCCTAAGTCCCAAAGTCACTGGGATAGCCTCCAGTCTCCCAAGGGAACAAGTGGTAGAAAATGAATGAATGGCAACATACTAGTAAACACATTTATAAGAAACAGGGGTCCACAATATAGAAGGTGCTCAGTGTCCGTAAAAGTGGATTGTCAAGACAAGTGGTTTTACGGCATCATGGGCATCACGACTATTTCAAACTATCGCAGGTCCACGACCGTTATACACAGATTTCTTTCTGAGAGTATTGGACAGAAATGAACCCTCTGACTGAAATCTTTATCAAAGCATATCAATCGGAACTTTCAAGGGGAATAATATCTAAAGAATATGGATGTATCAATGACTTGAACAGCCAGTCTACTAAATATATTCAAATTAAATGGGAAAAGGAAGGTAATTTTGTTTTGACGGATGAGGAGTGGAAAGAAATACGTACATCACAATGGAGGACCACAAAATACAAATATAATTTGGAGGGAACTTTGTTGGAAAAATGTGACCCGTTTTTTCATAACACCATGTCAAAGTGCACATTATTCACAGGGAGTGGCTGAATGCTGGAGAAACTCTGGTTGCCAGGAGGCAGATCAGATCATGTGTTTTGGGACTGTCCTGTTGCAAAGAAATATTGGACACAAATTAACAAGGCAATACAGACTGTTTTTGACACCGATATTCCACTCAATTTTGAAACAATGTATTTAGGCCTCAAAACTCTCGCCATGGATATAATGGATGGATGCCTCTGGAACATACTATTGGCCGCCAGGAAGAAGGCAATCACAAAAAAATGGCTGGTTTGTTTATTTATTTATTTATTTATTTATTTTTTCACTGTACGAGACACGCTGTACATGTGCAGTGTGGTGGATAAGTCTGTGGCCCCACCATCTTCTCATGCAGCTGGTTTTAACACCCCAAACATCATAGAAACACTTTAGCAAACCATTGGCTCTGTTAACTTTAGCACTGCTTTGTTTTAAGTCAGAGGCCTTTGTCACTAATCTTTTCTGGCTTTCGTGTGTGCGTTGAATTGTTCAGAAGCAGGTCAGAAGCGCTTGTTGTACCGGGTTTCACCTCCGTGTTTCTGGCTCCGCTCCAGCCCTTCAGAACGGTGTTTACTGCCACCTACAGCTGCATTTTACCACTTCCGCACTGCTTTCATTCGGCTTCAGCAGCCCTCGGACACTACAACTCACGACAAATATAAAACATATCTGAAAGCTGAAATCTCTGACATGATGTGCGATTCATTTTATGGACTGCATAGTTTTCGTGTCACCAGCCTTTTGCTTTCAATGATGTGCACATGACTAATGCAGGCCCAGTAAGGTGCAAGGTTCAATGTTGATGGACCATAAACAAAAGGTTTGGATGAACATAAAGCATCTCCAACTGAACAATTAACTATATAGAGAACACACATGCATTGCATGTGCAATTTATATACACATATAATATAACATATTTATTAACCTGTATGGTTTTACACAGCCATGAAAATAACACTCTCATCATATCAAAATGTTACAATTAAAGATTTCCTTGTCTTAGCATTGACATTGTCATGCGGTGCACTTGCAGTGGCTGAGCATTGAAAACACACAAACAGTTGCCATTCACATTGTTTAGCATTTTCACAATTACTCTACATTCAGGTCTGTAAAAGGCACACCTGGCTGAGTGCGTGCACCTTGGTATGGACAAGTCTATTTACAGTCAATATATAAACTATGACAAATGGACGATTAAAAAGGGAATTTATTATAAAAGTAATGTATTAGATATGTGTCATAAGGAATTATTCTGTTTGGTCTGTATATTCTAGAGCCTTGCAGCTGTGAATATGAAATGGCTTGGAGTAGACGCCCATAAGCTATTGCTTCATCCTAATCCCTTTGGGCTCTGTACAACATTAAATGCCATGTAAATGTATCATGTATAATGTATGATAATGAAGAAGAAAAAAAAAGACCCAAATAAACTAAATTAAACTAGCTTCAGACTGTTCTGGACAGTGCTGAGTTATGCAGTGTTTTCATTCAATAAAGAATATGCGATCCTTAATCAAGGGTGATGTCTCAAGACTGAGCATCAAAGCAAATTGTTTGTTTTTGATCCTCAGAATGTGAGGTTGAAGAAATACTCAACATCATAAAATAATAGTACAAATGCCTAAAAAAAAATCTATTACCAAACCCATGCCAGTCTTTACTCCAAAGTAAAGCCCACGCAGAAATTATTTTAACATAACTAATAATACTGCAACTGGTATACTTTGTCATCAACGCATTGACTGCATGGGAAATGTTTATACCCTGTATATTCTTTTCACGACTGCCGGAAAAGTAGCCCGGTGTTCTCTGTTTCCTGTCTAATTGACTAAATAATTTCACAACCACCCACCACCATTGAATGTACTCAAAACTGGTTTTAGCATTCATTTGCGTTCATTAATTAGTCATGTTTTTATGTATGCAGCCGATCTCATGAGTCATATCAGTTTTACATGTCTGTACCTCAATAACCCAAATCTGTCTCAAAAGAATGCCGACTAATTTGCTACCAAAAAAACAACAACAACACACACACAAACATCTGATTGTTCTGATTGTAGACTGGTCCCCCTCGACCTCAAAAAAACAGCAACAGACAAACAGTTTGTTTTGGGGTCGTTCTAAACAACAACAAAAAAACAAACAAATAAACAAACAAACAAAGCTATATATAAACAACAAGAATAACACATTTTGGAGAAGAACATTATGATATAGACTATGCAGACATAATTATTCTTCTTAAAAATGCTACATTTGTGACAGTGGTTCATATTTTTAAATGAGGAATTAAATTAATGTAGCATTTTATCCCGGAAAAGACTGAACAATTAAAATGCATGATTTGCACTTATGTCTCAGGTCTTCTTTGTTAATGTTTCGCAAAAGGGGATTTTACATCCAAGATGAAGAAGCTATGTCATTTTTAAAATGTGGTGTATTAAATTAAGTCTTCCTACACAAGTCTGGTCTTACCGGTCAATGCACAGCACTGTGACGATGCCCACGGTAGTGAACTGGTTACTCACGTCCACCACAACCACCGCTTTGCACATGAAGTTTCCAAAGACCCACTGCCTGTCCCGCACCAGTTGGTGGATGTTAAAGGGCATGACCAGCAGGAACAGCATGTCTGCGATAGCCAAGTTTAACACGTAAATGTCCGATACCATCTTTTTCTTGCACGCGGCCACTGCGTAAATGACCAGTCCATTGGCGATAACTCCGACCGAGCAGAGGATGCCGTAGATGGACGGAAAGATGTGCATGAAAGTGGTGATGTCAATGTAGCTGTACGGGGATGGAGCGGGACATGACGAGTTATTTAAGTTCTCTGTTTGGTTGCTTTTGCATAATATCTCCGTGTCATTCATGTTTGCGTCTTGTGCCAGGCGCTCCACCGCCTGTGCAGCTCTCCAAAGTTGGCCAGAAAAGTCGCGCGCTCTTCAACAGCAAATATCCACTCTGCTCCTCGTCCTCTCCGCTCACTAATTAGTGAGTAATGGTTTCAAAACACTCCGGGTTAGAGTCAATCAAGCCTGGCGCGTCTTATACGTGCTCATCTCTCCAACACAACTCTCTCTGACATTCTTCCTTGCGCACACCCGTTGTGCGCTTTACCAGACGCATCTGCGCTGCACAGGACTCAGAGCCCTCCCTTTTAACATCATTTGGCTTTACATGTGATATCAGAGCAAATAGCGGAGGGCAAAGGGGCTGCACGTCCACTGCGTAAAGCTGGACGGCTCACTTCATGTCATGTCATGTTACTCACCCTCTGATGAAGGCAAGTTTATTTGTAGAGCACAATCCGTGCACAAGGCAATTCAAAGTGCTTCACACAACAGGAAAAAAAATCATTAAAATCACAAAGGCAAGACAGAAATCACAAAACCTTAATTTAAAGAAATTCAAAGGTGCCATTTTCAGGCTATCCGTCAAATAGTTTAAGACATAAAAGAGAAGAGTGCAAAGAAAATCGTTTCAGTCATACAAACAGTTTTTAGCATAAAACTGAAAGGCAGATTCCCCATGTTTAGTCCTGACTCTGGGCACCAGCAGGAGGCCGGTCCCTGAGGTCCTCAGAGTCCGACATGGTCCATATGGCACTAACATGTCCGAGATGTACTTTGGTGCTAGGCCATGGAGACTTGTATACAAGCAGAGTATGTATGTACTGCAGCTGTTTTACAGCTTGTTTGGAGAGGCCAGTGAGCAGGCCGTTACAGTAGTCTAATCTACTAGAGACAAACGCATGGATAAGTCTCTCCAGGTCTGGTTTAGAGACTATACTTTTGATTTTGGCTATGTTTTTTAGATGGTAAAACGCTGCTGATGTTATTGATTTGACGTGGCTGTTAAAATTCAAATCTGAGTCCATTATTTCCCCAGATTTCTAACTTGAGTTGCAGGTTTTAGAGCGAGACTCTGGAGGTGACTGTTAACACTTTCTCTTTGTTTCTGTGGGCCAAAGACGATGATTTCAGTCTTGTCTGAGTTCAGCTGGAGAAAGTTGCTTTGCATCCACACACTGATCTGTTGGATGCAGTGACAGAGTGAATCCACTAGTCCATATTCACCTGCCGTCAGTGAAACATAGATCTGAGTGTTGTCTGCAAAACCTGACTGGAAATCATCAAATGAGTTGTTTATTAAGATGAAATCAGAGAGCTGTTGGTAAACAACCTTTTCAAGGACTTTGCCCCAAAATGGCAGATTAGAGATGGGCCGGTAATTACTCAGTACTGCGGCATCAAGACTGCTCTTCTTTAGGAGAGGCTTTATGACCGCAGTTTTCAAAGAAATTGGGAATGTTCCAGATTGAAGCGACATGTTAACTATTTGAGTGAGTGGTGCTAACAAACTGTTCAGCACAGACTTTAGAAATCTGGTGGGTAACACATCGAGGCAGCATGTAGATGAACTGGGTTATTTTGTGCATTGTAGAATTTATAGCATTTTTAATGCCCAGAACTTTGTCATTAAAGAATAATGCAAACTCATTACACTTGGATGTGGAAATGAGTTCTAACGGCAGCTGAGATGGAGGGTTTGTTAATCTGTTTACTGTGGCAAACAGGACACGCGAGTTGTTACTGCAGCTTCTAATTATTTCAGAAAAACCTGGACAGATCATGAGCCACAGGTAAAAACACAGGTCAGAATGTAATAAAGTATGAACTGTGTCCACACTAATGGGACTGTGAATACAAACACAATGCACTCATTTGGTTCACCACATGAATAATCTGTCACTAAAATCATCTTAAACTATAAAAATAGTGAGATCATATTGAGTTTGTGCAGCAACAACCAACAGATCTGTGATCTCAACATTTCATATCAGAAATCATATCACAAGTCCATGTTCTTGTTTCAGCTGCTGCTGCATGAATGTGTCCACAAAGAACTATTACTATAAAGCTATTTATTTCTTATATCTTTTATTGTTTTATATTTTACGTTATGTTCGGCCCGCAACCCAACCTGAGTGTCGAAATTCGGCCCGCGGCCCAAAATGAGTTTGACACCCCTGATCTAGAGTTTACCCTCTGCTGTGGGTGGGGCCACTCACGTGCTGAGTAAGGCCGAAAGTTTCAAGGACAGCATGAAGCACTTCAGCGTTTCTGTTACAAATATTATTAACATGAACATTGAATTCACCTGTTATGACCAAACCATCAAAGTCTGTGCATACGACTGAAAGCATCTCAGTAAAATCATCATTACAACTTTGGCAGTGCAGGGGAGGCTTGTATAAAACAATGAAGAGAATGGATGGAGATGGTTTTAGCTCAATTTTAAAGGCTACATACTCAAATGTTGAAAACACCCCAAAAGACAGCCTGTGGGTAACTATTCCATCTCTAACAAAAGCACACACCTCCTCCCTTTTTGTTTTCTCGTGTTTCAGATTCAAACATAAAGTTGGGTGGAGCAGATTCTATTAGAACTAAATTTCCTGTGTTTTTGTCAAGCCATGTTTCAGATAAAAACGTAAAATCAAGATCATAAGAAATAAAATTATCAATTAAGAATTATTTGTTACATAAGGATCTGACATTTAGCACAGCAAGTTTCAGACTAGTTTCAGTGAGACAGTGAGACTTATCTTTTTACAGGGAAAATGAATCAAATTTCTCAGATTGGGCAGCCTTACTCGCATTTTGTTTTCCCATCTGTGTGATGTAACTACAGAAATAGCACTAGGGGAGGCTGTTTTTACACAGGACCCCGGGTTGGTTTGATTTTTATTATTACTATAAGTCCCGGCAACGCTGAGACCCAGTGCATCCTAGCTATGGGAGATACCAGGTGATGAACCGGTGATGAACCGGACATAACAATGTCTAGGAGCCAATATAGTGTTTTATTTCACTTTTGACTTCTTAAATTAAACCTCAACTTGCAAGAAACAAAGCACAAATGCTTGTTTTGTCACTAAGATGAACATTTATATCTTTTGTGTCTATTATGTGGTTTAATATTTTGGTTTAACTGTTATTTATTTTCTTAACAAATATCTGATGGAGCGTGTTGATTTTTATATTATCATAATTATAGACCCTAGCATAGCAACTGATATGTCAGGAGTTTATGGGATTTTAATAAACTAAACTAAACTATAGAAAACGTCCCATCTAAATCAAGTGGATTTGGATTAGCCCTGCATGGAACTATATGTGAACCATTAAGCACAGGTCCTACACATTCCAAACATGTTAAAAAATAACTAAATATGCAAAACCAGAAAACAGTATTCATCATGAGTATTCTTTTTTTTTTTTATCAGCACTTTCAGTTTGTTTCTAGATTTTTTTATTTTTTTTACCTCTACAAACAAATGACTTAGTTTCAGAAACGAACAAATCGAAATTTAAGACATGATGAATTTCATTAATGGAGCGCTTTAATTTACCTCAAAGTTGCAATAATCAGACAGCATAAATCCAGTCATCTTCATTTTGTGCTACTGATCTGTTTGCTAATCCCTGAGTCAAATAAGAACACTTATTTTCCTTAGAGTATCTCATCTAACCCCAGTCTCTCCATTTTTATTATCTTTTACCCAAACGCACACACAATTTCCTCCCTTTGTTTTTAGAAACTGGTTAAGAATATACCCTTTGGCAATAACTGCTACCATCATGTGAAATGTGTCACGTTGTCGATCACTGCTCTGTCTCATATATGAGATGTTTGATCCAAGAGAGAAGGGCTTACTTAGCAGCAGGGGCAGATCAACATGTCCAACAATAGGTCTTCTGGATGAAACCGCAGGGAGGTTCAACAAGGCATTACAGCGCCTCTGGAGACATTGTGCTCACCGGCGGATCGGCTTTTGACCACAACAGCCTCTTATCCACATGTGCCTCGCTCTGACATCGGATTACGTATGAGCTCTTATAGGTTACAGGATATATTTACGAGTATGAAAAGTGGACACTGGATGGGATAATGAGTAGGAAAGGTTGCTCCACATGAGTCAGTTGGAGCAAAGTGACTTAGGGTCTTAGGCGTGATTCACATTGGACAAAGGTTAGCAAAGGGAGACAGAATGAGTTACAGTTATTGAGTTTCAGAGTACATCATGTGATCATTCTGGTCCTTTAATGTTGAATTGAGATGGTGACAGTCTGGCAGAGGAAATTACTATAGTGAATATGCAGATTATGTTGATTTATTACAGATATATTGACACTTTTACATTTTTGATTGGTTTAATATTTGTGTTTTTACCATTTTTTGCCATGTTTTGACAGGTTCACTTTGGAGCAGATTGTGGGGGGTCCGAAAATTTGCGAGATCGAAAGTGGTTTAGGAGAGGTCTACCTTCCAAAGCTGTCCGGCTCACTTTTGACTCCAGGAACGCTTTGGCATGAGATGATTGGATAAGAGAGAACACAGACACAGGTGAAAACAAGATGTCAAAAAGCAAATATAAACTGAAAATCCTAATTTCTCACTAAACGCTGACTTTATTGTGGAAAACCAGTATATTTCCAGTGATGATAACGTTATATGATGAGTCAACATGCTTAGCAAAACAAGAGATAGAGACATAGGGAAGTGAAATACAAATGTAGAAAAAACGAAAAATAAAGTTGTTTCTTGTTTACTCTAGCTTTAGCCACGTCTCACAGCGCCACAAATTGGAATTACAATGAAATGCTCTCCACCATGAAAAGAACTGTTCCAAAACATTCTTAAGGGGACTGGTCTGGCGGGCCAAGGCCAGTTGAAACGTGGCTACAGTGTCTATACATACATATTAGCCCAATCATAAAGGTTGGCATTGAAGAACTCGTCTTCTTCAGTCTCAATTTCACTTCAGCAGTGCATGTAAATGATGCAATGGCACCAGAACTCAACATCTACCCCTCACATGCAGTGAAGCAAGAGCGCAAATCAGATACATACACTTCTTTCCCTTTGTTTCAAGTAATTTTCCCTGTATTTTCCATATTATGCAAATGTTTCTATTAGTTTTTCCTGCTGCTGCTTGGAAGATAATATTTAAACAATAATATTAATTAACCACAGCGTTCGCCACAGTTAATTATTCATTAATTTGCATGTTTGCTCCACAAAGATAGCAGGTAATCCTTATGAGACAAGGATTATTATGAGGCTGTATTGGACATCCTGGTGTGTTTGGTAAATTATGTTACAATATTTTCTCATACTTCAAGTTACAAAAATGCCACAGTTTCATCCCAAATATTTGCTCTATGCCTTGGGTAATTCCTCTTTTCATAGACTTAGGAATTTCTCCCCAAAAAAATTCAATTTCACTATTCTAGGAAATGTGCTCTAAAGTATTATGAAACAATATATTTCACTCTTTAGTTTTTGATTGACAGAAGCCAGAGTTTGAGTAAATTTAAATTAAAAAAATAACGATGTGAGACTCTGTTGGTGCTCAGCTTCTCATGAGAGGTGAGATCACTTAAATATATACAAATATACTTTCTAAATCAGAATAGTGAATAGTAAAGGACAAAGCGTTAAAATATGAACAAAACTTTGTATCTTCAAAGGGTTGGCCACAAAATTGAGAAAAGTGGTGCAACATCAAATCATTTAATTATGTCAACATAAAGCTTTTGTCACTTGTATTCCTCATAGTGGAACTATGATCAAATAAACTTTGGCTAAGTATAAATACAAAATGTATATTATGGAGTACTGCGGACAGAATAACATACAGCAATATGGGAAGTGTTAAGAGTCAACGGCAAAGGGTGACAAAGACACACTGATCCTGGAGACGTACAAGTCCTGGAGAGATGGAAGGCACCTTCTCAACAGAGTGTACAAGGCTGTGCAGCAGTCTGTGGGCCGTATTTTGCCCCCGGCGGTAGCGTTAACGTCGGCACAGCAGAGCTCATTTCATCACACCTTGCAGTCGGCGCAACTGATGACGCAGGGGCTAGAATTCGAAACAAGAGGCGTGATTACGCTAAAATATTTCTCAAAGTCTCAAGCCTGTCCCCCGAGCGTTTCCATGGAACTCATCTCACTAATAAATGATATAATGCTTAAAATAGCTACAATGAGGGGCCAATAAGCTTACATTTATATTATGTAAGCCATTATAATTTATTTTTCAATTAATATGCTGTTTTAAAGGGCAGGGAAGTGAATTGTTATAAAACCAAATTTTCCTCTCACAGGAATATTTGCATGTTTAAACTTAAAAAAATACAATATAAATGTTTCCTTTCTTTTTGCTGATAATCGTGAATAATCTTAAAATCATGATATTTCTCCTCATGATAATTGTGACTCTAAAACTAATCGTGTGACATCCCTACGGTGGCAGTGGTATATTTGCGGCGGAGATTAGTGGGGTGCAAAGTGTTTGCTTCTTTCTAGGGGGGGCTTAACATAAAATAATTGAGAAGCACTGGTTTAGCCAATCAGAGCCTATTGAAGGACAGCCCTGCCGATCAAACTTCTGCTCAGCTGATGAGTCAAGAACAAATAAAGATGAATTAAATAACGAAACAACGCTCAATATTGTAGTTAAATGTTGTGTTTTGTTTCATTAACCATGGCATGTGGTGGTATAGTAGGTGTAGGAATCCTAGGTATCTTATTCTGATCATTTGAAGGCTCAGACTGCAGTGTCATCAGAAAAGAACAAGCAAGGTTTAATCTTAATTTTCCTTACATTCAGTAAATCATAGTCATGGGTTAAATGCTGAAGCCATAATAAAAAGAACATAAGAAAGAATGTATGAGGATGCAAAACATCCAAAAGAGCACACACCACATTTCCCCAGCCGTGCTGCATTTGTGGTTATGGCTGTTATTCATGCTGATATTTGTAGATTGTTCTTGTTGTGCTGTGGGCTTCCATCGATCCAAGTGTGTTTTGAGTGACATTGTCATTTTGCCTCGGTCTCTCAGGAGGTGAGCTGACACACAGGGCTTGTTCGAGCTCTGCTTTATTTATTTATGAGTTATTTACATCACAATAAAACAGGGAAGTTTTAGGTAGGGATGCTTAAAAGAGTCTTCGATAAGCAGTAACTTGTTTTTTTATATGATGGAATATGGGATAGGATTGCTTCAAAGTTTGATTTATTAATTGTATTTAGCCTTTATTTTACCTGGAAGGCCATTGCGATAAAGCATTCCTTTGTCTTCCCCGCTCCTCAGACCAGTACCATCTGATTGAACATGACTTCAGGATGACAGTCAAAACTTCTTAATTAAAAAAATAACAAATAAGAATTTTGTTTTCTTACAAAAATTCGAAATAACATAAAACACAGAACAGTTACTATAAAAGTCCAGTCCTCGATCATTGGTGTGGTTTGTGCATGCACCAAAGATATCCATTTACAATGTCCCAAAGGCCCAAATACATAGTTCTGAAATGAAATGGCATGGCAATGTCAAAAATAGTCTGTAGCTCTTTGTTGATTTCAGTCCAGTATTTTCTCCTATTCAATTCTATTCCAAGTCGTTTGTGAGTGATTAAAAACGTTTGACATAAAGTTGAAATATTAGATTAAATCGTCTGTGACAGATTCTGAACAGATCCATCCTTGCATCCATTCATGTTATATTCATAGTGGTTTTTAATATTTTTTCGGACACATAGTTTTCAAAGAGTTTGTTTGATGCCAATTTTATCTCAACATTCGTGCGGAGACAAAGCATACGTACTTTTCTCAAATAGACCACTTCAAAATGTTATCAGCAGTTCCCATCAGGTCAGAGACTGGAACAAAGGAAGAGCAGTTCTGCAGTGTTTGTTAGCCTTTCAAGCTTTAGTTTTATAAGGTCAGGTCTCTCAACAGCACACCATGTGGTCTTCCATCCAGTTTAGGTCTATTGGTACATAATGGGAACAAAGAGCTTGAAGTCTCACCTATTTGTGGTATAAAACAAATCAGAAGAGGTTATCAGACATCATTAGCTGAATATTTACTGAAGTCAGGCTAAAATTAAGTCAGGGCATAAAATGTGGGTATAAAATCCAGACTGAATCACAAAAAAGATTTCAAGACTAAACTAAGAACTAAGGCTAATATTGACTAAATCAGGTCAGGGCATAACCAGAATTAAACCAATTGTAAAATCAGGGCTGTATTTGAACACCTTAATGGGTTTGAATCCCTCCCCTACAATTTGAGAACCCCTAAAACCCTTCTTGTATTATCCGGTAGCTGCAGCTGCAGATATGTTTATGTATGAGAATAGGATGAATTATGATGTAAAGTTAGTTAGTGCAGGCTGTCCTGTAATTATAGCACATTGAGATGTACGTAATGATGATTAAGGTTGTGTTTTCACAACGTGTAATTAACGCCTTAATGATACTGCTGCAGTTACTTCACATTGTAGAAAAACATGGTGGTTTCTGTGTGCTTTTTTATGGACAATTAAAAGTCTTAACACTGTTAAGCAACCACATTCAGCAGAAGTGTATTCAGTAAACTTGTCCACCATGTCTGTGAAGTTACAGCACGCACTGTGTTAACTACTGAACAATGTAACCTCTGTTGTCCCCCATAGACCTATTTTGCACAGCAACATATGCTAAAGGTATTTCTTAGATTCGCACAACTTTTAAATTGTTATGTTTATTAAATCTTATTAAATGTAATACTGATACCTACAGCCTTAATGTGAGGGTGTTCATGAGGTTGCCTCTTTTTCAGGGGTTCACAAGTTTAATTGGCCATAGGCAAAAAAACCACAACATTTATCTGTCAGAGATCTGCACCGAGAAGGAGACAAAGGGTTTTCAGAAAAACAAGGGCTCGTGGGAGGAGGTGATACTTCTGAAAATTAATTAATCATCCTCCTAGTGGATGTGAATAAAAAATAAATGAAGTTGAAAGTCAGTATGTTACACTACTGTAATGTAAGATTTGATCTATACCTAAAAATAACAACTTCGGTCATTGTCCAATACTTGTTACATACATTGTCCAATACTTGTGTCTAATACTTATTGTAAAAATTATTGAATGATAAATGTGAATGTACGCCGGGATTGTATTCAAATGTACAGGTGTGAAATGCATGGGCATCAAAACTCAAGCGAGGGGGGGGGCGGGGGTGGAGGAATTTTGGCAAGGAACAGGCTTTGCTGAAGTGTTACCATGGTCTAAAGAGTAAACCTAGGGTCCACAACTAATTGTAAATTGCCTACCTACTCTATTTAACCCATGCAGCTACTGTTAACCCTATTTTGCTATTCCTGCACTGCACTTTTCTGGACTAAGATGTCTGATGTTTTTCCAGGGATCTGCTGTAGCCACTCAGTTTGGGAGTCACTGCACCCTTTTTTTTTTTAAATTATTATTATTTTTCAGACATATGTATTACTTTGTAAACTACCATGACTCCTGGACATCAATAGATATACAAAAGAAAATCAATTTAGTTATCATTTAAGGGAAATCTCCCCAGGAACTAAAAGAATCTGGAAGAGAGGACGCTAGGAAAGCACCAGGGTACAACATATTTCAAAACCCTTTCTTGTCACCAACTGCTTCTGTGAATGATTAAAGGTGATATGAATCAGGTTTCTGGTTCGTTGTGGTTTTATTTCTTACTGTTTTCCTTGTAATTGCCATGTTTGTTTCAACACAAACGGACCATGTGTTTCTCTGATTGGTTAATCAACCTGTCAATCATACACATCGGCATTCTAATGCAATGAAATGTTTGTAATTCCTCAATTCTCTTGGTTTGAGACCTGCTGAGTTGGGGGAACAACCTATCCAAAGGATTTTATTCTAAGTCCCAACTTTGAGCAATCAAAAATGACTACAAATTTTAAAAAAGAAATCAATATAGTCACTGTCAAAAAGCAAATCAACCCCCGAACCCAGTGGTGGACACCGGAAGTAAAGGATGCCGTCAGGCGGAGGAAGGAGGCCTATCAGGCCTTTTTGGCTTGTGGGACTCCTGAGGCCGTTGACGGGTATCGGTGGGCCAGGCGTGAAGGAGAACCAGAGGGTGTGTTCCAACTACAGAGGGATCACACTCCTCAGCCTCCCTGGTAAGGTCTATTCCAGGGTACTGGAGAGGAGAATCCGACCGATAGTCGAACCTCGGATTCAGGAGGAGCAGAGTGGTTTTCGTTCTGGTCGTGGAACACTGGACCAGCTCTATACTTCTCCTTCGGGTACTCGAGGGTTCATGGGAGTTTGCCCAACCAGTCCACATGTGCTTTGTGGATCTGGAGAAGGCTTTCGACCGTGTCCCACGGGGTGCCCTTTGGGGGGGTGCTGCGGGAGTACGGGACCGACCGGGCCCTTTGCTCAGGGCTGTCCGGTCCCTGTATGACCGGAGCAGGAGCTGTGTGTTCGCATTGCCGGCAGTAAGTCAGACCTGTTCCCAGTGCGTGTTGGACTCCGCCAGGGCTGCCCTTTGTCACCGGTTCTGTTCATTGTTTTTATGGACAGAATTTCTAGGCGCAGTCAGGGGTCGGAGGGGGTCCGTTTTTGGGGACCACAGGATCTCATCTCTGCTGTTTGCAGATGATGTTGTCTTGATGGCTCCATCAAACCTGGACCTGCAACATGCACTGGAAAGGTTTGCAGCCGAGTGTGAAGCAGCTGGGATGAGAATCAGCGCCTCCAAATCTGAGGCCATGGTTCTCGACCGGAAAAAGGTGGCTTGCCCGCTCCAGGTGGGTGGGAAGTCCCTGCCCCAAGTGGAGGTGTTCAATTATCTCGGGGTCTTGTTCACGAGTGAGGGAAGGATGGAGCGTGAGATTGACAGGTGGATCGGTGCAGCGTCTGCAGTGATGCGGTCGTTGCATCGGACCGTTGTGGTAAAGAAGGAGCTGAGTCGAAAGACAAAGCTCTCGATTTACCGGTCAATCTACGTTCCTGCCCTCACCTATGGTCATGAGCTTTGGGTAGTGACCGAAAGGACAAGATCGCGGATACAAGCGGTCGAAATGAGTTTCCTCCGCAGGGTGGCTGGGCGCTCCCTTAGAGATAGGGTGAGGAGCTCAATCACACGGGAGGAGCTCGGAGTAGAGCCGCTGCTCCTCCACGTTGAGAGGAGCCAGCTGAGGTGGCTCGGGCATCTGTTCCGGATGCCTCCTGGGCGCCTCCCTAGGGAGGTGTTTCGGGCATGTCCCGCCGGGAGGAGGCCCCGGGGAAGACCCAGGACACGCTGGAGGGACTATGTCTCTCGGCTGGCCTGGGAACGCCTCGGGATCCCCCCCCCGGAGGAGTTGGAGGAAGTGTCTGGGGATAAGGAAGTCTGGGAGTCCCTGCTTAGACTGCTGCCCCTGTGACCCGGCCCCGGATAAAGCGGAAGAAGATGGATGGATGGATGGATAATGTCAATCATCCCTGTGCAATACTTGCTGTCCAGATGACAACTGTAAATAAGAGTGTTATTATTAAGATTATAAGAGTTTTTTTTCAAAGTTATCTGTTTATATTATTAGACTGTACCTAATCTGCTTCTGTACCCTTTGTTGTAACATTGGAACTTCCCCATTGTGAGACAAATAAAGGTGATCTTATCTTATCTTATCTTAGTTGACAATTACAGTTTATTTGTATCAATATGTTGAACCGGCCTACTACAGCAAGAAACACAATCACAGTAGCATTAATAATTATTAGCACTCTTGTTCTAGTGGTCAAAAGCAATGACTATATCACCATTTTAAGAATCATGTGACGAGGTGTCACTTCAAGAGCAGAGTTTTAACAGAGCAGCGTTTGTGCATGAGATGTTTGAAGATGGTTAGGAATTTCAATGCTGGAGAAACAAACAACAAGGCTACGGTCAGGCTGGGGGGAAATAGTTGATTTCAGACACAACATTGATTTTATCTGTCCTCAGATTTCAGGGCTGTGCTTACGAGTGCTAGACATGTTTGACAAACTGCACATCCCATGACAGAAAAAGCGGTGTGAGGTTGTGACAATGGCATATATGCTTCATGGAGATGAACTTAACTTAACTTTTTGTGTGCACCAGCTCCAGGACTTTAAAACTACTCCAGCCAGTATTGTCATCAGTGCTTAGGACTAGAACTAGAACTAAGTCAAATATGGAGAATACCTGGCAAAGCAAGGTGTTGGAGTTTTAGAAAATTCAGTTGCATTATTTTATGTCATAACTTTCCATATAAAGCATATATTTATTGTATTATGAAAATGAAGCATAACAAGGCCAACACAAGACCCTTAAGAGCTTTATTAGATTATGGGGTTACTTTAGGGCTGTAATTCAATCTGAAAATGCAACTCATTTCCAAATATTAAAACAAACAATGTACTATTTAACTGGGCTTTAGTCTTGTTTTTGATTCAGGGTTGTTCCTGATTCTGACCTGGTTGGTACTACAGCATTAGCACTACATTATAATCTAGTCCTAGTTTAATTTTGGTTCAGTTATGGATGGGCCATTTTGCAAAGCAATGTTCGTTATTTCTCACTGAAATCGAATCTATCAATAGTAATTTTATTGTTATGAACGTATTTATTAACTCAATTTATCGAAATAGTGTGGATATATTTTGTACTACCCAAATTACAGTAGTTACAGTAGTGGCGTGTTGTCCACCTCTGGCCCAGACGCCTTGGCCCTCAGAAAAATCTGGCCCTCTGGAAACTTAAGTTGGATAGCCCTGCTATGTGAGCAATTCAATCTCGTCTTAGTTCCTGACATTTGAGTCATTTACCGAATTTGCTTCAATCATACTCGTGCATTAGTTTGACTATATTTTAATAATTTTACCAGCAACAACAACCACATCCCTGGAGGACACAATGGCATACAGTCCAGGACTTCGAAGGCCAACAAGTTGGGCATGCAGCTGCTACCCTCAAACAGGACAAGAGACGTGGACCACACTGAACAAAGGGCCGCTTAAGCACAGCACCAGCAAGCAGTGAGTCTACAATCAAGAGTAAGCGACCAATAATTTTTAAGAGTAAGGTATTTGTGCATTGGTTACCTGTCAGCGCAGAGGACGACACTCAATGTAACTCAATAGAACTGAAGAGAATCGAGGTGCAGGGTTCAAAGCCTGCAGGCCGTTGCACTAATAGAAGCTGTGATTTAGAGTGAATTTTGGACATTTAATGAATTACATTTTGGAGTACTTGGAATTACCTGGATGGGGAGGACAGAGAGTGTGGGGCCTAGAGCAACCTGGAAGAGAGCGAGCGTACCTTTTGTCACAGCATTACCAGGCCTAAATGTCTAAAGGTAAATGTTTACACTACCACACACATTTTGAACAGTTTTCATTACGGTAAATGTATTTATTCATTGACCATTATACCCCAGGAAAGTCCGATTGACAGGGACGTGCACAGACATTTTGAGGGGCAGGTGCTCTACAATGAAAATTTTTTTATTAAAATGAACTTATGCATGCTGAAATGTATCAGAATCAGAATCAGAATCAGAAAGAGTTTATTGCCAATGTCAATGAAACAAAATTCACAAACATAGGAACTTGTCTCGGCCTTAAGGTGCAACATAGAACACTGAGCAATAATAAAACAACATATATTCAATCAAAAAGGGCATGCATTAAGAAACAATTTAAAAATTACTATGAAATAAAAATAAAAATAGGCATTTCTATGTACAAAAATAGGCATTTCTATGTACAAATCAAATAGGTTAATGATGCTTTAAACATTATTTTTTTTAGATTTGAGGCTGCTAAAGTGTAGCCCATTTGAGCTGAGGGGTGTGAGAATAATATAAATGGGTCTTTCTCCAGGTAATTCTGGCTAAAATAGATTTCCTCCAGATCATTTCCTATAATCTGGGGCTATTTTCAGCATTCTGATATAGACCTAGAACAGGGGTGCACACATTTTTTCAGATTCAGGAAAGATTTACATCATTGCATAAAAGTTTGAGAATTCAGCCTGTTATTTGTGATATTTACACAATATATATGTTGTATTTCACTACTTTCAAGTGACCATTCACTTTAATTCTTGATGGATTGTCTTAAAAAGCCCCAAAATGTTTTATTATTAAACCATCTATTTGGTATTTGCGCAGCACTTGCGCAGCTAACAGAATCAAAAGCTTTCTCAACTGTTCCTACTCTTTTTTATTTCGCTCTATGCCGTATTGGGGGGTTAAAACAGCATTCCACACCTGTGCTGTCCTCCTGCAGGGAGAATAATAAACTTTTTAAAATATGTTGACCACGAGGGCACTTAAGGCAATGGGGCAGGTGCTTGAGCACCACCTAGACTTATTGTGTGCATGTCCCTGCCCACTGAAATCCAGAAGATTTTTTTCAGGGGAATCCTGGCCCCAGAGGGGAAGAGCTTATTATACATGTTTTTTGTGGTAGGGGAAACCGCAGCTCCCAGAGGAAACCTATGCAGAGATGGGAAGAACATGCAAACATAGAGAGGCCCCACACTGCCCGGGGTCATTGTTTTGGCCTTCCCAGATTCATGCACACATCTTAAACCTTAGGCCTGAATTAGCGTTGGTTTGTAACAAAGTTATTTCATTCATGGTACACATTGCGGCATAAGATGATGGAGCTAGTTTCAGGATTAGCTCGGATTTATTGAATGAGTTTGGCAGAATTGCCTTTATATACAGAAAATGTATATAATGGAATCAATTATAATTTATATTTATAAACATAATTAAATAAAAACCAAGTACCATACCAATTTTCTTTCTCTGTCAGACAATATAGATTATAATTAGCAAATATCTGAGTGTCTCACCACTTTACCAAAGCTGAAATAACACGTTACTTTCTTCCATCTTCTCTAATCGGGTAGAGGAGAGCACCGTGACTGTTAATTATCTTAGCGTTAACATTTTGATGCTTTACTGTGCAGTGAAGCGGCAGTCTGGTCCATGTTTACAAGTGCAAAATGAGCACAAATCCCAATGTCAAAAAGCCACAAAAAGCTCCAACAGTGATCGCCCTGTCTTCGTTAATAGTATCACATGCCTGAGACGTCATATGACAAACATCTTCATAAACGCCAGGGGCTTTTTCTAATGTCAATCGCATGCTCTAGATAGTATTTGGATTCTGTATAACCCTCAAAAAATTGTGCATGTAATGGTCACACAGATGAGTAAAGGACAACGTTCACTTGCTGTATGTATGTTTTTTGTTTAAATATTCAAGGAAAAGTGTTTGTGTTTGTTGTTGTTCGTGTCTGCTCAAACCATAAACAAAGACATTTTCATATAACATTTTCAATACTCACCCACCACTTTTAAGAAGAGTTTTATGAGCGCTCTAAATGCATATACGTAAAATAATCAGGGAGCATTCAATTGCAATACATTATTGTTTCATTCACATTTTCTTTACATTTTAATTTATATTTCTTCAAATCTATTTTTGTGTGAATGTGCCCGCCTTGTTTTAAAGTCCATTCACTTTCACCAACACTTGCATTAGGCCCCTTCTTGGCACTAAATGTAGTGTATTTTTTCTTTATTTTTTAATATATATATTTTGTATGTATTAATTTAGAAGAGGGAAAGTATTAATACATGTGTAATCAATATGTAAATATGTATGGCTTGACTGATAGTACCATTAAAAATCACACATAACTTTAAACACAACAGTACACAACAGAACAACATCAAACCACAGTACAGGGCACGACAGGGGACATAAATGTTCTTTTATACATCGATATCGAAAGTAGGGCTGCAACGATTAAGCGAGTAAATCGAGTAATTCGATTTAAAAAAGCATTGTTTATTATTTTATTGCCTCAATGATTTGTTTTAATTTACATATTTAATTAAAAGAGGCAGATAGCGCGCCGACGTCTAGGGACAGTTAAACATGGGAAAGAATCAATCTAAAAGCGACGTGCCCATCCCAGAGACTCCTGTTCCGCTGGCAACGTCAAATAAATATGGGAAAGAGTGTCTGGAGTGTCTGCCAGTGTCTGCCAGTGTGGTCCAATAGACTTGGTTTTCCATCTGGCGGGGGACAAGCACAGACAAAATGTATGATCCATGTCAGCAAAATTGTTAAATTTAATGAATAGAAATGAAGCTTTTGTGATTTCTGTCTTGTCTTTGTGATTTTAATGTTTTTTTTTCCTGTTGTGTGAAGCACTTGGAATTGCCTTGTGTATGAATTGTGCTCTAAAAATAAACTTTCCTTGCCTAATCTGTTGTGAAACATAAAGTCCGCGGCGACACAGAGGCCAGAGTGAACGGCACACCGAGCCACAGCTCCAAACACCAGGATCACTGGTCCCACCCAACATAAAGTTTTACTTTACCGCAAATTCACCAAGCTAGAATTTATACGTCATGTAACATTGCTTTATTTTAATTCATGTGATATTAACGCAAATTAATTCATAGCTACTGTAACTGTTTACAGTCTGGTGACAAGTTAATCAGTCCTTTATATATATTCTTTATATACAAACAGAACAGTTCGGACTGGTGAAAATGTGAAATGTTTCTGTTTTTATGTGAAATTATTATACAGTAATTAGTCATTCTAAGCAGGGACTAATTGTGTTATTTGTTTATTACAATGAACTATAGCGTTTATTAAAAAAAAAAAAAAAAAGCTTTTAAATGGTTTTAACCGATTACACGATTAATCAAAGAAAATAATCGATAGATTACTCGATTACAAAAATAATCGATAGCTGCAGCCCTAATCAAAAGCTAAACTAAGATTGTCCATGCTTAATACTTAAAGTCACCACTGGCTGAAAACTCCATGGACTAATTTTGTCTGTCACACTTCCTCTGATCATTTAAAAAGGACAACATAAATAGACAATTCACAATCAAGACCCCTACCGTGTATATACATTGTAAATATTAATTTATGCATAAAGGCGATGACCATGGTAAACAAGGTGATTTTTGATACAGTGATTTAGGCTTCAGAGGAGGTGATCAGCGCTCTTGAACTCGACCACACATGTCACAAATGTGTATTTGTATGTGTACTTATTTGCAAATATGTCAGTCACACACACTCTCCATTGATTGCCGGGCAATCACAACATTGTGTAACTAAAACAGGCTGTTTGTTTGTTTGTTTGTTTGGATTAGACCCATTTAATGACAACCTCTTCCAGGATCCTGTTGATAAAAGTGCTATTACAGGAATATAATTTAATTTAAATTATCTACAGTATATTTCATTAAAATACCAATAATTACAATTACTCAAGTAAGAGTAAAGAAATTGGAGGAACTAGTAAAAGTAACTGTCTGGACATAATCTGATGATAATTTGATTTAACTGGAAGGATAAAACCTTAAATAATTCACAAAACCATGGTATTTTAAAAGGATAGACAGAACATTTCACAGAACTAAATCACATCTGAAGAAACTGAAGAAAATGTTCAAATAATTATATATTGTCAACATAAAGCTTTTGCCACTTGAGACTTAATCACAGTGAGAAGAAGAACCAAAACGTTCCCTCTTGAAGAGTGTAAATGTACACAAAGTAGGAATTAAAAAAAAAAAAAAACTACTCTAGAGAAGTACAGTTTCTTTAAAAAGTTCTTCTGCTGTGCTGTTATGTGGGTCATGTGATGCCTTGGTCTGCTCTCCTCGGGCTGAGAGAGGTGCAGTCTGGAGATAAGATCCAGTTTATCACAACAGAGACTTTTTTTGGTCAACTGACATCATTTTATTGTTTGTCTCTACAATTAATATTTTTTCTGGGTCAATCAAAATCAGTTTAAAAATGTGTCATTCAGATTTGTTTGCATAGCATTTATAGATTGTAAAACTGGCATAATTATAATCATAAATAATATGGTAATAGAACAAATGTAGCTAATAATAAAGCATCAGTTGTGTTTCAGATTGGGGTGTATTATAGCGCAGTTATTACATTAGCGTCCTGTTCATGCCAACATCCATTTGTAACGCTATGCAGTCAATATTTTACCCACCAACAACAACAGCCTTTTTTCCCTGATATGAGGCAAAGACATCATCAGTGACAAGAATTGGATTACTCTAATTTAGAAAACAAGTGTGTTGCTTTGACAAGTGTATTTAATTATAATAATTTATATCTGAGTCAATAGGACATCGTTCAACCTGTTATTTTCATTCATTTTCATTCATTTTCTACCGCTTGTTCCCGTTAGGGGTCGCGGGTGACTGGAGCCTATCCCAGTGCCTTTGGGCCTTAGGCGGGGTACACCTTGGACAGTGGCCAGCTCGTCGCAGGGTTAACACAGAGACATAGACACACAGACAACCATCCACTCTCACATTCATTCACTAGGGCCAATTTACAGTTGCCAATTTACCTAACACATGCATGTCTTTGGACGGTGGGAGGAAGCCGGAGACCCCGGAGAGAACCCACGGTAACACGGGGAGGACATGCAGACTCCACCCAGAGAGATCATGTGATGTGATGTTCGCCCAGGAATCAAACCCATGATTTCCTTCTTGCACCCCCCTGTTATTTTATAAAGTTGTATTGCAGTTTTCTACTTCTACTTCCGTCATTCATGTACAGTAGCCTACGTATACACAAATGACCAACTCTGAATTAGTATAAATCAGACCAAGCTTAAGGTGTGCAAAAGCAGTCGAAAAGGCCTGAATATTGCAGATTGGACAAGGCCAAGTCATCAGTATTGGATTGCAGCAGATGGAGATGGAGTGTTCACTCAGACACTACATTTACGTGCACAGAGAACTCAAGAGTGCACAAAACAACCAAACTCAATTCTTCTTTGCCCCAAAACCTGTCAGACCACTCTCGTCCCAGTTTACATGCAGCTAAAAAGGACTGATTAGGTGTGAAGGGGGGCCGTAGAAATTTAGCATTAGCACCAAAACTTTTCATCTAGAATTTCTAATAATATCAGGATCATACATGGCAAGGCAAGGCAAGTTTATATTTGTAGAGCACAATCTGTACACAAGGCAATTCAAAGTGCTTCACACAACAGGAAAAAAATGCATTAACATCACACAAAACCTTAATTTAAAAATTGCCATAATCAGGCTATCCGTCAAATAGTTCAAGACATAATAGAGAAGAGTGCAAAGAAAAGCATTTCAGTCATATGCACAGCCAAACAAAACAGTTTTTAGCTAAGATTTGAACAATGCCAGAGTAGCGGCCCGTCTCCCATCCTCAGGAAGACTGTTCCAGATTTTAGCTGCATAAAACTGAAACGCAGATTCCCCATGTTTAGTCCTGACTCTGAGCACCAGCAGGAGGCCGGTCCCTGAGGTCCTCAGAGTCCGAGATGGTTCATATGGCACTAATATGTCCGAGATGTACTTTCGTGCTAGGCCATGGAGAGACTTGTATACAAGCAGAGCTGCTTTGAAGTCTATTCTCTGAGCCACAGGGAGCCAGTGCAGAGACCTGAGCACAGGACTAATGTGATCGTACTTCCTGGTTCTAGTCAGGACCCGAGCAGCAGCGTTCTGGATGTACTGCAGCTGTTTTACAGCTCGTTTGGAGAGGCCAGTGAGCAGGCCGTTACAGTAGTCTAATCTACTAGAGACAAACGCATGGATAAGTCTCTCTCCAGGTCTGGTTTAGATACACTATACTTTTGATTTTGTCAATGTTTTTTAGATGGTAAAAAGCTGCTGATGTTATTGATCTGACATGGCTGTTAAAATTCAAATCTGAGTCCATTATTACCCCCAGATTTCTAACTTGATTTGTCGGTTTTAGAGCGAGACTCTGGAGGTGACTGTTAACACTTTCTCTTTGTTTCTGTGGGCCAAAGACGATGATTTCAGTCTTGTCCGAGTTCAGCTGGAGAAAGTTGCTTTGCATCCACACACTGATCTGTTGGATGCAGTGACAGAGTGAATCCACTGGCCCATATTCACCTGCCGTCAGTGAAACATAGATCTGAGTGTCGTCTGCGTAATTGTGATAGGACACATTCTCGCTGCGTATCAACTGACCTAACGGCAGCATGTAGAGGTTGAATAGAAGAGGTCCCAGGATTGACCCTTGGGGCACCCCACAGGTCAGACCAAACTACATCTGACCAAACTTTGGTAAACATAGACAACCCTTATCTGATTTACTTTGAGTTACAATTATTTAATGCATCGGACCAAATCAAAACCACGCGTGCTAGTCCGCGGTGGACGGACTGTAGATGTCATCTCGACTAATATAAAACAAGTGAATCTGACTTCTCCAGATGTGCAATTGGGATGTTTGAGATTTGAAGATGGCTTTATTAGACAGGAGAGACAGGACAGGGTGAAATGGGGAACGAGAGAGAGGGGAAGACATGCAGTAAATCGTCGGAGTCAGGATTCGAACACACGACACTGCGGCCGGCAGTGGAGCCCAGGTTTACATGCATTTTGAAAAATCTGTTTAAATTTTACTGAGCCACTTATCTGGTTTTCCTGGCGTGCATGTTGGTCTTTGCGTTCACCAGATACTGTTGTGTCTTTGGGCAACTCACTTGACAAACCTTGCCTCTCGTGTAGGCATATAGTGTGGATGTTGTTCAATTGTAATGCTTTCTTGGAAGAAACAATAGAAAACAGCGCTGTATAAATGTGTCCTTTCTATTTCCATTATCATATCTTCGCCCTTTGTTTAGTTTGGATAAGCACATGTCCTCTTGTGACATTCCCCACTTCTTTCTTTTTTTAGTTTATTTTTTTCTTTTTCAAAGAAATAGCAGTATTTACAAGACATTGCTTAAATAACTCTCACAACATCTATCCCCACAAGCTTTCACGGGTAAAATAACATCTCATTGCGGTGAACTGGCTGCCCAATGAAACGACCACATGCCTAAACTATTGCCTCAAATATCTGACTTTATTACAGAACTGTTTTTTCTAATACAAGGTCTGAAAAAAAAAACCTGGAGCAACAAAGCTAGAATTTATACTTCATGTAACTTTTTAGTTGAGTACAAACATAGTAAAAAAAAGATACAAAATAAAGAAATCTTTGCTAAAAATATAAATCGTACTTAGAAGAAAGCAGGGTAACACATTGGGAAGAAATTGTGGTAATGAATGGCAACAAGGCTGAAATTTCGCTTGTGGAGTTTATCTTTGCCATTAAATGAAGCCGTAAATAACAATACACCTTAAAACTAATCAGATTAAAAATGATCGACCATTCAATTACTCGAGTGTGCTCTTAAAGAGGTTAGCTCACGAAGGTTGGGTCCTAACCTGATTTACTTTCTAATACCATCAAGAAGTGTCTCGAGATGTTTATGAGAAATGTACTTTATTATAAAACCCTGTACATATAACATTTACTAATATTGATTATTAAAATAATGTGATATGGATAAAATAGTGAAAGAACTTTATACTCTTATTGTGAAGCTGTTGCACATGACAGAGGCTAATTCACTCATGTCAATGTAATAAACACCCAAAAATCAGTGGTTTAACATTAGTGTTTGATTTGATTAAATCTGTCAGTTGTGCTAAGCATTTATGATTTGTCTCGCTTAATTAATAGATTAACGATTATTAGAATCAACAATACACAATCTTAATAAAGATTTTGAACCGTTATGAAAACCCGAATTAATTCAGAAATAAATGTGTACCAGTGAATGTGAGGCTTGACTCGCTACAGTCTGTTTAGTTGCAGATTTCCACTTCTCTCTCTCTTTGTTAATCCGGTAAAAGGCTCTGGTTTTCTTGTATGCATGATAATTTGTGCAAAAATACTCAACAATCTCTGAAACTCTGATAAAGTTTGTTAATTGCTGCTGACCCCATCACTGCCAGTGTGAAGTTTGGTGGTGCATGCTGGGATAGCGTGACAATTGCAGGTTCTTTAGTGTGAGTTGACCTTCAGGCAGAAAAGACACATGTGCTTTGAAACACTATACAAAAAGATGAAAGTAACCAAGTCCCCTTTGTCTCCCCTCAGTCTCTCTCTCTCTCTGAACCCACTTTAATTACAGCACTGATGTAAAACAGAATCAATCATATTTTATGAATTATGAATTAGGATTTGTTTCAGTGCATTTGTTTCTTATCATTCACTTCACTTGTTGGTGCAAACCATTAGTGTTTTTTACAGTCCTTGATGAAAGATTTTTTCATTTACTTTCATTATTTACCCCCCTCTTTTAAAAAATACTTGCTAGAAGCAACTAGAAGCAAATGAATGGATTCTGACATGATAAATCCTGATCAAGGGGATTATCAATGGAACCACAAAATGCAAGTGAAGTTAATCAAATTTACAAAAGAGACAGTCAGACAGACAGGCAAGCAAGAGGTGGTGTAAGGGGAGACAATGCAAAGATGAAATGGTAGTTCTGACAAGCAAGGTTATTTGGGTGATTTGTTGTATGGTATGTATGGTATCGTTCGTTCATTGTGGGAGCAAAGCTGTAGAAGCTCATTAGAGTTTGTCCTGGGTCATCCTGCCCCTCACATGTCCAACTTTACGGATTCAACATGTACGTCCATACAGTGTTCACAGACATTGAATGCAAGGTGGGTAAGAGTCTTGCCCAAGGACACAGCAGCATATGCCTTAATGGGAGCGAGCATCAAACAGCCAGGAACTGGATCATTGGATGAATAGTTATAGCATTTTGCATATATAAATATTATAAGACTGAACCATACATCCTTAGGGAACATTTTAATGGGATTTCATGTGTGTTTGTTGTAAGGCTTTACAAAGTGAGCTTATTTTTGTAGTTTTTCATAATGCAAGTTAGGCCGGACATACAGCACATACTAGAGGGCAACAGCCCTCTAGTATATATATTTGGTATACTGCAAATAATCACTTTCCACATGCATAAATCTGCTCATTTTTCAGTGAGAAGTGATTGTCTGAGAGCTATTCACAGCCTCTTATGTTGTAAAGTATAACCATAGTAAAATGCAATTATTATTATTATTTGCATACACACTCACAACATCTCTCATCAAGTGTATATAGGACAAACCTTTGTTTGTTTTGAAATGACGACCAATAATGCACATTACTCACATTACTCATTACATCTCCCCTCCCTCGTGACAGGATACATGCCACCATGAAGAGTCAGCATCTCAACCTTCTGCCTTTTCCCACCTACATCACCGCTCCCCCCATTGTCCATGTACAATATACATGCATATGACAGCATGAGTCAATGACATGCTTTGGTGCCACCGCTTAGAATAAAAGTTCCCCAGGTCCCTCGCTCTTCCTCTGTCTCTGATACATCCGTCTTCCTGTTTGGATGCACGATCCATAGGTTGTGTTCTGCCTTCTGCTGGACCAGATCTGTGGTGCGGCAAAAAGCCCTGTAATGCGCTACCTGCATGGCACCACATTATGTTGTGTTACGGTCGTTGGCAATCCGGCTCTTTCCATGCAGCCATTGCTTATGTCCCAGACTGGGATCCTCCGTTAAAGTTGGTGACTGGGACTGTCATAAATGGCTCATTGTGGGTGTGGGCTTCGAGGTTCAAAACTACGGGCATCTTGACCTGGTGTCTTTCCTTTTTATTGTATTTTGATAGCTCCTAAAGGCATTTGGTGTCATGGACTGACCTCATTTGTAAAAGGAAGCCTGTAAAATCTACTGAAAACAATGTAGAAAAAGATTCAGTTGTAGTCATCTAGACACTGTTTTTAGAAAATCAGCCCTGGAGAAAGCGTGGCAGCCAGGAGGCAAACCATTATCACGTGTTTTGGTATTGTCCTGTTTTGGATTGAGGTCAATAAAGCTCTACAGACATATATGACATATCCATTCCACTGGATTTCAGGACACTGTATTTGGGCCTCAGGACTCCTGCCATGGACACAATCGGCAGGTATCTCTGGAGCATCCTCCTGGCGGCAGCAACAAAGGTCCTCACAAAATGTATGATAATTATATTGGACATTAGAAAAATGGAAAAAATCACATTCTGACTATATTTGAAAATTACATGTGTTTTAGTTTCTATTATTTGATTGGATGTCAATTTAATTGTCTTTTAATTCATATCTGTTGTTCTCTCTCTGGTCTTGTTTTAAAAAGAAGCTCCCTGGCCTCTGGTAGAGGACCCAAGCTAAGAAAAAGGATGAGACCACCTGCGGAGGGTGAAAAGGGAGTTTTAAGAAAAAATAATACCATGGTTCAGTGTCAGTTATCTTGTTGTTACATGTACGTAAGTCTACATCACAGTGTTGAAAAGAGACTCCTCAGTACTTGCCTACAGATCCAGGCACAGCTTTGACTGCATCTCCACTTATTTATTCATGCTGTGTGACTCATGAGCAAAGATAACACATGCAGGAATATCGTGACATGGTCAGTCTTTTCAGTCCCAGGCGCTCAGAATGAAAGCGTCAAAGTAATGGGCACACAAAATGTAGTAAGGGAAGTGGCGAATGTAAAACGGCCTCGTTCTTTGCGTCACAAGCGACATCATCCAAGAGAACTTTATTATTTTTGACATTTAGTTATAGTTCTAATGAAAAAATGTTCTACCAATGACTTAAATCCTCTGAGCATGTAAATCTCACATTTTAATTGGAAAATAGATCTGCAGCCTACAGTTTCTGATTGACACAATATCAATATGTTGATTTTATATTTAGATTTACAAAGTTGACAGAGCTCCAGACACTCTCAAGGCCAGGATTCATTCACTCTCTACAGCGACAAGCTACTTTATCTAGCTGAAATTGTCTTGAGACTTAAGGATAGAAAAATGGCTGTCAATCACCTTTCTGACCACCATTAATCACTCACGCACCACGTTCATACAAGCAAGGTGGGTTAGGTGTCTTGCTCAAGGACACGACGGTATGAACTAGCGCAGGGGTCACCAACCTTTTTGAGGCTGAGGGCTACTTCGTGGGCCCCGACTAGTATGGAGGGCACAGAACCCGTTTGCCACAAACTTCCTTAATAACAAAACAGCATGTATAACTAACGTTATAATAATGATATTTAAATAGTAGTAGTTATTAAAACACTGTGAAATGACTGCTCAAATATCAATAATAATTATCCACAATTACCAGTAATTTACACAGCAATAATAATCAGAAAAACATGTTTAAACATGAAATACTTATTTATGTTTATTTGCTCAAACATTTGAAAGTCAGGGGAAACACCTGCTGTTTTTGTAATGCAAATCATCCCTTCTAACATTTTTAAGTCTAGGAAACAACACTTTTTTTTAACCTAAACAAGTTAATAAATGCTTTCTGATACCTTTTTATATATATGTATATGTTGAAATATGAGTAGTGCTATTTTTGGTGCATGCCTCGCGGGCGCCATCAAGGGTTGCTCAGGGCGCATGTGCGCCCGCGGGCACAGCGTTGGTGACCCCTGAACTAGCGGATGCAAATTTCTTGTAACAGGACAACTGCACTACCACCTCATCCACTACTGCCAAAAAGTCATCGAGGCTAAACCAACTGTTAAATTATGCTGTGACTATCCAGATATAATTCCATATGATTGCATTTACTATCCTCGGTATGTGTATTTACTATAATGTGTGAAACTCCATGTCAACGCACATTGTGACCACGGCTAGCATTTATTTATTTATCTAAGACTTTATTGAAGCATTGCAATTAAATTATACCGTGATGTATTTATTTATGAATGCGCATTCTGAATTGTGTATTTTTCTGCGCAGTTGTTGTCACTATTTCAATTTTATGTTCAATAATTTTTGTCACGCACAAAACTGGGTTTTCATTTGGGGTATGATTCTACTAATTATGCAAGATAGAGAGAGTAGTTTGAAGAGGAAAAGAATCAAAACATAATTTTTCAAATATAAAATCACAAACTTAAGTTAACAATAGCACATTTTTCCCCTCAAAATTACATAATTTTAAATGTAAATATCAATAATTTTATATGTACAGGGTTTTAAAGTAAACTTGTTTTCTGGAGGAAATTGAAGGCTATGGCTAATGAGGGTCCTAATAAACAAATAAACCAACAACCTTTATTTTATCCTCTCCATGTGCTTAAAAGATGCATGGTCAATGCATGTTAACCACTGCTGGTACAAGCTGTGTCACATGTCAAGATTAAAAGGGCATCTGAACAATAGAACACAACTCTTCCACAGTTAATAGTTCCCGTGACAGAAAATGTTTGCATTATTTGATCCCAAGACAGTCGACCATACTGATGTGCAGATAGGCATATCATTTGTGTGGTATAATGGCAGCGGCTAAAGATTTAATCACGAAGCCCAGAGTGACTGTAGCATGCATAATAGCCCTTTGATAACACACGTCACTTGAATGAAAAGGAGCGTCTCTGTCCTCACACAACTTCATAAGGAGTAATCAGGTGAACCGAGGGCTGCACATCTGGCCTGGTAAACAAACACAAAGGAGGTGTATTTTGTGAGGTGTTTAATATCTTTGCAGGTGCAGGTCTCTTTCTTCCAGGGTGTTTGTGGACTGTAGAGAAGTTATTGGCTCGGCGGGCATTTCATGAGTATTAGAGTTGTTTGAACATTGATTATGCTTCAGAATGAGTTTGCATGAGCGTTGAGACAAAATAACGTAATCATTTCTGAAAGTCTCCTCAGAAGTCTCCTCGGTGGTTGCATCATTTGCATATACATATATTTTATTATCATTATTATTATTTAGTTATTCAGTTTTCAATTAACATCCACCACAACTTCTGTCCACTGTTCACTACGCAAAACTTAAAGTATTTATTCATTTTAGCAAGACTCTACAAAAACTTCTGAGTGAGCAGAATAAGCCGGGCGTCGTTGTGTGCGAGCATATTCATACAAATGTTAATCACACTTTTAAAACGTTGGCTACATGCTGTTTCGGAGGTAAAGGTGGGAGAAGTCATCACGTATCCATTGGTGGTGGGATAAAAAGCTTCTCAACACAATTTCCGATTTGTTAAAGTTCTAAATTGAGAATTGTTTTTGCTAGTTGATAAAGTTGCAAAAATACATTTCAACATCTTCCTTAACCACGCATGTACTCATCTGAAATGAATAATACATTTCCCATCTTGAATACATTACTGTTGCTTTGTTATTATTTAGATTAGTTTTAATAAAGCAGCTTTCAATCTCACAGCGCACATATATAAATGGATAAATAAAGACATGCAATCCACATTCTTCCCACCTCATAACAACTTTACAGCTTCATTCCACAGTGTACAACATGAACATATTGGGGTTTCCTGTTTATGCCTTAATTGTTGTCTGGTACGCCAGTGTTCGATAAAACATCTGTGATGATGTATTTGTCAACAACCTAATTACTCGATGCACTCTTAATGTTATTGCGTCCTTAAATGTCACCTGTTTCTGCATTAGGTTCTATTGAGTGAATAAACTGTGTAAGGAATTGCTCACATCGCTTTCATTGCCTTGAGACGGCAAACTCTTTTTAGCCCACAATTCCATGTTATTATGAGTTTTAAAAGGGGTAATTTGAGTCTTCTCTTCAGGCTCTGGAGGGGGCTGCTTTCGTCAAAGACTTCAAAGTGTAGAGACATGAGAGAGCCCCCCGTGTGCCGCCAACATGCACAGTTTTTGAGTCCACATCAGGATGTGTTCTCAAATGAAAACATTAGTGAGGAAGGACTGTATACAACTTCTTAGAAACAGTAAAATATATGATATATATGATATAGAAGTGGTTGGTCGTTTCCAATGAAACAGCTTCTGCTTGTCTACAATAAGATCACATCGTATACTAGCCACTACTTCTTTACTACAAATACTTATACGATAGTACATCATAACAGCAACTATAATACCGGGGAATATTAATAGTAATACTGCTGTTACATTTAATCGTGCAAAAATATGAGCCATGTACATTAAAGGTTCGTTATATGTAAAATCGATCGGATCATTTCTGTTTTTACGTACCCCGCCCACTTCTCTATTCTTGGCAAAGACTCCGGGTCAAACATGGACCCTTTTTGCACTACGATGAAAATAGGCTCTGAAGAGGCGAGATCTCTGAGTTCTGCCGTTTTAAACAGGAAGTAAAAGGACTCGTTTCTCTCATTAAGCCATTTTAGACTTTTAAACTGAACAAGATGTTAAATAATGATCTACGTATGTTACAGATTAATACAAAACACCCGGAAAGAGCATAATGTGTCTTCTTTAACTGCTTCTTTAACTGCTTCTATAGCTGCTGTTACACCCACTTTCACCATGCATACTTTTACTCCACTACTATTGCTTCTAACTCCAACTCTGCTCTAACGTTACAAGGGCTTTAATTACAGATGCTCCGAAATGGACTTTTCCACCCTCTAATATCGATATCCAAATCGTCCTGCTGTTTTGACTGATAACCAACATTTATCAATACTCACATTGTAAGAGCAAGCCTTAAAGATAACACATTTTTAAAGAATAATCAGAATTAGAATCAGAATCAGAAAGGGTTTACTGCCATTGTCAATGAACAAAATTCACAAACATAGGAACTTGTCTCGGCCTTAAGGTGCAACATAAATAAATGGTTTATTAAGAAAGATTCAGGCGTAGCAACTACAACACTGTCCTAACCATAACTCCTAACCCCTTCATTTAGATGTAGTTATTTTAAAGTGGGACCTAAGTACGATTCAGGATTCAGGACACAAACCTGAACATTAAATAAAAGTATCACATCTGAAGAGGAGGTGGACTTTGTCTGACTGCGAGGTGTGGAGAGCCTGCTGCGTGCATCGTGCTGTGTTCAGTGAGGTTTATGAATGAATGCAGCGTGTCCTCAGCGGGAGCTCACACCTCACTGTCTCCTACATCACAGGACTACGTATCCCAGCATGCATCATGAGTCACCACGGCGCTCTCACACACGTGCCATGGCCTCCACCTTTTCTTGATCTAAAGTTGAAGTGTTTTAAATCACCATGGTAAATTCAAGGAAGACATTTTTTCAACTTGCACGGCGGATTGTCAATGGGTCTTCACATCTTCACTTCATCGCTAACCAGACATAAAACTTTAATAGACTCTATCAAATTGATTTGGAGTTTCAAATCAATTCAAGGTTGCTTTTTGCAAGTTCACGGCTATCCACTTGACTGAACAAGTGACGAATGTTTTTTATGTTCAACTCTTAAAACTCTTACATTTATCGATACAAAGTTTAGCGGATGCCAGTTGTCGCTTCAAAATTCTGAGCATGTCTTCAACTCCTTCAGATACAGTCTATGTTTTATAACTGAAGTCTTTCTTGAACTTGTTTTTATATCTTCACTTTCAAAATAACATTATGGTATCTCTGATGTCCAGTCGCTGAGGTATTAAAGTTAAAATACAATCTTTATTAAACACTGTCTCCGTTTATTGAAAAGCTAAATCTCAAGTCGATGTAAATGTTGAACCCAGTGGTGCCTGCAAAGTTTATGTATCTGTCTCCATGGCAACAGCACAGGGGTCATGAAAGGTCACCGCTGCAGAATAATAAAGTGATCTATAGACCTTGAGTTTTGGTGGTAACTTTGAGAAAGTTATTACATGAAAAAATATTTCATAACAAAACAATTTCTGGTTCATTTAGAAGCCGATGTCGAGGGCTGAAAATGTAATATGTGATTTATCGTTGGAATTGGACAAACAAATTGGACTATTTTAGCGCGCTATGGTAACTATCTCCCCCCAAAAATGTTATGATGTTTCCAATCAATTTTTATCTTGAAACACATGAGTTTAGTCAAGTGAAAGGCACACAGCAAATACTGTTTATCAGCTCATATTTAACATTTTTAACGATGCACTCAATATTCAATGTTTGCATGTCATCTAAACAATATTTACCATTATCTAAATTCTGATTTCTCTTATCCGAACAATGGTGGAATAGCAGTCTTTACTTCTTCCAGCTCAACCTTCATACTGGCTGGACAAAATGATATGTGCATCTATGTATATTTTATTGTATATTATATTATACTTATATTATACTTATATTTAAGTTTGCAAGAAAATGCTAATCTAAATTCTTAAGCGGAGGCAAAAATGAAGTGGAACGTAATGATTTTAATTAAGAAACTGGGATTAAACACAGAATTTCACAAAATATGAGACACAAGCGTGTTATGTTTCATTTTATGTGATAACCACACATATACATGTGAGCCAAGTTACATCAGAGCCAGGTTTTAATATATATACAATTGTATTTCACTGTATTTGTTAATTTAATAGTTTAATTTATAGGAGATTATAAAAGACAAACCTTAATTTTAGGTTTTACTGGACAGATTAATGTTTACAGAAAGTTGACCGAGCAATAATTTGACATTTTATCTACTGCTATGTTACAGTACTTCACTGCAAATTATACTTTTTGTGCAGCTCAAACACAAATTTAGTTGGAAAATTATTTTTATCGTCATTGAAATGTCTGTACCTTTATTGGTAAATATTTAAAACAATAGAAATTAAGTCTGAATGGATTGTTTAAAAAATTGCCTATATTTCTAACCTGTAAATTCAAATGTGTTGCTTATTTTTACTAATAAACACTTAAAACTCTTAGTATTTAGATCTGAGGTCAGTTAATCAATGAAAATGCTTTGTGGTCGACTTCATTTTGCCTTCACTTGCCTCCATTCTGAAATTCAGAGCATTCGCACGGCATTTTAAAGGGTCTATTTGGATCTGGTTTACTTTTTAGTCCATCCATTGCCTCTTTTTTGTTGCATTTCGACTCCAAACGATTCTCCCGATGCTACAAATCCTCAGTCATCTCAACAGAAATTCACAATTTCCTCATCAGCCTCTCCCACTGCAGTGCAACCTCTCTGGCTCTGCATCACCCACTTAATATGCATGTATTTCCCCCTACTGGTCAAGAGGGGCCACTGCAGCCCCTCGCCTTCTCCTCTTGGACTTGCCTGTTCCTGTCTGTGATGTACAAATCTAAATGACTGCTTTCAAATAGAGATCCGGACAGACAGGAGACATGCATGTAAAACCCAGGCATATTTATATAATGGATTGCAGTCAGTGGAGCGTATCCCAGGCTGCTGCCGGTTTATTGCTGGTTATAAAAACAAGCTGGTTCAGGCCGGGGAAGATTTGTGCCTCTCTGTCTCTCTTTCTCTCTCTTTCTCTTCACTTTGCATGTCATTTGTCCAATTCCTGCCATTTTGATCCGTGCAGCAAATTCCCCACCAACACAAGCACAAAGGCATCAAGCTGTTGTGTAAAGTCTTCACATCAGGCTTGTCATCTCAACACACTGATCTCTCACTCCTGAGGATAAAATGTGGTGCCTCCCCCTCTTGTGGTTTGAAGTAATACTGCATTATGTTTTCTGCAGTTTCATTTTGCTTTCAATGGTGAAAAGATGTTGGTAGTGAAGTGGACAAAAAATGTTTGAAGCAGTGTTTGTGTAGGATTTTTGTGAAAGTTGGATAAACAGCCAGTAAAATTTTCTGCAAACTGCAGCCCAGGCTCTGATCTTGTCATGGCTGGATATGAATTTAAATGTACAGTTTAGTTCTGGAACAAGAGTTTGTTGAGCCACAACCTCTATAGCAAAAGTAAGACAAAGGTAGTACAAAATACATAGTAAAAAATATATATTTTTTTTTTGTTTTAAAGCTGAGGTTCCATTGCAAATCGAGTTTGTAGCTCTCACGAACCTGTTGGCACAATTTTAATAACCACTTTATATCCATATTATTTTTGGGCAAGTGCACAGTTTTAGCTTTTTTCAGACGAGGAAGTGAAACTGGGGTGGACAACTCAAGCACAGCCAATCAGAGCTCTGCTTTAGGCTCTAACTTCTGGCTAGACAAAACATGAAATAGAGTATGTTGCTATAATTTACATGCTGACATCACAAAGTCCCGCTTTTACAATGCACTCTTTAGGGGGAAACACAAACTTTACTAACATGATTAAAAAAGTCAGGTATTTAAAATATTTTAGCACCATTTTAAATATGAACATCTTGGAATCTAAGGCTGGGCAATATTTGCAAAAATGAATACATTTTGGGGGATTATTCCAATAGTTTATATGCCATCTAATCATAAATATGCTTAAATGTGCATGGTTTAAGTCCTGCACAATGTGAAATAACTGTAAAATGGTTAAGGTCTTTTTTGAATGAATTTACAACCAGTTTATTTTCTTGTTGTTGCGTCTTTTTGCACATTTTATTATATAGACAACATAATATATTAATCTTCAATACACCAATTTTAATGTTATCTTGTAGACAAAACCTCCACCACTGCAAATGGTCACAATAATGTTAGCAGAAAGGCATCACAGCTGTAGCGGCTGTATTGTCATTGCAGAGCAGTCTATCGCTGATTGAGCTTTTGATAAAACCTGAGATTGCCTGGCTTTGGTTTTTACTAGCAGCTCTCCCCTCTGTCGTCTCAGGATGGCAGTGGTAAAAATAGCTTTATTCTCATCAGACTGAATTTAATTTAGCGGGCCCATGTCTCCGCGCTGATCGCTGATGGAATATTCAGAACGGACGAGTAGGTGGATCTTTTCATGTACCATTACAGCTCCTGCATGGGCATTCTGGTGCAGATAACATGGTCCCAGCTCAGAGTATGTAATCTGTGTTTCTGTGAGAGCGGACGGTTTCCACTATATTCAAACGTAATAGCACACATGAAATTGGTGTGACAGTGAAGATATATGAGCTTCGTTTTCTAACTGCTAATAACCTTCTGGCGAATTGAAAATAAAGTTATTCAAATCTAACCACTCTTAACAGTGTTTAATCGCAGAAGCTTACATAGCGGGGGCTTTGTGACGATAATTAAAGGTGCACTCCTTCCATTTATTTGATTGCAAATACATTGATGAAAAATGCATTGAAAAACATCCTGCAACCTGCAACTTGGCCCGGTGGCATCAACTGCTCGGAATAGATACGTTTAAAGCTATACTGAGGGACATTCTTGTTGAAGCAATAACATCTCTGGAGACAAGCAGGGAACTCTTCACAGGAGAAGCTATATAGTGCACTTCAGACATAAGGCGTGACACTGCAGGTGAATAGAACAACAAATCTTAAATGTATAAATATCCATTTGAAACATCCTACGGTTTTGCTTATGTAAAAGTAAGATGTAGACGCTGTAAATTGGGGAACCAATTTTCACATTTGGTTGGTGACAACAGATCCGAAATGTTTAATTTAAGAAACGTTTAAAGATGTCTTTGATATGCAATAGCTGTTTTTCATATATATCATCAGACCTGCATATATGAATAATATGTGATTTGGATTTTTGGCCTCTTCCTGCACCTACTTTTTTATATACTGTATAATTTTTGCTGTTGATGTTGATAAATGTGTGCAAAATGAAATACAAAAACAAGAAAAGCTTTTTATCATGTAGTGTCTGGCCTTAAGACAAAAAGGCTGCTTGCTTTTATTTCAAACTAAATCTTTTAGCATGAGCATTTTATGCTCATAGAAATATAATAATAAATCAATTTTCCTGCTCAAAATACACAAGACTCTGGTCTACTAAAATACATGTATAATGTCTTTTATTGCAATAAAATGTTTCTATACAACAATATTTTTTCACTTGTTAAAAAATTCTACAACAGTATATTTTGCCTGACGACCAACCTTTAACAGCTGGACTGGACATATTTTATTGTAATGTTGAATACATGTTATAATAGAAAATTACACAGCCATTTTGCCAATCCAAGTTGTTTGTTCAACCGACATTTTTGTAAAAATTTCAATTTATTTGCTTCTCTGATTCTGTTCCAGTACATTTCCTGGGACAGTCCAGTGTAGACAACACAAACTGATATATAATTAGTTTGTATATAAGCAATATCCACTATCTCCATGCAATATTGCGTGGATGTTTTCGTTGTGACAGTGCCGGAGACAAGTGTTGGGGATAGCAAATGTTTCTTCAAGCATTCAGGCAGCTCGACTGTAATCTCCTCAGTGGAAGATCCTGGGCTAGCGCTGAAAGGATGGGTGACTGTGTGAGTTATGACATGCCAGATCTTCATGAGGGCTCATAGAACAATGGCTAAGAGAGAAGTTTTAGCCAAGAACACAACGCACTAATAGTAAAACTTATCACGTCAATGTGCGCACAGCCTGACAAGTTCACGTATATATACTTAATACGTAAGAGTACGGCCATATACCGGGGTTCGGCCCGGTTAGTATTTGGACGGGGGGACAACCAGGGATACCAGCGGCCGTAGTGGGGCAGCAGTGGCTCTAGTGTTAACTGTTGTTGTGTCCTTAGGCAAGGCACCCACCTTGCCTTGTGTGAATGTGGTGTACGTGAGTGATTGATGGGGGTCAGAGGGGATCGTGATGCAGATTGGCAGCTTTGTTTCCATTGGCCTACCCCAGGGCAGCTGTGACTACAGGTTAAGGTTAAGGTATACTTTATCAGACCCTTGTTAGGGAAATGTATTCTCTGCATTTGACCCTTCAACAAATGCTTTTAAAACCAAGTAGAAAGCATTGGAGATGGCATCAAATATGTGCAAATGTTTGTTGTTGTTGTTGTTATTGTTGTTTGTTGTAACTGTGTAATTGCTGCCTCTTGGCCAGAGCGCCCTTTAAACGAGGTTTTTAATCTCAAGGGGACTTTCCTGGTTAAATAAAGGTAATTTTAGTTTTTTGTTTTTTGCTGCCATGCAACAGTCTGGGACCCTTCTCCAGATCATGAAGTGTAGGACGTTGGCTGGAGGATTATGATTATAATTATGGTTATTATTATCATTATTATCATTAGTAGTATTAGTAGTATTAGTAGTAGTAGTAGTAGTAGTAGTAGTAGTAGTAGTAGTAGTAGTAGTAGTAGTAGTAGTAGTAGTAGTAGTAGTAGTAGTCGTTGTAGTATTATTGTTATCATGTTTGACAATGATAAAGATTAATTCAAAGAAGTTAATGGCTTGCAATGTTAAGTATTTTGAGTTCAAGTGTTTTTGGCATTCTAAGTACCATAATAAAATTATTCTAAATCTCTTTCCCTGAGTGACTTTTCAAACATTTGAACCAACTATTAGTATAACCTTTGATATTTTATTCCATTCACAATAGTGTTGATATGTTCCTGTACTACATCAATGGATCAAAGGAATCTTAGACATTACCAGACAATTTGGATGAATTCTTGGACGTAACTACAGTCAAACCAGGGCGATTGGATATTTCTTATATTCTAATGAAACTAATTCTCTGTTCTTTCAATGAGGTCTCAGTATGGCCTTAACCTCTCGCTGTTTTATACAGTCTGCTAAATGGACCAGGCCTTTCTCAGGGTAGCTGCTGGGAATGAAATCATGCAAAAATGGATGAAAATGACTGAGCATGCTGAGAATTTCACTATCCGTACATGTGCTGTGTTTCTTGGAAAGGGTTAGGCTCATGCTGCGAAGAAAAGCTGTTTGGATTTATTTTTCGACTAGCCATTTCCAGGTATAACATTATCTCTAAATGTCTGTCTGAGCCACAGAAATTATAAGCTAAAGCAACCCAGCGAGCTAACAGACCAATTAGACCAATTAGCATTAGTGGAGTCATAAAGCTGCAGGTAATCGCAGTATGGAAGCTCAAATGCAAACGTCCGCTTAGTTCCTCTTTTGAGCAACTATACAATGTTTGTATACATTTTTGGTTTTTTTTGTTTTAGTTTTTTATCACAAACAAACAAGCATCGCAAGCACCATATATATATATATATATATATATATATATATATATATATATATATATATATATATATATATTTTTTTTTTTTTCTAATCATCTGTTCATGTTTAAATTCAATATAAAAGTCAGTTTTTTCATTTTGTATCTGTCCAACATTAATTCAGTCGTTGATGGGTTTTTTTAATCTTATATTTATTAAAGTATATTTTGTAGTAGTCGAGATGACTACAACAGAATCTTTTTCAACAATACTTAAGCCAATGCATTCAATACATTGCTTTAGTTTGAGCTCGTTTTATACTGTCACAACTTACATTATTATACAACAAAGTACCATATTTGTCATTAGTGTAAATGCATGGATCATTCACACTGTGTATGTATTAACCCCTATCAATAACATATAAGCTTTCCTATTCATGGGTCCGAAGTGACGCGACACACTCGTTGCAACTGCCATCTTGAGGATGAAAGCCGCATGTAGCGCTGTGGGCACTGCCAACAAAAAATCTCAAAACTCTCTTTTGTGACATCCCCAAAGACTTTTTATTTAAATGTATTTAATGTACTTTAAATGTAGGTCAGGAGGGACCAGTGGAGTTACAAAAATCACTCCAGACTGAGCTGTTTGTTTCAGATCGTTAGCAGCTGGCTAATGCTAGTTTATTTACATATTATTGTGTGGCTATGCTCATAAACGTTAGCCTATTTCCAACTGTCCGGGTGTTATATATTAGGATCAGACACAAAGTCCGTGAAGCTTTGAGGGCCTGTCCAGTGCAGAGGGCTTGTGGGGAAAGCTTAGATGTAAATGTCCACAAAAGTTTGTTGTGGCAAGTTGTTGCTACTTTTAAGTGACTACAAGGATCAAAGCCCATAACTTCAACCCTTTTCATTTTCAGAGGAGATAGGTATTCAGTGATATCTTCAATATGGCACTGACAACAAATAAGTTGTGACTGAAAACCATGGATTTAGCATACTGTATATGTGTGCATTCAAAAACATTATTGCTACTTACAGTTCTGCTACAATATACAGGAAGTCAGACCCATTTTGTATCATTGAGAAAAATCTATGACTCACAATGCTCTGTATGATTGCTGTCATTACCTGTGCTGCGTCCTGCTCCTGTCCAAATGGATATAAGTCCAGCTATTTATTTACAATTACCGGTGTACTTCAGTGAATGGCATGGAAGTGACACCTTCTCTCACTCCTGAGCATATGGGACCCACTCACACTGTCGACAGCCCATTGGCCACACATTACAAGCCGCAGGTATGGAGCACATGGCGGCAGAGCAAATGAGGCAGGGTAAACATTGCTGTTATGATTGCAGCACAATGGTTGCGATGACAAAGAGTGATGGATGATTTGCCTTTGACAGTCTTTCTGGTGGCACTTTTGCTCGAGTGGTTTTGTGTTGGGGGTTACAGACTCAAAACGGCAACTGAAGTCTGAAACAACGTCGGCACCATCTTGAGCCACGCATCATTTTTATGTCAGGGCTAAATGTGCTGCCACCAAAGTGGAAGTGAATGTTGAAGATTTATAAATATCTGGGGGGGAATTCTTGCAGTCTAGTTATAAGTACTACATATATCTATACTTGAATAATTTATGTCAACAATACTTTTTCATACTCACTTACAATTGTTCAAAACCACCTCTGCTTACGACACTGCACAGACACTCCTGTTCAGCACTTACAGTTTGAGAGTGCATTCATTTTCAGCTGTGCAAAGTTTATCAGTCTATAATTAGTTCTAAATTGCATAATGGAATGCATAACATGATGTGATTTGAGGTGCAGGTGTTGAAGCAGAACAACATTTCAGCCATGCATGACACAGCCACACTAAACTACATTATATCTTCAATTATAATGAATATGCTTTTGTTGCATTGATGCAGCTTTTCAGTAATTATGCTCAACTATCCAAGCAAGTCTGTTTTTAAGGAAGTTGTTTTTACAAATTTGTACTTTTTTAATTATTATTTCTTTTGGGTGCATATTGATCTATTACTTAATTGTACTTTTCTTTTACAACTGAAATCCTTCCAAGTGTGCACGTATGCAGTGAGAACCTTATGAAACTCATCTACCTCCACACCCAGGTCACACAATGTGCAGACTCGCTCCTCCGTGAGGCTTTTGAACCAGCCTACCTCCACCGCCAGAAGCAAAGTACCAGTCCTCAGCTGGGCACAGAGATTCTGGTGTTTGAACAACTTTATGTTTGAAACTGAAACACGAGAAAATACAAAGGTGGGAAGTGTGTGTGCTTTTGTTAGAGATGAAATAGTTACCCAAAGGTTGTCCTTTGGGGTGTTTTCAACATTTGAGTACGTATCCTTTAAAATTGAGCTAAAACCGTCTTCATTGTTTTATACAAGCCTCCCCAGCACTGCCAAAGTTGTAATGATGATTTTACTGAGATGCTTTCAGCACAGACTTTGATGGTTTGGTCATAACAGGTGAATTCAATGTTCATGTTGATAATATTTGAGACAGAAACACTAATGAGCTTCATGCTGTCCTTGAAACTTTCAGTCTTACTCAGCACGTGAATGGCCCCACCCACAGCAGAGGGCACACTCTAGGTCTTCTAATTACAAAGGGGGTTAATATTTCAAACGTCAATGTGGTTGATTTTGCTCTGTCTGATCATTTCTGTGTCTTCAAGGACACAGTGACAGCACGGGAAAACTGTTTATGGAAATTATAAACTTTGAAAATGTCTCATGTTCTAATGTAAATGATTTGTTGAACTCTGTTACATCTAGTGTTTTGAATGTTCTCGACACAATTGCCCCTATGAAGGGTAAAATTGTTAAAAATAAGCAGAAGGCGCAATTGGAGAAATGATGATTCGGACAGGGCACAGAAAAAGGGAGTGCCACCGGGCCGAACGAAAATGGCGAAAGTCGAAGCTCCAGGTTCAAAAAGAGATTTACAGAGAGAAGTTGTACATGTACAACCTCATTTTATGTAGAACTAGGGAAGGATATTTTTCTGAAATAATTGGAAGCTGCAGTAACAACTTCGCGTGTCCTGTTTGCCACAGTAAACAGATTAACAAACCCTAAAGCCTCAGCTGCCGTTAGAACTCATTTCCACATCCAAGTGTAATGAGTTTGCATTATTCTTTAATGACAAAGTTCAGGGCATTAAAAATAACCCTAAAACCACCCTACACACTTAGAGCTGACTCACTTTGCACCTGTAACTGACAAAACTGTCCAGGAGATCATCACCAGCCTGAGTTCATCTACATGCTGCCTCGATGTGTTACCCACCAGATTTCTAAAGTCTGTGCTGAACAGTTTGTTAGCACCACTCACTCACAATAGTTAACATGTCGCTTCAATCTGGAACATTCCCAATGTCTTTGAAAAACTGCGGTCATAAAGCCTCTCCTAAAGAAGAGCAGTCTTGATGCCGCAGTACTGAGTAATTACCGGCCCATCTCTAATCTGCCATTTTGGGGCAAAGTCCTTGAAAAGACCAACAGCTCTCTGATTTCCTCTTAATAAACAACTCATTTGATGTTTTCCAGTCAGGTTTTAGACCTCATCACAGCACTGAGACTGCTCTTGTGAAGGTGACAAATGACATCCACCTGAACACTGACGTGGGCAAAGCCTCAGTCTTAATTCTGTTAGATTTAAGTGCTGCTTTTGACACTGTCGATCATGGGATACTTTTACAGAGACTAGAGGACTGGGTGGGCATCACTGGCACTGCCCTAAACTGGTTAAAGTCCTATCTGGAAGACAGGAAGTACTTTGTTGAAATTGGTAACTGTGTCTCAGACCAGATGCCCCTGACCTGTGGGGTGCCCCAAGGGTCAATCCTGGGACCCCTTCTATTCAACCTCTACATGCTGCCATTAGGTCAGTTGATACGCAGCGAAAATGTGTCCTATCACAATTATGAAGAGGACACTCAGATCTATGTTTCACTGACGGCAGGTGAATATGGACCAGTGGATTCACTCTGTCACTGCATCCAACAGATCAGTGTGTGGATGCAAAACAACTTTCTCCAGCTGAACTCAGACAAGACTGAAATCATCGTCTTTGGCCCACAGAAACAAAGAGAAAAGTGTTAACAGTCACCTCCAGAGTCTCGCTCTAAAACCAACAAATCAAGTTTGAAATCTGGGGGTAATAATGGACTCAGATTTGAATTTTAACAGCCACGTCAAATCAATAACATCAGCAGCCTTTTACCATCTAAAAAAACATTGCCAAAATCAAAAGTATTAGTCTCTAAACCAGACTTGGAGATACTTATCCATGCGTTTGTCTCTAGTAGATTAGACTACTGTAACGGCCTGCTCACTGGCCTCTCCAAACAAGCTGTAAAACAGCTGCAGTACATCCAGAACGCCGCTGCTCAGGTCCTGACCAGAACCAGGAAGTACGATCACATTAGTCCTGTGCTCAGGTCTCTGCACTGGCTCCCTGTGGCTCAGAGAATAGACTTCAAAGCAGCTCTGCTTGTATACAAGTCTCTCCATGGCCTAGCACCAAAGTACATCTCGGACATGTTAGTGCCATATGAACCATCTCGGGACTCTGAGGACCTCAGGGACCTCTACTCTGGCATTGTTCAAATCTAAGCTAAAAACTGTTTTGTTTGGCTGTGCATATGACTGAAATGATTTTCTTTGCACTCTCCTCTTTTATGTCTTAAAGTATTTGATGGATAGCCTGAAAATGGCACCTTTAAATTTCTTTAATTAAGGTTTTGTGATTTCTGTCTTGCCTGTGTGATTTTAATGATTTTTTTTCCTGTTGTGTGAAGCACTCTGAATTGCCTTGTGTACGAATTGTGGTCTACAAATAAACTTGCTTTGCCTTGCCTATGTACAGCTCTGTTTGGAACACCTCCTTAAAGTGCATGTAATTTCTCAACTTGGTTTTTCTACAAATATCATACATCCATTGTTTTTTTTTTGTTTTTTTGGATTAGTCAACACATTGGAGTTGAATTGTAGTTTATTTCTGTGAATATAATTCAAATCTGGCCCAAAAATCTTTTTAGTAAGTCTATGCTCTGGTAGCTGGATGAGGCGGTTCCACAAACATAACATTTGAATCCTCTGCTTTATAATGCACACTGATCCCATCCCATATCATTCATTTAGTGGTGAACTTGTGCACCGCAAAAAAAAATCTTTTCTATTCTATACTATATCTGGAGAGCATTAATATGATCAAGCTCCTTAAAACCCCACAAACCTGCTGCGTAGAAAAAAACTATTGAGCCGACCATAGAATCAAACAATTCTGTGTGTACAGAAAAGCCTGAATCACCTACAGCCCAGAGCTCTCCCTGCTGATTCAGACAGGAAATTGGTTCCCTCGTTAAAACTCATGAATTCATTGAATACCAATCCTAGGTATTGATAACAACTTGTCTAGGATAGAGGGGACAGACAATATTAAGTGATAAGTACTTCTTGGTTATTTTGTTTTTCTAAAATGCATTATCTGTGTTTTATCTTTATTTAGAGCCTCCATTTTGTAGACCATGCATTCAGAATGTTTAATTATTTTATTTTTATTTTGTAAATTTGCTTCAGTCTCTGTCAACAGAAGAATATCATTTGAATAGAACAAGAGACTTAGATTTAAGTTATCAACAGAAATCCAAAGATTGGCTTCATTAATTTAATTTACCAGATTGTCTGCATAGAGTGAAAATAAAGTGGGTGATAATGCATCCCCTTGCTTTACACCTTAATTGTTAGGGAACCAGTCAGTTTTTAAATTATTGATCCGTAGACATGCAACTGGTGCTTTATAAATAGATTAAACTGCATCATAGAATTGACCAGTAATTCCATATCCTAATAATTTGTACAGTAAGAGATCCCCATAAACTCAGTCAAATATTTTCTGAAAATCAATAAAGCAGACAAATGTAGATTTTCCTTCTTGTTATTAAAACATGAATTATACAATTTCAAGAAGTTGAACCACTTCCGCTTCGCTTAATTTCTTTTCAAAATACTTAATTAATAATTTGACAGTAAATGTTGCAGCTGGAGGCCTCGTTTTCATCTAAATTTCCTTTTTTAAAAAATAGTTGTTTTTTTTTATGTGATTTAGATTTATTCATTAGAGACATACTTTCATTTGGGTCTTTACATTTGAGGAAGCATTTTTTTCCCGCTCTCATGGTGGTCCAAAGATAATGTAGCTCTTTGTATCATTGTCAATGTATATATTTGACTTATTATGTGGAGCTTTTCTCCCAGTATGAGAGCAGCCCATTTCATCACAAAGTAATGCATACATTTGATTCATATTTTTCTGAATTTTCTGCTCGTTTCAATATTCTGCAAGGCTTTCTTACAATCATTTGAATATAGAAATTTTGGAGGGGTAGTGTCTCTTAATGGTTTTATTTGATTTCATAGACAAGTCAGAGTTAAACTCTCCCACGCAAAATTTGAGACGAAACACTGAATGATCTGGAAATCTGCAATGAGGTGACAATAACTTGACACCGCCGGTGTTCGGTAATGAATAAGTAGAGTGTTTTTAAAATATGCACAATATGTATTAAAACTTCAACCATTTATTTAGTTATGTATTTATTATATTTTATTTGACAGGGACAATGCAATCAGTTATACAACCCCAAACAAAACAAAAAAACTTTACTTTACCGGTACTTACAGGTCTACTTCTATGTCTCTCTACAAGCAAGCAACCCAATTTGAAAGGCAAAAGTGCCCCTTTTCTGTGACTATTTATCCAAGATTACATAATAGAAAATGCACCATAAATCCCCTTGTGTTTACTAACTTTAGTCCTAAATTGACTTTCTCAATAGGACGTACTTCCAGCAGGGCCTTTGCAGAGAGAACAAGCCTGAACCCATATAACCTCAATGATTATGCACTTTAATAATGTTTAATTATCCCCATTACATTTTCTAGCCCAGTTAATGGCACTGCTGATAATTAATATAAGATGAATTCTGTGATGTCAAAGCACTTTCTCTCCTTCTCCTCTTATTTAAACGCTATGACCAGTGTGCATAAACTTCAATCAAGAGAAACACACTATGGGAGACAGAAAAGGCTAAATCAATTCCAATCAGCAGGAATCTGACCCGATGCTAACTATGAGTCACTTGTGAAGTCCAATAAAGCAGAAAGACTGGCCACAATATCGTGAAAATAATCACACTCCAGAGCAATTTTTTAAAAACATCTATTGGGTTTGCCGAGGACATTTTATGAACAAATGGAGTGGTGCCTAGTAAACTGATTGAGGGTTATTGCCTTTCATTGAGTTTTCATAATTACATTTATTTGCCTGAAATGTGGCCTTTGTATGATAAATATAGGGGTATTCTTAATTACTAATGAAGGGATTTGAGATCTGAAATGTAGAATAAAAACTCATATGGGGTCAGTGAGTGGGGTCAGTGAGTTTCTCTTAGTTTGAAGGGGAAAAAAGTATACACAATAACCACCCTCAAACATTTTAAAAACACACATTTAAATGGTGGGAATATAAATCATAGTTTCAATGTTCAAGTTTTTAAGGGCATGAGGTAAAATGGAGGTCATAAGTTTGGCAGTGATAGACTTGTGAATAGGTAGCGACAGATCCTTAGTATTCATTTATGTGACTGAGCCAGCACTCTCTTCCCAGGTCCAAGTTTGACTTCCCTGCGACTTGGGGCTTAAGGGTCTTTATGAGTATATATAATAAGGCATGCATAAATTAAGAATTTTCTAATAAAATAAAAATAGACATGGCCTGTATGTACGCAACATTTGCTGCTGGTCAGAAATAGTGCAAAACTGAACAGTGCAATGAATAGATATTGGTTTGAATAATTGTTAAAGTGGCAGGTGTTAAGTGTTCATGAGTCCAATGGCAAAGGGAAAGAAACTGTTCTTGTGGCAGGAGGTTACGGTCCATCCGGGCGGACCAGCCGGACCAGAACCTCCCTGAGGGAACAGTCCATGTCCAGGGTGAGATGGGTCTGCTGTGATCCGATCTGCTCGTCCCAGAGCCCTGGAGACGTACAGGTTCGACAGAGATGGAAGTCTGCAGCCAATCGCCTTCTCAGCAGAGTGCACAATGAAGTCTCTGTTTGTCCCTGGCTGTGGCTCCAGCGTACCACACGGTGATGGAGGAGGTGAGGATGGACTCAATGATGGCCTTGTAAAACTGCACCATCCTCTGCTGGGCCTTCTTGATGAGGGAGCTGATGGTTGGCTCCGACATGAGGTCCTGGGTGATGGCGGTGCCGAGGAAGTGGAAGGAGTCCACCGTGGTGATGGGGGAGACTGTCAGGGCGAGAGGGGTTGGGGGGCATTGAACTGTCTTCTGGGCATTGAACTCCAGGTTGTTACTGCTGTACCAGGACACCAGCCAGTCCACCTTCCTCCTGCGGACAGACTCATCCCTGTCCGAGATGAGCCCGATGAGGGTGGTATCGTCCGCAAACTTGATCAGTTTTACGGAGTCGTGGCTGAAGGTGTGGCCGCACAGCGAGAAGAGCAGAGGAGAAAGTACACAGCCATATGGAGATCCTGTGCTGATAGTCCGAGTGTCTCAGACATTCTTCCCCAGCCGCACACTCTGCCTCCGGTCTGTCAGGAAGTCAGTGATCCACCTGCAGGTGGAGTCAGGCATGTTGAGTTGAGAGGATGGTGTTGAATGCAGAGCTGAAGTCCACAAACAGAATCCTGGCGTAGGTTCCCGAGGAGTCCAGCTGCTGCAGGTTGAAGTAGAGTGCCAGGTTGATGGCATCATCTCCAGACCTGATGGTTCTGTAGGCAAACAGCAGGGGTTCTTGAAGTGGGGTAAGACCAGACGCTCAAATGACTTCATGACTAACAGAGTCAAGCACCACAGGCCTGTAGTCCTTAAGTCCGGTTGCTTCTTGGCGCCAGTGACAATGATGGCGCCAATAAGCACCGGAAGGACGATCTGTCTGGAACTTTCCAGGCAAAGCAAATGCACTAATAGGCAAAAGATCCTCAGGGTAAGGTAGACCTGTCCAAGCCTAGCTCAATATCGGAGGTGGGTTTTCATGTTCTACACCGCTGTTACCCACCTATGACAGGATGCTCAGCAGCATTGAAGGATGGGTCAAATACAGGGGATGAATCACGCCAAGGGGACAATACGTTTTTAGTTTTTATCACATGTATAGAGAGAAGCAGACTGTTTTTATGATTCAGAGGAGTAAACATAGTCCCAAATGATCGGAGAAGTTAGGCTTATTATGTTGATTGATATTATCACAGCAGAATCTATTTCCGTGTATATTCCTTGTCAACGCGGATCCATAGTGCATTTAGTTTTACCTTCTGCTTCTGAAGCATCACTGCAAATCAGATTTAAGAGAGTGGTTGGTCTGACACAGCTCTGACTCATGGTAAAATAAACATGTCCACATATTGGTAATGTCTAAATTTAGCTTGCATTTTAACAGAGGGATGAGTCGTGCCCAGTGGCAGAGATTTAAATGCATTGCGGTGTTTGCTGTGATCACTGTTTTTGATGTAGTTAAAGCTCGTTCTGGTCGCGCAGAGGAGGGCTTGTGTGCTTGAGTTGTTTGGAACTGAAAGTCTTTAAAATTGTTCAAACGTATTGCACAAAATCAATAGTTTATGAAGTTGGAGACAGCTTTGGATCAGCCCAACTTAAAAAAGAAAAAAAAAGACAATAGTCAAAGAGTATTAATTGCTCTACTTTTTCATTAAGAGATTAGGCCGCGCTTCATACTTCTACATGGAAAGAGGCATCTGCAGATGAGTTAAGGGCACTTATGATGAAAAATGTGTTGACTTTGTATCTGTAGGCACACTGCCATTGCTGAAGCTTGTAAAAAATGGTAATGTCTTTTAGAACGTGTGAACGCGTGTTCATATGTGCTTTGTTTGCCCATTCAATCCATTATGGCCCCTCATTGTTGACTCTTCCAGGGCCAGGGTAAAGAAGCATCAAGTAATTGGTCATATAAAGGTAAAATAATGGCTACATGAAGCTAAATGCACAACTTTAAAGTCTACGTCTATCAAACCTTTAGCAGTAATGGTTTGGAGGGAAAGTTTATCATTATGGTTTGTATTGGCAGCTGCTACAGCTTCTAAAGCTGTATGGAAACCACTCATTTGAACAAGAATGAATAAATAGGACAGAATTTGAACTTTCAAATCGTTTTAGTAGAGTTTTCATAACAGAACTTGACCAAAAATAAATGGTTATAATAAATAACGTACTATTTTTGTGTAGGAAATTACATGAAATTCATTCATTCATTTTCTACCGCTTGTTCCCGTTAGGAGTCGCGGGTGACTGGAGCCTATCCCAGTGCCTTTGGGCCTTAATTTATCACATGAAATTGTCTAAAAAAAAATCTGCGTTTTGATGTGATATCAGCTAACAAGCATATTCCTTAGTATCAACCTTCACTTCCCTACAATGGAAAAAGGCAGTAACTACTGGTCTGTATTTTGTCATATTTGAGTTATGACCAAAAAAACGGCTTCATATCACCTGTTTTATTTGGTGATAACATTTCATGGCCCATTCTAAAGAAATCTTGATGTTAAGATTGCAGTAACGACAAATTACCCTATGATACAAAGGAAAAGTGCTGTGACTGCAGCTCAAAATGTTCTAACTGACAAATTCAAACTTTTGTCAGACTCTTAAATGGGACAACATACAGGCGCGAAATCTTGACAATTGCTTATTCATCACAGACACTAAAATACTGGTTGTTTCTCTCATTTAAATTACATTTGGAGGTCAATGGTAAAATCAGGGGCGATGATTGTGATTGGCATAATACATAATAATGTTATTATAATTTTAATACAAAAGTACATTTCTATAGTGCACTTCTAACATACAGGGAGGGGAAAATATAAAAACTTTAAAGACATTTTTCCAAACTTAACTGACTGCGCTGATACTGTGTTTTTACTTTGTAGGGCATAATAATAACTTCATTGATCAAAAAAAGCTAAATTGTTATTCAATAGCTGCCCATTGTCTGTATAAATCTAGACTTATAACCAACTTAATCATGTACATTTTATCATGCTACATTACTCTACCCAATCCACTTCTATTAAAGTTTTAATTCCTTGTGAAGTCCTGCTAAACCATTGCCTTAAATGTCAGTCTTTCTGTGCGATCAGTTCCCCTTTGGTCTGTGCAAGGAGCGTTACGTGGCGGGAGAGGCAGACCTAGACATCTGTTGGGATAAATTTTTGATGAACCCCTCCCCTCATGGGCATACCCCCCTCTGACAGAGCATCAAACATTCACCGCAATCAGTGTAATGAAGCTTAGCGCTGAGCCAGTGGAAGGTGCTGTCTGCAGACCTGCGTGTGGAGGACGCACATCCACATGCAACCACTTCCGTGCAGGAAGACCTTTGGATGACTATTTAATGGCAACATTTTTGTACCATTTAAGTGTTGTCAAGTCAAATAAGACAGAACCATGAAATGAGAAAAGAACTGATGTCTTGCAGGGGTGTCCAAACTTTTTTCATTGAGGGTGGCATTTCGAAACATAGACTAATGGTACAATGACTCTTTCAAAAAAAGTTGTATTCATCTGAGATTTTTAAGTGCCACCACACCCACCATAAGTAAGTCTTGGAATTTTAATAAAAAGTTTATTTCATGGAAAAAAAAATAATAATAATTAGGTAATAATTTAAGATCATTTTAAACTAGCAGTAAAAAGTGATTCTCAGGATAATGTGGTCCAATTGACCAGAAAGCCAGAAGGCGAGAGAAAAAACTGGTTGCATTTGTCTTCTAATTTTTGCTTACCAGGTCAACTAAGACAAGGAGACAACAAGTTTAGTTTGAGTATGTTCTGCCTTTTAGAATAAAGATTGGTCAAATTGTAGATTTTCAAACTGATGTTTAAAAGATCTTACAATACAGAAAAGTGCCAGAAACGTAATACTGTTGATACCAAATGGTAGTTCTTTTGCTGACCCTGTCCCTGTGGTAAGAGTCTGCATCTTTATCTGGTACAATGGTGATTTATTTTTCGGAAATCTGACTGTAAACTTTTCAACTTCCAAACAATCCTCTCAGGAAGTAAAACTAATAACTTCATAAGCAATGACAAAATCAATGAGATCAGTGTTTTTTTTTGTTTTGGTTGGTAATGAAGAACTCTTGTAAATCCCGGGTTAGTTTCCATGAAGGAGTTGCACAAATTTGTGAGTTGAAGAGAGAAGCAGTTCGTCCAGAGGAGGGTCTGTGCCTGGACTCAACAGCTCCCCCCGGACACCCCTCGAGTGACTGCACCAAGTACCACAGACCCACTGCAACTGAGGGCCTGAGTCGTTCCATTTCACGCACATTTGGAAACACGGAGGGACAGAACAAGTCAACCTCCTGCTCAAGTGCAAATGAAAATTCATCCTCAGAATAATGAACTTAAATACACTATTGGAAAGATCTATTGTAATGAGTATTTTAATATTGGTTATCACCCAAATATTGCATTCACAAATTAATAAATGATTTGAATGCAACGTGTGGTGATGGTTAAAGTCTAAATTGTTTTGTACTTAACACAATCTAGTTTAGCAATTCTTTTGACCTTTACTTTTCACTAAATATATAGGCCGTTAAAGCACCTCAGAACCCTGCAGACATAATTACTGCCTTTTATTACAATTGTTCTGCATTACTGAATGAACAAACATGATCTGACTTTGTTCATGCCGACCTTTTCTCTGCAGGGCTACAGTTCAAGTGCTCACATATATATATATATATATATATATATATATATATATATATATATATATATATATATATATATATATATATATATATATATATATATATATATATATATATATATATAAATTGCTGTATAGGACTACTTCGGGCTGACAATTTAAAATCATGAGCTGATCCTGTCACTCAAATTGGTGGAGATTGCTGTATCGAAGTGCGATTAGGTCCAGCGCCATCTGCAGCGCCATCAACCCGGTTTACAGTCTGGTGGGCGCGTGACCGGATCCCGATGGCCTCCCTGAACCAATGGTGTTTGAGGAAGGCGGCAGATTGGTGTTTACAGGTCTGACAATAAGAAATTCTAAACTTATTGTTTTTTTACTATTTTTGATTTTTGCTTTACATAAGCTCAAACACAAACTTTCCATCTACTTAACCCATCAACACCTCTTACTGGTCAGCCTGAGTCATACTGAGTGATTTGTAGCTGTACAATGTAACATTCCATTGTTTCTTGAATGTTCCATTGTATGGCATTTAATCCATTTAGCAATAATTTCATTACAGGTGTTTTAATTCCTCATGAGCTGCCCGGAATATACTGTGGAATACCAATAACATCACCATGGAGACAAGCCAGTGCCTCCTCCAGAAAAGTTCTGCAGTGCACCTTTAACCAATTACAGTAAAGAGTAATAATAATAATAATAATACATTTTATTTAAAAGCGCCTTTCAGAACACCCAAGGACACTGTACAAGAGAATAAAACCGCAGAATAAAGAGTGAACTCTCTGAAGACCCAGATAGCTTTAACTTTGCAAAGGCAAAACTGGTTACAAGAATCATGATGATAATGAGTGATTTAGAGGCTCTTAATCTAGAGATAAAGCACAGAAGACAATTTGTTAGCTATCAATGTTTGTCAGTACTTGTTTCAACTTTTAAGATATATTCAGTTCAAATCCTCTTTAAGTCAGCATTACTTGACCTTTGAAACCTGCTCAAAATCAGTCTCATTACTTTTCTGTCATGGTCATGTCCATATCAAACCCTTTTCTTGGCTCCTCACTTATCCCCCGCTTTGATCAGGCCAAATTCTCATTTTGTATTTTAACTTCTTTGTCATTGGGCAAAACCATATCTGGGTCATTTTTTTCTTGTATTATTATCATCACACTCTCTCTGCACCGATGGTCTCATTATACTTATAGGTATAAGAGTGCTCACTTTTTGGGATAAGCCACATTGTGTCTGTCATAAGTCGTGTCTCCTGTCAGCAGATAACCTTGCTTTGTTAAATGGAGCCACAATAGCTCTTTTGCTGGAGAAATTGCAATGTGTCAAGCGTCTTTTATGAGCGCTGTGCCTGGTCTTTTTGTGTGTTTTCAAAGGCATGTCAGTGGAGCCGTGTTGAGCTGGAGTTGACCCGGGATTAGTTGTTTCTGACGCCTTGTGCCTGATCCTGCTGTGAGTGTCATGAAGGATGTAAACTGACAAGACGATGATCACTTTTCTCAGACATAAATCTTCCATGGCCAGGGTCAGGTCACTTGGACACATCCGAGTGTAAATAAGGCAGAGTGCAAAGTACTCCAGCAAGGTTATCTGCTGCAGTTTTCATTTGGTTTTCAACAGCCAAAATATGACTTTGACAAAATACTATGCCAAATATAGTCGAGGGTTATTAACAAAGGAAGGCCAAAGTAGTAAGATTTCAGCCTTTAAATGTTGTGGCTTTCTGTTGGAGAAACTTTGGCGGCCAGGAGGAAAAACATTTCCATGTGTTTTGGAACTCTCCTGTTGTTCATAAATAATTTTATAAAGATATGCATTTGACTTCAGGACTATGTATATGGGCCTTAGGACTCCTGCTATGGACACAATCAATGGATATCTTCGGAGCATACCCGTGGCCGCAGGAAAGAAGGTAATTACAGAGAGATGGATGAAGGAAACTGCACCGACAACCAAGGACTGGACCGACGTCACAATCAATTCACGGAACATGGGAAAAAAATTTGATTTGAACTCAACTTAAAAATGGACAAATGTTATCGACTTTGGACTAATTTGTACGTATGTTTCGGAATTTGTGTGCCTCAGTTTTATTGGTTTGATTTGGATTTATTGGTTTGATTCTCTCTGGTCCTGTTTTGTGTTGTTTTTGTCACATGTTTTTCTCAAAGTGCCTATGACTTGTTGGACGACTCGTTGAACTAAAATCAAATTAAGTTTTATACATTAAAAGTATAGCAAAAAATATATAAAAAATGTCTCAGAATAGTTTAGGTCTATAATTTCACTTCCTGTTTTTGTAGTTGATGACCTCACACTAGGAAATTACCCAGCAAACACAGGAAAAAAAGGCACTTTTTTGCTTTTTATTTGACAAATGAAAATGAATGATAGATTTTTAGAATGTCAAAAAAATGTCTTTGGTGTAAATTATGTATAATTTGTCTGGAATGAGTGTACCTAGTGTGACGTCACTTCCAGTAATTTTCTACATATTTTTTGACTTTTCTCCACAAATATCTACTTGATTGTTGTAAAACTATTATGTATATGTACAACAGGTATAAATACAAAAAATAAAGTCAAAATTAGAAAATAGTAAAAAGTGTCATACGCACTTAAAGCGGCAAGAAGGGCATCAAGCATTTCAGGCAAAACATTATCAAGGTGCACAAAATGAAATAGGTGGTAACCCAAAGGAAGACAACCAAAACTGAAAAAGTAAGAAAAAGAAAAGAATGAAAAAAAGAATGAAAAAAATATAAATAAATTAATGACTATAGATAAATAAGCACTAAATCCCTTTTCGTTCTTTTTGTATTGTACTTTTATCACTCTGTGAGCGTTCACCTTCAAAATAAAGCACTTTCTCATGAACCATTGATGGTCTGTGTGAAACGACATTTTAAGATGAGCTCATTTCGCGTTTTATCAGTGAGGACCTTGACAGAAACAAAAAACATTCATTTACATACTGATGTTATGTGACACACTCAATTATGTTGTATTTGCTGTGCCTCTATAGATGACAAACACATATGTAAATCTAACACTTATACGCCCCATATATCACATATAAGATTATGAGCACTGACAGGTAATTTGAATAATATTATCATTTTGTTGCTATAAGGCTTGGCAGTGCACAACAAGTGAGCACATTTAATACAAGGCCTGTACATTGTATTTCATTAAATGCAACAAAAAGTTGCATCTTTCAAAATCATGCGGGTGGATGTCAAAGCCCATTGAGGAATCTTGAAGCATTTAACCACAAAATATAGCTTATCACTCTGACCTATTGTCAAGTATATAAATGGAACCAAGCTTTTCTACTGGCGATCAAGAACTGGACTGATTTTGTAACAGACATTAGAAAAATGGGGGGGGGAAAATACATCAGGTTCAATTTAAAGCTGGAGAAATTTGACAAACTTTGGACTACATGGGACAATATGATGTAGTTTTGCTTCAGTTTTTTATGTGTATTGTTTTCCTTTATTTACTTTGCTCTCTCTGTTGTGTTCTGTATTCTGTGTTCCATTTCACATTATTCACAGGGAAACACAAATTGTTGGAGAAATGACTGTCAAGTGGCTCTTCACTATTATGTGTGAGCTTGATGAGGCACTGCAGACTGTCTTCAAAACCGACATTCCGTTTGACTTTAGAACAATATATCTTGGATGTAAAATCCCAACGATGGAAAAGAAAGATGGATACCTGAGGAAAGTTCTTTTGAATGCAGCAAAAAAAGCAATAACAAGGAGATGGATGACGGCGACGGAGCTGATCAAGGACTTGACTGAAATTACTTTTGACATTTACAAAATGGAAAGACTAACTGAATTTGAAAATGGACAGATTTGCCAGACATTGGGACAAATGGGACAGGTATAAAAGAGGACATATTCCAGACTGACTATATACAGACAACTCTTTGTTCTTTTTACATTTACGCTCTCTGTGTCTTGTTTTGTGTGTTATTGTTTAGTTTTTGTTTTGTGTCATTAAAAAACTTTTCTTTTCTTTTTTTTTCATTAAGTCAAGGCCACACAAAGCAAACCAATGTGCTTTACACGACAGGAAAAGATGCATTCAAATCCAGATAAAATCCTCCCAGTCATATGCACAGCTAAACAGAACAGTTTTTAGCCTAGATTTGAACATTGTCAGAGTAGAGGCCTGTCTCACATCTTCAGGAAGATGTCTTCAGGAAATCTGTTCCAGATTCAAATGCATAAAACTTAAACGCAGATTCCCCATGTTTAGTCCTGACTCCGGGCACCAGCAGGAGGCCGGTCTCTGAGGTCCTCAGAGTCCGACATGGTTCATATGGCACTAACATGTCAGAGATGAAGAAAGGGTGTAAACTGTAATTGCCATTATAAAACCTAAATAAATGCTATTTATTGTACCTCTCCTCTTCACAGAAGCTGAAACTGTAAAAAACTGTAAAAAAAAAAATCAAAAAAAAAAATCCAATGTGGTTCATCTCAGGGCAGTCATGGAGAAACCTGAGTATCAAATAGCATACAGTTCCAAGGCACAGTGGACACAAATGGATTGAGCCCGCAGTCCTGTTCCTGCCAGCCGTGCAGAGCGGTGACTGTGTGATGGGACTGTCCTGGTGTGGGGACAGACTAAAGCAGACAGCTCAGCGATAACAAGCAGGATAGGCCTTGTCAGAAACATCTCCAGTAGCTCAGAGCCACGGACACCTGCGGGACCGCCCAAAGACCAGACGACTGAATGGGGCCAAACTGCCTCTCCTCTTCAAGGGAGCGCCCAAAAAGTCCACATTTTACAGTTTTCCACCAGAGAAGCTGCAGTGTGAGGCAAATCAAAGATACAATATAAGAAATTGTGTGTGACTTTATAGCAGTGGGGCTCTTAGTTGTTAACCGAATACTAAAATCTAGTCTGTAGCGCTTGTCAATTCGAATCGAGTTCCAAAATGTGGGCATGAACGGCTGCAGTTTCAAGATGGGAATTTGAAAATGTGTGTTCATATATTAGAAGAGATAGGTCTATATTATATATATCATACCAATATACATATATATATATATATATATATATATATATATATATATATATATATATTACACCACACCACACACACACACACACACACACACACATTATATATATATATATATATATATATATATATATATATATAATATGTCCTATATATTTATTCCAGGGGTTAAAAACATCAGAACAAATGTATTCAGCCTTTCATGTTCATATATAGTAATGTCTTTCTTTCGTTTTGGACTCATTTGGAGACGTGGGACCTTTCTGTGGGACACACTTTACTCTTGTCTTAATTTTGATGAAAGCAGGAGTTACAAAAGCCTTATTTATTCTATACCTCATGTTTAATTTATTAGACACCAATTGTTCAGAGTAATACAGAACATCAATGTAAGTCAGGTCTTTAATTGGATTTCATTGTTTCACTTATTTGTTTACAAGTGAGGGACATCTGAAATGGTGCAGTCGCCAGCTAATATGAGTAGAAGCAATATATCAAGCACTTTCTATACAATTGCAAATCACGAATACAAAGTAAATACATAAAACATGTACGTGAATTCATTACATGTGGACATGTCTTTCCCCTTAATTGTAATGATACGTCTTTCTGCTCCATAGAAGTTATAAAATAAATTATAATATTGAATGTAATATGTATTTATTTGTTTGTTTGGTTTGATCTGATCTGATCTAATTGTTTTCACACACATACAATTTTTTTTTAATCGGATTAATACAGTATATTGCTACACTGTGATGGATTGTTACCAATAACCTTTTTGGATCTTAACACGTGACAGTCTCCATATTTGCACCATTGGGTGATTTAATAAAATAATATTTGAATAAACAAATAGTACAAAAATAAAAACTCATCAAGTGTGTTATCAGAAAGGTATGCCCTATGGGAAAGAACGCACGCATTTCAAAGCTTTTTAAAACTTTAATCGTGAAAGCTGGTTAAGAGTTCAAAAGTGTTAAATTAAACTAAATCACTTTGTGTATTGTTTCCTTGTTTCCAACTAGTAACGTAAAAACTTTGTAGATGATTATCTTGGAGAATATTAAATTTTCCCTAACCTTAATTAAGTGACTATAAGTTTCAAAACCTTCTCTTCTCAGATGCTATGCCTCACTGGACCTAATCTCGGCTCAATAAGTATCGTCAAATGTTGATAATCGTCGCCTGGGTTCCCCTGTTATTGGCAGCATTGACACGTCAAAACAGTGATCCATAAAACCCAGGCGACAGTGCATTAAAGTGGACACATGCGAATGATTGATAGGACACGGAGCTGACAGATCCACCCTGATTGTTTACTGTGGTGGTCCCTGCAACCAGCCGCCGTTTATGGCTCCTGTCGTATTTCAACTTTGTGTCTCATTCCTTAGAGACCTCAGAAAGCAGCACTTCTCTCCACTGAACATTTTCTATTTCACATTTTACACTTTCTCCCATTGATGCCGGCACTTCCAGGTATGTTAGTGCAATCTATTGGTAATTATACATTGCACTTTGGATGACATTGCGGAATTCCCCATTGATTTCATGTGAGTGCTTTTAGTAACAAAAATTATTCGGAAATCAAAGGTAAAATATCACAGCAGATGCAAATTCTTCACAAAACTACTACTACTACTACTACTACTACTATTTACACTTAACATTTTATACAGTGGATACTTTTTACTATTACTTCACTACATTTGAGTGCAGATATCTGTACTTTCTACTCCACGACCAGACTGAAAAGTAAAAAGAGGTTTCCGTGTGGGTTTATGTTTATGATGACATCCTGAATAAAGGTTTTGAGTTCAAGTCTTGGCTTTGGTAAAAAACTAAAATATATATTTATATATAATATACTAAGAAATAAGGACAATTCTTTATCAAGGCTACATTTAATTACTTAATATTTATCAAGCATCTGTGTGAAATACTTAGATATAGATTTTTATATAAGATTACGCTAGTATCTGTGCATTTACTTACATAATTGATTACGGTAAATTGAGTACTTCTTCCACCACCGACTACTGACAGTGGAAGAAGTACTCAGTTATCTAACAAAAACATAATTACTCAAGTAAAAGTAAAAGCAGCATATGAAAAATATTCTTTCATGAAAGTTTTGAAGTGTCTGTTACTTTAATTACTTTAATTACTAGTGATATTTAGGTGTAGGTGTTTGCTCAAAATCTGGGGCTTGAAATCTAAACCTTCAGGCCGACTGTCCCCATTAATGTGCTAAAAAAAACAACTAACGAACCACGACAAAAGTACTTTCTACTTTCCGGTCAAGTTCAGAAATGTAGTGGAGTAGAAAGTAAAAGTATCCACTGTAAGTACAGATACCTAAAACTTAGTACAGTACTTTTACTTTTGTGCGTTCTTACTTTCTGCCAGTGTTGACTACTGACTACTACTAAAAATGTACCGTTACCACCACCACTGCACTTGCATTAGATGTACTATTCTTTTTGCATACCCGCTCCTGTATACATTATCGCGAACACATCTATTTCCCCGTGACATGTTTTACAAAAGCTTTACAGTAAACAGTTTCCATTCACTTGACTTGAGACAGGATTATTCACTCAAATCAATCAGGTGAGAGTTGAATGACAACAAACCCTGATAGGAATCTCAGAACGTAGAAACCCGCCCCGGCGCGGATTCATTCTTCGGAAAGAATCAATGTCAGCCCAGCGCCTTCCCTTGGACCGTTTACAGCGACGTGCGAAATTTTGATACAACCAATGACCCATGCATTGCACTGTATCAAAAAAAACACGGCTGACTAGACAGACAGCTCAACATTACTTCGACTTCCTTTCCCGCTACGGAAGAAGACAAAGGAGAAGAAGACAGGGAGGACTCGGGGGCGACTTGTTGTTGTTGAAGTGTGTCTGATTGTGCCGTACAGAAGGCAACAAAGATGGCAGGTGTTGATTGAGAATGGAGGAGAAAGGGCCAGGAAAAGGGCACACAGCGCAAAAGGGGTAAAAAACATCAAAAATGTATTTCCACTTCAAGACAAGGCATGACATGTCAACACAGTAGAGAACACGCAGAGGATAGGGTTTTTTTTAAATATATTTTATCAGAAGGATTTGTAGAGCAGGTTGATGAAAGGTGAGTAGCATGTGGAATTGTTTTTACTTCAACCTCAGTCAAAGAGTAGTTGAAAACCTCTTAAGCATGTCCAGCTTGATATAAAAAAAATTGTTTTAAAGATTATTTCACTAAAAGCTTTATTTTTTCTGCCAGTTTGACCATTTTGGTGAAGTTTATAGGCTATTGTATTTCCTGGTTGGACATGAGCAGCAAATGTGACATAAGTAGAGGTAATTCCACAACTGTTACCAAGAAACCATACTGTAACTAAGGGCCAAAATCCATACAATTTACACAGCTATGATTTGACAAATAATATTACACAATAACACAATTTTTCTGGTAAATGGTTGCTTGAACTGTAATGTGCCAGTTGCGCGTCAATTGCCCCTGCAGTTTTTGATAGAATGTCGCATATTGATGACATCACAGAGGGATTCTGTTCTAGAACTCAGCGCTACTTCCTGTAATTTTCAACTGCAACGACTCTATGTAAAACTATGATAAATATTTACCAAAGGTTCTATCCCACAAAAACACGAGCAGCTGTTGCATGCACTTGAAACTCAGCCCTCCGCTTCTCCATTCAGCAGTTCAGCACCACCTTCACACAAGTTTAGGATCATTCTCTTTCCAGGTTTTTGTTTTCACCTTCACCAGTGTTACCAGACTCTGGGGTGAAGAGACTTTTTCCCCACACATTGCTCATCCTTCTCTGCCAGAAGCACCAAACTTGTAAAGATGATTATATATGTATAATTCATTATCTAACACATAGTCTTGGTTTGAGTCTCTCCAGGTTGAAGCACCAGTGGTCAAATTGTATAATATGGTCATTGAGGCAGTAGTTCTAGTAAGTTAGTTAAGTTAAATGTAAATTGATAAATTTGTATTCTTACTGTGATACTGATATTTAATTTTCACAGTTTGTATTTATTCTGCTGCATCTCTGTAATGAAAATAATTGTCCCTTGAGGTTAATAAAAATAAATCAGATTCTGATAGTTGGGGTATAGAAGTTATATTGGAAATTACAATTAGCATTTTGTTGTAATTGAATATATTGTCACAATTTTTATCAAGGTTGGGGGTTGAGGTTAGGTTTTCTTGTCAATTTTGTTTTTCCCAACCATCGTCTAAAAGCCGCATATTGTGACAAAATCAGACTGCTGCTTGTGTCTACATCTGATAATAGAATATTTTATCTTTCGCCAACCTGGAAGTAAGAGCCATATTGAGAGTTCTGATTGACTGAGCTTTGGTGGTCTGCCACGGCTTCACTTTGGCCTCTGAAAAAGCTATTCTAAAGCTGTGCACAAAATATCAACAATGTGCCAAAGGGTTTGTGAGAGGAACTAGTTAGATACATTGAAATACTTCCTCCTTTCACAGTTTGAGAATCAGGTATCCCAGCTTTAATGCACTATGCACTATGTAATAATTAATACTGTGTCACCTCTTTTTAGGCCTCCACGTTCGGAGGAGTGGGCGCGAGAGCTTGTTAAATTACACCGCAGCATTCAATTAGACCTGACTCCATGCCTAGAGAGTGGCGCTTTGATAAATTTTACCCCACTAACTACTGCCATGAACACTGCTGAGTCTCAGATAACAGCCGTGGTCGTACAATCAGCCCGTGGTGATGTCACGGCTCTCCGCATCATTAATATTGAGAGGCCATTACCTCCACTTGAACATCTCTGTCTATCACTTGCTGGGTTCAATTTCCAATTTGCCACTAGACTGCTTGGGTCATTCTTACTATTTGTCTGGGAAAAAGGGGCTACCTAACGCCGCCATAAAACTCCGGTGGAAATTAGCTGACTGCTGCTTTTATTGTTTCCATGAAACACTTGAGCCGCACAGTGAAATGTACCAGCGTCTGCTCTGCCAACTGACTGTGGAGATTTACAGCCAATAGCATCTCTCAATCACTGTCCATGCTGTTTTACATGCGTGCCGACTTACTTTATGTGCTGTCTATTCAAAGAAGTAGGTAGGAGATGTAGCCATAAACTATAAGGCACAGATTGAGTGGGTGGTGTAGGTTTTATTCTGTGAGGCAACATGGACAATATATTTACACATAGCTAATTAGATCATTGTATGCGAGCAACTGTTTCAAATTGCGTTTATTAGATTGCAGAGAATGTTACTGTGTTTTTATAATTGTTTTACTGCTATGAAGATTCTTTACTCCATGTGATTTGTTTACTTTTGACTTGTAATTATTTTCGCAGCAATGTATTGTATTGATGTATTTTTCCTCTCTTGGTTTTTATTACAAACATGGGGTAGTACTAACTCTAGCAGTAAGGATTGTCAACGTTTTTAATCCCACCGCCGTTTGTTTTAAAGTATCTGATGATTTCAAATGAAAACACGAGCCTGCAGCCAGTGTGACCTTGTCCTGATCATACCCATTCTGTGGCACACCTCGGCAGCACTTGGTTTACTCGCTTTCGTGGAGGCTAGAACCTGTGACTCATTGGTTCTTTGAAAAGCGTTATATTTCATTTTGTGCTTTCTCCACATTTTTCACCTTCCTTTTATCCCAGGTCCCCACTGGGAAGCACAAGAAAACAGGGCACAATCTCTCCAGGGGAGTTTGGGATCTGAACAAGGTTTCTGGAGTAGAGTGCGTAGCAGGAATGAGAGTCATATTACTAGAGCAGTAGACCTGTTGATGTAATAGTCAATAATACTAATTACAGATAAGCAATTAGCTCTATTGTTGACATGGGAGCTATATCATTTGTCTTATGGTGTTTTTACAGACACTCAAAGTGGCCTTACGACTACATACATTATTAATACACTCCCCTTATATATAGTGGTGGTATTACCTAATTCTAGCCACAGCTGCCCTGGGATAAACTTCCAGAATGCCTGTCTGTGCATTCTGCCTCTCCAACCACCACCAATTCTCACTCAAACATACAGTAGTAGTTGTGTGGTTCAGTATACGTTGGTTACTAAACAAAGCACTAGTATCAGTGGTGCAGACTCTGAGTAAAATGTCTATCTCAAAAATTACGGCAATCCATCTGAAACATTCCTGTAAATGTCTGCTTGAGCTTCAAGTGTCACACAGAACGAATGAACAGCAAAATGAACCACACAAGTGCAGACTTATCACTTTATACCCTTGTTTGCAAGATTGCTTCTATCTGCAAATGAAAGCGCATCAGTCATCTACTGTACAGCCTGTACCGTCTGTCCATGGGAGTGGATCGCTCTCTAGGTTTCTATTTTTCCCACTGGGTTTTTTCTTGCCGAGAAGGACTAGGGATGTCACAATATGAAGTGTTAGAGTTACGATTATTGTGAGAAGACACACCACGAATTTCACATGCCACTATGAAAAAGCAACCATGAAATTCTTCATTCACTTTTGAAATTGCATTGGCACAGCTTTATGAAATCAAACTTTCTGAATGAAAAAAGCAGTGCTAATTTGACAAACAAAAGGGCACTTTGGTTAACTTGGAGTGCTTGGTAGGAGAGCTTGAATATAAATGACTTTCTCTTAATCTTTTTGCTTCTAAAATGTTCACATTATAACTTTTTACTTCTTGCGATTATGTTGTGACCTGAATAATCATAGTTATCGATTATTTTTATTATATCTGCTTGTCATATTGACCAATGGCTATATCATTGTTTTATTTTCTTTTGTTTAAAAGATTTTTTTGCCCGTAGGCTTTGTAAGATAGGAGAGGAAAGTGTGAAATGGGGGAAGAGAGAAGGGATGACATACAGTAAATTGTCAGAGTCAGGATTCGAACTCACGACACTGCGGCCGGCTGCACTTTGCGCATGGAGCACGTGTGCTGTGCCTTAACCGCTCAATCACGAGCAGTGCTCATTGTTTGATTTTCTAACTTCTCCGTTTGTTAAGTCAACAGTTTTGTAAAGCCTTGCGAGGTGACTTGTGATTTTGGACTCTACAGAAATAAATTGAATTGAATTACACAGTAAGTTTCTTTTCTTAATCATTGTACCCAATTTAGTCATTTCTCATATTTCTCTGAAACAATAATTGAGATTTTTAAGAAAATAGAAAACTACACAACACAACACAACCAGAGAGCGAAAATCAAAATAAGAACACAAATAGACATTTCCAAATTAAGTCATTTTGTCCATATGTCGAACGTCCGTTACTATGTCAGTCCAGTCCTTGATCATTGGTGTTGTTTGTGTGATCCATTTCTTTATGATGGACTTTTTTCCTGCCGCCAAAAGTGCTTTCAGTTTACTGTGTCCATGGCAGGAGTTTTGAATAAATACATAGTTCTAAAATTGAGAGGGATGGCAATGTCAAAAACAGTCTGTATTCATTTCAGTCCAATATTTTTGAGCAACAGGACAGTCCCAAAACACTAGTGGGTTGCCTCCTGGCTGCCACAATTTCTCCAACTGTTAGCATTTCCTTGCTGGTACTTTGACGTGGTGTAATGAAAATTACCCTCAGAGAAATTCCCCCCAGACTTGTGATTTTGTGGGATGTACAAAAATGTTCCCACTCTTCGTCTGTCAAAACAAGGTTACCTTCTCTTTCCCTTTTGTTTTTAATATATCTAATAGAGTCGCTGTCCAGATTAATAATGTATTGATATAATTTAAATATTATTCCCGTTGAAAGTTCTAAATATATTTTTTAGTTCATGGGTTTCAGGCATAAGGATTCCTTCCTGATTTAAAAAAAATTGGCATGACAATAGATGACCGCTCTCATAGCAACAGTGCAATTATAATAAAATATTACAAAGGTCTTCACAAAATCTTTCAAATCAAGAAGAAAACATTTGGTTGTAATACAACTCCCACTTCTAATTTGAAGTATAGTCAAGTATCATTTTCCTATTATAACATTGGTGGTAATAGTAGTTGTAGACGTATTATAGAGTGCAGCATGAATGACAAGGGTGTTTGCAGCTGGGGCTCTGCTGGTAATTGCATTTCACTCCGTAATCACTGATTGTATAAAAATGATAATGAATATTCTATTGTTCTCGCATCAGTGCAACATATCTGAGTGTGGAGGTAATGGGATCATAATGAGAAGTGCAGGATTAGTACAAAAGGCAAATGGCATGCACTTCAGATTGTCAACAGTCGGTGTCAACATCACCTACACCGGCAGAACATGTGCCATAGAAAAACTGTTTGACTTTGAGAGTTCAAGGAATTCATGCATTACTGCACGCCCCAGGTGGTTCAAGTACATTTTATGAGAACAGACCAAAATGGTACACAGGGTGGACGAGGCACACTGAGCATAGAATTCTGGTATCACGAGACTTTTGGTCCTGTTACTACTCCTACTCTCACCACAAATATTCCTTATAGCACTGCAATTTCTCAAAATATACTGTCAAATCATCAAGAATACATCTGTTCAATCGTTAAAGCATTTTCACACTGCTGTATGTTCTGATCTATGCCAATAATTTATTTTACAGTTGAAATTTGAAATCAAACAGGTCAAATGTCTGTGTAGCCAGTGCAACCACTTCAAATGAAAGGGTTGCATCAAATGTGTTGAACCTGTATAATAGTAGGAGTGTAATTCCCTTCTGATATATACATCACATGACCATGGAATTGTAAATTGTAATGGTGTTTTAAAGTGTGTCCTGTTTTTTATCATCTAACTCATATAATTAATGAAGAATCTTAAAAAAAAAACTCATACTGTCCAAACCTTTCAACTGCCATCTGTGAGACTGAAACATCTCAAAATGTCTCAAAGATTGTGTCCAAATGACTACTTATTAAACATTTTTTGCATGTATAATGGAAAGAAATAGTGGAGAGTCCGCCACCTGTTTCTCTCCCAATAAGTTATTGCTTAGCCTTTAATGTTCCACAGTACAGCATTAAACTTATTAGTCTCCATGGAGACAAACCAGGTCAAGTTACAAATGTTTTTTATTTCTTTGTTTTTTAGGCTTTAAAATAAATGCATGCTTAATACCATACTGTGGAACATTCTAGACAAAGAAATACTGTAACGCCTATGGAGACAAGCAGGAGGTGGACCAGAAAAGTTACATAGTACACCTTTAAACACACTTGCATATATATGCTTCACCTGAGGTTCACATGTGAGTGGAAAAACTTTGCCCTAATTGACTAAATGAGCTGAAGCGTCCAATCAGATCACATGGCTGTTTGACAGTAAACCTGGGTCACATTTGAGTGTAAACATGTCCAATATGTCGTCCTCGACAACTTTGCGCTAATTTGCTGAAATGATAAATACAAATAATTTATGTTCCCTCTCTCCTTTTCAGGAATGTCAGAGTGAGATGCTGCTGCTGCTGCTGTCAAGGGGAATCACGTGTGTCACTAATCACTGTTGGCTCTTCCCAGCCCTTGAGTACAGCACAACCTCCCACCTCTAGATACACACACACACATAACTGCACATCAGGCACAATAGTGAAGGTCCTGGTTTGGGCGGGGGACGTGTATGACATCATTGCAGTTCCTGGACAGCTGTCGGTCTGACTCAGGTGCATGTGGGCAGACTGCTGTTGTCCTATATGTCATCGAGCTAAATTGTCCTGTGGTGAAGGAGAAGGAGGTGGGGTGAAGGGTGGGGTACAGGGGTGTCCAAATCACTGTTCGTCAGAGTGAATGAGGAGCTTCTGTGACAGGGAGCTACAGGGACCGGGCGTCTGCATATAGACTGTATAAACAATGGGTGGTAGTACGGCAGAGAGAGAGCATCTTATCTCTGCCTATATTTATGAGGGACTGTGCTATCAGCGTGGAGCCGCAACAGGACTGCTATTAAACTGGAAATATAGGACAATGTGTGCATTCTAATGTGAAATGTATAATATTAATTGAAGGTGCAATATGTTTTCTGTTGGCTCTCCGTTTGTCTCCTTAGAGATGTTATTGATTTGCTGAGGATTTTCCGCAGTGAGGCAGCATTACTTATCTATCCTGCATTTATTCTATTACAGGTGTTTTTTATTGTGAAGGAAAAAAAAAAGAAAAGAAAAAAAAGAAGATAAACTGCCATTTGTGGAACACAGTCTGATTTTGCACATCCTTCACCAAACTTATTTAACGCTTTAAAACATGTTTATTATGTGTTCCGTCCGCTTGGCTTCAAATAGTGCTTAGTTTAAAATTTTGCTATATCAAAGTTAAAAAATTTATAGAAAGAGAAACAAAAGAGCACATTATCAACAAAGTTTACCATTTTACATACTTAACTCAACTCTGCTCCGTTTGCTGTTTATACACTATTTAGATGTTGTTGTTTTTTAAATGACGGACTTTGAGAATGTTTTAATGAATAAAAACAGTTTATATTCCAAGAGTAAATTTGATCGAACAGATCTCAAAAATGACTTTTGTCCCATGTATGGTTACTAAAGTATCTGGGCATATGCAGTTTGAAAAAAACTTGCCAAATTGGGCAATGACAGTGTCTTCTCTCCGCAGATCTGACCTGTAACTTGGCCTGGTATCGTCACCTGCGTGCATGGAGATAGATAAGATTAATGCCATACTGTGAAATATTTTTGGCAAAGCACTGTTTTTTTTTTGTGGACTGGAAGACCGTTATAGATGTTATTACTTTGCCTTGAATGTTCCACAGTACAACATTAAACGTGTGCTTGGATGTAGAGCACTTTTTGTTTTTGTTTTTGACCAAACAACAATAAACAACAAATGTTTATTTATTTATTCATATTTTATTTTATAAAATAAATGCATGCTATACAGTATAGTTTAATACCATACTGCAGAACATTCTACGCAAACCAATAACATCTCTATGAAGCAAACAAGTGGCAGACCCTTCACCAGAGGGGTTACACCGTGCAATTTTAAGGTACACGCGTGCCTTGAAGTAAAAATAATTCTTTTTTTCAAAGGATTTTTTTAGGCTTTATGTGACAGGACAGTGTAGGATGAAATGGGAATGAGACTGCGGAATGACATGCAGCAAGTTGTAACCAGATTCGAACTCACGACGCTGTTGCTGCCCCTCATGGCAGGCATACGTACGTGCAACCCAATCGACCACGAGCAGCACAGTAAATTCAATTCAATTTATTTTTGTAACACCCAAAATCACAACAGCGGTTCCCTTCGAGGGGCGACAGTGAAAAACAGAATAAACAACGTTCATGGGTACTCGGTAATGTCCCAGCATTACAAGTATTTGGCACAAGTATTTGGCAAATTGCAGCTGTAAACATGATGGACTAAATAATCAATCATAAAATATATAAAAATAACCAAAAGCGCACATAAACATTCTCATAATATTTTTCATCATTGGTCCTTATATAATTCAGTTTCAGAGGTCAAGAAGTGTTTATTTTATGTTACAGCAGAAACAAAGTATCATGAAAGGTTGAGTAATGAAAACCTAGGTATAATTTTCAGTAAGGGATTTAAACCAACCAAATGTTTTTAATTTTAAATAAAGTCATTTTTTATTTGTTTCTAAGGACCAAGAGATTCCTAAAATCTCTATTTGTAAGGCACTTTCAAACAGCACAAAAAGCAGCCATGAACCTAAACACACAAAGTATGCATCAAATCAAAGCAAAGAGAAATACTTCAAAACTTTCAATAGCACTTCTCTTTATGATGAAGTGGCTTTGCTATGACTGGTATAACCGGGAAGCAGAACTGGCCTTCCTCATTTCATGATTTTTAAAGGGGGATCTAAAGATGCACATTATTATGGCCCAGTTAATCTGTTTTAGTTCAGGAGTAAATCCCTCACATGCTCTCAAAACTCATACTCAGAATGACCCATTGATATATTGAGTTTGTATCTTTGAACCTAAACTTGGGATATCTTGATCGACCCTTGTCTATAAATCAAACCCATAAGAAATATTATTCACACAAATCAACAAATGACTAAACACATAGATTTATTGACTTATTGCCAAGAGTGTACGTGGCAAATTTGACCAACACCCCATCAGCTACGTATTTGCATGTGCTCAATTATACATGCAGCGTGTGACAAACATGTGCACTCCCCTTTAATGAGAGGGAATTATTTATAACATGCTGTGCTCTCATCATCCATTGAGCCCAACAGGTACAAAAAGACCCGGTTCAAGGGCACCCAAACTTCACCGCAAGCTGTTACCTGGACAAACATGCATCATTCACAACTTCAAATCTATTAAAATTCACAGTTTACTTTGTAAAGATTATACAGCTATACCTCCCCTGCTTGCATTATAATTGAATCATTTGCACTGCACCGTATAGTCCCAGCATGGAACAAAAACATCTGAAAACAAACAGTTTACAAATTATTATTAGGCCTATATGCAGGAATATCTTTTTACAAGGTAATTATATTCCGAGGCCATAATTAAGAGGCTTGTGGAGAAATGTGTAAGTGTATTCTCTACTCGGAATCGCGCAACACTGGTTCATTTGCACCTACTTAAGCCACTTTAGAATCTATGATATTAACAATGTGCTGACCAAAACACTTTACAAATGATGGCACATTACACCCCAATTTCTACTCCTATTGCTAATGTGATGTGCTGGTTTTATGTTTCTTAGTTAAAACATGAGTGTTGCATAATGTTGATTTAAAAAATTAATCAGCAAGTTGCCAGACATCTTTCTGCTTTCCGGACCCAAAGTGAAAACACTGTTACAGCCATTTAAAGAGAGATGCTGTCGCTGCTGCACACTGTGGCACCTGGCTCTCCAGATATAATCTATTTATGGCTTTCACACTTCATTATGCCCAACACTAAAATACTTTCCTCTTGAATGTGTTTATCAGGTGTCTGGGAGTTATCAGTCACACAGCTGCAACACACCGAAATAACAGTGCGCATCTCGGAACAACGCGCACCCAAACACCACTGCTTACATAATGTTCCTTAACCTTGAGATGGTAGATATGTGACATCTACAAAAAACCCTGTCGGAAAATCTGAACAAAAGCATTATTCGAAATGTCAGAGTGGCCATGAATTATTATTATTATCTGCCACAATAATAAAATACAACAAAGTGGTACTCTCTCCTTGCATCTGATGCTGCGTCAGGACAAAGCTTGAATTCATTTAGCAAAAAGCCCTTTTTAATGTAAGACAGGTCAATGGTGTGATCTGAATGCAGTATTAGGTATCACCGAGCTTCATAGCCTACTTCATAGTTAACAATGGAGGGTTGACATAATCTCTAAAACAGCTTTTTGGAGCAAACTGATAAAGTGCCTCTAAACATAAAACCCATTCAAGAGTTTATAAAATATTTATAATAGCACTGTGTCATCCAGTCCACACTGAATATACTACAACCCTAATAGAAACAAGTTGCTTTAGCAACTGAACAAAAACCGATAAAATACTTGAAATAGAGCTTCATGTGACTTTTTAAAGTATAGACTACACTGTAGCTACACTATAGCCTATACTGTTAATAGTGCTTTAGTCTCCAGCATACACTGAAGCCACTACACTGTAGCAAACGCATTAGAATAATACATTGCCATTATAGATAGTTATAGTTATAGTTGGTTTTACCAGTTATTGGGTATTGACATAAATTACATTGTGTCCTTAAAAAAATTGCAGTTTGCTTATAAATTTAACCGGTGCATGCACGGCATCAGTCTGGCCCCCCACTTCATCCTGCAGCATCTGGGACTACTTGGGAATGTGACTCCACCTGCAGGTAGATCATGACTTCCCGATGTACTGGAGGAAACGCGTGCGGCGGGGGAAGAGTGTCTGGAACATTTGGACTTTCAGCACAGGTAAAGTACACAGGGCTGTGTACTTTCTCCCCTTCTATTCTCCCTGAACACCATCAAGAACGCCTGAGGATGTTTTCGACAGTCCATACTGTCCATTTATATTTAGTCAGAGTTTTTCCATGCAACCCTTCTTTTATGCATGCCTTGTATTTTATCATAGTTTACATTTTGCTAATATCATTCATTATTTTGTTGTGTAGCACCATATCCTAGCCAGTCCACTTTATTTATACAGCACATTTTACAAACAAAAGCTGTTTCCTAAGAGACTCAGTAATTAGACCATAAACAGGATCAAAATGGGCAGATTGAACAATTATGTAAAATTACTTTTAAGTAAAATTTTGGCAGTAGAAACTAGGTCTGAAAACAGTAAACACATTACTAGTTTTACAGTCTGTACCCCACAGCTAATTTCTGACCTATTTATTTCACCTAGCACACAGCAGGCCTTTATATTCCACGTTCGTTCTCTAATATCGACTGTAATGCTTTAAAAAAGTTCAACTCAGCCCAAAACACAGATCTCCTCCTGCCCTGACCTAACTCAGCAGGAATCTACAATTAGTCCATATATGGGACGCCCACAGTGAGCCACACCACGCCCTGAGCTCCTCCCGCTCTCCCCCGGCCTTGTTGTGTCCTGTGACCGCTGCAGAAGTCCGCCCCCCCCACGCCCCCTTCTCCGTGCGTGTCATCCATTGTTGGGAAAGAGACATCGAAACAGGATTTTACCGAAACTTCTGAGGTAATTCATCTATGATCAACTCAAGCCTCGAGTCGCTGATGAGTTTACACGCGTACTAGTTTTATTCGCGGACGTGTGGATCGTCTGGGACTAAAGTGGAAGCGGATGTAGCAGCGGTGAAACAAAAAGGGTGGAAAACTTTTGAGGAATTCCATAGTGTCTTTCCTCCATTTTGAACTTTTAAACTTTACTTTTGATCCATTGTTTGGGGGTGAGTTGTGTGTTGTCCTGTCGTGTAGTGTGTCCAATTGTCGTGCGTGAGCTTGAAGTTCATATGTGGAGATCTTGTGACTAGTTTTTAAATGGCTTATCTCGGATTTCGATGCGGTGTTGTGTCGGTTAGCATTAGCTTTAGCCACCCACTTTACAGTAAGCTACTCTACTTGTGCACACTCTTTTTAGGACATGTTTGAGTAGAGAGCTACTAGAAATGTCCAACGTATGCACAACTTGTAAGTCCTTCTGTACAATTCTGACGTGTTATGTACACAATCGTCCGTCTTAAAGGGTGTAAAATCTACAGTTTGAAAAGCCTAATGAAGCTAACGTTGAGTTAGCGCTGTACCTCAACAGGTGTGGACCCGCCCTTGATAACATGTTGCCCCACATCACGTACTAAAAAAATGACATCTTTTGTGGCCCGTTTTGTACCTTTTACGTCGTAATTAAGTTTCACTACGCCGCTTTATGATGATTGACACTTGTTGCACATAAGGCTGGTCAAGATAATGTGAAAAGCTGTCTGCTCAGTTGTACAAGGTTTTCAATTCAAAACGTTTTTACTACCATTCAGCAGGTTTTCAAGTATATTTCAATACGTTTCTGTTTACAATAGACTACAGCAAGATTATTTTATATTACGTCCTTTATATTGTATGTGTTCAGAACTGATTTGGAGTAAATGTGAAATCACTGAGTGACTAGTCACTATTAGTTCTAGTTTTTTTTAATTATTTCTGTTCTGTTTTCTATTTTCCACATTTATCCCGTTTTTCGGAGGTACGCACAGGTCGCCTTCCATGTCCGTTTTTCGTCATTCAAAGTTCAGTTTGTAGATATTTCTCGTGTGATTTTTGCTTTTGGTATTCCTCGGTCTTGTCCTTTTTTTCAGGATTCGTCTTCAAACTTTGGAATTGTCCCTATCTCTTAGTGGTGGAATGTTGGTGATGTCGCAGAACGGTGGGCTTTGTGACATCATCGACATGGCAACTGCACAGAATATGGACGTGCATTCCGCAGACATCATCGTCATGGCAACTGTACAGATTATGGACATGCATTACCAGTCACTGGCACTTTAAATTTCTAGTCTGCAGTTGTGATTTCAAATCCAAGTCTCTTATCATTGTATCATCACTCGGCACTCTGAACACTCTCTCCAATATTTTCTTCAAGTATTTCTAACATGAAAATCTAAAGTCATATATTGCTGGGGCAATGAGTTAATCAATAAATTGCAACTAATTGATAATTGAAATAATCAGTAACTACTTTAGTAATCAAATTATTATCTTGTCTATACCCAGACTACAGAACACACCATGTGACTTTTTGTTCATCTGGGGGAAATTAAGTAAAAATCGTACATTTTCGAGATGTGGGCGATTTAATCAATTGATTAAAAAATAATCACTTGATCAATTGATTTTCAAAGTAATCGCAGCCTTAACACAAACTAGTGTATTGTTCTGCAAATTCTAACTTTGCTTCTGAAACCGTGCAGCCCTGGGGGTTTGCTGATTATCCCTGCCCCTCTGTGTTTGATAGGTAATCAATGGAGTTTCAGTCGCAGTCTGAAAAGAGAAATCGAATGTAGGCCAGTGTGTAACTGTGCTCGGCCACGCACTATCATTTTGTGAGGACGGGGCCGAAGGGCTCTGCCTTTAGTCATTATGTGTGAACTCTAACACAGTTTACGCCTGTTTGTTGCTGAAAACTGGACAGAAATAAAGGGTGTCACAAAACCACTCTCTCTTTTGAAAGCACAAAAACATTTCTAAAATGCCGTAGTTAATTGACCAATGTTTTTCCTGAAGTATACAAACCCTGGGATGTAGTGATAGTTTGTTTTAATCATATTCTTTATTATTCACAAGCGTCAGGGCGACGTCTCAGTATATTCACCAGAGGGTTGTATTCTGCTTGGGTGGATTTTGCCTTTGTGAGTTTGCTGGGCAGTGTTAGTCAACAGGACAGTTGCAGGATGTGTCTTCAGGCTATCGAAGAAAATAGAATACTGGTAACTAATATATCTTTGCTCTGTTTTGTTCCAGGGTTGTAACAGCCACAATGTCAACTATCAACACAGCCAACATCAACTTTAAGTGGGATCCAAAGAGCCTGGAAATCCGCACTCTAGCCGTGGAGAGGCTGCTGGAGCCTTTAGTCACGCAGGTGAACCAAATCTGTATAATGTGTGATAAGGAAGCATATCAGCTTTATATTAAATATTATTTTACAAGCAATGTGAGTCTAAAATGAGGTAGTAGATGGTCAATGTTCTCGCTTGCTATTGACTTTGTCTGTTCAAATGTTTATTCCATTTTATCTTCAAAGTCTCAGTTTGTACCTTTTTTTTGTTATCTATTGTTAAACTCTGTATTTGTGTCCCCGGGCTTTAGGTCACCACGTTGGTTAACTCCAGCAACAAAGGCCCATCCAACAAGAAGAAAGGGCGCTCCAAAAAGGCCCATGTTTTGGCTGCTTCGGTGGAAAGTGCCACAGAGAACTTTTTGGAGAAAGGAGAGAAGATTGCAAAGGAGAGCCAGTTTCTCAAAGATGAGCTCACCGCGGCTGTGGAAGATGTTCGCAAGCAAGGTATGAAAATACTCTTATTGCAGCCATGTCTCTGCTTCCCAGACTGTACTGAGTGCCTCTTAAGATTGGAGAAATCATAAATAACTTATAAGCTATGTACATATCATCTGCCTCTGTGGACGGCCTTAAAAAATAAATAAATTGCTTTGTGAATGACAGATTAGTTTCTTTTTAGATGTTTGGTCCTGTAATAGATTCATTCTAGCTGTGGGTAGACGTTTCGCATTCATTTGATGAATTAGGCTGCTGGTGTCTGGCGTTCTGTTGGGATCCAATTTAAGAATGCCTCGACCCTCAAGTGCATTGATTCTTTTTAGTGAAAGAGTAAGGGTGCTAAATTGTTATCTGTCCACTGTCTGTGTTCTCCTTGTGCTTATTATTATTGGCCGACTTCATTCTTAGTTTGAAGTACATAATACAAAATAAAGCTTTTAGCAGTTTTGGCACATTTTTCTATATTCATGATTTCATGATGACCTGGCTCACGTCAGATTGATCTGTGTCTCACTCTGAATTGATTTCTTCACATAAACCAATCTGGAAAGTCTCTCGCCGAAAGCTGTTGGGATGTAAAAAAAATACTTCACACTGATTGGTTGACGCGTCACAACAGCGGATGAAGCAGAAAAATAAAAAAAAATGTTAAATCAGAAAAGCAGTCAGAAAAGTCCCCTTTCTCGTCCACGAATGTATAAAGTGCCTCCCATGTGCATGTTTTTATAAAACAAAATGGTAATTTCTCCTAAAATAGGCTGAATAATCATGATCGGTTTTGCCCTAATTAAAATATAGTTACAAGGACTAATAATTATATAAAGAGAAGGGGGGGGGGTTGGAAACGGGGGCATGTTTTAAAATGTGTGACGTTTTCCCGCAAACTGCAACCATGTTCACAAAACAACTTCATTAAGTTGTATTAATGTATTTAGATTCGCGTTTTGTCAGATCGCATTCTTCTTCAAGCAAGACAGACCGAGATTTTGTGTATTTTTGCATGTTTTCAGTCCCTCTCACTGAGCAGTTAACTCGTGCTGTTTGAAAAAGGTCAGACATGTTATGTTTTCAATTGCTTCTGCTTTCGTACCGGTTTTTGGTTATTGACGCGTTCAGTGAAACTTGTTTGTTGTTTTTACATGGCATGTTGCTTTGGTAGCGCAATCAGATTTCTTCTTTGCCGCAACATGCCCAGTGAAGCATTCAGACCACACTTCCCTTTATTACTCCCACTTTTGTAAATCACTTCTTCCTGCGATGCATGTGGAGTTGATTTAGTCATCGTCTTGTTGATCATATCGAATTGTTTTCTCATCTTCATTAAAGTAGTCAAAATAATCATTGTTCAAGCTGGGACAAAATCATGTTGTTTTCAGCTGTGAGCTTACCAAAATGTAATTGTATTGTTTGTTCTCTGCAAAAGGAAATCGCAAGCCTAGGCTGGATGCTTGAAAGGTACATTGTGTGACTTTCTGTGTTGTTTCTGAGAAGATTGTTAGCAGTGTGCCAAACATACAAATGATGCGTTTAGTCCACAGTGATAACTAAATTGCTTCCATTTGTTTGTAGCCACTGGTTTGATTGATGCGAAAGCTGTTGAGATGTCACTGACTGTTCAAATATATTTAAAAAGCCCTCGATGTCGTGTCGATTGTAAGGGAATCTAAACACATACCTACTCAATTTCCAAATTCAATTTCATGCCTCCCACAAGAGTCGGAGTTCCATGGTCAAATCAGCTGCCAGTGGAATTACCATTTGTCTTACAATGGCAGGTTTTCATCATGTAACAAGTTTTCATTTATTCCTTTGTGTCACCGATGTCTGTCGCCGGTGTGACACACTGGAGGACACAGAGACCAGGGGAGCTTGTGGCTGCCGGACGACTGTTATCACCGGTGTCAGTGTGTGCACGCGCTTGCTCCACCTCCCCCCCCCCCCCCCCGGTGCCCGACGTGCGCGGAGCGGAGGTAGATGACATGTCAGCAGATAGCCCGCACACCGCTCCGGGCCCGGGGATTCACTGGAGTCGTGCGAAAGCTGCCACAGGGCTGGAATTCACTGAGCGTTGTTAGCTGGTGCCTGGGCCTGGCTGTCAGCAATGCCAAGCTGCTCAGTGGCACGTGCCTGGACTCATAATACAGCCATTGAGGAGGCTCGCACCGCGCCCCCTGGACAGAGCGCGCGCTTCCACCCAGCTGTGGCTCATCAGCGCTTTTTAAAGACAACACTGATCACAGCCATATCACTCGCTGTTAAATTGTAATAAAAAAAACTCCTTTTATCCATTTTGCTTGATGCCTGCTATCTACTGTTTTTCTAATCACAAGTGCGCACTCTTGGACCACTTCAGTGCGCTCTTGTCCTTGCTCTCGCCGCTGCCCTTCCTCCCGTCTGCGTCGCTGTTGTCCCTGCTGCTCGCCCGCCTCATTGTGTGATGCACATTTTAATCATTTCAACGTTCTTGTGGCGGGCCGCAGGTAAGCCTCAGATGGATGAGAGTTTATTAAAGGCGCGCTGATCGCTATCTGCCCCCTGAAAATGGCCTTATTGATTTAGTCTGCGGGGGGGGTAGCATTGTGTTTTTGAGTTGTGCGTGTTGTCGATCATTTTCACAAGCGGCTGCGGTGCGCTGCTGGCGACAGAATAAGCGTTAGATCTTTGTTTTGGCGATTGATTCGTGTAATTGTTATCCTGTTATGTTCTGTAAAGTGTAAGATTTGCACTGTTTTTACCAGCAAGCCATTACTCATCCACTAAAAAGGTTTTTGATTTGCTTTGTCAGAGAACACAAACTATTAAACCAGAACGTATTTTTTCATTTCAGTTCAAATTTATTGTCTCGAGACTTGTGAAATTGCTACATCATGCATTTAAACTCTATTTCGAATATTATGATTAACATTTTAATTTCGTTTCTTGACAATTTGACAAGGGTACTTCTCTAATTTAGTTTGGTAATGAAAAACTATCAGTTGCAGCCCCTACACAAGGCGGTCTTGCGAGGAGCCGTGTATTTCATTACATATAATATATTTTACGATGACAGTTGCTGCTGATGCGGCACCACAAAACGCCACAGGCACCTCTGCCTCACACTCAAAGCACTTTTTGGTCGATTTGACAGACTCCCTACATCACAGTTCAAACAAAATGGACCCACACTAACTCACTGTTTTTTTTGTTTTTTTGTTTTTCTTTTCCACAGTGATCCATGAATCAGGAAGCTTTGGAAGAAAGGCAAACATATTTAATTATTTTCATATTAATTCCTATTTAATCCTCTTAATATCTTACCTCTTACAAAACACTTTCTAGGGACAAGTTGTGTAATCAGCATTTGTTAAGCAAATGCATAAAGTGTTATTACTTGAGGTGTGCTAGGTACAGCCCGGGTCGTTTTGTGAGTCTAATTTTTAATAAAACAAAAGCTGCCTCTCTCAGCGTTTCTCACGTTGTCAAATTGGCCCCCGTGAGAATCTTTTTTGCAGGTTGCTATTTTACTGTCCCATCTCTGACATTACCATCCCCCTAAATGAATGATATCATCCCCTCAAACAGGAAGACTTATAGAATATTCATAATGCCCTTTCAATATTTGCTCTTCCTGCATTTTGCTAAACGCATCTAATTTAAGTGCACATCCTCCTTTTTTACACTAATAATGTGACTTGGCTGAACACATCTCATAACTAATCTATTTGAAGTGAAAATGAATCTTAAGTTTATTTACTTTCAGACTTGTTTTTGAGAACAGAAGGCCAAACGGGTTCAATAAACATTTGCTTTTTTTGAGTACACAAACGACACGAGGAGGAGTTATCTGTACCCTGGCAGGGAGTCAGTCAGCATTGCAGACAAAGATATTTATTCCGTTTTAAATTTGAGGTTAAATTTGGCCACGTTTCCCCCTGAAGTCAGCCATTTGCAGATTTACTGTGGTAGTGATAATATTGTGAGTCCACTGCGGTGTTTGATGGTCCTATCTGGACAAACCTGAAGGGCGTCGTTTGTCTGCGTCACGGCTCGTATATGAAGATGGACAGGGTATCATGGTCGCGAAATGGTTTACGTGGAACACAATCATCCCAGCAGCAGTGACCACAACAGAGCTAGAAATGGTGAATGATCATCCAGTGGTCGAGGCATGATTCTTCGGTCCGCGGTGACAGGAGATGGACTCAAAAGCTGGGCAAATGACAAATGTGGGCTTATTGTTGTTGCCTTGTATTTTTTATTTGTGTGTGTGTGTGTGTGTGTGTGCGCGCATGACTAAAATGAATGTTTCAATATTGGATTATATAGATTATCCCGCTGAAACGTGCCTCTTTAAATGTCTTGACATGGCACTCAAAAGCGACTGGATTGTAAAATTAACCACAAACTTTTTTCTTTTTTAAATTCCAAAATACTCTTGATCTCGAACAACCATTGCATTATTATTGTATCTCACTTCTGATTCTAAACTCATTTGTTTCCCTGTCGCTCTGTGCATGGTTGTAAACTCAGGGTTTATACTACGTTCCTTTTTTAAGTCATGTTGTTAAAACTTGCTCTCAACCAGGACTAAAACAAGCTATGGGCTAAAAGAATGAAATTATCACCAAGATCCTTTTTTTTTTATAAAGCTGTTCTCAACTATAAATCTTGGTCAATTAGACATGCCTTGTGCGTTGATTTAACTGACACAATGGGGGATTGTAACTGGCAAAAGCAGTCAAAATTATTAGGCTCTCAAGCAAAGGACTCTAAAGGACTACAGCCCCTCAATATTCTATTTATTGCTCTGAACAGAACTGTGGGAAATGAATCCTAACACATTTTGACATTGTTGCTGAATTAATGTATGCGTTGTTCTCATTTCTAGGAGATTCTATGAGGGTTGCTTCGGGCGAATTTGCAGAGGACCCTTGCTCTTCTGTCAAGAGGGGGAACATGGTCCGAGCGGCCAGGGCCCTTTTGTCCGCAGTCACACACTTGCTGGTGCTGGCCGACATGGCTGACGTCTACAGGCTGCTTCTGCAACTTAAACTGGTACGGTGAGCCTCATTTGAAAGCGATATCGCGCTTGTCTTGTTCATTTGTTGACATTTGCAATCGATCTTTTTCACGTGTTCCGTCCGCAGGTGGAAGAGAGCCTGGTTAAAGTGCGTAATGCCGGAACTGAGCAGGACCTTGGGATCCAGTACAAGGCTTTGAAGCCAGAGGTGGACAAGCTGAACGCGATGGCAGCCAAGAGACAGCAGGTAATGTAGGGACAAACCGCAAGGTCAGCCGGAAAAGCCACACGGTGAAGCCAAAGCTGACACGTCGACACAAAAATGGGCAGCAGAGCAATACAGAATTTAGTTTGATTTGTGCTTATGAACCTCGAGACCCTATGGCCACCACAGAACATGAATGGTAAAGCCCGATTCCAATTTGACCACTGTCTCTTTTCATTGCGGGTTCGTTTTTAGTTTTAAATACATTTCTTTTCTGAGTGCAAATTTCCCTGATGTGATAATGGCTGATTTTGTGTAGGATCTGCTTGTAATTTCCTTTTTTATTGTTCCGAAATATTCATGAGAATCACCCGTTTGAATCCGCTTTGAATTTCCTTTTTATTTTGTGGGCTGTTTTTGTTCTATTTAATAAATGGTGCTGCCGTCTCCCGTTCCCTTTATAATGTAACTGCGATCACATCTGAACCCCCGCACATTAAATCGCTAAGGCACATTCTAATGGGCTGATTATGAGCGTGCCGTGTTACCGCAGGGAACGGGAATAAATCTGGGTCATCTAAAACAAACTCTTGTCACACTTCCAGTCTTCACAAGGCCGTGACAGGCTCATTCTGAATTGAAGTACATTAGCCGCCGCCCCCTGTAAGTACACCGCTGTCGGCCTCACCCCTCGCTCACCCCTCGCTCACCCTGTTGCTCCACTCTTTTTCTCTCTGATCTGTCCCATTAGGAGCTGAAGGACGTGCAGCACAAGGACCAAATGGCGGCGGCTCGCGGGGTCCTGCAGAGGAACATCCCCATGCTGTACACCGCCTCCCGGGCCTGTCTCCAGCACCCCGACGTGGCCGCCTACAAGGCCAACCGCGACCTCATCTACAAGCAGCTGCAGCACGCCGTCTCGGGCATCTCCAACGCCGCCCAGGCCACCGCCTCCGAAGACTCTGCCCTCAACCAGCCAGCGGTGGGCGGCGAGCTGGCCATCGCAATCAACAACTTTGACGTGAGTTTAGCGATGAGTCGACTGCCCCCGCTCACCTGGGCAGTGGTCTTGATCTCTTACTTGTGACAGGTTTTGAAATGTTAAGTAGCATGAAATGGTTATCAACAAAAAAAGAGTCTGGGCACGGAATGACTAATGAGAAAGAAAATTAGAGGGCTCGGGGTCAAGATGTAAATCACGGGTGAGTTATGTGGACAAATTAGGGCAGTGCTTTGGGACGCGCCGAATGTTACCCTGAGTCACTTTTGCTGTAGCTGAAAGATGGACACGCTTTACAGAAACCGTGCTTAGGCATGGACCGAAATGATTTCCAGCAGATCTTTAATATTCATATGTGGCAATTTAGTTAATTTAAAAGATGACGGTATAGAAAAGTTTAAAGCTGTCAGTATTGTTGACACACAACACCATCACAATAACAGCAGGATAAAAGGTGCACCTAATCAGCCTAATGCTGCCTCGTGCGGTGAATGCAAAAATGATTACGCTCTAAAGTGACTTTACCTTCAGGTGGAGACGTTATATTTGTGATGCTGTTTGATTATATGACAATGCTAGTTCTGCCATTTTTCTTTCCAACTTATCAAAGTCCTATTTCCAAAGCTTTTACACAAACACTATATAATATACTATTTGTAGTTCAAAATATCATTTGTCACACTGAATAACCAATGATAACTTGATCTAGGCCTGTCATGATAATGACTGTATTGACTGATCTTTCAATAAATGAAAGTTGGAACAATATTTTTAGCGTCTCAAAATGTATTGTGCTTAAATTTTCCTAGCACTAAAGAAAAACTTGTCCTTAGTTTTTGTCTTTCATTGACGTTTGAGCTGTAGAGCAGGGCTTTCCAAACTGTTTTGAGCGATAAAATACTGAAACATTAAAATTGAATTTAATTGAATCCTGCTTTTTGGTCATAAAGCAGTTTCAATAGCGGCATTTATCGTGATCTCTTCTAACATTCTCTAATCATATTTCCTTCAAAATGTAATGACAGTTCTACGTTGACCAAGCCCGAATGTGTGTGTGTGTTTACAATAAAAAATATAAGGCTAAACCAGTGTTCCATTGTAGAAAAAGATTCAGTTGCAGTCATCTGGACCATTTTTGAAAAACAAGCCGTTTCTACTTTCATCCAAAAGTCATTCTCAATCCGTGGTTCTCCAGTTCTCAGACTAGATCTGCAGATTGAGAATGACTTTTGGATGAAAGTCACAACGGCTTGTTTTTCAATAACGCTGTCCAGATGACTACAACTGAATCTTTTTCTACAATAAGGCTAAACCAAAAGTTGTGGCATACGCCAAGACTTGACAAACTCAAGCGCGCCCTACTTTGGCGCCCAATGCCCAGTCATAATGCTTTTGCATTGGATAGGCCTGTCATGATACACTTTTTCAATAGACGATATATTGTCTCTGAAAATATCTCACAAATAAACCAAGGTCCAGTTTGATCAAATATCCTCCAATGTCCAGAAATTCACAGGGTCTTTTTGTATTTTTAAAAGTTGATTTGAGGCAGAATATAAAGCTGTCATGTGCTGAGGAGAATTCTTCTGTTGCGCTTATCCGAACATCACTCTCATCTTACCAAAAACTGAATGTTTTCACTTTATCGCAGGAGAGGAAGCTGCTGCACACGATCACCAGTATGCATCAAGCTCAAAACACACAAATAGCCACATGTGCACTCTAAATACGAGGCATTCTGTCAAAAGAGAGAGAAGTGAGTGAGTCACAGCAGGGATGTGCACACGCTCCCCTCACTGCTCAAAATAAGCAGCAAACTTATGTTGCAAAGCGGTCAGCGTGTGCACCACTTCTTTATTTAGTCAGATAATAACAGACACCAGACCAGGACTGATCTCATGCGCTGTGCGGACCCACGGGGGGCGGGCGGCACTAGGACTACTCTGGGAAGTTTGTCAGAGCCCAACACAGGCACACATTTATCGAGTTTCAAAATGCCATTGTGTTTTTTTTTTTTTTTTCGAACGATTTTTTTTTTTTTTTCGAACGATGAGTCTATATGGCAGTTGTTGTGACAGGCCGAGCATTGGATTTCTATAGCCCTTTTTTGTACACAAAGACGCTTTAGCTTGCATTACGTATTCACACCATACTTCACAAAGTAAGAACCACTAATCTGTCTTCCGAGTTGTATCAAACTTTGAGAAACGTGGCCTATTCATAACTGTCATGACTGCGTTTGTGTTAGTTTAATTAGAGGTATAGCTGCCCTGCACATTAGCACACAGCCTTATGAATAAACATGGAGGACTGTATGGCTCTGGCTGATCAGATGTTAATCTGATTTATTACGACACGAAGAGCACCCTCCCACTGACTGTTTGTTTGTCTTTCCAGACCAGCTCCTTCCTCATCCGCGGCTTCAAGAGCATGGCAAAATTAGCAAATGAGTCAACCCCCTCGCAATTCACTCCCTCTCGCCCTCCCTCCCTCTCGCTCTTTCTCTTTTCTCTCGGTCTCCCTTCGTCTATCGCGCTCTTGTTGCCATGGCGATACAACACGCAAGCAGAGGAGGTCAGATGAGAAGGAAAGGGTAGTGGAGGTGGCCGCGCTAGACGACAGCACGCCTAATAAACCTCGCTTCCCGATTTGGAATTGTATATTTAGAGAAGGATGAAGGCCTCAAAGTGTTTTGTCAAAAGGGGAAGTTGAATTTGCCTCGAAGCCACCAGACTCGTAGTGGCACCTTAACCCTCTGCGTTATGTCGACAGCATGCCAACTACTCCCCCCTCAGCAGGCGTCATGTCAAGGCATACGTTTGAGTGTCGCCCTGTCACAGGAAGGTGCATCGAGTCACGCTTAATAGCTTCGAAGTATTGTTGAAACTGAGACTATTTTGAAAAGGTAAATTGCATATTCATAGACTGACTAATCAGCTAATCAAGACCTTCTGTAGCTTCATTTTACTTGCATGGCCAAATAATTTGATGGCTAAAAATATAGTTAGGGAAAAAAGTATACTTTAGAAATGAGTGTGAGCTCAAGTTACTACTTTTCTTTTTGGACAAATTCCCACGTAGTACTTCCTTTTAAACTTAAAGAGGTCTTAATAATTGAGCTTTTATTGAGCCTGTCAAATTGTTTTTGGCAATGATCTGCGGTTAGGACAGTAGTGTAACAAGAGGTCTTTATTATTATTATTATTATTAGTTTTTTTTTAACTTTGTTTGTAATTTCATATCTGGCTCCCCCCCAGAAACAAATCATTGTGGACCCCCTGGCGTTCAGTGAGGATCGGTTCCGTCCCTCTCTGGAGGAGCGGCTCGAGAGCATAATCAGCGGAGCAGCGCTGATGGCCGACTCCTCGTGCACCCGGGACGACCGCAGGGAGCGCATCGTGGCTGAGTGCAACTCGGTGCGCCAGGCTCTGCAGGATCTGCTCACCGAGTACATGGGCAATGTAAGTGTCACCGCCGCCTTTACTGTCCCCCTTGTCCCCCGCTTCAGTCTGCCTTTAGTCACTTAGTCCAGTAATCGGTCAGTGCCGTTTTTAGTCTACCATTATTTCATTTCAGATTTAGAATGATTTATTTGGACAACAGCAGAAATGACAAGGCTTGGAATGAGTTGGTGAATCCTGAATCTGCCTTGATACTTTCCTCTCTATAAATGGTGCAGTTATCCCGGGTCAGATGCATGTCACGACCCCGTCCCCTTTTTAGTCAGCTCATCGATCGGCAGCACATATGTTTACGCAGCTTTTGAGCATTAGTAATTAATTTGACATGTCGAAGGGTAAAAGTAACCTGCAGAATTCTAAGTCAAGTTAATCATATCTATTTTTTTCTTCGTAGCTTTATTTGCCCTGGTGGGAAACTTTTCTTTTTCTGTAACCTCTGTGGACTGTACAGGGTTAAATATGTAACATCTATTGCTTCTTTTATGTATACGACCATGTTTTAAGAAATCTCTTTCATTGGGCCATTTATTGCAGCTCAAACATTTTTATTGTGACAGGCCCGCACTGTTCCCAACTTTATATTCTCTTTCCTATTGCCACCTTAATCTCAATTTGCACCGCCCCGTATTCCACACACAAACGCGTCCGTTAGACTTTCACATTTAAGGTGATGGACCACAGCCTTTAAGATTCAATGTATAGTTTGTTAGTCACAGACAATGTTACAAATGAATAAGAAACGGAACAATGAGTACTAGAGCACAAATACGTCTGAGGAGCCACACTGGGAAAGTTAATTGCCTATGTGACTGCTAAGCTCTCTCAGGCTGATTGAATGTGTTTTTTATTATAGCAGGAGTAGGCCCTTTTTATTTTCAACTGCGCAGATTGATGTGGTCCACTGGAGAGCCTTTGTCTGCTGGGATTTCATAAATTGGATGACAGTGTTGCCACTGCACAACTTTGCTCGAATGACATGACCAGGTGGTAATGGCTTTTAAAATATGCTGTGACTTTCATTGTCTGTCCCTGTTCAGTGGTAATTTTGACCCGATATTCTCAGGTCTACTAATACTTCAAGCTTCTATCTGTGACATTATTCCAACAGCACAATATTTAAAGAAACCTAAGATTTTGGTTTTAAATTTCATAAACTTGACCAGTCTGTGTCCCCAGATATATGAGAAACATTTTCAAATCTGATGAAAAAATGTAATGCTGAGTTGTTCTGGCATACACTTTGGACATGATGTCCACATTGTTTCTGTTATTGGTGTCTTGGTTCATGATTCGCCAATCAGAAAGCAGAATGAGCCTCACATGGGTCTCTCGTTTGGGTTGCCAGTTCCTCCACTTAAACCCTGTTGATTCAAACCTACCTCAGCCGAGCACCTGCAGACAATCGCTGTGTTGGTGCCGCCTGTGAAAAACGTGGATGCGTCTCTTCTGCAGGTTAAGGCTCTGACAACTCGGGTTCAGTTGTGATTGTAGTTTCCTTTTTTAAAGCAATAAGAGTTAAATTTAGACAAAATCCAAACTTTGAGTCTCCACTTCACTGTGGCTTTTTCTTTTTCGCTTGACACATTGAATGATTTATAAATAAATCTAATATTTAGTGTCACTGCTTTCCTGGTAATTATTTGATGTCCCCAGTTCTTTTTATTACTTTGCCATCCAACAACTGCTACTTTCACCTCTTTCTGTTCTGTATGCAGGCGGTGTTTCTGAGCAAGCGACTGCTCAAATGAATTGTATTAATGTCTTATTTATGACCACCTCTGATCCAGAACTGCATCACTTTTCCTCTTTTCTCACACTCTGCAGAGTTACTACACTTCTTTCCAGTTGGTCTGTGCAGCCAATTGGCTTGTCAGTAGCCCAAGCTTATTATTTAGAGGACAATCTGAAAATGCCTTGCCAATATCATATTGATATATTTTGGCATTTGATAAACAGCACTATTTTACGGCAGTCACCTTAACTGTTGGCCAGCACTGCAGCTGTATTAGGCTGTGGGAGCTGCTTCAATCTTTAATTCTTTTCAGAACAGTCAGTGGTTTCTGAAAGTGCTTACTTGGTGTTTTGTTATTTAAATAAAAGCATGACTTGAAATTCAATTGGGTCATTATTGTATATTCTAGTAGAAGATATTAGTTCCTCCTGAAGAATTACCCACCGCAGAGTCAGATGTCACCTAAGTTTATTTGTTCTACTCCCTGTTGTGGCCATGCTCAGGTTATTGCTCATCCGGGGCACTGCCGCATTATTCTAAAGTCTGCACGTGTCATGCAGGCTTCCCTGGTCTTCTTCAGAACCGGTTTTCTACCTGACTGGGCTTTTCCAGACCGCTCTTACCATCGGCAGATACTTGGAGCATATTTCACCAGCACTCTGATGGGGAAGCAATTATTGTGAGAATCTGTCTGGTAGAAGCATAGAAATGTACCCTTTTTAATTGTCTACCTTTCAAATATATGAATTGATATACACGTGAATGTTTAACAATCACATTTGCTTTAATCACTTGTTTTTGGTCTGTCTAAACTCAAAAGAAATGAGTCATGTCTATTAATGCCCAGTGCTGTCTCAGATTGACGTACAAGTGTTTACAGAATTGGGTTCCCTCGACGGGGTGAAGTCACGTTGCTTTGACATATTAAGCCACTGACATTTAAGGAGTGATGCATTATCACTTTGGTTTTGAAGAAAAGGGCAACTTGACTACTGTGTCGGCCTCTTCTACTCCATAAAAACAAGAGGGCTATTATACAAATTTTAAACCACATTTCACCTTTTACGCCTTAGATAATTTGCTAACTGTAATTTTAAAGTGACTGACTTGGCTAAACACTGTGATCTGTGGCTGTCCATGTGTTAACTAAACCGTATTGTGTGCGCTATTATTCTCCGACATCTGATGAGGGAAGATTATGTTAATGAATAAGCTTTTGATGCGTTTGAGGAGAAGCAAAAGGTTCAAAGGGGATAAACCTAATTTGAGACCAGCGCAAAAGCAGTTCAATTTATCTAGTTGTAATCTCATCTAAATGCATAATTAAAACAAATTACTCTCCACACAATGTAACACAGAAAGATTTAGTGTCCCCTAGGCCTTCCCTATATTTACAGCCTCCATAAAACACTGTCAGTGAGAGCCAGTCAGGCCTTGTTCAGACAAGGACCCGGATCTTCTCTGCAATTTTGGAATTGTTTCTGATTGAGTTTTGCCAGCAGCTGGATGTATAGTTCACCACTGCGGACTGACCAATTAGAGTTTAGAACGCAAAAGTGAAGAAAATGTAATGTAATCCGTTTGAGGAGCCGTGTGGTGCACATTCAAAGTGTGTTCATCAGTAATTTTCAATCCAATTGCTGCTGAATTTGAGTCATGAAACGTCGTTTCTCGGCTCATGGCATGTTTTCAATGTATGTATGGACCAGTTAATGATTATTCGATTTACTAATACATTTGACTATTACTCCTGTGATCGATTAGTTGATTTAACTTGTTGCAGCCCTAATGTTGTAAGAAACACAGCTGCTCCTCTACTTTGTATCACTCACTAAAAATAAGATAAATACTAAAATGTATATTCTTTAGTTATGCCCTCCAGATCATGACATCATTTTACCTAAAAATTAATTTGTAGATTGGTGATAATTGGCAAATTAATATTCCTTTTTTTTTTTTTTTTTTTTTTTTGAAGTCAATCCAACAAAATGTTTTCAAACATGCCTGTTAAACATATGTATGGATTATTATCAGAAAATATGACATGTCTGTCAAAATTAATCTGCAGATGTATCACCTTTTTTTTAATATATATGCTTATTTGAATAAGAGATTGTCCGATATGATTTTTTTGAACTGATATTTGTCTTGCCGTTGTGGCTGCTACGGATACAATAGATTTTTGTTATAGTGAAGTTTACAAATTCACTTTTCCCTTTTTTAATAAAAAATAATTTCATTCATTTATCTGGGATATAAACTCATCTGTTGCATGATTGTGTCATTCTGCAGTCACCGATACAGATGTCTGGGAAAACCCTCTGATAACCCATATAGCGTTCCTATTTATAATTTTTTTTTTTTTTAAGCTCTTTATCTAGCATTTTTACTATAAATGAGATGATCAATAATCCAATTTTGCATATCTTCTCAATTTCTATATCATGTTTTGCACCTCTACTTTGTAGTGTTTTTGAAATGGCTTAATGGATCAACATATTTAGAGTATATTCATAAAGTTCAACATGATTATTACTTTTGAATGTATGCATGTAAGTTCTGGTTGGGCCTGCCTGACACTAAATGTTACACGTGAATGAGCCAATTTGAATATAACACTTTTACATTTTTAGTGCTTAATCGTGCCTATAGACAGTTATACACCCTGCTGAGGTTGAAGCTGCTAGACTGTGCCGCTCGGGGTTAAATAAAGTTGAATAAGCGGCTGTGCCTGAACTTTTTACCCATCGCCAACATTAAACATTTATTCTTAGGCAAATGTTCACAAAGCCTTATCTCACTTGGTCCTGCCAACGTCGACATTGCTCAGTGTAACGATTTACCTCAGCTGTTAAATGACAAACTTCCTCTACACGTCGGAACATGACGGAGCCATTTTCTCAGTGTTAGTTATTGACGCCATCAAGTTGCTACGGACCTCGGAAGAGGGGAAAAAAAACTGTTGCACCGGTAGTTGTAGAAAAAGAAATCACAACTATTTTTAGAGATGACATTGTTTAGAAATAATGCCCTTCATTGGATGTTTTTCCATATATTTCTATTTGTTAAATGTTTAGCCATGATTTGTGTGCACTTTCTGGGTTGAAGACACCAATAGTGGACTGGCCATCTGGAATGTTGGGAGTGCTCCCATTTGGCTGTTTTACAACTGGGAACAATGCATCAAAAGAAAATGCTAAATAACTTTAAACACAGCCGAACGGCAGGAATATATTGCTAGAACATCATCTATTGGCCCAGGCGCTGTTAAGTACTACATCAAGTAGATAGAGCTGTCAGGTACAAGTATAACAAAGTATACCAATTCATTTTGTTCATACAAGCATTTTCACTCAAGGCTTATTGGAACAATCTCAAGTTTTTCTAATGACTTTAGAACTTGGCTGACAAGTCAGCACTCTTGTCTATTTGGTAAAATTGGGTAGTACCCACTTTATATTATGCTTCGCCTTTAGAAATAATTATGCTAAAAAATCCAATTTGCAAAACTTTGCTAATGTTATTGGCAAAACATTTTCCATTCTGTTTTATACAGTTTCAAAAAGACTACTTAATGACTTTATATGCTGCCCATTTAGAAACTTTGCTCAAGTCATTGACAAACATATTTCGTACACACACAAATATTAATCAGCTGACTTGATCGTTTTTTTTTTATGTAAAAGCGTGAAAATATTCCCTCATGTGGTGGGCAATAAATACGTTAGAATTGTGTTTTTACTTTGAGTCTCGATCAATGTGTGCATCCTAGTAAGCATTTTCCATATTTATCGTTGGCCCTTGTAATGAGTATCTAAAGTATAAAGTAAGTGCTGAGTCCTTGAACCCAGCGGTCTACTAAACCCACCTCTCCCACCTGGGCCCCCTGCACCTTAATTACTAAAGCAGATTTTCTGTGGCACTCATCAAAAAAGAGCTGGTAAGATTAAAACACTTCCCAGTACGATCTCCGTCTCTTTTGATGCGTTTGCATCCTTGGAAAGGCTTGTTTGACACATGCAGGTTTTGACAGAATTAGTTTATATTCTATGTATTACTACATTTTAAATCCCTTTTTACATCCAGCAGAGTGAAGTAAGCAAGTTACATTTCTGCAAATACAAGTTACAATTGGACATTTACAGTCTGAATACGTAATCCTATTTCAACATACCGATACTACAGTATCGAGTTCAAAACCTTAACCTGACATCATTTGTTGATGCGTGATATTAAAATGACTTTAATGAAAGGCCAACTTTTATCAATAATGGAGCATTACGAGATTGTAGTCATCAAGTCATCACATACCAGCTTTATCATTTTTATTTTTGTATTCGTTTTCCTCAATATCCATTATAAATTGAAGCTGATTGGCAGATATAGCCTATTAAAAATGCATCACTTGTTGTATTCCCAGTCTCAATTTAGGTTATTTTTAAAACAAACATACCGAAAAATATATAATCACTTGTACTTTATGATGAAGGTTTGCGATCTCCATTTAGAAAACCATTTGTATGCTGTAACAGATTTATTTAAAAATATATATGATATCTAGGGCTTTTTTCTTTTTTTACTTTGGCACATCTTATTCACTTTACACATATGAAATTGTACATTTACAATAGAAAAGGAAAGGGGGGAAGAGAAAAGCAGTCATTTTGTTCAAAGAGCTTGTGAAAGATTAAGGGGTTGCTTCACTTTTTTTGTTTTATTTTGTTGGCAGGACAAAAAGTTAGAGCAAGAGGGTGACAAGAAGAAACAAAACGGTTTACAAAGAGCCAGAGTGCAAAGGGTGCATAATTCTACAAATTCAGTGAAATTTCTGATATCACTTAGTACAAGTTTAGACAGCGAGATGTCAAATGGTGGACAACGTCAAAGAAATGTTACACACATCCCCTGCTGTTAAGTCTTAAGTCTCTACAAAGTTGGGTTTAAGTCATTAAAAAATTCAAACTGAAGAGGTTGTTGACTTTGTAACATTATATAATGCACTATTGAAATTTTTGGTTTACACACATGTTGCCATAAGTTGAAGATTCCTAAGAGCATGATCTGAAATACACAAGCATTACGGTCTTAAGCTGAATTCATAGTAATGGCACCAGGCTAATCCCTCTTACTTTTTGAACCGAAACATCCTGCTTAGTCACTCATTCTTTGATTTATTTTGCACAGTCACTGTTAGATGTCATTTGACTCATGATTTAATTATTTGTGTCGTCTAAACTTGGATGCAGCCTGTAAGTACTTGCGTCTCCATTACACTGCTTGGCCAAAAGATGCTCTTTTAGGAGACAAGGACATTAGCCAATCGTCCCATCACTTAGCCTCAATCTCTGTTCACCCTGCCCCCACCACCAAAGTGAACACAAAGCAGTGCGGGGCTGCGGCAGCAGCAGCTTTAGTCTGATGGTAATGCACATCCTCTCCCTGCTGCATACCAATGTGTCCTGACCCAGGCTCGCTGTGCGCTTATCGCTGGATCTCCAGTTGCTCTGGGGTATTGACCGCAGTTTAACTTGACACGTGTGGCTGTCAGTAAAAATCTGATGTGTATTTTCTGTTATCCCATTTACTTGTTGTAAACAGCACCTGAAGTTTACTTGGAGAAATAAACACAACAAATGTCCTTGGTTTTTTTTTTTCCTTTTAGAGTGGTCTGACACATGAATACCACTGAAACAGTTGAGTCACTGAACAAACTAAATGTTGCTGGGTCACTGGTGTGGCTGACAGAATATTAGATTCTTTTTGCCACATCTTAATTGGTTCAATCTTGAGCCTGTCACTCCTGATTAGTTTGAGGAGTAAAAAAGCTAGGCCACTGGAACAATTTTATTTCCAGAGTGAAATGGCCCCCTCTCTGCACCATTCATGACTCATTGTCCTACTATCACAATACAAAACATTTCTCTTAATCAAATGATGTCAAATGGGTCTCTGTGTGGCACTTCAGGAGTTGTAAAACCCATAGATGACAACTCGTATACTCTGGTGTCCAATATATGGAAGACGCCCGTCTGTTTTCACTTGGCAGTAAAAGTGACATTACTAGTAATGGAGTAGCAGCTCCTTTTTGTTTCCAGTATATCCTTCTAGATTTGTTTTTAGTTAATGATGTTCTAGCCACATTTTTTGTCCTTTTTTAAAAAACATTTTTTTTTTAGCATAATGACATGTTTTCCAGATAGAACTCAGAATAGAGTTTGGTAATAATGGTCTTTAATGTATCATAGGATCCCCAAAACAGTGAAACTACAAAGCAAAAACATTGTGATAAAGTTGTCCAATTCAACCGCCTCTGTGATTAAGTGATGGGCTTACACTCACTGTGGTGCAGTTAAAAACAGGAGTTCAAAATTCACTTGAAAAGAAAAAAATGTACATCACATTTCTCCACTGAATGTATCCTGTTAGCTTTGGACCTTTTGGCCCAAATATTTTCTGTGCTGCAGAATATAGAGACAGTGTGGAGACAAATCTCACAGTTTACAATTTTCTTGTTTAAAATGATTGCCCCTGCCTTAAACAACCTTGCATTCATATAAAAATAAATTTGTGACTATCTCTACATCATCCCTATTCTGTCAAACCACCCTCAGTCATTGTAGCATTAAAATGTTCTTTTTCTTAAATCTCACTTGTAGAAATTAATCTTTTTACAGAAATTGAAAAAGAAAACCATAAAAGCAAACCCTGTATCATCTGAAATGGTTGAATGACAAACCATATGCTTTAGGAATAAATAAGTTTATACTTCACACTCTTTGTAAGGCAGTTGCTGACATTTGCACTGCCCATAGCCATTGATGATGACAAGTGCCCCCTCCTCGTGGCTAGGCTCATACTCATTATATGGCACCTGCGTGGCTAGGTCTGCCATTGGTTGCCTTTGCTGGGTCCTCATTTGTCTGCGGTTTTGGATGGCCGAACAGTGGCGTATCCGGCGCAGGGTAGGGGGGCAGCACTTCCGTGAGATATACACAACGAAAATGATGAAAAAGAATGAAAAGAGCAGGGCCATAGTTCCAATGATAACCCTATGAGTCATAACAGTATTGTCCATAGCCGAGAAGTCATCTGTTACAGCTGCCTCTTCCAATGTAGCGGTTGTTGCTTGAGCAGTGCGTGGTGTTGGTGTTGTAAATTTTGTGGTTGTGGCTGTGGAAAAGCTCACATATTCCTCTGCATAGTCCTGCGTTGGGGTCTGCTGCATAATTCCAAACAAAGAGCTTGTGATTTCGGCAGCTGTAGTAGCATCTGTGGTCGTGCTTGTGGTTTGAACAACCGGAGCTGAAAAATTCTGACAAAGCTGGAATCCATATACGGCATCAAGTATCTCTTCTCCCTGGGCGTACTCGGGACTATGGCAGAGAATTGAATGTTCCCACCTTCCCCTAAAGGTGCTTAGCCAAGTGGCCAGAGAGCAAATCCTTTTGGTACATTCCCAAAGGTTGCTGGACAGCCCGATAGTACCTAGAGACTGCCACATATCCAAGACTTGTGGATCCAGGCTGCTTAGTTTGTTGTTATCCAGCAGTAAAATCTTCAAATTTGGCAGCGTTTGAAACACATCAGGTGTCAGGACTCTGATCTCATTTCCTGTGAGGTCCAACTTTTCTAAAGTAGTCCAGGTCCACTCCATGCCACATGTCACATTGTTGATCTTATTCCATTGCAGATATAGAAACTGTAGGGCAACAAGGCGAGGGAAATGGGCCAAGTTAATCTTGGTCAGTTGATTATGCTCCAAGTGGAGCTCTTTAAGTTTAATGAGCCCTGCAAATCCATTCCGGGCCAAACTCCGTAGACGGTTGCTGCTGAGACCCAGATATTCCAGGCTGCGACAGTCCCAGAAAGCCCGGACAGGGGTGGTGCGAAGCAGATTGGAGCGAAGATGGAGTATCTGAAGCTTCCTCAGACCATGGAACAGTTCCGGCTCAAGGGAAGTCATCTGGTTAAAAGACAGGTCCAGGATTTGCAGGTTGATGAGGTGGATGAAGGTTGTGTTGGGCAACTTGGTGATTCGATTGGAGCTCAGGTTGAGGTCCTTTAGCTTGTACAGCCCTTGAAATGCGTCTTCTTGTACGGTGGTGATCTGGTTGTGGTCTAGATGGAGCCACGTGAGCTGGCTGAAGCCGTAAAACTGGTCGGGGCTGAGCTCGGTGATGCTGTTGTGGCGCAGGGACAGCCCCAGGGCACCCTTGTCCACACCATCTGGGGGGGCCTGGAGCCCCTGGGTGTCGCAGTAGAACTGCAGGTCTTCACAGCGGCATTTCTGAGGGCAGGTTGTGCATGTTGCAGGAGGCAGCAGGCACACGAGGAGCATGCTGATCACACACGCGCACACAGCCGCTGGTGCTGGTCCCACCAATGGCCACCTTGAATGGAAACCTGGGTGGGTTGAAAGATAAGAAAATGAACTATGGGGCGGGAAAGCTAATCTCTGCAGAGAACTTATTACTTATTCATGGTGACGATCCGGCTTTCTCTGTGCTTTCATTTTTATCCCCCTATGCACACATTGGCTTTGGTACAACATGGGCAACTTTCATGTTACATGTGAACATAGGTTCTTTGAGCTATGGCTTTCATGTACTTCACAAGAACAACTAATTATTTTTAGGCTACAATGTATATCAAAATGTTTTTTAATGTCAGACTTGGGCTTAGAGGCTGTTTTTAATAATGGCTCTTCTCAATTCAAGCTCTGTCTTTGCGTCTGAATGCAGCCTCGGCCAGCATTGTCCAAATTTGTCATTTATCTGAATTCTTTCGAAGTTGCCTTTTCATTTATGGGTTTAAAACATGTAAAGTTTAAAATAAGATAATATTTAATCAAAGACGTCTGGCTTAAGTTTTCCATCCATTGAAGTCCTGGCAAAATTGTAACTTGTGGTGGAGGTAAAATGAAGGACAGTTGCAGTAAATGGACAAGGCTGAGGAGCTTTTAGTGCTTAGCCTCCCTCTCCCTTACTTGCATATCCTATTCATGACCAGACGTGCAATATAAAAGGGGCTAACTTACCCATTCTTTTGTGCACATCGGAGGCTGCATTCAACTGTCCTTTTCCGCAGACTGTTGGAGCAACCAGATGGAAGAAGAATCCAAAGGGGAAAACCCCTTTTGATTTAGCACACAAGGAATCAGCCTTTTTGGAAATAAAGCAATTCGGAGCCCACACAACTGAAACAAAATGTGAAATTCCATGTCCCAAGCTTTTAAATCCTGGTGTTTGTGCCCATTTAAATTCCAAGTTCAAAATGTCCACTCTTCATTTTCCCCCTTGGCAAAATCCTTCAGATGTATATTTCTGTATTTTCTCAAGTTAATCAGTTGCGTCCAAAATGACTCCGGTGATCAGGCGCCCCCCTCCTGCTGCTCCTTCTCCTCCTCTTATTTGTTTCCCCTCTGCCGCGTTGCCCGTCACCTCCGATGGTTAATTGGAGTCGAAGCGTTCCCCCCTCGTCTGCCGCGGTCCTCAAAGCCCTAACTTGTTGATGGCAAGCAGGCGCGGTGCTCTCGATGCCGGTGGAGAGAGACTCAGCATAGCCTCTGCAGAGCTGTGAGCGGAGCCCGTCTGCTAGCGAAGACGCAGGGAGAGGGAAAAAAGCCGAGCGGGGAGTCAGGGATGTTATTCTGTGCTTTTTGTTGCAGCCACTCAGTGCTACAGAGTGGTGGCAGCCTGGCGTCGATCATCACTACCATTTCTCTCTCTCCTTCGCTCTCCCACACAAACAGCCGGCCGCTCGCTCCATGCCTCAGTCACTTGCTTTTTGTCTCATACGCACTACTTGTGTGCACCTCCAGTGTTCTTTTCTTTCCCCCCCTCCCCCTAAAGCTCGTCACCATCAGAATATTGATAACTTGAATGTGTTGCGGCAGCTCGCCAGTGAAATTAACCACTGCTGGAAATCTTGAATCCAGCCTTGTTTTGTGCCTTTTTTATAGGAATGTACACAGCACACAAATAAAGAAACATTATCAAGCAAATATGTTTCAAAGCAAGCATTTCTAGAAAAGGCAGGAGAAAGGGGTGGTCTGCTTGTATCTGGGCAGAAGTATGGGGCAGCATAGGGTGTCTTTTATTCATAATTTAAATATTCTGAGTGCCTTGCTTTAATGTTTGAGCAATGGCATGTGATATATGGCCAGCTGCTTTGGGATCAAATTAAACTTTGAACATGCAAAAGTGTAAAACATTGAGCTATAAATATTGAATTGAATGCAGGTCTTTTTTAATCATCTAGAAAACAAATGGTGATCTCTTAACCCTGAACTGACTCTGGCAACTAATACAGATGGGCAGTTTCCACACAAAAGGGTATTGTACTATGTGACGTTTTGTGTTTTTGTGATATGATTTTGGCGTTTGGTTTTGAAAAGCAATTTGTGTGTTATTTGCCAAAATGACAGATTTGATATTCTTTTCCAAGAGAGAACAGTGTTAAACAAACCACACTCTGCCACTGTAGCTGTAGTTGCATGTGCCACATATTCACTGAGCTGAAAAGAAGCCTTCATAAAATGGTCATTACTACTTAATGTTATTATATAATTCCGTGGTTTTTCGACATATCCTGCCTCAGGCTTTGACATCCTCCTACCTGACCGGCATACGGCTGTCAGTCGGCACATTTATTGTGCTAGACTACATCTCCCTCTGGGATTCCTATGCAGAATGTGTGAGGAAAAACAAGGGTAAAGATGCTCAAATCTCTAAGGCATGATGGATACCCCGCAGGTTTGCTGTTTCTGCATTTCAAATTACAGCTGTGCGAGACAGGATGTTTTTTAAAAATGCAGGATTCTGGTTGAAACTTTCAAATGAATGTACTTGCTAAAAAGGTCTTTGAACACATGTGCACATTTTCTGTTGATACATTTTCACGAGGACTTGTTTCAGTGGAACCAGGATGCTCCTTAATCTGTCCTGAAAGAGATGGATAGAGACTCACTTCATAAGAATCATAAAGATGCTGCAGAGAAACTGCCTCCATAATAAGCACCTGAAGAAGTGCTTTGGAAGCCTTTAGCGTGGAAATGAAATATTGGCCAAGCATGAATGAAATAGGATTGAAAAGTAGGGGCAGAGCGCTGTAAAGCCCTACCACAGCAGAGCCTCCAGCCGGCACAAAATCATAGGAGATTAGTGCTGTTGAAGCCCCATGGCCCCTGACTATGCACACAGCCCCCAATGGACAAGGGCCGGTGGGGGATGGTGCGGGTCAATGCTGCCACCACGCCGTGTTGTGCTGGGGTTGATATGAGCCCGCTAAAGTTGACAGACAGCCTTCAGTGCCAGTGCCCTTTTTCTCGTGGCTGTCCTCGGTGGCTCTAATTTCCCAGCGATTACCCTGCTGTGTATCTGGGCGCCTCTCTCCGCCGCCCTCCATCTCCTCAGCCTCCTGAAAGTTTTAGTTATTCACTCTACGCTCCAACAGTTAGCACAATGTGACTGAACATCTCTGTGCTCTCAGCGGGAAACTGTGGTCGGGGCTTTGAGTATTGCTCATGTGTGCGTTAGCTGTGCCACTACTGCCAGTGATGTTACCGTGATACTGTACATAATTTACATGGCTATCTCATCATGAACGGCAACCATTTCATTTTCTAGCATTCATTAGAGCACAACATAAAAATCACTAGAAACTGTATCCTTGATGTGTTGTGAACCATGATGCAACGTGCTGTAGTATTTTTGTTCAACAAGCTGTATACAATGATAGAAGTAAGAGCTGTGCTGAGATGAATGTTCACCGTTTGTAATCACTGTTTGCTTAATTCATTAAAAGGGTATGTTGTTCCAAATTGGTAGCAGAGATGAAATGCAAATCATGCGTTTTACACCAAAAGCAGCTGTGCCTTTTTGCCGTCTGTCGCTCTTCTTATGTTCGAGTCTTTTAGTTTGATCTTTAGTGTAGGCTTTTGTCATTCCAAAAGAGCTGCATAGATTTCGGTTAAGACTCTTGCTTTTCAATGTCGCAATTTTAACTTTGCTTTTATGTCACAAAAATAAGACCCAACTGTCTATTTCTCACACTTATACACCTAAATAATATGTATAATTTAGGGCTCATATGAATACTCTTGACATTTGATTTTTCTATATTTTAGGCTGGAAGAAAGGACAAAAGTGATGCTCTGAACACTGCCATTGACCGGATGACCAAGAAGACCAGAGACCTGCGCAGACAGGTTTGTTTTTGCGATGAGGGTTTCATAGTCGGGGGGGGGGGGGGGGTTTAAAAAAAACTTAAAACAAAAACGGCAAGTTCAAACTCTGTTCTAACTTCACAGCTGCGCAAAGCTGTAATGGACCATGTTTCTGACTCTTTCCTGGAGACCAACGTTCCCCTTCTGGTCCTCATCGAAGCTGCCAAGAATGGAAATGAGAAGAAGTGAAGGAGTATGCTCATGTGTTTCGGGAGCATGCTAACAAGCTGATCGAAGTAACTGTCAATGTGAATCCTAATCATCCAGGGTTAGCTTTGTACAGATGCTTCTTTCATCAGAGACAGCATATCGTCTGTCTTTTCATAACAAGCAGGATTTGCTTATTTAGTCATATTAATAGGTTTTATTTGTGGTGTTAAAATGCACGAATAATGGCAATTATGATGTCAAAGTAAATGTTTTTCAGATAACTTTTATCCAATAATTAGAAGTCTAAAATACATTGATTAAGCCTCTTTTCCTCTTGAGGGCCCCCTGCCCCAGCCACACAGAACAGACCCCAAGCCAGAGGCGGAGAATTACTGTCCATGTGTGTGCTTCTTTTACACTTTGGAAGAAAAAATTTGAACAAAACTCTTTTTCCCAGCCCTACAGCATGGGAAAGGGCCTGAAGGCTCCTCACATTAAACCTAACAAGTAATTTAAACGTTTTCACCGATGAATGTATGCAAACATGAGGCAGCCATGCATTTGCGCAGAATAGGTTTGACATGAGTGCACGCTTACAAAGTCGGAGTCTGCGAGGATATTGTTGTATTCTAGTTCTCGACTAAACATTTAGCGCAGCGAGAAAAGTTTTCCGGTGTTTGAGCTGCTGCTGTGATGACTGTGCTCCATGTAGCTTGTTTTCTTGTCCCCCTCAGACATGTTTCTGCTAACAGCCCAATGCAGACAGACTTTGTACAGGACGGCGTCTCAGCGAACATTTATTCACAATATTCACAATGTACAGTGCTGGTTTTAACAGTTTTCACTCAGTCCATCTCATGTTAAAGGAGCAGCGACAGTCAGTGCTTGTGTGGCCCTTTCTCTGTGTGTTGCACATAGTGTGAACCACATCAGGAAATGTTCTTTCTGTCGCATATGGTTATCTATTATATCTGTATATTTACAATGTGACAAGAGGATCTAATGTGACAAGAGGATCTAATGTAGGCCTATAATTACTAGGAAGGCCAGGTGTGATTTATATTGAGCTTATGAGCAGTTTAGAGACCCAATTCTGTCACTTAAAAATATAATAAATACATGACGGTTATTAATATTAAGCCTTATATGAGCTCATATTGTTTGACAGGTTTATGTCACCAAGTCAATTTTTCTGATATTTGAGTCCTTGCCCCTATTGTTTTTTTTTTTAATTTTTAGTATGTTTAGAAAATATCCCGTTTTAGTCACAGTTGGGCCTATAAACTAAAACAAATTAAAAGCTTTACACTTTAAAACGTTTAATGCATTTACAGTATTCGGTTATCAGAGACAAACATCTAGAAATGATCGGCTATTGTTTGAAAAAGCATTTCTAAAATGTGCACTGTTAATGTGCACTTTCTTTTACTTTTCTTATCTTTTATAATATATTTAAAATGATGATATTGTTCAGGTTTAGAACTGGCTAAAATACCTTTTATGATCTCTGACCCTGAGCGGGGCTGGTTGAGCATTAAATTCAAGCTTGCAGTTTTTCCCACGTGAAACATCAAATCACAGTAAAAAAAATTCGATTCAGTGCTGACCTTTACCCAATGAAAACATTGTCCAACACTGAAATTATGTTGGTCTCTGTGCCTCTGGTTTGTTCCCTTAAAGCTGATTGTAATCGGACACAGTGCTGTGGCTGTATTGAGCGGGAAGCTAGAATATTGCTCTGCGCGGTCAAAGCTACAAATCAAAATTTTAAGTGTAACCAAACGAGTGAAACAAGCCGAACTCAAGGATTAGTGCTTCCTCTGGGAAATGCCGTCCTTGCCAGAGCAGATTTATCCTCACAAACTTCATATGTGCTGTTGAGTGCCTCTTACAAAGATGCATCGCATATAAACCCTCCGTGTACCTCCTCCAATAGACAAATACTGAGGAATTTCCAGTAATGTAGTTAAACTTTACTTCTCAAAAGTGTATTGGTGAGGGATGTCCTGAGAGATCAGTATTGGGCATAAATCTAAGCACTTTGAGCATGTCAGAATTGGATCTAATGTCTAGATTGGGCCGATCGCGTTCTCACTGCCCTGGCTATAATTCCAGCTTGTTTTATGCCAAGTAGCCATGTACACAAAGCTATATTTTAACTATCTAATATTTTCATTTGAATAATTTTAATTTAGCTGCAGCCAAATTGAACTGTACTTTATTAGTAAAAAAATAATGATAAAAATTAGGAATGGGCTATAATGACAAAGGTGAATATCTAAATATACTGGTAACATAAATACTTAAATGTGCATTTCTAGCATAAAACCTGAATGGGCCATGAAATTAACCACAAAAGGGAAAAAATATCACTTTACACCCTTGGGAAATGCCACTTAACGTTTCACTCTCTTTTTGATGTCTAATACTGGCATAACGTCTCTTTCACCCCTTTTTGTAGTTTTAAGTGAAACCACACGTAATGGTTATTTCTAGGAATTCATGTGTTTAATTCAACTTCTAAAATATTGTCGGCCGTATAATGCTCGTCTTACATTGGACCATTTACTCGAAAGCTTGCGTCAAAACGTCAAACGCTGACATTTTAAAGTGACTTGTCCCCGTGGGCGCATCAGCTCGAGTGCGTCTTGATTGGCCGGTGCAGTGGAGTCTGAGCCCTGTAGAAAGTGCTGAAGCATCAGAGAGGAAAGGCCCAGCTGCACCGGGGACAGGGCCTTAAGTATCTCCTGCAGCTCGTGTGTCAGAACTGGCATCAGAATGACTCGAATCGGCTCAACCTCCCGCAGTGTCGCCAGTGCTCTTCTAATGCGGCGTGGGGAATACAGCTATCACAAACATCACAACATAACCAATGAAAATCTAATGCAGTTGTCAGGGGCAGACCTGTCACAATAACGCATAGGGAAAATATCACGATCATGGATAGAAGTGAAATTACTTTATGCCTCTTGACACAATGACCTCAAACCAGGAAAGCACCACTAAATCCTTTTCTAAATGTGCAATTGGAGATGGGCCACATATTGAAATGTCGACATGGTCAATGATGTTTTGACAATATGCAAAATTTAAATATTGTTTGTAAAATCAATCTCAAAATTGCCCAGCTTTTTTGTAGCATTTTTAGGCAGACATTTCACATTTGTTTGATAATTAAACCTCAAATGCATTTGAAGATATGTTTTAACACATTTTTTGGATTGACATATCATCTGATCGACATTGGGCTGATACTCTATCGCCCGACCCTGTGTACAATATACTTCAAATAAAAACAAAAGTACTTGAATAGTAAATGATTCGTCATATGTTACTTTTTCCACTCTACAGCTCCAATGTGATCATATTACAATATATTTACAAAAAGATAAACATGATACATATTTTGCCCAAAGAAAGATTTTTCCACTTTTCATTTATTGAATAAGTCAGTATATTACTTACCATGGGTGTGATTTTTGCAGCGGTATACACAATTTTTACTCTCAATATACAGGTTTAATTGGTTTCTTTTCAGTGCAAGTTACTCTTTCTAAATTAAAAGTATATTTGGCTTAGACGCAGAGGAACAGTCAAGTGCCCTGAGTGCTTCTTTTGTAAACTGAGGCGCTGTGGCCCTAAGGCACATTGTCCATTAGTTCACGCACTTGTTTTGAAAGGAGCATAATGACTGACCCATATTCACTTGTCGCCCCCTTTAACCGGGGTGACTTTAGCCCTGTTTGGCAAAGCACCATTCTTCAACATGGCATTCATTTCCTCCAATGCGGCTTGAGCCTTTGTGTGAGTGGAGTGTTGGTCTACTGACCCATTTATGAACTTCTTGAACTTTACACTGAGGAAACTTAAGTATTTGAACACCCTGCGACTTTTCAATCTCTTAACACTTAGACATTATGGAGGGGTCTAAAATTTTCATCGTCTGTGCATTTCCACTGAGACATACAAAGAAATCATACAATGTGATTTTCAGATTGTCTGTTATTGCTGCAAATAAGAAACCGGCCAATCAGCAAAAAGACCTGTTAGTCTGCCTTTTAAAAAGTTCACCTCTTCAGTTATTGATCTAAATTAGTAACACCTGTTTGAGCTTGTTAGCCGCATAAAGACACCAGTCCACCCCACAATCAGTCAGACTCCAACTACTTCTGGAGTGGCCTAGCCTAGTCTCCAGACCTAAATACAATAGAAAATCTTTGGAGGGAGCTGAAACTCTGTGTTGATCAGCGACAGCCCCGATACCTGACAGATCTAGAGAAGATCTGTGTGGAGGAGTGGGCCGAAATCCCTGCTACAGTGTGTGCAAACTTGGTCAAGAACTACAGGAAACATTTGACCTCTGCAAGTGGAAACGAAAGGCTTCTGTACCAAATAACACTGATTTTCTCAGGTGTTCAAATACTTATTTGCAGCAATAACCTACAAATTGTTAAAACATTTTATGATGCGATTTCTGGATTTTTTTTTTAGGGGATTCTGTCCCCCTCTGGGAATGCACCTACTGTGAACATTTCATACCCCCCATAATTTCTAAGTGGGAGAGTTGGCAAAATCGCAGTTTGTTCAAATACTTATTTTCCTCAATGTATTTGTACATTTGTATTTTTTTTCCCTTCCCCAACAAATATTCTCAAACCTCCTTTTAAAGCAAACTGACTAATGCTTATCAAACCACCTTTTGTTCTTAATCCCTCTTCAAATCCGTGTTTATTCCAACAAAAAGACTTACAGCAGGTGTGTGAGACAATTGTGTCAATTTTGAACAAAGCCATTGAAAGAGAAAAAAACTGTGGTGAAAGTTAACTTGTCTGGACAATTTCAACATTATGTAAGCGGTATAGCGCACTAGTTAATGTGAAACTACAATGTCCTCATTTGTCTTCCTCGTGGTCCCATTAGAGAGGAATAACTGCTCTCTGTGGTGCTGCTGTCAACTACGTAAGCTTATGTGAAATGTCATGGAAATAAAACCACAGGTCTCTCAATTGAGCTGCACTTTATCTTTATGTGTCTGCTCTCTCATGAACCTCTGTATTGAATGCTCCCCAGCGGACTCAACATTTTCTTTATGATGTTTGTGAATTGTGTTGCTATGCACTGCTTCACCTGTGTAGCTCTCTCTAAAGGCAAAAATCAATGCCTGTATTAGCACAACAAATTCACATGTATTTATTTTCAAACGCTAGTGATGTTTCTGCTTTACTATTAAGAAGGCTTTTCTATTTGAAATGCATGAATTACAAGTGGCTTTTAGCCTGCACGCCTAGTATTTCAGTAACGATGTCAGCCACTGTGAGGTACTTATAATAATAGTCTATTAGTAATCATTTTCTTCTCTTTATATGGTGTCAATAATGGCAAAGTTTTATTTGTTGCTGGCCATGTGCTTATTTCTGCACACATGACTATCTGACGTGCATCACAAAAGTAAATTGGCAAGTGAATTATGACGGACAGGACTTATAGCTAAAACTATTGCGGTCAGGGCAGGGCTTTGCTTTAACTGGTAACGACGAGCACGTTTCCTCTGATGGATAATTCCATTTGGGCACCACTGCTGATATTCCAGGCAAGCCTCATTGTTGCCAGTTTACCCATATCGGCGTATGAGGATTTTAAAGGCTCTGACCTAAATATTTGTTTCCTCATAAAACAAACGCACGTGCATAGGAAAAGCTGTGGTGGCTTGATTCCTTGGTCAGTGCAAAAAAAACCATTGATATGAGACTCTGGGTGTTGGCAGCAGCGAGTTGCTTAGCTCAGCACTCCATTTCAGCCTTGGCTGCACGTTGTGTGAAAGTGTCAGGAATATTTGCCACTCTGATTTCAGGAGTGTGATGGTAATCTGGCAGCGTCCTTATTTAGTCATTCTCTGGAGCCGATACCATCTTTTACAATGGCTCATTGGGGTGTTTTGGGGAGACCCTTTCATTCAACAGTTCAGCAATTGTTTACTCCTTACTCCTGCCTCTTCTGTGCCACCAAATAGTATATTTTAGCAGTTTATAAATTAATCCTCAACAGTGGGGTTTTATCCCACAGAGATTAGTAGTAGTGTAAAGCTGCTCTACGTCTGATCGAGGCGTACAGAATCCCTTAAGTCCCATCATGAATTTAACTGTCTTCTGCTTCCCCCCCCCCCTCAAATCAAGTTTGTAACTTCCTGCTTTTGGTTTGTGTTTAGGTGGCCAACCTGGCATGCTCCATTTCAACAATGAGAGGGAGTGAAGCTGGTCCGAATGGCTGCGTCACAGCTGGAGACGCTGTGCCCTCAGGTAGTCTAATGTTTTGCTTCATGAAATCATTAATAAAATTGACAAAACATGCTGGTTTTGATCTGTGGGCTAGTTTTCAGACCAGTGATGGAGTCAAATGTTGTGAAAAACAATAATTGCTAATATCTCCTTTTTATACAGAGAGCAGCTTTTAATGTTTGAGCCCTATCAGCTACATTCTCGTGCTGCCAGTGCTCCCCTTAATTGCATTTAATGACTTCATTTATTCTGAGCTTTGAAGCCCACAAATGTTCCTCTTGGAAAAACAAGTAGCTATTAGTTTTATTTCATCCGTTTTATTAATATCACCAATCTCTCAGTATCTTTAATCAGGCCCAGGACTGAATTGGCTTCCTGTGTCACTGTTATTGTGGTGGGTGGGGCTGGCTTCATGCAATCAGCCTATGCTAATATTTGTGGCTGAAAGCTCTGCTGTAACGGGGCTTTAATGGCTTTAATTGGGTGATTACAGGTGATTAATGCAGCATTAGCACTGGCTGCCAAGCCCAACAGTAAGGTGGCCCAGGACAATATGGATTTGTTCAAGGACCAATGGGAGAAGCAGGTCCGTGTCCTCACTGACGCAGTTGACGACATCACATCCATCGATGACTTCCTTTGTGTGTCAGGTAAGTGCATATCCCCTGTGTCCTTGCCAAGAGTTCTTGTCCTTTTCTTGGAAATATATGTTGAATATTGACTAGTGGTGCACCGATACAGACATTATGGGAAAAGCTTGAACCGATAACCAATATTAGGATGATATTTTTATTCTAAAATGGAGATCAAATCTATTTTAAACTGTATAGAACCAGTTAGAACACAAATCCTTCTTTTTGGAAAAAAAAGGACAAAGTTTGATATTGCGATATTTAATTTAGCACTGTTTAGATACATAGGCTGTAATATGATTACCGTATTTTCTGCACTATAAGGCGCACTGGATTATAAGGCGCACTGTCAATGAATGGTCTATTTTTTAACTTTTTCATAATATAAGGCGCACCGGACTATAAGGCGCATTAACTAAACAAAACAGTCCCAACCTTGTTCAATGGAAACACGTTCTGACACAGTCTGATACGCTAAATCAAACGTTAGCATATTCACAGTAACTCAAATGGCTCAGGTATAACATGTAAAAAAAACACGGTCAGATACCGCTAAATCAAACATTAGCGTATTCACAGTAACTCAAAATGGCTCAGGTACAACACGTAAAAAAACACAGTCAGGATACCGCTAAATCATACGTTAGCGTATTCACAGCAACTCAAAATTGTTCAGTTAACACTACAACACGTAAAAAAAACATAATCACTCACTTTTTCAGTTTATTCCTCGTCCACAAATCCTTCAAATTCCTTATACACATGCTGTAATATTATGGTGACGCACAGTATTACTCCGCGACTCTCCTGGCTACGGTAACCGTATGCTGCAAGCGGTGCGACTTTGTAGTTTACCAAAGTCTGTGATAAAACATTTTGACGGATTTTGAGCGCTGTGTACCACATAAAATCGGTTCGAGGTCAGTAAGCACAACCAGAATTAATCCATATATAAGGCGCTCTGGGTTATAAGGCGCACTGTCATTTTTGAGAAAAATAAAGGTTTTAAGTGCGCCTTATAGTGCGGAAAATAACGGTAGTTAGTTGTAAAATTAGCCTTCACACTTTTCCATTCTGTGAATTTCTGTTTTTAGATTATTTCTTAGACTAAAGTGTCTCTTTGAACATCTCCTGTCCGTGTCGTCATTGTGTTGCTCCTCCTCCTGTAACAGCAGCAGTGAGAGTCTCCTCACTCTCTGATCACACACTCGGTCTCTTCTCCTTTTCCACCACTCACGCTTAAGTTATTTGGAGTAAACTTGTCTAAACTCATCGTCAAATGTCAGAAAAAACATTGCGTTTCATTTCAATTTGTCTTTGTAACGCCCAGAATCACAACAGCAGTTGCCTCAAAGGCTGTTTATTGCAGGGCGCGAGTGAATTCGTTGTGCACATATTTAATACGTTTTGACAAAAACTTTTCAAGAGTTTTTAAAAGTCAAACTTGATCATTTTTGCGTCTTTTGATTCAGATTAAAACTGGATTAAAGTTTACAGCCTGTTCTGTTAGAATCTAGCAGCAGAAAGCCTTTGTCTTCAGAGCTGTTTTCTTCCTGTTTCTGGGAAGGGACAGTATTGATACTGGGCCAATATAGATCGATGCATCCCTAATATTAGCTGTGTACACCTGCACAGATTCGGGTCTGCTTTGTAAACTGCATGTTGGAGGCCACTGCACAGAAGCTGGAACATTTCTTTGTCAGGCTTTTCTGAAAATGGCTGTACATCACAAAGCTGGTTGTGTTCTCTCCTTTGGCTTTGAAAAAGGGGAAGGCATTATCAGAAGCAGCTCTGAAATTGACATCCTGTCACATGTGTTAAAGTACAAAAACGGTTTGTGAGGGGTTGTCTTTAAAGCGTACTCATCAAGCATTAAGCTGAGTGACTCCTCTCACCCCTGGCCAAGGACAGAGTCATTTACACTCTGGAAATTAGCATTTTACAGACAGCCGAATAATAAACTCCAATGCATCCTGCTCCTAACAGCTGAACTTACCAGGCTGAGATGAACTTAATTGTATACTAAGAATCAACTTAAGACTCACTTCTTCAAACAAGCTTTCTGGTTCTATGTACGTGATCTTGTTAATTTGATTGTAATGTATTGCATTTTACATGTGTACATGTGTTTTACGGTTGCTATGAAGCACTTAGGTCTGTGAAAAACGCTATATAAATAAAACGTACTTAGTAGTGACATACTGGTCAAAGTCAGGGCTAACCTAAATCTTACTTTAAAATCAGCACCTTACACTAGACATGTATTTTAAGATGTGAATATTTTCACACATGACGACAGTATATGGCTTATGTCAAATTTGTAAACGTGTTATATGTTGCCTGATTAAGACCTAGCTGTCGAAACTCGGCCTCACCGTAAATGTCACCTTCTGTAAGTAAGAATGTGCAGGATTTTCTTCTTCGTGTAACAGAATCGCTGTAATATTCACAGAGAACCACATTTTGGAGGATGTGAACAAATGTGTGATCGCTCTGCAAGAGAAGGACGTGGATGGGCTGGACCGCACTGCCGGGGCCATCCGAGGCCGTGCCGCTCGGGTCGTCCATGTGGTCACCTCTGAAATGGACAATTATGAACCTGGAGTATACACAGAGAAGGTGCTGGAGGCCACCAAACTGCTCACTGACACAGGTTATTTTTTTTTGTGTTACTCCGGCACCAATTGTTCAATTTTAAAATTGATACACACTTTTGTCTGATTTCCATCCTGGTAACTGTCTAACTCTATATACTATAACTACTACTAATCAACTTAATACTGATTTGTTTTAATGGCACAGAAATACAAACATAAAAGCTAAAAGGTTGGTGTTCTCCTCTTTCCCACCCCAACCCTGAGGTTTCTGTTCATCAGTCAGATGATTTGTCTCAGCAATGAGAGAGATCCAAAGGAAAGTTATCGTTTTATGATTATGAACTGAATAGAAGCATAGCCTAGTAGAATATCTTTATTACACTGTTTGGCGGCTTAAAGTCCATTGCCTTTCACTCAACAGTTATATTGAAATAGTAAATACTGCGTTTCAGATCTATTAATGCAGACGTGCCCGAGAAGCACTTATAGAGCTGCTGTCAGAGGAACAAAATGCATGCCTCCTGGCAGAGCTTTGTAAAATCTTTTATTGAAATCCTTTGTTGTGAAAAATCCCCAATCTATTCCTCTTAGCACTTGTTCTATATTTATCATCCAGGTATAAAAAAAACCAAAATCCAATACATAGTGCTACATTAAGTAGTAATGGTTCCATTACTAGTTTAACATTTTATTTTATCGCTTTCAATCTGATCTTTCTTTTTTTTGTGGCTGATGTTCAAATGCGTTCCTTTCAATCTATCTCCTGCTCTTTTCTTTAGTCATGCCACGCTTCACAGAACAAGTGGAGTCTGCAGTGGAGGCCTTGAGTGTGAACCCCACACAACCTGTGGATGAGAACGAATTTATTGATGCGTCCCGCCTGGTGTATGATGGCATTCGTGACATTCGCAAGGCTGTGCTCATGATCAGAGTGAGTCTTATAGTTTTCCATTTTCTATGCTGTCTGATGTTAAATTTACCTCCTGTGTAAAGGCATCCACCCTCTGACACATGTACTTTTTTACTTACAACCAACACTGAACTCCTTTCTACTTGGCAAATTCTACTGTTTTCCTCTCGTGTATACAAAGCATGTCGGTGAAATCCCTCATTCGTCCAGGAGTGTCCATTGTAGAAAAGGATTCAGTTGTAGTCATCTGGACTCTGTTTGTTTTCGGAAAAAAAAATGTTTTTTTTTTAAAAAACAGAGTCCAGATGACTACAACTGAATCCTTTTCTACTATACAAAGCATGGTTTTATTATGTCTTTTAAGAGCCATCTAATCAAGCCAAAAAAAGTTTACTTGCGTTGATGTAATTTCAGTCACAAAACCGTGAAGTATCTTTTATGTCTACTGCAATGAGGTGCAATCAGTCATGCTATGCACACAATGTTCCATGGTCCTTACAGCAGATGCAATTTTAATAGTATGTAAGGAACTGTGTATGTGTGTAATTCGTACAAGCCAGTGATTAACTTGTCTCGGGCATAAGCCAACCTAATTGACCAGGTTTGCAATCTAGTGTAACAACAGCCTTAGATGTCTCAGGGTTAATGGCCTCTGCCTGAGTGGAAGTATAAGGGAGACAGATGGAGGTTGAGTACAACTGAAGCGTTTTCAAATTGACTGAGCTAAAAACGAGAAATCTATAGTGTTAGGCTCATGCTTGGCTCATGGTAAGTACTGCGACGTGTTTTGTTGTTGTTTTTTATACAACTGCATTTATCGGTTAACTATAGAATCTCCCTTTGCTGCCTTCGGTTAGGCTTCTCTCATCGCAAAGATCCAAACAAGAGGAACGTCTTTATGCCGGCTATACAGTTGTAATAAGCTTTTGATCCAAGAATGTAGCTTTTAATTAGCCGTTTTTGGTCAGACTGCGGGCTAACTGCAGAGCTCACGTGCTGTGGTTTTATCCAGACTGATTAATCTGTTAGCAGTGGTCCTCTGGGGAACACCGGCCGCTTGCTTGTAGGTGTGAAGACGTGAAAAAAGGAATAAGAGGATTTATCCTTTTTAATCCGGCCGGGCTCCGCCACTAATGTCGCCAGGAAGCAATTTATGGTCAGAAAACATAATTCTCTGTTCAGTCGTTCGGCAGAGATTTATTGTTAAAGATAATTGCCACAGGTTTTGATTATTCCACACAATTGCGCAGCTGTGATCCAGGTAGTTACAGCAATTCAGCAACCTCTAACTGCAGTATTCTTGTACCTGTACGTGTTTCTGCTGGTAAAATGTTCTTTTGGCACTGATGTTTACATATCAAAAAGAATTGTAAGTCTTTCAGCTTCTCGGCACTCATGGCGTCAATACCGGCAAATAACACATGGTTGAATTAATGCAAAAAGACAAGTATGGTTTTAGGGCAGCCTAAGATGGACACGTCTTTAACCCCTGTAAGCGGCGTACAGGCGGTGCGTGGCACGTTCCCTGGATATTTGACAGGTGGACAGAAGCCTTTCCCCACCTATAGTGACATCTGAGAATATGCCTGGAGACATCCGACAGCGGCTGACAAGAGATGCAGGGGGCAGTGGCAGAGTGTGCTGAGCCTCACAGCCCAGGATGACGTGCCGCCCTCTCCTTAAATACATGCCGAGCAGCTTGTCACCCAAATGGAAAAGGCTCGCGCTGCTGCCCTCTCCGTGCCTGCTGCAGATGCGCGTCTCTGTCACTCCGTAGGGTGTGTAAAGATGCTACAGGTCCCATGCACATACTTTTTCTAACAGCAGGTTGCGTCTGTTGTGCCAGTCCCATACAGTATTACCTGTATACTTGTGAACACATCTCGTCACTGACTTTTTCAGCATGGTCCCATTGCTGGCTAAATGCAGGCTCATGTGGCGAGTTGGATATCAATCTTAATCGTAGGGTGCCCATCCTGAGCTCTAGTTCCTGAGCCTCCCACATCCACAGGTTATCTGGTCACAAGCCACAGCAGGCGGTACCGCTTGCCCTGCTGCACACCATTGTCTGCGCTGAAAAAGACTCCTCTGAGTCACTACAGTTTTGAATCTCAAACCATAGCGCTTCTCCCCCGAGAACAGGAGCAACTCCACATCCCATAAAGAAGTGTAAGGTTGTTCTGAGACCTTCAGCTATTTTTAGAGTCCAGGGCTCAAAATCCATTACAGACAGAAGGTACTGAGACAGCTGGATGAGCACAAGTAGCAGCGCTGGTGTGATAATGCACCTTTATCTGGCCACTTCATCTGCCTCTGCCCATATCGAAGCTCAATACATTTCCCTGTCGTTCTCTATTGTATTTTGCTTCGGGCGTGTCCTGTTGAGACAGAAATTCTTTCCTTCTATTAATATTCATGAGAACTTTCCTGTGGTCTGCTTTGCATTCAGAGCCAGGGATCTGGATCAGAGATGAAGTAGCGCCACTCCAGAAGAGCATAACTCATGCCTCACCCTCTTCTCCTGATAGCAGCGACAGATGGGAATCTGAGGCGTTTTGCTCCCAATATGTTTCATAGCCACTCTTCCCTTCATTTTCCCTCTCAAATTGCGAAGGCAGCACATTAGATTTGATTTACAAATTCAGTTTACAGTTTTTTTTTTGTGTGCGTGTGTGCGCTACATGTGAGGAGCAAGGTGTTTATCAGCTGTTGTCATGGCAGGAAACACTAAAGCATTTCTCATGGTGTAAGCACTGCAGGTTGCTTATTTAACGGTGCTCTAAAAATTGTAGTATGCCTATATATTTCCACGTTTCCATCTGTTCTTGTATCCTACTCCCTGGTCTCATACAATTAGACTTGTCCCTCCTTTTGCTGTGCTGCAGACTCCAGAAGAGCTGGATGACTCCGACTTTGAGACGGAGGACTTTGATGTGCGCAGCAGGACCAGTGTGCAGACCGAGGACGACCAGCTCATCGCGGGCCAGAGTGCAAGAGTAAGTTAACTCTACTGTGTTTGCTACAGAAACGACAAGGAGGGGATCATTATCTGAGGGCAATTACACACAACAATACTTAAGGGATATAGAACAAGGTTAGGCGGGAACACATTCAGATTTTATGAGGCATCTTAGTGCTTAGTAAAGTTGTAAACAGCTCACAACCTCAACCATATTCAAGAGGTTTACAAATCATTCATATTATTCACTGATGGTGGGGCATTAGCCATTATCCATGCTTAATTAATATTGATGAAAGGCATCTTTACCTTTTTTGTGTTGGTTTACATCAGTGGAATCTATTAAAGGCTTGTAAAAGAACTTCCCCCGAGGCACTAAACCAGTCCCATGCTGTCGTATGTAGAGGTCTATTGCGCTAACCCCTAACATTCTCCATAAATCCTCCTTTAGGCCATCATGGCACAGCTGCCCCAGGAGCAGAAGGCAAAGATCGCCGAGCAAGTGGCCAGTTTCCAGGAGGAGAAGAGCAAACTGGATGCTGAGGTTTCCAAATGGGATGACAGCGGCAACGACATCATCGTGCTGGCCAAGCAGATGTGCATGATCATGATGGAGATGACTGACTTCACCAGGTCAGTGTCCAGAACTGACAAGCAGCCTGTGAATGTTAACGTCTCCACTGCCATTTCCTCGTAAAAATGGCCTTTGTGCTGCAATACTGGGGAAATGCCTTCAAGGCAAAATACATATTTATATTCAGCTTATGTCAAACACAATCAGCCCGGGCCTACATCTGTTTGATAGCATTTGACCTTTCTACTCCTGCTCTATAATACCATTAAAATACAACTCCGATACGATGCACGTTTGTTGAAAGAAAACACAGAAATGTATCTTTGTACAGTACTTTATCTCCCTTTATGAAAAGAATATATTGTTAATGTTTCTAATCTCCATGGAGCCCAGGCCAGTGAAACACGTGGCTTGTTGATAAGTTTGTTCTATCTGTAAAAATATGCATTTTATTCTATCTGTAGTTTAATGAAAATAATTCGAGCCACCTTTAGCTTTGAGTTTCCCTTTGGCTACACAAAGTCCATCACTGCTCTAGCAGGACATGAAACTAGTGTTATCGACATTATAATTAGAGTAATAGTACAAAATATGGCTAGGCAATATCAACAAAAATAAACATCTCAATATTTTTTGCATGATCTCTTAAAACAGTATTCAGACAATATTTTAACCATGCATCAGGAATGTGCTAAAATTTGCCTGGAACGTTAAAATAACCACAAAAAGGCAGAACTGTACCCTTGTTTGGGAGATTACACTGTGGATATATAGCATGTCTAATAATTTAACTCTTTGGTGTAATTTTATAGTTTTAAAAATCTCCCTACTGCTACACCTACTACAAAACCAAATTTAAATTCATAACCACCTACTCTTATTGACGATCCACAATGACTCTGATGCCACTTCCATCACAATCTTACCGTCTGTGTTTTATTGTGGCGTCATGGCTAAGTGGGGTGCGTGTGTGGGTGCGTGTGTGGGTGCGTGTGTGGGTGCGTGTGTGGGTGCGTGCGTGTGCGTGCGTGCGTGCGTGCGTGTGAAGAGGTTATTGATTGCAGTGACATGTTTATATCCACATAAAGGCTGCATTTCCCTCAGTTTTACAATGCAAAGCAGACCATTGGACTTCAAGTAAAGATTGTCCATTCTATTTTTTTTTTTTTTACACTTAATTGAATTGAACCCATTCCCCGCATTAGCCCAATATGGGATGTGTAGTGCTGGTAGCATGCTATCGAGATTTCAACTCCATTGTCTACTTTCAGACTTCCTGCTTGTTATGTTATTTTAGTACAACTTAGCTTGCCACTGAACATTCTGTCCAAGGCAACATGAAGCCTTTCCCGCCCAAAATAAAATAATGAAATGCATTTAAATTGTGGCTGGTCGGACACCTTTTGCTTCTATGAGAAGCGAGGAGTGTTTACTCTTTGCACTTTGCCTTTTTACAAACGCAAAATTTGTTCACAAATGTTGCCTAACTGGCCTAATCTGTTTTGCCAACTAATCACGCAGGGCAGTTAACAGGGCTTTTGAGCAGCTTTTCTATGACTTTATGCAGACTTAACTGGCAACGTTCATCAAAGTAAGCACTAAAAGTGCATAATCATTGCATTACTTCTAACTTCTTACTGCACTATAACTACACACAAGGAATGTTTCAAATGCGTACAAGCCATATTTCCATTGTAGATTTCTTGGACTCCTTTATGTTTTGACCTGAATCACTAATGCCCATCACCGACCGGCATTTTTATAACTCCCTACAACAATGCCACATTTGAGATTTAAAATGCAGCTGTACTTTTTGTATGAACTTCAGCATCACAGCTGACAGGAACAATTAGGACTGTTAGAATAACAAGCAGTTTATGCAGAGTTTACATTTGTTTCCATTAGGACTAGACCAGGGGGACTCTTGGTTTGGTCTAGGGGGGTCCAAAAATGTATGACAATTATAACGCCTTTAACGCTTTAAATGGGGTTGTAAAAATTCAAAAACATTGTTAATATGATTAATATTAGAATACTGACGTAAGTATTTGCCCTTTTAAACAGTCAACATTTATTCAGAAATCAGTTTAGTTACACATGTTTTTTTTGTGTGTGTTTTTTTGTGCAATCATGTTTATAATAAAATAATCAACAATTAATTGATGTAACAATCTCTAATGTACAGTTTATTTTGTTCAAACATGATCGCACTTAGAAAAAAAAGTTACTAAGACATTGTATCATCTATAAATGCAGTCAGACACAAAAATGTATTTTTTCTAAAGGAGAATTACTTAAATAATCAACAGCACTGTTCAAAGAGCATTCATTTAATAAGCAAACACAATGAGACCACTATGGGAGTTTAGGTTACGCAGAAGTATCCTATTAGATACAGCAAAAAAAGCAAGACCCTTGTAGTAAGATTCAAGTAAAAACTTAAAACTTTATTATTTTGTAAAATGAGATGCAGTTGAGAAGAAAAATGTTTCCACCAACAGCTGGAGGACAGGAGGATGTTAACTCTGTTGAAGCTTCACCAGTCCTCACAGCGTAATATTGAGGTTAAATACTGACGTCTACTCTTGTCTTTTTTATCACCTAATATGTTTAAACAATGCCTCCAATTGGATAAAGTGTGTTGTGGAATTTGTGTTGTTTTGTAGAAAATTTTAAAAGGGTATAGACAAGTTTGTAACGTATAAACCAACGCCCACTTTTCCGGTTGAGTGAACGCTGGCGCGCTTTTGCTGCTGCTGCTCGCCGGCTAAAATACTTCACAGTTTTACAGTATGGATCGAGTGACTGACTTGTGGCTAAAGAACTTTGAATACCACACCTATATCTACATTCCTATCCACTGTCAGTCGCATTTTCATCCGTTTCTTCATCTGCTTGCCTGTTTCGGACCCCATCTGCAGCCGTCTCCTGTCATATCTCCTGTTCCCGCCAGAGAAACGATGTGGATTTACAAAACACTACAATGGATTCCACTCACCTTGCTCCTTTAAACCTTTTTCCACTCGCCAACCAAAGCACTTCTCCATTATTCTGTTGTTGAACTGCTAAACTTCGGCATATTCGTCTCCACTCTTCAGCCAACATCCGGGTTCTTCTGTCCCTCCGACATCGCCTACCTGCCCGTCGAAGATACACTCATCGTGGATCCCGCGTAAATTCCAGTTCAATGACTCTCATTCAATAAATCCTTCTGGTCTACAACTCGCGCCGTCGCTCCAATATCCTGGTCGGGAAGTTGACACGGTGTGTTCTCGCAGCTCTCCCGCTCGCTCACCGGCTCGCTCCACCAACTCCACCTCTGTCCGCTTCGGTCTCCTGAATGTCCGCTCACTAAACGGCAGGCGCAGATGATCCGGACTCCTCGTCGACCGTGGCTTGACTTTCTGTGCCTAGTGGAGACTTGGCAGGGCCCGGTGATTTCGCCGCACTCAACGAGTCCGCTCCGCGGGATTTGTTTACACCTGCCAGCTCACGCCTGTGTGACGGGGCGGAGGCCTCGCGTTGTTTCACCGCGAGACCTGCAAGTTCTACCGGTGTCTGGACGTCCTTCTCCTCCTTCGAGTACTCTGCCTCTCTTCTCCAGGACCACCCCACGATGTCACTACATTACGTCACCAAATATAATAAGGACTTTTCTGAAGACTCTTCTCATCTCCTCACCCATCTCTCTGCATTATCTGAAAATACTGTTATCCCTTGGCGACCTGAATATTCACGTGGACGTCTCTACTAACATCTCCCCAAAGATTTTTTATCTGTCTTGATGTTTTGGTTTTAACAGTACATTCACTTTCCTACCACTTGCAAAGGTCATATTCTGGATCTCGTAATGCTGTTTCTGGTGTAACTCCATTTCATGCAAACCTCACACTCTCCCCTTCACTGACATATGCTTATCACCTTCAACATAAATCTGTCATTAATCCAAACTCTCCTTCCTCGCACCATATCATTTTCGCAAAATCAAGGACATCAACATCAAACACATTTTCATCTGACATTAATAATTCCCAGTACAGTGCTAAACACCAACTGACGACCTAGTCTCTTCTATAAATCACACCTCCGTACCCTTCTCAACTCACCGCTCCACTAAAAACTCGACCTGTTTCCTTTCCCATCTTCTCTGCACCCTGGTTTACACCACACTCCGACTACTCAAGCCAAAGGACGACAACTGGAAAGCTTACAAAAAAACTGGACTCACCATACACAAGGACATGTACAACAACCACATTCGCTCTATAGGACACTATATCTGCTGCCAAATCCTCCTACTATTCTGGTCTGATCCACTCGAATCAACACAACTCCAGACTCTCTTCTCCTCCTCTAACATAAGAAACCCCTACTCACTCCTCCCCAACCATCTGCAATTCACCTGACTCTGTGTACTCCCTCATGTCCTTCTTTGTTTCAAGGTGACTACCATCTACACTAACCACAAGCCAAGCTGCAGTTCCTGGAGTGGAACATCTCTTCCCCCTCTCTCAATGATTACACCATTTTCTAGCTTCTCCTTCCCTCGTCTGTCAAAACATCTCTGATTCATTTTGAACTCAAACTTCCACTGTCCCCTTGACCCTCTCCCCACAGCTCTCGTCAAATCTTGCTTACCTTCGCTTGCCCCTTCATTTCTACTATCATCCACTCATCCTTAGACCTCGGAACTGTGCCATTATCACTCAAAACTGCCTCTGTTACCCCTATTCTGAAAAACCTGGATTAGATCCAACCTTTCAATAATCTGCGCCCCATCTCTAATTTACCTTTTATATCCAAAATTCTTTGAAAAGTAGTCTCCCTCTCATACTTCACACCATACTCATTTCAACAGAGTCTCTATGAACATTTTCAATCTGGTTTCCGTACCACGTTCACAGCATGAAAACTGCACTCTCTTAAATCACAAATGATTCTCTCATAGCTTTGACTCTATTTACTTCTATTCTCATCCTCCTCCGATCTAACAGCAGCAATTTGACACCATCTCACACAGCACTCTCATCCATAGGCTTAAATCTATTGGCATCTCCACATTCCTCTCTTGTTCATTTCCTATCTCTCCGATCGCAGTCAATTAATACAACTGAAATCCCACAATCCAACCCTTTCCTGTCCAGCTTGAGTGTGCCCAGGGCTCTGTCCTGGGTCCCCTTCTTTTCATCATCTACATTCTCCCTCTTGGTTCCATCTTCCGTAAACACATTCATTCTTTCCATTGCTACGCGGATGACACCACACCTACTCTCTCTAAACCCACTGCATCACTTCCACGCCTCTCTTACCCTCTGTCTTGCAGGAAATCAATTCCTGGTTCTCTCAAATTCCTACAATCTCAACAGCTCTAAAACCGAAGTCCTACTGGTAGGCACCCCTTCCACTCTCTCAAAATCAAACAGTTTCACAATTTCTATCAATGACTCCACTGTCCCTCCCTCCTCAAGTCAAGAGTCTGGGTGTCATCCTCGACAGCACCCTTTCTTTCCACTCCCACATCAACAACATCACTCGTCCGCCTACTTCCACCTTCGCAACATCTCTCGTCTTCCGTCCTTCTCTCACTCCTCACACACACCCATACTTGCCCATAGTCTAGTCACCTCCCGGATCGATTATTGTAACTCTCTCCTCTTTGGTCCTCCCCAATAAATCCCTCCAGAAACTGCAGCTCTCCAAAACTCTGCAGCCCGCATTATCACCAGGACGCCCTCCCGCCATCCACATCACCCATCCTTCAACAACTTCACTGGCTCCCATAAACAACGGATTCACTTCAAAATGATCCTAATACTTTCAAAAGCTATCCATAACCTGGCTCCACGTACATCTCTGACCTCCTCCAATCTCCACTCCCTCTCGCTCCCTCAGGTCCTCCTCCTCTCTCCAGCTCTCTGTCCCCTCTCCGTCTTATTTCAATGGGGGGCAGAGCCTTCAAGCCGTCTGCTCCTCAGCTCTGGAACTCTCCTCCTCCTGACTCCCGCAACATAGACACCCTTCCACTTTTCAAATCCAGACTCAAACTCACCTGTTCAGACATCCTACACACAACTCAAGTCACTTTATCCAAACCATCATCCAGTTTGACTGTGGTTTTATTCTGTTGTTTTATTCTGTGTTTTATTCTCTTGTACATGTGTCCTTGGTTTGTTCTGAAACGCGCTTTTAAATAAAATGTATTATTATTATTATTATTATTATTATATAAAACTCATGTAGGCTGTATATTGGCTGTTTCAGTCATCTATAGCGTAATGTTTAATTGTTAGAACATCATCTTCCGAGCTCAGTTCTTGTACCCAGGGGCGCATACTCATTGTTTTCCGCTGGCAGGACGTATAATCACGAAACAAATGATTTGACCTGATACGTAGAGTTTAGGATATTGGCTTGTGACTCCCGTCTCCTCCTCGTCCTTTTTCAAGATCCGCGCCTACAACATTAAGCTATAATAAGGTTTTTATGGCAATACATTTGCTTCACCGTGAAGCGTTGTGGACCTCTGTCCTTGCTCAACAGATAAACGTACCGTATTTTCCGGACTTTTAGCCGCTCCCCATATATAAGCCCGCATTTGCTCTATTTAAAAAAAAAAACGATAATTAAACAATACATAGGCCGCACCTTTTGTATAGGCCGCAGAACTTTTTCCTTGACTTTTGGCATCGCATGAAGCTCTCCCCGCTGTCCCCCCAGCGTCTCACCGTACATTCATTGATGTTAAGCTTGCGTGCAGCCGCGCGGTTTTCCTAGCAAGATCGATGGCCTTCAGCTTAAAACTTGCTTCATACGAACTTCTTCGTTTGGGTTCATAATGATGGGGCAAAGATTTGAATAATAATTTATAGTTTGGTAATTTGTCGTCCGTGTTCTATTTTCTAGCTGAAATAAAAAAGCAACATCTGCTTCTTTGCTTAACTTTTCTGTAGTTTTGATTCTAATTCCGGTTAGAGCGCCCCTAGCGGTGAAAGAAAAAAAACCACAGAAAAGCCGCAGCCTCTAAATAAGCCGCATGGCTCAAAACATCTGACAAAAGTAGCGGCTAATAGTCCGCAAAATACGGTAATTGTGCAGCTGGTCTGTAGATCTACTTCTGTAACAACTGTACAGGTTAGTTAAATGATTATTTTAGAGTCGAGTTTAAGTGGCCTTGTGTGCCCACGTGTGCCCCGCCCACACAAAAGCTTCACCTTGGACTTGTTGAATGTGACAGCTCAGTACATTGTTTGTGGGTTCTTGCCTGAACTCGCCATGTGTGAGGCTAGTTCAAACATAATATATGCCTGTGAGATTTCTCTGTTGCCTACCTGATGGAGCTGTCACCTAGCAACTACCTCCGCGTGGGGCTGGCATTCATTATTCACACGACTGCTTTGATTTTTTTTATTTATTTATTTTATTCACCCTGGCGCTAAAAAAATAAAACAACCTATGGATTCATACACGTCACAAAGGGCTGCCACGAGAGTCTGGCGAAGGATTTGATTTCTACCACGAACCGAGATCCTGTTCAATGTGGCAGGAATCATTTATTAATTGTGGTCTTTAAGTAGATGGCCAAAACACAAAATTGCGTAATGCTTAATCTAAAAACCCATATTGCAAAATGTTTATTATAACCCTTGTTAGAATGAACTTAAGATGATGAAGAGTATGTTAACTCAGGCGGAACAATTTTGAATAATAATGCACAATTTAAGCGCATAACATAGATTGACTGATAAACGGGCAAACAAAAGAAAAATCGTACTGTAATTTTATTTTATAATAGAGTCCTTTCATAGTGTTTTCTCGTGATTGCACTTGAAGCCCTCTTCCCTTGGATTGTTTTTGCTAGTTCTGCGACTGCTTCCTCTGCAGACTACAGCCACGGCAAACGAGATATGTGAATTGTTCCACTGTCAATGGTCATAATATACATATGTTTTGTCATTTTGTGATCTTGGTCAGCAGTACTGAAGCAGGGCGTGTGTTGGACTGACTGAATATAATAAATGGTCATGTGACACAATCTCCGTATCATATATAAGGTCAGTGGCCGGCTAATTCAGCGCGCGCCCAAACGATCGCCCCCTTAACCTTGAGCAGGCACAGAGCGTCACCAAGGTTAATGCTGTATGAAGTAATTGATCTGCACCTCTATCCTGGCAAATCTGCAGAGAGTGAGAGGCATTCTTGTTGACTCGTGCATCGCTCACGGCTGTATGGCAGCTCATGAATAACGCATGTGCGGATGGGAAATATGCAACATATTTGGGAGCCACCTGTCTCAGGGCATTGTGTGCTGCACAGTGCAGGGGTATTTGCGATTTACTGCCATCACCAAGTGTCTCCATAGACCTGAAAATACACAGTGGTACTTCCAATCAAACCGACCTCAGGAAACCATGGTCTGAGATTGGTTTAAAAAAAAGAAATACAAAAAAATCATACCTTTTTTTTTTTAATATATAGTTGGTTGCATAAAGTAAAGTCATCAAGATGACACCAAATATACACCAAATATATCTCCCCGAAGGTGCTTTTAATACAAATACTGCACTTATGACGCAAGTGCCCTATGTAAAGGTAAATGCAGGGCTTTTGGTCCACAGTGTGCCTTAGATCATGCAGCTCTCCTAGATGGCGGCGAGCACACAGATGAATTAAACATCAGTACGAGATACCTTGAGTAGTTACATTAGGAATAAGACCAGTGTTGTACTTTGTAACTGGGTAGGACTGCGTTTGTGGAGTAGTTTTATTGGGGCAAAGTGAACTATAAAAAGGTGAGTAAGTCGCTCATGCATGTTTGTTTCCCACAAAGCCGGCGGTGCTGTCTCGTGGGGCTGCCTCGTCCCCAGAGTTGGTGGAGGCTGTGCTGCGATGCATGCCCCTTTTCCCTCTAGGACCTCACAGGCGAGCGGGAGAGCGGGGGGAGGAAGCCAGAGAACACAACACAAAATTCCATCTGTTCGGGGTTGGATGGCTCATTTTTTAGCCTAGAGAGAGCAGCTTTGTATCCAATTTGTGCCTCTTGCCAACTGTGTCCCCAAGTCCCTCATGGGGCCGATGGTCGGGGAGCTTTACAGTGGGTCAGGTCGGAGTTGGAGCGACCGGCGCCGACCACAGCTTTGGGTCTGGAGATGAATATGTAACGTCAGGACAAAACCCAAAAGCCTGAAATCACATCGGCCTCTTATCACGCTACATTTTTAATATCTGTGCTCCCGTCCTCCATTCTTCCTCCTTCTGGATGAAAAGACTCGATCAAATGAAAAGCTGGTAGTGCATGTCATGTCTTTTATCGCTGTCCAGTTTTCTTCAATCATGAAACATTTTGTTTTTCTATCACTAACAAAAGCATTAAAATCGGCTTAACTGTAGGATTTTATTTATGGGACTCTTTTTAAAAAAAATATGTATTATTACAAAAGGATAAAAGCATTTATTATATACATTTGTTTTGGAGCCTGCGCCAGGAGAATCTTTGAGTTTTTTAAAAGCCTATCATGGAGATACAAAATAAAGTGGCGCTTATTCAAATTCATATCCTCAGTAGTTAGTGTTTTTTTTATTGGCTCTGCTTTGCCTGGTGGTGTGTGTTGTTGTGACATTTCCACCTCACACCTTTTTATTTGTGACTTTTCTATGAAATATTCCTATGATCATGCCGTCTTTCTGTTCTGGCTGTGACTGAAAAACACCAGTCCAAAACAAACATGCCTCCGTGTTGAGAAGTTGCTCTTGCATTTTGAATGAGGTTGCTGCAGATCAGAACAGTGACTGATCTCTTCACTTTCCATCCGCAGGGGGAAAGGCCCGCTGAAGAATACCTCTGATGTCATCAGCGCTGCCAAGAAAATCGCAGAGGCAGGATCCAGGATGGACAAGCTGGGCCGCACCATCGCTGACAATGTAAGTCTCACGACAGACCGCATGGTTTACATGTGACCTTGTTACATAAGATGGCATGTTGTCAGTATGGTGAAGCTAATGAATTATGTGTAAACAGAGCAGCACAGAAAATGACCCGCCCCCTTAATGGGACTGGATGATAAAGCCAAGGATTACACTTTTTACTGTAATGTTAATCTGAAAATGTGCTGAAGAGACGCATTCAGGGTTTGATTCTCTGATCTGTGTCTGACTGTACAAACTGAATGGTGATTTTAATGGGTTTCCTAGAGAAAGTTTTTCTTTGACTCAATGCATATCTTATCTGCCCAGCAAAGCAAACATTAAAGAAACACACGTGGCTCAATTAGAAAAGAGTGTACGCGCATTTGTCACTTTGTGGGACTCTGTAGAGACTTCTCGCTGTTCAACTTTTCCGACATATAACTTGTTTTATTCATAACATTTTTTCACCACATCAAACGTCACCATCCACATCCGTCGTCTCCTGTTCCTCATCCCCAATTCTACCACTTTTCCTTCTATCCTTCTCCAGAGAACGGCATGGGAAGCATACATTCAATTATCTATAGTACTTATTTCACTTAAATACTAGCAGCGTAGGCCTCCATGTGCATGGTTCACCTACAAGTGCCTCTCTGAGCTAGTTGTGACTGTCTCTGTGCAATATGGTACTGTGTGTTTTGTTTTTGAATTATGAAAGAGTTGTGCGAGAAGTGTGCAACAAGACACGCTTGTCAGATTGAGGTCTGTTGGTGATGTAGCTTGTCTCCGTGGTTGATGCTCCAGCTCAGGAAAAAGCTGCAGATAGATTTCAATTTTGATAGCATTTGTGTTATTGTCAGGCACTCAAACATTTTAGCTTAGCCGGCGTACACAGATATATGTTGGCAAACTATAAAACAGTGCAATGACCAGACGGAAGGCCAGCTTCAATTTTAACGGTCATGTTTGTAACCTTGTCAGCAAGATGCATTCTCGAGATTCTCAAGAGTTCAAAAACTCTTTGGGAATTCATTTGGTTAGGCTCCTGCTGCTTCGTTGCAGTCTGCCGCAGTGGTAAACGGCCCAATCACACCGCAGCATAGTGATGGTGGCACCGACGGCCACATTTCGGCCACATTTTGGCCACATTTTGCCCATATTTTGGCCTATTTTGTTTGTACATTTATGGATGAGAAAGAGGACTGCTTCTTCCGCTGTTGTGACGCTTAGGACGCTCAGGACGTTAAAAAAATACTTCACGGTAGCGGCTTTTGGCGAGAGCCTTTCTAGATTGACAGGTTATCATGTTATTGCTTCAACTGTACATTTTGTTACAGGACAAATTGTAAATAAAAATACAATTTTGTCTCCATCTCTAATTTGCCTGCATTAGGTGGTGCATAGAAACTGGCAATTAGTAGACAAAAAGTCGAGGGCTGTTTGGGATTTGAAGCTGGAAGTGGTGGTTGGCTCCAAAAAGCCTGGCATCCACGGACTTCCATTTTCAAAACATCACAAAATACTCACTCAGGCTTTGACATTAATGTGGCTTCACTCACTCTTTGTTCTAGCAGTCATTTACAATTGTTGCATTAAAAAGATTAAGATTAATAACCAATAACATTTATATGGAAGATGAAAAGTGAAGTTTACTTTTGTCACTGTTCAATATTATAAAATGTCATTATTGTCGGCTCATTTATTACATTGATACAATTAAACAAATCTACTGACATAATGGTGCAATGTCACCACATTTAGAAGGCCTTAGAAAGATTTAGATCAAAATACCATCAAATATAGCTGCATACCAGCAAATCTTTTGTGAATGGTTAAACGTAGAATTTCTAGCAGAATGCATCTCATATGACGGAACGTAAGAACCATTTCATAGTGAGTTTGAGATGCCTTGGATTCGACTTAAACCAGATAGGCTTTTTATGTGTAGAATTTTAAAATGACAAATGTGCATCTTCTTTACGCCCTGCTCTCAAACATTGCACCACTATTCTTGCAGCGGTCTGACATAATGAGCAGCTGGCTACCAACTGCCCTGCTCAGCTTATATTTTATTTAAGTTACTCTCAGATCTTTAATATTACAGGCTTGAGCCGATCTCACAGCCGAAGTCTTACCTGTACTGACCTAATTGCATCTGAATTGGGAATGGGCTCTTCTGGAAAGTGGCTTTTCTCTGCCTCAGTGCCTTTTTGAAGACGTTTATTCACTTTATGGAAAACACAGTTTTCCCCCAAAGGAAACAGATGCGCAGCTGTGCAGGCGTCTCTTTAGACTAAAGACTCGCCTCAATCTTCCCTCCGCACGCGTATGACTGCTCTGTTTGCCCCACTGTCCCACTATTTGTAGGTACTCATTTGTGTGCACACTATTAAGGGATTTTGAGGATTGAAGCACTCAAAGTATGAATAAATGAAGAGTTTGGCTGTTGGAGCACAAGTCCTTGCCCAGCGTAAGGACCCCTCCAGCCTCTGAACTCATCCAGCTGCCCCTCTCAGCCTCTGTCTCAGCACAGACCAAACACAAGGGGAGGAAGTGACACTCACCAACAATATGCCAGCCCGTGGCACCAGGACACTGGTGTAGGGCTGAGCATGGAAAGACGAGGGGGGGAGGAAGGGGAGAAGATGGAGTGATAAGAGGAAGAGGCCCAGGAACCTCCTGAGAGATGAATCCATTACGAGCACTTCGCCTTTTAATTAGCCCGATAATTGCCAGGTGGCAGCTTTTTAAAAGATTTATTTATGTGGTTTATATTTAGGTCCACACTGTTACAGGAGATGCCACAGGCCAACTCTCGGCACAGCGCTGGCATTTATGGATGGCCTGCATATTGCAGCAGAAATATTTAAGTGAATCACCATCAAGATGTTCGCACTCTGACACAGTCGTATGAGCAGAGGCGATGCTGGGACTCCTCATTAACCCAGGCATATTAATCACTTGTGCTGTGTGCCTGTGGCCCGCAGGACCCACAGCCTTTCTCCTTCATGTAAAACGCATTGGCAGATGGTCTTGGTCTGATAGTACAGAATCTTAGTGCTGCTTCTTTTTGTAGTCCTTTGCATCTACACATTTCAGGATTATGCAGAAAGACCATGTCAGGTTTGGGGTTTCTGAAAAGTGGTTAAATACGTGTAATGGAGCCTCATTAAAGTTTGAAGCTATGAGTGTAGTGCAGAGATGAGCTGCAGGATTTAGGTCAGGACCGTACAAAGGTCTGCACTGCAGTTTATTAACTATTTATGACCTCACTGCAGGGCACCTTATAAGAATTCCATCTGGGCGCACTGGTGAACAAATAATGCTGTGTAATTGAGATTTATAATGTAAATGTGTTAGCCAGTGTGTAGCCCATAAATTCCCGCTGCCTCTCCGGCTCACCACATAAATGGCAGAGCATGCAAGCATGTGTTTGCATGTGCACAGAAACTTGCATATTTAAGGGCATGTGTTTGCTCTGTGCTGGTAGTGTTAGCGTCATTCTCATTTTGTATACTGACATAGTGTACTTTTCCAATTTGCATTCAATCAGGGGAGATTTATGGTGAGCCGTGCGCCGTGTGGCCGGTCAGTCTAATCCCGGCACCGGCCCTAGACGCTTTACAGCAGACAGGGTTGTAAATAACCTACTGCAGTGGAGAAGCAAGTTCACCCCAGGAGCACACACATTCTAAGCTCAGCAGTTCAAGGGTCAGCCCATGGTCCACTACGGTCCGGTTCAAGTAAGAGATCCGGGTCAGAGTCCACTACAACATCAATCAGCAGCCACTATTGTTTTGTTATGCCATATTTTATCCAGCGTCGAAGCTGATTGTACTACAGGGGTTTACTCGCATGAGGAATGACTGCTAAACGTGAATCATGTTTTCAAAAATGCCTCTGGCTGCCTTTACTGTCGGTCAGATTTACAGAAAGCAATGATTTAGCCCCCTTCTTAAACTGCTGCCTTTTTTTTTTTTTTTTTTTTTTTTTTTGGAGTGCCCGCCAAGAGCATAAAGAATGTTCTCAAGGCTATACTGTCCAAAAGCAGTGGGAAAAGGAGAGAGAAAAAAAAAGGGGAAATAAATAAATAAAATTAAACTCCCCATGGAAATAGATTAAAGCAGGAAGGCATTTCGGGAAATATTTTAAAAAGTTGCCGTACCCTTATTGTAAAAAACGTTTTCCTGTACTCTTGCCATAGTTTTTTTTTTTACTGTAACAATGATGTAGATGGAAATTGGGGTTAGTGGAACAAGGTCAAATTGTGAATGTCAACGCCCACAGTAAGTAAAAATTTCTGTCTCACTAGTGTTAGAGTTTTGCTTACAGGCGCTACAGTACTGCCCTGACTGATGGCTGCAACGTGGACATTAAGAATTGATGAGTCCCATTTAATTGGTCCCTGTGGTTGGCTCTAAAGTGAGCCTTTTTGGCTTGCCCCCAGCTCAGATTTAATAATTTTCTACTATGTCAAAAATATCCCTTCAAATATTACCGCTACACTGAAGTGGACAGACATAAGAAGCGCAACAGTTTAGTTTATTTGTATCAGCCCAGGGAGAAGTTAAGTGGATGTTTTATTTAGTAAAATAAGTGGAACATCCTTAAAATGTAATAGTGAGAAACGAATTGAAATTTTGTTGTTAAATTTATTGACTCCCAAGTTTTCATATGGAATCATGTCTTTTTGAAAGGAATCTGTTACTTTGAGCTCTTAAGATATGCAGAGAGATAATAATTCTTACGTTACACAGAGTTCACGTTGCATGCGGTGCAGCCTTTCCGTTGCATTAAGCGTACGAGAGGAGCGCAGGTCGTGCAGTGGGGTGGTGTTGGCCGAGGGGCTGCGTCGTCCTGGACTCTTTCCATTGGATTGCAGCATGTTTCTCCACTTCTCAGCGGTGGTTTATTACAACTTTTACAAGCAGACTTCATAATTCATACTTCTGGAGTTTCTTAGCTTTCCAGCATTTTTGTTTGAAAGAAGTGGACTATATAACACAGGGGCGTCCAAACTATGGCCCGGTGGCTAAATGCAGCCCTCAGACCAATTTGCTTCCTGCTGAACTGGCCCAAATTACCCAAAGTGATGCTTTTTGGTGTAACAATTCCAAACGATATTATACATACCTAAAATAACGTTCCAAACATTGCTTTGTCATGTAGTGCGTGTCCAGATATAACGGTAAAAACCCATCCAGTCAGACATGTATTTGAAGATGGATGTGGCATTGCTGTTATATTGTGTCCGCCCACACATATCCAGAGCCATTATAAGAGGTGTATGCGCCTTTCTCCCATGACATTTTAAAGTTTCCTAGATCTCTATCCCAGATCTCATTTGCACTGAATCCCCCATGGCAACAAAATCCTGTTAAAGCTTGAATGTAAGGCCACAAATTAAAACATGCCTATTGAAGTGGGGTTCTGAATCTGTGCTCTGTTCCTCTAACAGCCTCTGTCAAAGCACTCTAAATGAAGGTTTCATTGTGTTGTTTTGTCTGCCTTTGTCTCTGAACGGCAGCGGGAAAACAAATTGGCCTGTCACTTCGGTGGGAAAACAAATGATTAGTAGGTCTGACTCATAGTTATGGATCTACTTAGAAAATTAGACTGGTTTCCTTTTGTATTTTCAACATACTCTTAGCTTAATTAAAACATTTTGAGCTGTTTTGCCGTGTGAGCTGAGTGACACTTGCTACTGGGGTGGAGTGTAGATGACTTTATTTTTTCAAATTGTGTTGTTTGAGTGCACTTTTCAAATACTTTAACCTTTTCTTTAAGGTGAGTATTTGGTTGCTTGGTTGGCAGAAGACAGTGATTACCCTTATTTGAGAAATATAATTTAAAGTTAACCATACCTTTTTCTTGAGTGCGCATTCACAGCACATTTCCAACCTCTCCTGGCTACCACTATGTCCTTTGTTGATGGGTGGCGCCTTTTGAAAAATAAGGATATGGACTTCACGGTGTCACAGCCAGCTCTCTGAAAAGGCCGCTTTCACACTGCCCATTTCCACACAGGCAAATTGGATATCGGCCCCAACAGCATATCATATCAGCATCACTCCTCTTCAACAATCCAGTTTTTGTTGTTTGTTTATGTTGCACCGGTGGTTACTGGCAGCAGCCCATCTCAGTGCAGCGTGACAGTAAATGTGGGGAATTGGCATTTCCTTGGGGTGAAACGCCCTGAAAGGTCAAAGCTAGGCAGCTCAGCTCTGTCTGCTGCTTATAATGGGATTCAGTGGAACTGGGTGGCATTTGTTCTGCAATAATGGGACCTGGTCTCCCATCATCACAATATCGTATATATAAAGAAAATAAACACTGCATTCATATTTTCTTTTATGCAGCCAATATATTACATCCCATTCGTCCCTTTTCTAATGTTGGCTTAAATATGGACATACTGGCCAAACGTGTCAAATCCTCAAACATTGTGCCTGTTCAGATTCTGAACAATCTGTTATCCAGAGGGCATCATTGGATTGTGTTAAATAATGTTTTGTCCTTAGTTACTGGAAGAGACTGAGGTTACTGGAATATTTGTGTTGATTTTTAGCACCTGAATATAATAACGGGTAAAATGAGGAGGGTTTGTTCCGAAATTGCTGCTATAACAACAAAGCTCAAGGACAGCACTTGCAATTTATTTTAGCTGGAAATCAAAAACACAAGCTTCTATCCAAACTTTTGAAGAAAACATTATCAAGGCACTTGTTACTTTATTTAAACAAGTGATCCACATAGTATTTTCTCCTCACAAAAAGCATTCATTGTTTTGCCCACTTCTGATACTAATTAGACTTCTATTTGAGTCCAACATGTTCCCGTCCCCCTCCGTGCCACGATTAATGTATTCACGTGTGTGGCTGGGTTTCCTGAGTGCAGCTGAGTACGGACACAAGTGATGCTTTCACAGCGGCCTGCTCCGAGCCGTCTCAACACTTCCCCGCCCTCATTAGCATGGACCACTGCATTACGGCGCCGTCTCTCCAGCCTTTTTCTATTGTATACATTTCCAATGCACACTCAGTCTCATCACTGCACTGTCGCCTGCTTAAAGATCCCGCACATTGGTTTGGAATAGTCCGTTCATGTGTCTCCTTTGGCTGTTGCTGCACCCAGTGGGGTTTCAGCCCTGTTATTTACTGCTCCGTGCGGCTCCCCTCAGGCACCCATCACCCTTCCCCACGTCTTTAAACCACTTATATTTCCGATTCACTTTTCCACACACATTTTATAACATGTTAGCGTGTTATCCCTCTTCTGATTGATAAAGACAGTCTCCAGCTTCTTCAGCCCACATCTTCTTGTATTTCAGCCCTCAATAGATCAGCTCACTCGGCCCATTCATCATTTATCAATCAGAGGTGCCTCCAAGTAGCCCTTTGAACTGTTTTGTTCTAGTTGTACATAATTTTATACTAGCACCATCTGTGTTTGTAGTAACTCATTTCTCTTTCAATGCTAATTTGTATGTTTGAGATCCAGCTATTCACCCAGGTAGACCTAATGGGCCCAGCAGGGTTTGAAAAACATCATCTTATAAAACTAGGGCGTAATGGCACTAAAACGAATGCATTGGAATAAAAATACCTCATTTCATCATTTGCACCAAGGGTAACGGAACATATGGTTTTGAAAACAAATAAGCATTGTGTGATTACCTCCATGTTTTCAGTGTTTTTCATATCACATTTTTACTTTGGAAAAACTAAAGCCAAAACAAAGTAGCACTTCAGTAGCACAGATTTCCACATTAAACTCCTTTTTTAGAAGAAAAAACTCCAATGAAACCTGCCAAATTTACAGAAAAGAGCAAGAACTTTCTCACAAATGATCAGTGTATTGTCTGCGTCTGCTCCGTTTAACTGGTCATTGGTTTGCTGAAAGCCCCCGCACCCGGAGCTCCACATTGCTGCCCCAGCCAGCTCCTGGTGAACGCACCATCAATTAAAAGCTTGGCTGCCATTGCCTCGGCTTCACCTTTCCCTTGCACCCAGAATTAACAGCTGCTGAAGGACAGCGCTGCACCAGCAAAACCCACACTCTTAAGCCTTTCCCCCTGTTTTGGCTGACACCCTCATGGTCTCTGCAGCGCACTTTACTGGTTGAGGTAGTTGGAAGTAGTTAAGTGCATAAGGCTCATCAGGGTGTTTACTCCTAACTGGATGACTGACAGAGTGGCCTAATTAGTGTCCTGGCAGAAACTCCAGACAACTCTGGAAAAGACTTTGACTCTTCATTTCAAAAGTGTTTCAAAGTCTGCATAATTTAACATTCAAAATGGTTGCCAACTGTAAATGCAAAGGCGCCTTCGGGAGGTACTTCCACCTACTTCCTCCTTTATAAGTGCTTTTTAAAAAAATGTATCGCGTTTCTTGAACAGGTCTCGTTTAGTTGCTCCGTTTTTAATTTTTGTTTCTATTTGTTGTTTCGATCAAAATAATCTTTTGAACTGTAGATTGAAGACGCAACGATGAAATGTTGTGTTTTGATAATCCGACATTATTTAATTGAAATGGCGAAACCACAGAATTAACACTTTATTCGTAGTCGCCATGTTTCAACTTTTATTTGGTTGATAATGTGTTTTTAAATGTGTCCATGTACAATAGAAACAATTGTTTGACTAGTCGTCTGCTTAACACATGTTGTAAGGCTGCAACTAACGATTATATATACACATTTAATATCTTTGTATGGCTAGCCTTCAAAGTTCTTTTGTAGCTAAGATTTAAGCAATGTCAAATTGTTTACATTTCCCTGTTGATTCAAATTCACACCCCCACTGAAAGGAGTTGCTGCATCATAAATTGCAAATAAAATCATTTTCTCACCAGAGCTAATGATTGACAGCCAAATCCCAATAAGCATTTGCATCTGTGCTCGTCTCGAATGCACTTAACCCGGCCGAGATGAGTGATCAATCTCCGAGCTTGTGGGCGTGCGTTTGTCATTTTGGCTGCGAGCGCGTCCCTAATGTGGGTGTCTACCTCACCCGCCACATCGCCCCTAACTCTTCTTGATAAAGTGCACTATCACGTCAACGCTAGAATAACATACATATTCAGATTGAGTGATGCCACAAAATGGAAAAAAATAAAAAAAAATGTGATGAAGCTTGATTTGTCACTTCTTAGCTGTTAAGTGTACAGACTAATTGATTATGCATTTTCTTCACGGGCTATTGTGCAGAATGCTGGCAACGAAGGTTTTCGTAAATGCAGATGGTACTTTTTTTTTTATTTATTTTTTTTAAATCTCAGAATTGGGCCATGGACAAAATTATGTTTGGAAAGGATATAAAATACAAAGGCCACTCCACTACAGAACCAATTATGTCAGAATAAACCTCTGCAACTGAATAACTGAAGAGGTTATGCACAAGGCAGTCTTTTATTACATTTTTTTGGCCTAATTTTTGTCTGTGGAGCTGTTGTTTCTGCATATAGAAACTTTATATGGCAAAATGTGAACTGAAGGGAGTTTCTCTGTTCTTGCGCCGACTGTGCAGAGCTTGTTGCACGAGATTGTTTGCTAACGGCAGTTGGAGAGTTAAGACACTTCAACTCGCCCCGACACTTAATTTCCTCAACAGACAGACTCAAAACCATAGATTTACATTACATTTAAGGAGAGAAGGGTAATCCGTTCAACTGTGTGTGATCACGAAGTCTGTATCTGTGATAAATGCGAGCGTGGCTGCAGTGTTCCTTCTGTTTATCTGATTTTCTACAACAGTTTATTTGATGTTCTTTAAGATTTCCGGTACAAACTAAATAATTCGCACTAGACCTTTTATGTTTGTCATTAGACTGTAGCAGCTCTTTCACATTATAGTTGTGTTTCGAGCTCTTACCGGAGAAAATGTCATTTCTCACCAGCGTTTTTGCCACTCACTGTTAAAACCCGCTGTGTATTACAATGGTTTCTAACAACGCCGGGATTCTGCACCGATTCTGAACAAAAACTTGGCTGTTTCTTCAATATTAAAAGTCTTGGCGCTCAACGGATAAATACGGTAAGACGTCACCTGAAAAACATCCAGTACTTGAGTATTCTCTTTTCATGTTGAGAAATCAATCACGTTAGAAGATTTGTCTTAAACCTTGTTTGTATTTGTTTGTATGTACGTATATTTTGACCACCCGTTACCTGTTTAGAGACTTTAGCTCACGCCTGTCGTCTCTTCTCTCGCAGTGCCCGGACTCCAGTTGTAAACAGGACCTGCACGCTTACCTGCAGCGCATCGCTCTGTACTGCCACCAGCTCAACATCTGCAGCAAAGTCAAAGCCGAGGTCCAGAACTTGGGAGGAGAGCTGGTCGTGTCCGGAGTAAGTCCCCCAACCACCATTTTTAAAGCTCTGTTTTACATCCCTCACAAATCCTCCCCTCCCTTGGGACCAAAAGAGCAAGAGCAGTTTAGACGTGGCATTTCATGTTTTATTACAGCTGAACTGAATCCTTTCGCAGCCCATTCCAACTGTAGATGTTGCTTTTCGTGGAATGTCTCATAGTGGTGTTACATTTATTCAATTTGGGGTATTTTGTTGGCTGAAAAAATGGCCGACTTTCCACAGATCTGGCTTGTAACTTAGCCCGATGGTGTCTCCGTGGTGATGGGAATAAATAAATGGAGCAATACATTTTGAGGCAATAATGTGTAAATTTCTTTGCAACAGTGGGAAGCGTTTTTGTGCGAGTTATTGTAAAACGTTTTGAAATGTAGAGGTTTGAATAAGTAACTACTGTTGCCAATGTTATGTTTTTTATTCATCACATTAGCAGCTCATGCTTTCTAATACAGTGCATTTCAAATTCTTATACTGCTTTGTGTAGTAGTGTTATCGTTTATCGAGATATTTTCCCTAGCAATATATCGTGCTTCAAAGTTTATCGTCACAGGCCTTCATGGAGACACGTTTAATGCCATACTGTGGAACTTTCCGGGCAAAACGATAACATTCCTATGGAGACTAGCAAGTAACATAAGAGTTAATGGACTGAACAAAGCCCTGCAGAGGAACAGTTCAGTCGCACTGCGGGTTTCAATTTAATTTGAAAACAAAACAACTGCATCCATTTACAGTGAACTCTCGGCTGGATACTTCTCATTTCCAAATGGGGAGATTACTCTGATAAAATGCATTGGCTATGCTTTTATTATAGTCTTATTATCTGTTGCTTTCCAGAGAAATAAAAAATGCTAAGCACTAATAGTGTGGGGCTGTTTGCTGCGATAAGTCAGCCATTCACACTGTGCACTGCAATTAGAGGTTTATGTTTATGTGCAATAAAGAGATACGAGGAATAATGGAGTTCTTTATGCTAGAAACAATCTCCTAAATGTGTAGATAAACTTGCACAAGTCTATTCTTTGTATTAATTAATCCCTATTGGTTCTATTGATTAATCTTGGCTGGACAATGCAGCTTTGTTATAAACTGACTGTACATTGCAGTATTTCCTCTCAGTCACAGCCACAGCCTCAGGCCATTAAATATTGGATCTTAAATTACTGTGACCTTTTTCAATATTCCTCAAATCACCTTTGTCTGCCAGACTCTGAAGGCTTGTTACCGTTTCAGACCTTCACGGCTTGGTTTGGATGTTAAACTGAGAATCTCCCAACAAAACATAAATGTGTCCTTTGCCAAAGACCGTCCTGCTCGGTCAGTTTGCTGGTTCGTTATTATTCCAGTGTTTTTCAAAATCGCTCAAAAGGGAGTGGTCAGATTGTTGGTTTTTTTAGTACGGGGCCAAGAGAACTTTTTATTTGTGGATCTGCCACTTTGCATAATATAATATAATATATAATATAAATTAAAAAAATAAATATCTAATTTTTTTCCGTGAACAATGTATTTCTAAATGTTGTTTATAAACGATAAACGATATATTTGTGTTGTCACAATGCTAATATTTCCAACCCTATTTTGTTACTAGGGCTCAGGCTAGATACTCGATGCCACAGTGAGAGTGGTATTATACTTCGGACTGCAAACTAATCAGCAGGAGCCAAACAAGATGAACTCTCAAGAGTTTGTGAACTCACAAAAATTATGAGAATTCATCTTGCTGACATTTTTAAGCCTATTGAAGCATAGAAAGCAGAGGGCCACAGACCAGTGAACAATATAGTGAGTCATTTAGCAGAGGGACCATAATTAGAAGTTTTTAAAATTGCACTAAAAAACATCTCTAGCTGTAATCTGGGCCATTCCATCTGAGGGCCACGTTTGACCCAGGCGGCGGGCCATAGTTTGGGCACCCCTGGTTTATGCTATTGTTTTTAGTATTGAGACTTGTTGAAATTATATCTAGTTTTTAGTATGGATTAGTGTCTGATTTTCAATACTATTTCCCAGTTGTGTTCATTCACAATGATGCTAATGCCAAGGTGGCAGGAGAAAGAAAACTGATGCAGTCATGGCATGATCTTTAATTTATTTAACTTGATATAAAATTGGACCGATTAGTTAGTCCCAATTCACATTCTTCTACATCTTACAATTTCATCAGGAATGTACCGTTATAAATATAAAACCTTCCAGATTAAGTTTTCAAGTACCTTATTACTTCAATAACTCTCCTTCAACACATACAAGAGCTGATAAATACTCTTAAAGCCAGATAGTCATTCTTCTTCCAGGCTACGATTCTCTCTGTTGCTGTAGAATGCATTTATAAAATATCACCGTCATCCAGAACAGTCTTAAACATGTTATTACTCAACATTAGGTTGATTACAGGAGAAGGATACAGAACTCTCCATTGTCAATTGTATTCTAAAGTAGGATGGCAGTCATTGGATGTGAGAAGAGAACAGCTCTACCTTTTGTTTATTCATAAGGCTCTTGTTGGCATTTTGTTGGACGCTAAACACGTTTACTGAACATCAGGTCAAGTATTCACCTCAGGACATTTTTATTTTACAGTCACACCGAAGGAAAAAAATGCTCTGTTTGTGGAACTAATTTTAATTTTGTTTTTAAAGCACTGGTTATGGACTATCCACAGCACTGGTGCTCTTTCTTTGCATGATTTTATCCCATAGTGTATGTGTACATGTGTTTTTATGTAATTTTCAATGTTAGTTTCATTGTGTTTTATTGGCATTTTATTTGGATATCCTGTGTTATCTGCTTGTGGTTTAACATGGTACTCGTGAAAAAGTTTCTCTCTTTGGGTTGTTCCTTGTATAAATAAAGGATAAATACATAAATACAATTAAAATCAGGTCAAGGTTTCAGACATCTAAATTTGGGAGGCAGAAGCAGAACATAATTAGTAAAACGTTGACAATTAGTTGTACAACTTTGTATGATTGTGTGTATAAACTGGCTCAATACAACACGAGTTTAAATATTTCAAATCATGTTTATATTCATCAAAGTCGTGGTATCTTATATAATCTACCAATTTATAAACCAATGCAATGGTACTTGTCCACCATTTAATTATATTTTTGTCTGTCGTCTTTAGTTGGATAGTGCCATGTCTCTGATCCAAGCCGCCAAGAACTTGATGAACGCCGTGGTGTCGACGGTGAAGGCTTCGTACGTGGCTTCCACTAAATACCAGAAGAGCAAAGGCATGGAGGCGCTGAACATGCCCGCCGTCTCCTGGAGGATGAAGGCGCCCGAGAAGAAGCCGCTGGTGAAGAGGGAGAAGCAGGACGACGGCCAGACCAACAGAGTCAAGAGATCGTCCCACAAGAAGCACGTCAACCCTGTGCAGGCGCTGAGCGAGTTCAAGGCTATGGATAGCATCTAAGCATTATATTGTATTACACGATAGAGAACATATATATGACCAATGATTTTATATAGAGATTGAGCTTCTACAAGGGTTTTTGAATACTGTTAACTGTTTTTCATTATTGTAGACGGCTTGTCAGACCGATTAAAATCACTCAGTTGTATTACTTTTTGCTGTAAGAGCTGTTGTGGCATTAATGCCGTGTTTAAGAGAGAAGAAAAACCAACTGGACACAATTCATTTCATTTTTTTAATTTGACATTTTATAGATGGTAAAGTTGAGAATGTAACAGTTGTTTGACTTTGAGGAGTCCTTTTTAATTTGTGGGTTTTGCTAACATTGTCTAATAGTTTTGGCAGGATGTTTCCACTAAGATCTGAACTATGCAAAATCATTACTGGCTTGTAAAAAATATTTTATACTGGGTTAACTGGTGCAACAAAATTTATTTGATATTTTTCCATGTGCCTGAGTTTATAGATGTCTCTAATTCTAATTCATTGTACGACACTTGTGTTTATGTAATTTTATGTTTGCATGAACAGTTTTAAAAAACGTCGGATCTGATCATTAAACAGTACTTTTGAAGTCACCTGAGGCACCAAGTGTCTAAAACTTGGCCAATCAGTTCCAAATCCTAGTGGGAAGTGAAAACCCAGTGGGCCAAACAATGAGCCATGCACCGTCAAGCTTCATTAACAAACACTGAGACCAAAACACCTCCACAATCTTCAGAATACATCCAAATGAGGGATCAATATGTTTAGTCTCCGCAGCTTTAGAGGCGGTGAGAAAGGGCTGACTTTTCATTCACTTTAAACTGTTTTTATTGTTGGATTCTTGTCCCGAAGCTTGAACACTAATCAAGACTTGTGTTGTGTACAATCGTTATGAAAACCCAGGAGCTTGCTGCAGCGATGGAGATTTAAAATTGGGTAAAGTATTTGCGTTTTACTTGTGCTGAATATTTTGGCTCTTTCAGCCTAAGATAAAGATTGTGGGATCACGTCTGCGCCCGTAGGTGTTTATGTTGAGCTCGAACAAAGGGCTTGTTTTTAATTTGACATTCAGATGAAATGTCTCCATTTTACCTACTTGTTTTTATTTAGGACCGTTTTTTTATTTTTTAAATCTTCTGGAGATAGCAGTTTTGCTGTGGAACATTGTTTTATTATTGAGAACTTATTAGTGCATATGTTCTCATATTGTGCCTGCATTATATCTAAATAAAATATTTTAAAACCCGTTTCATATCTAAGTTTATTCACCACTTTTGACCAAATAAAGATAAATCTGCAACGGGTGATAATGGACCAGTTATTTGCATTATTGTGCACTATGGCTTTTTCAGTATTGTATTATATGTGCAAATAGGCCTGTGTCCATTCTCTTTTAGATTGCACTTACATTTAGCAAGATTTGTTATAAATTATATGTATATAAAATGCAAAAAGGTGTATGGTCGACTTTTGGAGACATTTTTGTGACGGTATCAAAGATAAGTGTAGCAGTGTAAGACGAGCTAACAACTACGATGATAAATGCTAAGCTAAGTATGCTAATCTTTCTTCTCCTTTGGTGTTTCATGGCGGTTGCTATGTTACATTACCGCCCCTTACTGTAGTACGTCTTCAAAGTATGTGTTTTACGCTATACCGTCCTGACATAAATGGTGCAACGGAGAGAGAGAAGACGGAGTGAACTTTATAACGTAATATGTGAACCGGGAAGAAGAGTCACCAAATCCACGCAGCCATCATGGACTTTCACGCTCTTTTGTAAGTATAAACCAATAATCGATCCATGGTATAAACCCAAACTAATCATGATGTGCGTCTGTCTGCAAGGCCACCGTGCAGTCAATCACACTATCGACTAACAATTGATGGCACATTTGGTGTGTATATGAATTATAATAATTGATTATATGGCTGGGCTAAGTAAGTGTTTTAGCTTAACAATTCTTTATTCATCACTTCAACATTAGCTGTCAATTAGAAAAGGAGTTCTGTAATGTCTGTGTGGTTTCATTGTGTGAAGGATGAGCCTCGTTCAAGTGGAATTCAGCAAGCTCAAGTTACATCAAATTGTATTATAATCTTTTTATAAGAATTGAAAAAACAACTTACTAGGACTGGGTGTGGCCTTGTATCTCACGACTCCCGACAAGTGTTAAAAATGGACCACAATTAGGTTGTAATAAATGTCGGCATATAATAATGGTCATATGAATAAATAGCCTTTTCAGCCCAGAAGATTCAGTCTTAGTGCTGTGGTCATTGTAGAACTCAGAACTGTATAATGAATTGAAGTTTAAAAGTATCACGATAAGCATAATCTCTGTATTGATGCACTTATTGCTTATAAGTCACTTCGATATTTTGAGTACAGCTCTACTACTTATTTAGATAAGTAATTATTATTATTAATCATTTGAACCAACTTGCATCCAGTTGACAGAATTCTACCTTTTTTTTTGCCATGGAATATATATATATTATATATATAATATATATATATATATATATATATATATATATATACAGTACACTTCACAAAATCAATACCCAAAATGAAAATGAAATAATATGTCATTGTTAAAAAATAAAAAAATCTAAAAAACAAAAAAAAACAAAATAAAAACAAAACATCTGTACACTAATTACCACTTTCCAATATTCCATGTTTCTAGTTAACCACCTGGCATCAATGTAACTCATTTTCACAGAGACCTCGTTTTAAAATGCCAAACAAATTTTTGCTCAGTTTGTGTCCCAGTAATAAAACAATTTTACACACATTTTCCTAAGCAAGCATTAACCACCCACTTGCTTTTTAGCTTTTTTTTAACGATTTATATTGTGATCACCTAAAATCCACAAAATTGCACCCTTTGGTCCCACTATTTTGGAAACCACCTTGGTGCTTGTTAAATAATTGATTTGATTTGTTAAAATAGACTAGAGCCTATTCTCTAAAATGCTTGACTGGTTTGATTGTCCCATCGCATCTGTTCATTTTTGCTGTTTTCTGGTGATACTCCTGGCTAGGTTAGCGCTGTGGTAGTGTGCAAATGAAGGCGTAATTAGCATTTAAATTACCTAAAATTGGCCAGAATCATTGACTTTTCTTGCCACTGTATTTCCTTAATCCACCTCATATTTAAGCCACAATACCTGTGTGTAGTCTATACAAACAAGTCTCGGTAAATACAGCTATCCCATGAGGCCTCTTGACAGATAATAAGCGAGGGGCTGCTCCTGTGATGTGTAAAAAGGGGGACCTAAATTCACTCAGCCCTTGAATAAAACAATAGCGGGTGCTGCTTGTATGAGGCGTTCAAATGCAGATCCGCTCCAAAGGTGACAGCACGGATAAGCCCTTTATGTCAAATCCTTCCTCTGGTTTGTGTTTTTTATGCTGCGTCACTCAAACCCGCGCCGTTGCACATGACACGTTTGAACAAAGTTTTATCAATCTCCCCGGCCATGTGTGACAGTTTAATCAATAGGGGAAGGACAACTCCTAGTTTTCATATCTGAAACTATAACCTCCCTCCGTTACTGCCTTGGGTTTGCGTTTGTGAACTGTCTCTAAATTACCCTTCACCATTAATGTGAGAAGAAACATCACAGTTTTAAGCTTATTCAGGATTGTGGACTGCAGGACAATCAGAAGTAAAATCGATTTGGCTTTGTTGTGTCTTGTGTGCGATATATTGCTGAAGAAAGTATAGACAATAAACAATAATAAATAAACTAATATGAAACTGACCAAAAATAAATAAATACATAATCTGCAATAAATACATAAAAAGCAGAATGTTGTTTTTTTTTCTTATAGTTTGCGTCTATAATGAGTCATCCAAGTTATTTATTGAATTATCTACAGCTCAAATCTAATTGTCGTACAGAAAAATAACAAAAAGTCTCCCACTCAATAAGTCCATCCATCCAGTCTAAGCAGGACTTCCAGACCTCCCTCACCCCAGACACTTCCTCCAACTCCTCCAGGGGGATCCTGAGACGTTCACAGCCCAGCTGATAGACATAGTTCCTCCAGCGTGTCCTGGGTCTTCTCCAGGGCCTCTTTCCTGTGGGATATGTCCGGAGCACTTCCCCAGGGAGATGTCCAGATGTAAATTGAGAACTTTGCCTCTCGACTCAGCTCCCTCTTCACCACAACATTCCGATACAGCGACTGCATCACTGCAGACGCTGCACTGATCCGCTTGTCAAATATCACTCTCCATCCTTCCTTCACTTGAGAACAAGACCCCGAGATACTGGAACACCTCCACTTGGGGCAGGGATTCTCCATCCACCTGGAAGCGGCAAGCCACTTTTTTCCAGCCGAGGACCATGGCCTTGGATTTTGAGGTCCTGATTTTCAAACTCCCATAAACCCTCGAGCAGTGTGGACTCTTGGTCGTATTCTCCTCTCCAGTACCCTGGAATATACCTTACCAGGGAGGCTGAGGAGAGGGATCCCTCTGTACTTGGAAAACACCCTCCGTTCCCCTTTCTTAAACAGAGGGACAACCACCCTGAACTGCCAGTCCAGAGGCACGGTGCAGAGAGATCTGGGCAGCAGTCAAAGGCGGGAGCCTCGACTACTGGCTCTTTGGATACAGAAACTGGCTCTGAGGATAAAGAAAGTCACCTTGCTGGGGGGCCTCAGCCAATGCAGCAGGGCGAGCCTTCTAATGTCACGGGGACAAATGCGAGCATCAAATTACAATTGCCTCTCAAACATGCTTGTGTGCACAGCTCGCAACGTCTTGACACGGCTATGATGAGTCAGAAACTACTCTCACTACTCAAACTTCCTCCTCAGTGTTTGTGTGAGAGGAGAGCAGAGCAGTGAGTGAGGGCGGAGTGGCAGAGACACAAGACGCCGTACAAACACAGACACAGGTGCACAGGGAGAACTGCACCGAGACAGAGCCTGTGCACGGACAAAGTAGACGGTGGTCAACAGCCTGTAAGTGTTTCTAAGAAATAAATCTGGCAAAACATTTCACCAAACTGCTGTAAAAACCCAGGAACACTTCTTCAATGAGCAAATAAGCTCACACATGGAATATGATAAGCACAGTTTACCTAAATTTACCTATTATTATTTACAATAACAATAATTAAAATGCAAAATTCGTTATTTCGTACTTTTTCTGTCACCAAAGTGGGAAAAAAAATGACATTTCAATTTTCCTTATTTCATTTGGAGGTCCAGAATTGTGAGTCACATCTAGTTTCATTCATTCACTTTTTTGCCATTTTCTCCATGAATATGAGGCGGATTGTCATCAAATAAACATTTAAATTAAATAAACAACAGCTTTTTATCTGCAAAACAAGGCTGAATGGCTGTAATTTGTCCCCAGGGGCCCTGATCCGCTGGCGCATCTGTTTTATTTGAGTCTGCTCCTAAATCCAGTCTGCTCGCTGTCTGCACCCAAAGGGAGACCAAATTGAAGGGAGGATGGGTGACACCTCAAAGGAGTGCTCAAAGAAGTGTCTGTGGGGAAAGGAGTGATGTAATGTTTGTATAGGTCTCAAAACGAAAAAAAAAGCAAACAGGTCCCGTGGGTGTAATTTTAAAGAACGTTGATCAATTAGTGCATAGCTGCACTTCTGTTGATTACAGCGAGTACCAGCGTAGACTCGGTGTTCACTTCACTCTTTTAAACTAATCCACTATGGGGATTTTAGAAGTTGCTGGAGATGTGCACTCGGTAGACGGCCGTTTTACAAGCACCCGCTCCGCTCCATCAGGTGATGCATGTTGCCCTGGTCTTTAACACAGTCCCCACAGAAATGCCCCAGCCGGTCTTGCAATGGAACCCAGGACCTTGTTGCTGTGAGACGATAGTATTAACCACTGCGCCATTCCAATTCCAGTTTCAGAGCAGTGTGAAGTCACTTTATCTGCGTTTTTACTCAGAGTCATAGCCACTTATTCTACATTATAGCTTTGTAGCCCACAAAGTCTGTTAGTTTTAAGTCTATTTTTATTTAATATTTATTTATTTTTTATTGCATGTTTCTGTTGACCTGCTGTGCTCTTATCTTTAAAACCTGCCAATAACCCTGGGGACATCAACAAACAGTTCATATTGCCATCTGCATTATAGAATTATTTTTCTTTGTTTTTAAAAATAGCTAAAAAAACACTAAGCGAGACCAGTTCTTTCAACCAAGGAGTCCACAGCAGCGTAGGAAAATGCTCTCTTTCCCCAGTCAGGGCTTACGCGGGGGACCGACAGGCTGTGCATAATGACCCTCCGCTCTCTGCGTGAGGGCACACTAGTAGGAAGGTTCACATTTACATATCACTTTATACAATAATAATAACATCCAATGTATAAACCTCCTGGCACCCAAAGAAGGCCATCCAGCCTTTCGCATAGTGTTCACAGTGGTGGGTGATCCTGCCACAACCTGAAGTGTACCTCAAAACACAGTGTCCAAGGATTTATAGAGAACATCTCTATAATTCAACAGATACGTTTGTGAGCTTCAAGGTTAATGCAGGCTTTATTACAATAAAATAACCCAAGCTTTATGTATGTGTGTGTGTGTGTGTGTGTGTGTGTATATATATATATATATATATATATATATATATATATATATATATATATATATATATATATATATATATATATATATATATATTTTTTTCTATTATCGTATATATACATCCGTTTTGGCATGGGGGGAAAATAAACCATCAACTTCATCCCATATTTTAGTAAGTGCCATCATTAAAATATCTACTTCAAATAAACAAGTCTTAGTCTTAAGCTTCAAAACGCTGTGTCTTTGATTACAATCAGACTCATATTCACGGAGAAATGAAAAAAGACACACGGAAGGCCGACACGCCCCCTCCGCCGTCTTTTTTCCGCGCGGAAATTAATGGGATTTCATATTAGCAGCTCAGATTTCTTCGGTTGAACCCGCATGAAACCGCGCAAACTGTAAATACTGCCAACGTCTTCTCCGTTGCCCCGCGCACGTCTCATTTTCCGCGCGGAATTTACATGTGGGAAGTATAATCCAAGCTGGAGGCGGACATACGGCCAGACTGACTCACGGGTCAAAACACAACATGTGTATCACTCCACAGGTACACAGAGGCTACAGTTGTTATTTTGTCCGCTTTCTCAGTGAGTTCCGGAAGGAGCACAGGTAGGATTACGCTGTTCACGCTGTTTCTTGTCCTTCACAGAGCAAGTTTGTTCATTGACGCGACCCAAAGGAAAACCGACTTTTTCTAGGGCTCAAGCCCTCCTCCCAGCGTTACCATGGAGCTTGTCTTATCATAATAATAATATATATAATAATAATAATAATTAATAATAATAATATAATAATATGTTTATGATAATAATAATAATAATAATAATATATAATATAATAATATAATATATATAATAATAATATAATGTTTATGATAATAATAATATATAATATAAATTTCTGGATAAATTAATATTATATAATTTATAATTTATAGTTAAGAAGAGCTTCAAGTGAGGTGATTATAAGATCAACCTTCTAATATTTAGTCTAGTTATTATTTTATTTTCAAAATAGTCATCTGTATGAATAGATCTAGTCAAGTTAATTAACAGCCCCATATTAGGCATATTTACCATCCCTTTAAAAGATTCTGGGGAGAGCACTGATATATATCATTTTATACAGAAGAATTACAAATTCTTACAACATTGTTCATGCTCTTTACAGCTTTACTCACACCCAACCAAGAAATAAGCAGAGACAATGGATGGATTGAATGGTGGTGCGAGTGGAAGTGCAGGAGGAGCTAATGGCAGTGTCCATGAGCTGTACATTAGCCCTGAATCGCTGGGGCGGCGTGCGAGAGTGGCAGGAAACATCAAGATCTGGAGTGGTAACTGTCAGTGCTCAGGTGGATGCACTCAGTTTAAGCCAAATGGACATTTTTTAGTAAGTCTGAAGTCTGAGGAGTCCAAATTATTATTGTTAGTAATGAGGTCACATGTATCCCAAATTAAATCCACTGCTTTTTGAGGTCAAATCTAAGTATGGTTTATTACATTTGCAGATTTTGTTCCTAAAATGAACATCTTACAAAAAATAGAAATCTGACTTTATAGTAAATCATTTAAAAGTTACAAGCAGTATAGTTTGAATATAGGTACTAAATGGCATCACAAATTTGATAAATATATGTATTTTTATCTGTAATTTGACTGTTGAGGAGACAGGAAGTAACCTGACTCATGCCAGAGTGATATGTGAATTCTCAAGAGTTTGTGAAGTCACATCGTGAGAATTCATTTGGCTGGTCAGGTTACCAGGAAGGGCATCCTGTGTAAATCCCCATGCCTCTTGTTTGCTGTGTTTCCTTTTAGCGATATCATTTAAAGGTGCAATATGTAACTTTTCTGGTGGAGGGTCTGCCACATGCTTGTCTCCATGGAGAAGGATATGCTTTATCTGGAATCTTTCAAAGTATTTTAAAAAAAATTGATCTCCATGGAGATAAACACATAATTCCACCAGTCCAAGTTACAGGTCAGATCTGTGGAGAGTCGTCGCCGCTCACTGTCAGAATTAGGGATGCACCGATGTTTCAGATAATACTGAATCGTTCGATACTCGATGCACATGTGTCTTGTGTGTTTGGTTTGGAAAGGAAAAGGTTAAGCTGCACCGTCCTTCACAAATTCAGGAATTAAACATCTCCCCAGAGGCTTACAGGTGCTATACTTTAACAGAAGTGGGTTTTGTCTTTCAGTTACTTTTTATTTTGCATTGATAGACCCAGGAATGACAAAAATATGAACTTCTGAAGACTCTAGAATTTCTTTTGGCTTTGTATGTCATTAAATGAAGGCGCCACTCGCGTATCTTCTTTTCAGACATTATCTTAAGTTTTCCTCAGAAAGTGATCTGTTAAGACATTTATTTGTAATTTCAGTAATCTGAAAGAAAAGAGGAGAGAGTATTGTGTGCGTATGTGAGAGCAGGAGACATAGAGAGAGATTATATTAAGACATAAGTCATGAAATGCCAAAAATGGAAATGTCTGATCGTGTGTATTTCTCCCTGCAGCCCATATTACATATATTATTAAAAGTGCTCCCCTGGTTAAAAGTTCAGAGCTGTAAATCATTGGCATTTAATATATTTTTCTATTTACAACAAATACCATGGAAATGTTTTTATTTTATATTTCTTATGAGAGCCAAAATCTATCGAGATACGTACAACAAGTGTATAGTTGCATCTCTAGTCAGAATGCATGTTTTTCTTTCAGCAATAAACATCTGTTATTGAATAAATGTAAGATGATTAAGTTTAATGCCATGCTAAGGAAAGCAATGACATCTCCATGGAGATAAGCATTTGGCGGACCCCCAACTGGAAAAGTTACAAAGTGCACTTTTAATTCAAAAGTTATTCAAGTAAATCTAGTAATCGAGTAAATGCTTCTCTTTACCTCCTCCCTCTGTCAGCGTTGAGCCGCACTAAAATGGCAGGATTTTCTCAGGCTTCAGAGGGCAGTGAGTGCAGCAGTGCACCCTGGGATTGTGTTAAACACCCAGTCCCGACACTGTTAGGTTGTTAGTGGTTAAATCAATGCTGGCAGTGATTTCTGAAAGCCTTAAATGAGGTAAAGTCTTGTTTATTCAGATGAGTAGGTCGGTAGTCTGAGCACAGCGCAGACCTTTCCCATTAGCTATAATACAAAAGCAGAGAGAAGCGCAGAAAAAGTTTCAGGTTTGGGACACTTGGTGTGACCTTATGGATTTAACCTTTCTGAACATCATTAATAACAGCGTGTTCTCATTTAAACCATTCTTTGCCTGGAGCTGTCCTGAGGTGAGTGGTTCCACCCGGCCCTTAAAGCCTCGGCTACATACAGCAAGTGGAGACCTTTGGGAGAACATGAATCACCTTTGGGCCATCCTGAGAAACACTTTGAGATTAAGCCTGCTCCCTCATATTAGCGTGGCATTGTTGGCTTCATGGTAGCACAGTAACCCACTTATCATGCCTAATGGAAGTATTGTCCTTCAGGGAGACTTCATTTAGATTTGAACAGTACGAGTGTAATAAGTGCGGCGGGATGGGGCTTTCACCGAGCCCCGCAGAAGGATCGCAGGGTTTTATTGTGAATGCTGAGTCTGACGGCCAGGGCTTTTATAGATGGGGCTCTGCCAATGGCAAACTGCAGCCGCCAAGACGGGAAAGAGGTCAGCAATACGCAGACACAGGAGTGGGAAACACCACTGAGTTGAGTCAAATGAATATGCCTCCTTTGTTTAATTGACAAGGATATTATTAAGGACTCACATTTAGCACATTTGTCCTTTTTAACGAATGATGGATTCAAATGTTAAATAGCCATCTTGGAGCATTAATGTGGAAGCAGTTGTCCTCTTTTTTTTCACAGCAGAGAACTCACATTTAGAAGCAAGCTTGGTAAAATATTACAGTGGTGTAGGTTCTGCACATGTGTCAGGCTCTGTGCCAGCCTCAGTGTCGTGAGTTTGATTCCAGGCTCTGATATTTTGCTGAATGTCTGTCCCTTTACCGGGATCCAGAATATCTCACATCCAATTCTTTGCAAAGAGTGAGTCTGGTCACCACACTAGGGCTGCAGCTATCGATTATTTTAGTAATCGAGTAATCTATCGATTCTTTTCTTCAATTAATTGAGTAATCGGTTAATTTTTTTGTACATTCAGTAAACCATTTAAAAGCATATTAAGTCATTTTTTTAAATAAACGTTATAGTTGATAGTAATAAACAAATACAAAATAAGGAATTTCTGCTTAAAATAACACATTTTATTCTTAATTTCACATAAATTTGTCCCCAAAACAGCAACATGTTCTGTTTGTATATAAAGAATATATATAAAAGGACCAATTAACTTGTCACAGACTGTTGTAGACAATTACAGTAGCTATGAATTAATTAGCGTTTCTGTCACATCACTTAAAATAAGACATTTGTAAAACTTTGTTGGGTGGGACCAGTGGTCCTGGTGTTTTGAGCTCTGCATTTTGCGTTTTGCCAGTTTTGACTCAGTGTGCCGGTCACTTTGGCATCCGCGTCTCGGACTTTCTGTTTCACAACAGATTATTATAACATAACTGCGGTCCTCCGTGCTGTTTCCATGTGCATTGGCTGTTTAAAAGTACGAGTGTGACTGGGAAACAGAGTTGTTGAGTGGGGGTGCGTGGGGGTCCGCGGTGGCGAAGGCGCGGGGGCTGGGGTGGGCGGCGAGTGGAGCTAGATGTGGTTTTTAGAGTTGCAGCTCGGTATTATTATAATAGATCCATGGCTCTTTCACTCATCAAAACTCTCCCAGTCGCACTTGTGAGTTTAAAACGCGCCGCTCTTTTCCTGTCGCGCCTTCGTCAGAGAGGAACAAGCTCCGTGTGAAACAAAAGCTCCACAAGTCGCTCTGTGCGCTCCGTGCGCCAAAGATTCACGTGTTATTAATTAAAAATGTAAATTAAACGAATCATCGAGGCAATGAAATAAGAATTGAAACTTTTTTGTAATAGAATGATTCGATTTATTCGAGTAATCGTTGCAGCCCTACACCACAGCCTCCGTCGTGCCTCGAGTCAAACTATGATTTAGACCAAAATCAAACTTCTCTCACCTCAGACTACATAAATCGGCAATGATTTTTTCGTCCCTGTGGTTTTATTATTATTTTTGTCTTCGTAAGCAGCCACGTTTGTGTTGATATGTACGCACCCTGATTCACCTGTCATTCATGCCCACCTGAACACGCGGAGATGAATATGGTGACCAGACTGGCATCAATCTGTATAATACAATACTGAACGATATCATTCTGTCCATCCTATCTTTTACCCACCCCGTTTACACATTATATAAAATATACACATAATAATATGATATTGTTCTATCCAATAAAGCCCACGGGCTAAAAAATACCATAATATTTCCGCCAAAAGCAAATGCAATCAGTACACGCTTTCTGCTTGTCCTAAGCACTGATACATGAGGATGGTTGTGTAAGGAATTGGGGTTCCAGCTGAAAAAGATGTGCATGTCATTGCCTGCAAAGGGCCCACAAATGTTAGTAAGGATGTATATGAAAATTAGAGTCACTTTTATTCACATTTATCTGTTTTTGCATTTTGTTCCTAATATGGTTGTGGAAATTCACATCTTATTGCAAATTGTGCCAAAATCCTTTGAGATTAATAGTTTATTTTGTTGAACTGTCATGATTCTCTGTTGGTAGTCGTATTAAAGTCTAAATCTGTATTTTTTTTAAATGGTGGTGCAGGCTTTGGGCTTTTATCCCCGCGAGCCCGTGTAATCCAGTGAGCCAGTGGCCGCATTAAAAGGCGGACTATCATTTTGAATAGTCTCTTTTATAATCAGCTGCAAAGATATCACAGAAAAACAGGGAAAGTAATAGAATCTGTGATGGCCCAGACGTAAGACTCCTGTCTTAGTACCGCAAATAAATGTGTGTGCTGTTCCTGGACGATTTGTGAGTCGTAATAAGATGTAAAATGCTTTTTAGCCGTCTCTTTAATTGACTTTTGGCTCTGGTGATCAACTGCGATCAGTTTTGTCTTTCAGTCAAGGCCAGAGGATGATTTGCAAACACCTAAATCCAGTTTGCTGACTTGTTCGATCAGTGCCTTGGCATTTCCGGCTGTGGAAGTCATTTTTTAAAAGCTCAGAACAGCACTGTGCAAGTGCTGTTTATACGTAAAAAGGCGTGCACAAAGAAAGACAAAGAAGATGTATCATTTAGTGCTGAGAAATATGGCCTTTATATGTAAAAGACAATATACTAACACCAAACAAAACACTTTGAAACTGTGGCCTTTAAATGTTTAGTGTTTATATGTTTTGAGCCTCAAAAATAGTCCTTATTCCTCGTCAGTGTTTAATCTCGTCTCAGAGTTAGCGGTGTGCTGCAGTGTGGACCCATGTTCTATCACAATGTTGTCAAAGCCAACAATGACATATCATGAACAATATAACATGGCCTAGCCCCAGTAGAGAGAGACAAACTATATTGGTTTGAAGATATTTGCTCTTTTTAAGCACGTTTGGTCTAATCAATTGCTTAAAAGAAAGACATAAAGCTTTATTTTATCACTTAAATGCACAAAATGTGATCACACTGCTTCCTGAGTTAGTCGTAAAACAGAGGTGTGGATCTCTATAAATCATTCCTATACCGCCCCTTATTTTACTTTAATAGTGCAGTGAAACATACAGACAGTAATTAGCAGTCATTTCAAATACTTCAGCCATAATATTCTAATATTTTTCGTTATCAGCTACATATTCACACATTTTAAACAGTTTTCCCTTGGCTCATAATAGTACAAGTCAATTATGTTTCTGCTGTTTCTCTAAATATCAGAAAATTCTTTACTCCAACATTGATTTATTCAAAATGTTTAACTTGGCCCTTCACTGAAATCCCAGATATTTCACAAAGCCTACCAACACCGTAAATATAAATTCTCCTCTCTAAAAACTTTAGCGCAGCACCTTGTTTCAAACTTGTAGTACAAAAATATCCCTCAGTGGTACTCGTAGGCACAATACTTCAAATACATGGTGACAGCTATTTAAACAGCAGCATGTATTAAAGATTCAGCCGAACACCTTTGCATAACGTAATCCCTGGATGTCATACTGCATCGCCGACTACCAATCATCTCATATGTATTCCAGGTACCCACTTACGCCAGCACTGTATTTTAATGGCTGACATCTCAGGGCTGCAATTCAACTGTGATTTATATCTTCTCAAGTCATCAGTTACAATCACGTCCCGGGATCGGACACTTTGCCCACCGGCCGTGCATAGCTAATACCGGAAAAAGATGCTACGTGTGTCCGATTTACAATTCGAACCCCCAAGATTGAATCAAGGTTTTGGCAGCAGGGGAGGGGAACCAGGTTGGATCTGAAGGGGCGAGATAGGATGTTTCATGCATTAGCACACAAGTATTGCTCCTCACGTTTCAGTTCACCGGGGAGGGGCTAGATTTGCACCATTTTAGATCTGGCAAAATGTTTAACCTACCTTTTACACTATTAGATAGGGTTGTTCTGTTGGAGCTGTGTTGAGTCTAGGGCTGTGCAACTATTCAAATTTTAATCAAATCAAGAGCCAAACATTTCCAATCCTCAATTATATGCTTGGGCCTTTTTAATCAAGAGGTCAACATCCAATCCTGTGTCAGTAAAATGATGTAGTTCGGGGCTGAGTTCAGACTTAGGATGAATAAATTGGAAAATTTTTGTGGCTTTTTTATGTTTGTTTTTTTAATCTTTGAATCAGTAAAAACATTGGCCATAAAAATCACTTACGTTTCTCAGTGTTCCTTCTTCTACGCAGGCCTGAACGGGCTCGGCACAAAGGCTCTGAACTATTAGTTGCCCACTGCTCCTGACAGGTTGCTCGAGAAACACTGAGTTATGTTGAGACGCTTCCGAAGAGTGCAGACGCTTTCCTGCTTGCTATATGCTATATTGCTTTTCTTATTTGTTTTGCTTTATAGTCAGTTTTTGTCTTCCAAACATTTTTAATTATGACTTACTTTACTTTTAGTAAACTAAGGATTTACTCTTTTTAGAGTTTTAATCAACAAATCTTACGAGCCAGCGACATGTTCGGAAGAAGGGAAACAAACTCTTGTGAACGTTGTTGGAAATATCAACAAGAAATTCATGAGCTACAAGGATATTCACTTCGGAATCTGAAAAAGGGCTCAAAGATACAATTTCAGTGTCATCCAGTGGTATGAAGTCCACATTTTTTTACAAGAAAAACAGCTACTTTCACCCTAAACCGGACTGACTCTTAGGCGTTCCCAAAACTGTCTAAAGGTCAGGCTGTTTCTTGGAACAAACTGAGTGCAAAGCCTAAGCGATACAAAGAGAATCTAACGTCACCTAAAATACAACTTACAAACAGATTTTTACCACTTTCAGAGACTGAAGTAAATGAACAAAGGAAACATTTAATACATGACGTGTCCAAAAGTCAACAGACAGAGAGAATCTGTGCCAAATGTCAAGGTCGTCTTGATTGGGGGTGGCGCGATAAGTCACGTGATGCATGAAAAAATGTAAACACATTCTTTTCCCAGCGCCACAATTAGAGATTAACGTCACGTATTTCTAATGTTTTGGCCACATATCAAGGAGTTAAACAGCTGATTGTGTATGTGGGTGCAGTGGACATACGACGGGAACGGACTGAAGTTTTGAAGATAAACAAGCCAGCTGCTTCAGCTGAACACATGGCTGTCCAAAGAGTGTGCACCTAGAGGATTGCACTACATTGAGAACTTCTATCTATTCTGGAAACGAGAGGACCTGCCCAGAGAGAAATTTCCCACACCTATGCAGAGGTGGAGTGAGGGTGCTGACAGAGAACCTTCTCCACGCTCTGAGGCATTGGACTGGGCCTGGACAGGGTCCTGAGCAGATAATTATAGAAGAGAGGAATGAGAGAAGAATTCCTGCTCCATCAGCCAGAGACCGAGCCAATGTTTCAAAATCAGCAGCACCACCACAACCACAGCCTCCACCAAAGGATATATTAGCCACCACCACGAGCAAAAGGATTCAACTCCAGCTTCTCCACAATCACCTTCACCGCCTCCAGCGAAGGACTCATCAGCAGCAGCACCACAACAATCTTCACCACGGCCAGCGCAGGAGTCGTTTCAGTTCTTTCCCGCACGGTCCTCATCAAAGGCCTTGGACCCATCTGTGACAGGCAGCATCCCTGCCATCGCCCCTGCCGTCAGTGCAGCCCTGGATCCCCCCTGCAACATCTACTCCCACTACAGATTCCTCACTCTCCATTCCATCTCCTCTCTCACCCAGGGGTCTTTCCAACCATCTTGAATGTCTGATCAAATCAGGCATTAAGATGGCTCCACTCACGCCCAATATAATAAGATCAAGAGTTTAGATATCAACGATGATGAACTCTCCCATGACTGCTGCTAAACAGACAAAAACAGCCCCACCCAAACCCCCCCGCCTTTCACCTGGTCCCAAGCTCTCACCTGCTCCCGCTACACCAACAATAGCCCCCCCCACCTATCCCCTCTCGCATTTCACCTGATAAATCCCATAGCTAGGATGCACTGGGTCGCAGCGTTGCCGGAACTTATAGTCATAATAAAAACCAAACCAACTGTGTAAAAACAGCCTCCCCCTAGTGCTATTTCTGTAGTCACATCACACAAATGGGAAAACAAAATGCGAGTAAGGCTGCCCAATCTGATAAATTTGATTCACATCCCCCGTAAAAAGATAACGCCCAGTCTCACTGAAACTAGACTGAAACTTGCTGTGCAAAATGTCAGATCCTTATGAAACAAATCATTCTTAATTGATAATTGTATTTCTTCTTATAATCTTGATTTTATGTTTTTAACTGAAACATGGCTTGACAAAAACACAGGAAATTTAGTTCTAATAGAATCGGCTCCACCCAACTTTATGTTTGAATCTGAAACACGAGAAAACAAAAAGGGAGGAGGTGTGTGTGCTTTTGTTAGAGATGGAATAGTTACCCACAGGTTGTCCTTTGGGGTGTTTTCAACATTTGAGTATGTATCCTTTAAAATTGAGCTAAAACAGTCTCCATCCATTCTCTTCATTGTTTTATACAAGCCTCCCCTGCACTGCCAAAGTTTGTAATGATGATTTTACTGAGATGTTTTCAGTTGTATGCACAGACTTTGATGGTTTGGTCATAACAGGTGGTTTCAATGTTCATGTTGATAATATTTGTGACAGAAACGCTAAAGAGATTCATGCTGGCCTTGAAACTTTCGGTCTTACTCAGCACGTGAGTGGCCCCACCCACAGCAGAGGGTAAACTCTAGATCTTCTAATTACAAAGGGGGGTAAAATTTCAAACGTCAATATGGTCGATGTTGCTCTGTCTGATCATTTCTTTGTCTTCTTTGACCTGTCTGTTTTTCCCAAACCACCAGCTGGTCCTGCAGTTGTTCAGAGGAGAGACATAAATGACAGCACAGGAAAACTGTTTATGGAAATGATAAACTTTGAAAATGTCTCATGTTCTAATATAAATAATTTATTGAACTCTGTTACATCTAGTGTTTTGAATGTTCTTGAAACCATTGCCCCTATGGAGGCTAAAATTGTTAAAAATAAGCAGAAGGCGTCATTGAGAAATGATGATTCGGTCAGGGCACAGAAAAGGGAGTGCCGCCGGGCCGAACGAAAATGGGGCAAGTCAAAGCTCCAGGCTCAAAAAGAGATTTACAGAGGGAAGTTGTACATGTACAACCTCATCTTATGTAGAACTAGGGAAGGATATTTTTTCTGAAATAATTGGAAGCTGTAGTAACAACTCGCGTGTCCTGTTTGCCACAGTAAACAGATTAACAAACCCTAAAGCTCAGCTGCCGTTAGAACTAATTTCCTCATCCAAGTGTAATGAGTTTGCATTATTCTTTTTTGACAAAGTTCAGGGCATTAAAATGCTATAAATTCTACAATACAGCAAAATAACCCTCAAACCACCTACACGCTTAGAGCTGACTCACTTTGCACCTGTAACTGACAAAACTGTCCAGGAGATCATCACCAGTCTGAGTTCATCTACATGCTGCCTCGATGTGTTACCCACCAGATTTCTAAAGTCTGTGCTGAACAGTTTGTTAGCACCACTCACTCAAATAGTTAACATGTCGCTTCAATCTGGAACATTCCCAATGTCTTTGAAAACTGCGGTCATAAAGCCTCTCTTAAAGAAGAGCAGTCTTGATGCCGCAGTACTGAGTCATTACCGGCCCATCTCTAATCTGTCATTTTGGGGCAAAGTCCTTGAAAAGGTTGTTTACCAACAGCTCACTGATTTCATCTTAATAAACAACTCATTTGATGTTTTCCAGTCAGGTTTTAGACCTCATCACAGCACTGAGACTGCTCTTGTCAAGGTGTCAAATGACATCCACCTGAACACTGACGCGGGCAAAGCCTCAGTCTTAATTCTGTTAGATTTAAGTGCTGCTTTTGACACTGTCGATCATGGGATACTTTTACAGAGACTAGAGGACTGGGTGGGCATCACTGGCACTGCCCTAAACTGGTTAAAGTCCTATCTGGAAGACAGGAAGTACTTTGTTGAAATTGGTAACTGTGTCTCAGACCAGATGCCCCTGACCTGTGGGGTGCCCCAAGGGTCAATCCTGGGACCCCTTCTATTCAACCTCTACATGCTGCCATTAAGTCAGTTGATACGCAGCGAAAATGTGTCCTATCACAATTATGAAGAGGACACTCAGATCTATGTTTCACTGACGGCAGGTGAATATGGACCAGTGGATTCACTCTGTCACTGCATCCAACAGATCAGTGTGTGGATGCAAAACAACTTTCTCCAGCTGAACTCAGACAAGACTGAAATCATCGTCTTTGGCCCACAGAAACAAAGAGAAAGTGTTAAGCAGTCACCTCCAGAGTCTCGCTCTAAAACCAACAAATCAAGTTTGAAATCTGGGGGTAATAATGGACTCAGACTTAAATTTTAACAGCCTTTTACCATTAAAAAAACATTGCCAAAATCAAAAGTATTAGTGTCTAAACCAGACTTGGAGAGACTTATCCATGCATTCTGTCTCTAGTAGATTAGACTACTGTAACGGCCTGCTCACTGGCCTCTCCAAACGAGCTGTAAAACAGCTGCAGTACATCCAAGAACGCTGCTGCTCGGGTCCTGATTAGAACCAGGAAGTACGATCACATTAGTCCTGTGCTCAGGTCTCTGCACTGGCTCCCTGTGGCTCAGGGAATAGACTTCAAAGCAGCTCTTCTTGTATACAAGTCTCTCCATGGCCTAGCACCAAAGTACATCTTGGATATGTTTGTGCCATATGAACCATCTTGGACTCTGAGGACCTCAGGGACCGGCCTCCTGCTGGTGCCCAGAGGACTAAACATGGGCAATCTGCGTTTCAGTTTTATGCAGCTAAAATCTGGAACAGTCTTCCTGTGGATGTGAGACAGGCCGCTACTCTGGCATTGTTCAAATCTAAGCTAAAAACTGTTTTGTTTGGCTGTGCATATGACTGAAATGATTTTCTTGCACTCTTCTCTTTTATGTCTTAAATTATTTGACGGATAGCCTGAAAATTGCAACTTTAAATTTCTTTAAATTAAGGTGTGATTTCTGTCTTGCCTTTGTGATTTAAATGCATTTTTTTCCTGTTGTGTGAAGCACTTTGAATTGCCCTGTGTACGAATTGTGCTCTACAAATAAACTTACCTTGCCTTGCCTTGCCTGAGTGATGGGTCAAATTTAGAGGTTTTTTCCCCCACAAAGATTATAAACTACCACTTTTACAGTTTTACCCAAAACATTGCATCAAACTTCCGGAACAGGGGGCGCATGAGGTCAGTGTGGGGAGCTAAAATAAGGCTGACAAAGCATGCATTGGTACGCAAGCCGGTGCCTCATCCTTAAACCAATTTCCGTCTCCAATTCTCCAGGGAGGGGCCTGATGTGCACCGTTTCCTCTCCCGGTGCAAGTGTTTATCCATGTTTCACAATTAGATGTAGCTCGCAGCTGCAGCATTAATCAAATAGGCAGACATATTCTCTCGTTTGGAGATTGAGGGAAAGCGTCCTCTTCTGTCTTTGCTGGCGGTTAGCAGTCTGCCGAAGCGACACTGTTTGTTTGTTGTTGCATAAGCGAGACGGCAGACAGATGTGACGGGTCAAGAGGAGTTTACACAGAGACTGAATGGAGGCTGCTGTTGGCGCTATTGTGTTAAGACCAACTCAGTTTATTATAGTCTCTTCTGATTTACTTAACATCATTACAAAATGTTGGAGTTTAGCTTGTTTAACTTTAAAATGCTTGCATTTTTATGTCATAATACATATGGCTTGATGCTTGTACAGTATTGCTATCTAATTAATATAAAATATATTGTAATCAAGTATTGCAATACAATACACATAATTTTATGGTACAATATTATAACTGCAATAAAATACAGTTAATTAATTCAGATAATTCACAGATAAAGTTTACAAAAGTTATAAAATAACTGTAAATCTGTCTGGCCTTTGTAAATGAGAAAATGGAAATTAATGGCTGTGATTGTCATAAAAACCTTCTTCCATTTTAAAATCAATCAGCACCAAAGCTGCCATTCAACCTTTACAGCTAAACTATAATTACTCTGTCTGGTGATGTGATGGTATGTTTATAACACAGATGACTTCAATAATAATATAAAAACACTTTGCTGCTCCTCCTTGTTTCCGACTAATTACACTTCTGTAATCTGTTCATTAGAGGGTTACCAGCTCTTATCACTGTATGTGTTGTAAACATGTTGATGGTTATGCTAATTTGTACTATCTTTCTCTGTCATCTTTGCAGTACTTTCACTTGGGGATTTGTTGTGCATATGAAACAGTGTTTGTCTTTCCTCTTTGGGAACACTTGAAGATCTCACTTCTGAAACTAAGTAAGAAAATATCCACAAACAACTGAATAAGCTATTGCTGGCATTAGAAACTGGTACGACATTACCCATAATGCACCGGCTGTAAAAGTCTTGGTTGAGGTGTTGCACAAAAAGATAATGAACTGTAAAACAAAAATGCAGAAATATCACCCTTGTTTAAAAGATTACGTTTCTGTTATTTTTATTTATAATCAACTCTTTTTGGAATCTTTTACAATTGTTTTCCCCCTAAACCACACGTTTAGATGCATCTCCCACTTCCATGTAAGGTTTGACTAAAAATGTTCTGAGCCGTCGAGTTGATGAAGGGAAAATTTAATATATATGTGATATTTATATTTATAAGAATCCTTGTACTCGAGTGGCACTGGTCATTTAGCAGTGAAACCATGTAGCACGTAGTTCATGTCTGCAGCCTTGTCTCACCACATTATGTCAATAGAAGACCGCCACAATCACTTAATGTAGCTGCGCCCCACTTTACATATAGGCCCTAAAGTCTCCAATCGAAGACTCGCTCATTTTACTGGTGTTCTTTATCGGTAAAGTAATAGTGATGATTTTCAAATGCACTCACTGACTTGTGGCTAATTAGGACGAGAGTGGGTCAGACCACCAACTTATTTGTGGAGGGCGTAGAGGGCAGCGAGTTTGCGCCGTGGTCAGAGCGGATCCTTGTATAGAGATAGAAGTGCCAGAGAAAATTGGTTGTTATGGGGCTGTGAAATGGCAAGAACCTGGCAATTCAATACGTTTCATAGACTGGACTTGAACGGCGGTCCGACTCAGAGGCTTTGATTAAAGAATAAATTGAGGTGGTCCTTTTTTTTTCCAAAAGCTTGTTCCATTCTAACAATTTTTACATTTTTATTGTATTTTCGACAAACTATAGGCCTCTCAATATGTAATTGCTTTTTTAAAAATGTATTATTCAAATATATTCTGCATTTAGTGGCTGCAAGATATATCCAATCTCAATGTGAATGGTCGCAAGCACTGCATTTATTCCTGTGGCTAATCTTGATGTCCCAAAACATGTTCTGTAATGCACGTGATTCTTGTCCTGTATTCGTTTTTTAAAAAAAATAGTTTTAGTCTTTTCTCAAATGCTACTTCTTAAATTGTCTAATCACAATGTTAGTCATAAAAATTGCAATTACCGGTACATATTTGGCAAAAATGTTCAGCCCTAATATATGTTAGTTATGCCAAGTACATGTTGCTTTTAACAATAAGAACTTACTAACCAATAGTAAAAAAAATGTTTGTTTATACATTCATTTTATACCGCTTGTTCCCGTTAGGGGTTGTGGGTGACTGGAGCCTATCCCAGTGCCTTTGGGCCTTAGGCGGGGTACACCCTGGACAGTGGCCAACTTACCTTTACACATGCATATCTTTGGACGGTGGGAGGAAGCCGGAGAAACCGGAGACCCCTCCGCCACCGTGCACCCCCTGTTTGTTTAATGTTGATTGAATAGGCTCAATACTCAATACTCAATACAGAAAGAAAACAAATAAATTTTCTATACAAAATAATAACTCTTATGTTACCATGTGGTCTTATACTAGTTCTGATAGTGCTTAAGATTGTTCTAAACCTGTCCAGGAAAGGTAAAAGTTTGTCCCATTTTATCACTTTTTAATTTTTTTTTTATACAGATCAAATTATCTGAAACAATTCATTTGGTCTTCTTAACTATAGATACTTTTATTGGTTGTCATATGTTGACATGTTTCGACTGCCTGTCTGCAACCCAAAACATGCACCACATGGAAAAAAATATCCTTCTCACCCTCCGTGGGTGGTCTCATCCATTTTTCTAAGCTTTTCCAGATCATTAAATAAATCCATGCGCAGAACCCTCAAGCTCCCTGGCCTCTGGTAGAGGACACGACCTTAGAGAGAGCAAGGTCAGAAGGATATATATATATATATATATATATATATACACATATATATATATCAAGATTTCCTTACACATTTTTTTTCACGTATTTACTTATTTTTACTACTACTAAGTGTTTTTAATAATCATTGTCTACAAGACTCCACATTTCATCCCCCACAGAGAAAAAAACAGACACAACTAATGACCAATCGTGTCGCTAATGGTTACCTGCGAAAGCTGTGACAGTCAGACAGAAACATGCATGACAACTAATTTATTAGGGCTGAATAATTTCAGTGGAGGTAGTTTACAAAATAGAATAGGAAAGAAAAAGAGAGCCAGTAATTGGTTTGTTTATCGTCGCAGCGATGGGGACCAGTGTCACGTGTTGTCGACCTACGCAACACACAACTCACGTATTAGTCAATTAGCCTCCTCTCTCAAAGGTCAACTGAAGCAGTGATTGTGAACCCTTAAAAAAAAAAAAAAAAAAAAAAAAAAAAAAAGGTTAAAAAACATTGATTAAATTAGGACAAATTTGGGACCATACCAAATTAAAGATATAACTGCAAAAGAATGAAGCCAGTACAGAACAAGGACAGACTGAGGACAAGATTAGAGACAGGACAAGACTAGGACAGGACAAGGGAAAGGACCAGGACCAGGACCAGGACCAAGACCAAGACTAGGACCAGGATACCAGGACCATGACCAACTAACTCTAAACCAGACCAAATCGAGAGAAGCACCAGACGAGGGCTAAAGAGTGCCTGAACTACAATAAAACCGCGTAACTAGGGCAGACCTTCCTTGTCCAAATATTTTCATTCGACCATTTTTAAATATGCAGGTATTTTGCAGGATTTGCCTTAATAATTTCCACCAGTCATAACAGCTAATGCAGCCTCAGGTGGGGCATTAGCGTTGTGTGTTTCAGTATTTAATGAGCTAAATGCCAAAGCCGCTGAATGAGTCGTAAAATTGTCTGAAATGAGCATAAAGTCTGTGATGCAAATCATTTTTGCGGACAAGAATTATGTTCAGATAATGTTCCTGCTGTACAAATTGGATTGTGGCAACATCACAAATTGGATAAGCGACTTCCATCTGCGCGTCATGACAAAGTGTTTGCTAATGGTCAAGAGAGGAAAAAAAACAAACACTGCCACTGTGTTTGTTATTAAGCGTCTGTGTGGTGCACCAAGCCTCGCCCTTGTGAATATTCGGAAACTGTTTTCTTATTACGCTCATCATTTTTGGTTGAATTAATTCCGATGAACTGATGAAATGAACTATCGTTCTGGAAGTAATAAGGTGTAGCAGGCGCCATCTAAATATTTACACACGCACACACACAAGATTTATTTGGCCCACAGGTTTTGTTAAACTGAAGAGTTGCAGCGTGAAATGGGGAGAAACAAGGAATAGAGATTTTCGGCAAATGGTTCGGGATGATAGTTGAATCCACACTCTTTAAGCATCAAAAAACGCTTGAAAAACACACATAACAAGTAATACGTACAAAATAAATGAATAAATAAATACATTTCATGGCTAAGCATTTATTTATTATTTATTAAACAGTAAGACACCAAGATAAGCTGTGTGAATGAAAGAATCTATGTTTCTTGGACCAAATTCTTGTTTTCAGGGCTTGATTTTTGTTTGAAAATGCTTGAATTTTACTTTGTTGTTTTCAAGGTTGGGAAAGTGCTTGAATTTCGGAAAAAGTGTTGGAAAATGCTTGAAATTTAAGCGTGCCAATTTGTATCCTATGTGACGGGAGAATATCCAAATTAAAGAGAGCAATGTGAATATTTAAATAAACGTCAACGGATTTAGTAATTGAATAATCGTTCACCGTCCGATACATAGATTCAAAAACATGACATGGCCTGAGAAAAGAAGTTTAATGACTCAAATTGAGCTGTAATTGCATAAAATTGACACAAAAAATATGTAAATTCTGTGTATGATGAAAACCCTCTTGTCCTGTGCTGCCCGGTGGTTGAGTGGTTAAGGCACAGCACACAGCTGCAGTGTTGTCAGTTTGAATCCCGATGCTGACATTTACTGCATGTCCTCCCTTCTCTCCCCCATTTCACACTTTCCTCTCCTGTCTAATAAAGCCTACAGGCAACAAAAACACTCTTGTCCATAAATGTTCTCAGCTTCGTCTGGGTCAAATTTTGTAAAAAACATCTTTTCACCCCTTGACTTTTGCATTCAAAACAACTAATTTGATTAACTGAAAGAATAATCGCTAGACTAATCGATTATCAAAATTATCGTTAGTGGCAGCCCTACTCTGCATGTTTTGTTGTATTTGTCATTCCGTCCCGTGCTCCTCTTCCTGTACACGAGAAGCAACAAATGGACGGTAGGCCATTATTTCTGTTAATTTAATTTTCCTTCGCTTTGAATATTTTAGCCCACATTAACCTTTCATATGTCACTTGGGTTGTGGGATTGTGATTTGTGCTAAATGAGAGAAAGCTGATAGCTGGATTAAGAAACGAAGCCAAAGAGAGTCTACGACAACAGACAAAAACACCTGGAACCCCATTTGCCTCCTACACCACAAACGGCACAAAAACATCAAACCATTGAAAACAGATTCTGTACTAGAGGTTTTTTTTCTCCTGCCAAAATCTGAGCACAATATTTTGCATTTTTTGTTTTTCTGGGAAACAAATACTGGCTCATTTGTGTTTATTGTGAGCAGAGAATAAGGTCACATTCACAATACAGATTGAAGCTAGCTCGGTTTGATTGGGGACCAAAGTTGCAACTTGGTATTTTTCTCTGAGCTGGTCCGGTTTTTGTTCACAATGCACTTTTATCAATCAAACCAAATGTCCTGAAAGACACCTCCACCCTTCACCTGTAGAGGTGCTGTGTGCAATATCAGCCACAGAATGACAGAGAAAAGTGAGGAAGAAACCCGGAGCGCTGCCTGATCAGCGTCACATAAACAAACTTGGAGCGGGACTTTAGCAGTGTTCGGATAAATGTTTTGGTTTTTGCGGATTTAACCCAGAACCTGCCCCACATGTGCACAACCTGTCCCATATGTGCACAACCTGCTCCACCACATGTGCACAACCTGCCCCATATGTGCGCAACCTGCCCCACATGTGCACAACCCGCTCCACCACATGTGCACAACCTGCTCCACCACATGTGCACAACCTGCTCCACCACATGTGCACAACCTGCTCCACATGTGCACAACCTGCTCCACATTTGCACAACTTGCCCCACGTGCGGCTCAGTGTGAGCTGCAGCCGATGCGTCGTACTGCGGACATGTGTTTTCACGTCAGGAGGACAGGTGAGTGGCAGGTGAGTACGGGTTGAATCCCCGGTTTCCTCGGAATGCCCAGGGTAAAGAAAACATGATAGCTGTTTTGTAAAAACAAGGTCAGAAGTCAGAAGTTTGTTTTGATCCTGAGCCTCGCGTGCGTCTCAGCGTGGCTCATTTCATTGTCACTTCCTGGTTACGTTCTGCACTCTGGTTCGTTCGATTGTGCTTTCACAATTACCCAAACGAACCAAACCTGATTCGAATCAAAAGTGTATTCTGAATGGACCCTAACAGTCAAAACCACTTGCCTTTCCAAAAGTTTTGTCTTAAACTCCTATTCTCTTATTACAGTTTCACGTTACAATTTCCCATTTGCAAAGTTTCAACATATGATCCAACTTTTATCTTCTATTATAATTAAAACTCGACTGACAACAAGATCAAAAAAGTTTTCTAATCTTGTCCTCTTTTCCCTTGTTACGTTTTGTTTCACGTCACTTGGACTCACATTTGGGAGACCAGTGCCATCCCTTCTCATCAGTCACTCTCCATATTTGAGTTGTCGTGTGCAGTAGCCAAGGCCTCCATCGCCCCGTCAGTCACACAGTCCGACTGAACCCCCTCAGAATAGACCTCCATAGTAATGAGCGGATGTGGAGGCAAAGTGATTAAAACTGATGTTAAATAGTTTATCTGAGCTGACGGTTCTGGCACTGAGCCCTGAACTTTCCATGACTAAATTCCAGCCACCATATTCTCATAAGGAATTGTATTTTGTTTAAAAAGAGCTGGACAATAAATCCAAAGAAATTACAATCTTTTTTTTTTTTTAAATTTTTTTTTTTTTATGATTACGAAGCTCATAACATTTTATTAAGCTTGCCATTAATAAAGATTTTCGTAAGGCCCTGAACATATTTTGGTGTATTGTGCCTTTGTTTATTCCATAAATCAGAAAGTTCTGAAGTTTGCGTGTGTCCGCCTCACATACTGCTCTGAGTGACATTGTCGACATGGATGCTCACACTAAGGGGGAAGACATGCTTTTCTCTCCTCCGTGGAAGTCTGGAGAGGCAAACTGTGACTTCATTCATTTTTTACTTTATTTATTTTTCATAAGGACAGTGCATATTAACCCACAGTTCAACCGTATAATATGCCAGTGAAAGCAAAGAGTACAGAAGTGAGCCTAGGAGAGGGATCATAGTTAAAATACAATGTAGAGAACATGTCAGTAAAATTAGGTTACTATTGCACTGGTTTTTCAGACCATAATAAGTAATAAAGATGGAAATTCCTGAAAGCAAGTTCCATCGATGGAACAATTTTACCACTTTTCATATATAAAATTATATTAAAAAGCCCCACATGGAATAATATTTGCTAGAGTACACGTCCACATTCTTGTTACAGGTGCACCATGTAACTTTTCACACCTGCTGGTCCTCTGGAGCCTTTTGCAGATTGGCAGAATGAAAAGTAACAAAGCATGTATCCATCGAGACACTAGTTTTTGACACACTTCAGTCTATTAGATATGTTTGTAGATTTACTTGGACTTAATAGATGTCAAACAACAACTGAGCTATTGATTTTTATGCGCTAGTCACTATTTTTTTTATTATGCCCTATCTCAATACTTCCCCCGTATTTGAGATGTGATTGTTCAGTCAATAGCACTGCATAAAAGAAGAACTTTCAGACCTCATCGAGTTCAGTGAAGGGGCCAAAAATATCGATCGCTCGCAACTACACAATTATTGAAATAATCGTCAAGTAATTTAGTAATCAAATGTTTTCTGGACAATACACCGTCTCCAATACATGTCATGTGCCGAGAGAAGAGGACTCAGACCGCGCAGGAATTACCCCAAAAAGAACATTTGTGTTCTGAAAGAAAAAACTATTTTGTAAGAATAATTGCCAGATTAATTGGTTGCCGTAAACAATTGTTAGTTGCAGCCCTAGTCCAAAGGAAGTTGTGTTGGCTTCTTCTGATATCCCGGAGCAGCAGTGAATGTAAACACTGAAACACAGAAGAAAAACAAAGCATCCAAATGAACTACAACATAAATGCAACTTGAAAATGAGTTTGTGATGGAACTGAAATGTCTCAATTAAAAAAAGAAAACAAAAAAAACATGACCCAGATGACTAGTTCTGAAACCTTTTCGACCAGGCAACATTTTTCACAAACAGTTTGAAAGAACAGTCTTGTTATTATGCCCTGCAACATGCTTTAAATGGACTCTCTCTGCAGTCTCCATTGCAGTATGTATGAGTGATAGTCTGTTTGCATGTGACAGAGCATGGCTGGGAGTCTCCTCTTTTGGCTGGCTGCCTCTGAGCCTCTCTCCGTGTCTCTGCCTTGATTGGTGCGTGTTCCTCGAAGGCTTGGTAATAATATGGACGGGGGTTCAGTGGCAAACAAGAGGGAGGCAGCGCTATTAAATTTGTCTGAAGGGCGACTGAACTTGTCACGGCTTCCCACGCGCACACAGACACACACACAGACACGCATTGAAAGACATGCCTACGCCTTTCCGCTGGAGATTGATTCTGTCATAAATGGGCTTAGGATGGAGTCATATATTACGCCATGATTCAGCCTCATTAGACGACGCTGTAGACGTATCGGTTCCAATGCAGCAAATCTGACCTCATATATACCAGCACTGATCTAAGTGTGCCAACGCTGCTTCCTTTTCCAAGTGCGGGCCGATTCTCTCCGTACAACACGCTGATATACCGGCCGTTTTAGCTGTAGTGAATAGAATCATTGCATTATTAAAATTTCCCACAGAAAAAAATCACATTGGCTATCAAGCATTCTAAATATATAATACTCTCAAGGTCGTTTAGCAGCTGACAACTAATAGCCCACAACATTATCTATGTGTATTCATTATTTAACCTTAAACTATGGCTACAATTTACAAATATATGTTTTTTTCTTTTCTTTTTCATTATTTTGTTCCAGGATTCAGGGCCATTTGTAACAAAGCCAGGAGCGTATGACATAAGATTGAATTTCAAACCACTAGACTAATCCCATATATTTCATGGTTGCATGGTTCTAAAGTACTGGGTTGGCAGTTTTTTTGTCCATAAATAGACATCATATTTTGTTTTTGTTGAGGACATTCGGGTGCGGTCTCATGACGTCACAACATTATAAAGTTGAGCTGGAGCAGGCCAGTTTTCTACGGTAGAATTCACTGTAACTGTTCGACGGCACATTTGTTGACCGGGTTTATGGTTAATGTCTCTGTAATTGCTGGACCTATCCACATGAAACAAAAACTGGCACAAAGTTCAACCCATTCTCTGGCGGTATAAGAAAACAGAAGTGAAATTATTTTGATTGTTGTCAGTTGAAAAGAACTTTAAGACACAAAATGAGCATGGCGAGTTTGTAGAGACAGTCTCGAACAAATACTGATATGGTTTAATGTGGAATTTGTGAATCTCCCATAGAGCTACACAAGCCTTTGCCCACCATCTGTGCTTATGATACCGTACAATTCTACAACCTATGTCAGCCTTTGAGATTTGATCATGATTAATTGTGCATTCCTATCTTGGAACATACATGTAATGATAAAAAACCATTCATTCTTGCCATCTATGGTTGGGTTGTCGGAAAATCGATGCTAATCAATACTTAAACCGGTTTGTTTGCCAGATACTCATCGTTATCAGAGGGAAGACATTATACGTTTACTGCGATAGTTTTGGGTTGAAATGTGCATTATATTGTATTCAACTATGATCATTTTGGGTCAAACTGGTGAGTTAGCGTGAGCCTCGAAGCATTATTATCTGTGGTTTTCGGTGACTGACAACCACTTGATCGCACGTGAGTAACACCAGAGCCTTGGTGGAAAAAGTCTGTTTTAGTGCTTAGCTTAGTTTTGGACATAACCATCAGCGCTGAAATTTGGAACCCTGTAATTAACATTTCTTAAATCTAACGTTGAGCTGGACAAATTGCCCCATAAACACAGGTTTGATAATGACATTTCTGTTTTATTTCACCAAGCACAGCAAATCCCTCATACAGTAGTGAACTTAAGAAAAACTTCTCTGGCACTCTAAATAATTGTATTCATTGTGTTTCCTTTCAAAGTTGGAGCTGGATAGAATAATCTTATTTGAGCGCTCACTGAGGGCCTATGCTGGACTGTAGTTTTTCTGCCTTGCCTGTTCTATGGCTGTTTATTGCATACAATTTCTCTTTTTATGCCAGTTGCTTCTGAGGACACTTTGGAGAGAAAATCACATTTTCGATGCACTATTTTTGATAATACCCTGGCATTTCAAAGCAAACGGGCAGAAGATGGGAAACTGCGCGCCCATTCCAGACACCTGTGATCGGACATACCCGGTAACAAAGGCTACATTCCAGCACAAAAACAGACAGCCAATTTTGTAGAGCAACGGCGATAATAATCTTTGACCATTTGAAGATTGATGCGGTCACAAAAATGTCTTTATCCATGTTTGAGCCTTCTAATGATGTTTTTCTTATGTGCTGACAGGGTTTTTGTCCTTGACATCTTGGGTGATTTGTCACCGTTTTGTGTAGTGAACAATACAATATTTGAAGATAAAGAATATAATCTTTGAAACACATTTGCTTCAAGTTTTTTGTCCTTAAAATCCAAATAAATATTGATAAAATGACTAATTGCTCTTCACCTTTGTAATTATTATTACCTGTGTGTAATTGAATTATTCTTTTATCTTGTCATATTGTCAGTTCCTGTCGACAGCCACCTCCTCCAGCTCTGCCTAAGAGTGCTGACACCGCAGCCGCCGTCACCCCGCTTTTATAATGGCATACATCAAGCCTTAAACGCTTTGGAGAAACACTCAAACATCTGCGTGGGGGTCATTTTTGTTGCCCTATAGATTCTGCCCCGACAGACACAGACTAGGCACAAAGTAATACATGTGCAACAAAATGAAGAGCGGACGCCCAGTTTTCAGTGACAGGCCGCAGTGATTTTTTGAACTCAAATGCAATAATCAGTGATTCTGAGGCATCTGCTCTGGCCCCAGGCAGTGCAGCCAACTCAAAGTGCTCTAATCTGGAGAATACTTCAGCAAAGGTCCTAATGTAAATAGTTTATGTCCTGCTGAGTGGCCTATGAATATATAATGAGGATGCGGTTTAAATTACACCAAGTACCATTTGCACAAGTACAACCTGGGACAGCCTTTATGTGAATAAACTGGTGGCGGTTTGCGTGCCTCGTGACTCATGATGTTCAGTGTTTACAAAAGGGCATTAACCCCAACATGTCAGAGTGAATCCAAAGCAGGCAGTGAATTAGACGTACAGGAGAAAGGACAAGCGATGACAAGAACTTAGCATTGAACAATGCTTTGTCACAGTGCCTTGAGTCAAGCAGGGACCTATAATGTACAAGCCACATTCACGTTCACATAATTATTGCATTTTTTCATCAGTACTTTATCAGACTTAATTGCGACACATGGGAATTTACTTAGAAACAGTAGCTCACACATTTCAATATAGTAACAAACAGCAAAAAAATAAATGAATGGTAATTAATCTTAAAAATAACTAAAGTACAAGTAGAATGAAGTCAAATAAAATTGTAAATATAAGATTAAAGCCATATACAGCAGGTGGGGTAAGGAGGTAAAGTGCCCAGATGACATGACATAAGATTAGAAATGGGGCGAGACACATTTCCCACAAGAACCAGAAGAGACGAGACTATATATATAATTTGCTTTGCACAAATTTGTTGAAAATCGTAACTCTCCAGATCTTAACCATTTTTTTAGTTTGAGCCAAATTTAAACACATGGAAAATAATGTCACAGAATCATTTTCCAAAAGTGTGCACAATCTTGTGGCAATTTGATCTAGTGAGACATTGTGGCGCAAGATCTTGTCCCATTCCTCCATAAGGTTATCTGTGACATAAGCGTGAGTTGTTTTACTGTTGTATGAAGTATATGAATGTCCTTCACTTTGGAAGTAGAGCTGTATTTAGTTTATTTCTCAATTAAAGATGCATCAGCAAATTATGTTATGGTACACTTTTTTTCACAGTGGGGAAATTTGTCCATTCTTCACTGGCACTGGGGCAACTTTCAGAACTTTGCCAGTAAGGTACCTGTCAATTAAGGTGCTCCTGCCAAATTAGAATGTGTGGATATTTATCTGTATTTATGCATGTAATGAATGTTGTGTATATTCTTGATCAAGATAATACATATTTACAAGAAATGTTTTTGTGCTTGTGGTTTCTTCCTTGAGAATAGGAATTTCAGCAGTGATCAAACATCACAGTTCACTAGCACTAACCGTCAAGCAGCGACTCATGGGCTGCGTCCGAATGTCCACACTCGTCCCCTAACTCCTCATTCACTACATAGTCCTGCACTATTTAGCAGACTATATAGTGCACTCAATCACAGAGCGATTCAGACACTGAGCTCACTACTTTCTCGCGGGTCAAAAAAAAGTCAGCAAAACTGGAAAATGGAATGCTGTCAACAATATTGGTAAAACCGTATTCAAATTATTCAAACACACTAGCAAAGTTTGCGGTGTAACGGTTTATTAAAGAGCATTTTTGATCATATTCTCAAGGCAATAGTGCGTTTTAAATAGCTCTTCTGCTTCATTCAGTCAAGTTGTGTCCAGTTAAAGACCTGGCGCTGTTGTTTTTCCAACCCTCGCAATGCATTGTGGTCTATATATTGACCATCGCTGCTCACTACTTTTTCATGGTGCATTGAGGGAAATTTTGAATGCACTAGTTTTTCACCTGCATGACACTCAGACGTCACTAAAAATGACGTGAGCCCTAAATAGTGCCTATGTAGGGAATAGTGTGGACATTATTAAATCAAACAGTTTCACAATTTCTATCAATGACTCCACTGTCCTCCCCTCCCCTCAAGTCAAGAGTCTGGGTGTCATCCTCGACAGCACCCTTTCTTTCCACTCCCACATCAACAACATCACTCGTTCCGCCTACTTCCACCTTCGCAACATCTCTCGTCTCCGTCCTTCTCTCACTCCTCACACCACAGCCATACTTGTCCACAGTCTAGTCACCTCCCGGATCGATTATTGTAACTCTCTCCTCTTTGGTCTCCCCAATAAATCCCTCCAGAAACTGCAGCTTCTCCAAAACTCTGCAGCCCGCATTATCACCAGGACGCCCTCCCACCATCACATCACCCCCATCCTTCAACAACTTCACTGGCTCCCCATAAAACAACGGATTCACTTCAAAATTATCCTAAATACTTTCAAAGCTATCCATAACCTGGCTCCACCGTACATCTCTGACCTCCTCCACATCTCCACTCCCTCTCGCTCCCTCAGGTCCTCCTCTTCTCTCCAGCTCTCTGTCCCCTCTTTCCGTCTTATTTCAATGGGGGGCCGAGCCTTCAGCCGCTCTGCTCCTCAGCTCTGGAACTCTCTCCCTCCTGACCTCCTCAACATAGACACCCTTCCACTTTTCAAATCCAGACTCAAAACTCACCTGTTCAGTCACTCCAACGCCACATAACTCGGTCACTCCAACACCACATAACTCAGTCACTCCAACACCACACAACTCAGTCACTCCTCACACCACACAACTCAGTCACTCCAACACCACATAACTCAGTCACTCCAACACCACATAACTCAGTCAGTCCAACACCACAACACTCAGTCACTCCAACACCACAATAACTCAGTCACTCCAACACCACATAACTCGGTCACTCCAACACCACATAACTCGGTCACTCCAAACACCACACAACTCAGTCACTCCTACACCACACAACTCAGTCACTCCAACACCACAACAAACTCAGTCACTCCACACCACACACTCAGTCACTCCAACACCACATAACTCAGTCACTCCACACCACACAACTCAGTCACTCCACTCCTACACCACACAACTCAGTCACTCCTACACCACATAACTCAGTCACTCCACACCACACAACTCAGTCACTCCAAACACCACATAAGCTCAGTCACTCCTACACCAACATAACTCAGTCACTCCAACACCACATCGCTCAGTCACTCCAACACCACATCACTCAGTCACTCCAACACCACATAACTCAGTCACTCCTACACCACATAACTCAATCACTCCAACACCACATAACTCAGTCACTCCTACACCACATCACTCAGTCACTCCTACACCACACAACTCAGTCACTCCTACACCACATAACTCAGTCACTCCAACACACACAACTCAGTCACTCCAACACCACATAACTCAGTCACTCCTACACCACATAACTCAGTCACTCCAACACCACATAACTCAGTCACTCCAACACCACATAACTCAGTCACTCCTACACCACATAACTCAGTCACTCCTACACCACATAACTCAGTCACTCCAACACCACACAAACTCAGTCACTCCAACACCACATAACTCAGTCACTCCTAACACCACATAACTCAGTCACTCCTACACCACACAACTCAGTCACTCCAACACCACATAACTCAGTCACTCCAACACCACATAACTCAGTCACTCCAACACCACATAACTCAGTCTCCTACACCACACTCAGTCACCTACACCACATAACTCAGTCACTCCTACACCACATCACTCAGTCACTCCTACACCACATCACTCAGTCACTCCAACACCACACAAACTCAGTCACTCCTACCCCACATAACTCAGTCACTACTACACCACACAACTCAGTCACTCCTACACCATCATCCAGTTCTGTACTGTGGGTTTTATTCTGTTGTTTTATTTTGTTGTTTTATTCTGCTGTTTTATTTCTCTTGTACAGTGTCCTTGGGTGTTCTGAAAGGCGCTTTTAAATAAAAAAAATATTATTCGGACGCAGCCAGGGGCAAAAATGCTTTGCTCGATTGTTTTTGGGGGGAGATTCTGAGACAATGTTTTATCAGTCCAACGGAAATGTGTTTAAATATGTCTTTATACGTTTTCTTGCAGTAATTGTATCTGCTATACTGTATGTGAATTTTACTGACTAACCCCATACAGGAGCAGTACTCTGGGACCCATCCACAGCTTGAGCTCGGCTTGGTCATAAATACTGTAGGAGGATAAATTGCATTCTATTTACCTTTCACATTTTAAACACTGCTGAATGAATAAGACATTGGTATTGACTAAAACTCTAACCCAGAAAAAACTTTTTTCCAACCAGAACACATTAGCAGCGTTTTGTTTTGATCGTTAACTTTTATGTGTTTTAATTACCTTGACTGTTGTGGTGATGGTGTAGTCTGTAAAATATAATGTCTATTAATGGCCAGTCTGTGGCACCTGTCTCCCGCCTGAGTTTTTATGGCTTCATCTGTTTCAGAAACCCACTGAACAAAACTGATCAACACAAAGCCTGCGACTACCAAAGTGACTGCCTAATTGACCAGTAAGCGTGGTCAGTGGCTCTTCTCTTTGCTTGAATGCCCAAGGACCACAGTCTTGTGTAATGTACATATAAAGCCGTTTTCTAATGCAGTTTGTCCCCAGATCTCATTATGTTGTGTCTCAAGTGTCGGCTCAAAGTGAGATGCATGAATCATTTTGACTTGGCTGGTCGACATGACAACTGCGCTGTCAAACAAAGGATTCAACATCTGCTTGTACTTAAACTAAAAAGACTCTATGTTATTCAACAAGATTCACTTGCTGTTGCCTTTTTGCAACCATATTTACCAACCTTGTTTCACAATTGATCACCTGACAATACTTTGTTGACAGCGAAGCATTTCCCTTTATAATTAATTTCAAATCTACTCTGCGATTGTTCTTTTTTGATTCGTTGACAAGTTAAACGATTATTTCTAATGTACATGGGAATTTTGAAAATACAAAATAAATTATTGAAATCGAGGTTACTAAAGGCTTATAGATGGTGAATATTTGCAAATAAAGTGTAAAAAATAGGAAAATCAAATTTAAAAATGAACTATATTTTGACATTTTGATTTAATAATGCCACCTTCTTATGTCCAGATAAATTATCAAGACAAAATAATGATAATTTTAATTACATTTTGAAGCCCTGGATATATTCATTTGAGTTACCTGAAATCCAGCCTAATCCATTTCTTCCATCACTGAACCATTGCCTCCGTTTCTTAAAGACGCCGTGCCTGATTTTTACTGTATTGAAACGTGACAAACAGAACTAGCTCCACATGTATCGCTCACTTGCCTAATGCAGTCCCAGCATCCTAAATATTCATCAATGAGTTTATAAGCACTTTCCGCGTATCTCTGGGCTCCGAGCGAGTTTTTCTAACAAACATTGGCATGCTAACGGCTCACTTCCTGCTACTCTGAGAATAAAATGCTTTATATTTAGATGAAAATGCTTTTACAATACATCTGTACTGGGGCCAAACAGATTTGACTTGAACATGTGCTGTTTTTCATCTTTCAAAACAGTTCAAATCAGGCACATCGCCTTCTAATGTCATCGAAAGTATAACAACTAGCAAACACACTTCTTTGTCAACCCTAAAAATGTACTGTAGGTCAGACTCAGGCTAATGGTCATCTGTAAGTAAGCCACAGTCATATTTCTGAAATGGTGTTGTTTTCAGATATTACATGACACTAAACTTCCCTGGTTCCCCTGAGAGAAACTCCTGCTGTTAATGTGGCCAGGCACCAGACACTCGAGGCTCTCTCAGGCTCCACGGTAATAGCTTACATTACACTTTAAAGTTGAGCAGCGATTCTCTTGAAAGAAAACTGTTGCTGTAATCTCCAAACTGTCACTGTGACTCTATTCTCCAGAGCGTTGAACAAAAGTCACGCCATGTCCATTTCTGCGGCGTGACGGACGATGACGGAAAACGGAGTTAAATTATAGTTGTTGAATCTTTTTGACCAAAGCGTGTTCATTTATTCATCATTTTACAGATTCTCTGCAGAGTGGTCATTTACATTCTAATCTGTGCCTTCTCCTCGGCTCCTAACATTTGGCGTTGGCTCAGAGGACCAGGGCTGTGTGTCCGGCTGAATCACACACTGCCCTTTATCAGACAGGATTTAATAAATGAGTCCCGTTGTGGTTAAGTACGCTACATCATGTTCATAGACTTTTAACTGTGTTTTCTGACTGCAATTAATATATATATTCTTTTTCTTCTGTATCCAAGGCTGTGCCGCATAAACAAAAATATGGCCCGACTTTCCTCCAGGGCTTTTTGGTCAAACTTAATGATTAAAAGTAAATGTTGACGATAAATAAATATATAAGGTCGTTTTGCATTGTGCTTCTTGATGAGGGTCTAAATGTAAAATGTTGTATTGACATATGATATTTACATGTCAATTCAAATCAAAATATGATTGGTTTGAGTGACAGGCCATCCAGCTCCTCACCCTAAAGAATATGTGAATATGAACAAATATTTATCATATTTGGACAGGATTAGTGTTACCTAGGGACGTCTGTAAATTTGAAATGTTTTGTGAGCATTCGCATTGCATAAGCTCTGTCAGTAACACACTAAAAAGTGACGACAACCAATTTTATTTATATAGCGTTGGTGGTTCCTCACCAAGTTGTGGCAGTCGGTGTTCAGAATGTCATCCATGCGATCTTATTTGTCATGAAACAGTCGTAGCTTTTCTCTTTTAGTCCATTTACGTTGACACATCCCCTCAACCTAATCTTTGCTCCAAAAGCAAGTCTTCATGCTGTATTGTACTTCAGTGTGATGTATTTTTCGCAGTCTGGTGTTTAACTTTTTAAATATAGAAAAATCTATTATTTGATTGGTGAATTAATATTGGATCATACAAAACCTTTCCAGTCCTCAGATTTTGATTGGAGGCAGAACTAATAATACTTACCTAATTTCTGAAATTCAATGTTGGCAATTGTGATTTTATATTTCATTGACATTTTCTTTTCTTTTTTTTTTTAATCTCAGGTCTAATTAAAATTTAAAAAAAAAAAAAGAATAAAACATATTTTGTGTCTGAGGTAGCAAAATGTGTTTTTTTTAGAAGGTTAAAAGTACCCTTTATAGTCTGAATATGTTCAAATTGGAATTCAATTATACATGTCTTTTTGAAGGCCAGTACCGGTTTCGTATTGTGACTATATTATTAATTTTGTTCAATCCGGGACCTAACATCGCCTGTAGATGCATTTTGAATCAATATCAGCTTCTACAGGGACTAAAAAAACCTGAGGACCTCTGAGTTTGCTGAATTACAATCAAATTTGGGGGATTTTCGCACAGGACATTTGTAATTAATACAATTTACCCGAGGTCCATTGGTAAAACTAAACCCGGTTGAATAGTTCTTTTGACTGGACCTGGACTCACATGTGAAAATCACACACACACACACACACACACCAGACCAAAAACACAGCTCTGTCCAATTAGCTCCGTCGTCTCCATTTTGCATCATACAGCTTGCAGCGCTGGTGTCTCGTTCCTGGTTTGAGAGTTTTGTGATGTTGTGCTTCACCCCACATGACCGGGAGCAGCCTCACCCTCTGTAGCTCCACTTTGGGACTGACAGTGATGCATTGGTTGCTGCTGGCAGAATTAGATAGATAAATATGAAGAAAAGCCCTCGCACCGCGGCCGGAGTTGCATGTATTGATCCATTCATGCACTAGTAGATTTCCATTTGCCTTTTTACTAAATAGTGCTTCTCTTATGGAAAGTCCTCCGGGCTTCTAAACGTACTGCCTTTCCGGAGACTTAAAATAATGGATTTTGAAAAAAAATATATTCAATTTTGTTTTGTTTTTTTGGACAATTTCATTAGACATTCTTTTCTCTTTGGTTATTTCATAAGAGTTCACTTACAACACTTTCATTAGGAAATACAATGAAAACCGTTCAGGATGTTCTTCGTGGAGAGAAGGTTTTGCTGCAGCTTTTGTTGTCGACTTACAATGATAAATAACTCTACAACTTGGGTGCTGTGCAGTAGTACCGATTGTTTACTGCCAAAAATTCTCCCTCACTGTGATAAAGGTAATGGCATGAGCACCATGTATTGTCACTGTAATGCTTGAAATATTTACTTTAAACAGATTTTTTGAGTTCATCATCATCGTTTCCTTATCAAGATGTTGCAAAATCCGTAATCGTAAATTAAAATCACGTTTAAATTAGATGTGAAGTTAATGGATGAGTCACATCTGATTTAAAAAGTATAGATATATAATTTCAAACTAATTTAGTAATCGAATGATCGTTATTTAACCTGCCATTGACAGAGAGAAGAGCTTTGATGACTCAAGACAGAACAAGAATGACATCAAAACAACATGAATGCATTTACTGTTAGTGAAATTCATCCTCTGTATTTGACTGTCACTGCCTCTGGGTCTAATGTTCGTACTGCCCAATGTTTGCAGCACAGAAAATACCTTGCAATAGAGCGTGACATGTTGATAATTTTGTTGTTATAGGAAAAGAAAATGTAATTCTGTCAACTGGGCAAAAGTTTTAATAGTGAAGACGTTTTCTCACTCCACTCCAATCCACGTAGCTTCTTCAGTTTTCTAACAAAAAACTGGTGAGTCTTAAATCTGTCTAAAGGAAATATGACTCAGCTGACAGTTCTCACCTTAGAGCTGTTCAATAGACTGTAAATGAACTTCAGTTTGTTAGTTTTAGTGTAGTTAGCTCGTCCGTTCAGACAGATATAAGGCAGTGTCTCACCAAGTTACTTGGATAAGTGGAAAACGTATAACTTTTGTCCAGTTGATTTTTAAATGTTTATTTTTCTTTTGCTTTTGAACCTACCCAGACGACTGAGGGACTAGGCAGACACTTTTTTTGCTAGCTGTGTCTATCTAAAGTCAAGGGCGCTTATCCGATGGCTCTTTTCTGGTAAAAACTGAACCATAATTCTAACCATAATTAATTAAAATTAAATATTGTTAAAAATTAACATTTCCTGCAGAGCCTCCAATGCGAAGTGACTATTGTGCGGCTGAAATTGTGAAGTAAAAACACAGCCACTATATTTGATTTGATAACGTCTTGTATATATTTTAGCCCCACTTATCCAAATGCATTCCTGTTTCAGTGCACTTAGAGCGCCACTATTGTGGAGCTGGGAGCGAAATGACAGTGTTGAATGTCAGGTCACATTGATTGTAGCTTTGGCTGCGACGCTCAGCTGCTCTATTTGAACTGTCTCATATTGGCTCAGGGACAGAGGCATGTTTGCAGGTGTAGACTTCTTTATGAGTCCCACAAAGCATGAAAACGCTGTGAGCTTTGCATTCTCACATAACATTAAGTGAAAAGTGAGGCTGGACCGGAATTCAGCCTTAACTGGAAAAGGCAGAATTATAAAGGAACCAGTTGAAAAATGCAGGACGGATTTTCTTATTTATGGCGCGCACTGAGACCGGTGTCAGACAGAGATGAGAAGATAAAGTTGGACTTGAAGTGGCTGGCGTTGTCACTACCTTCTGCCCTTAGTTCATCATGTTCTCGCTTTAAGAAATGACCAAACATGTGATGTGACTTCATATAATGACAGCACCAGTGAAGAAGCCCTGCATCTTTCAGCCGTTGACGTAGCCATTGCGTCACACGTGTTCTTTTCATCTCTGCTAAATGTACCAACCAACATCAGTGCATGTGGACCGTTCAGAATCTCTTTGTCAACACTTCTGCATTTTTCTAACCCATTTTGAAACGTTTTCTGGTCTTATTGTCTTTCCTTTGGGGAGTGTTGAAGAATGTGTAGAAAGCTGCAAAAATAATACTTGATTTCAGATCCTCTAGATCAGGAATCAGGATATATGGAGATGTGGATTACTTCCCATTGATTGCACTGTATCACCTCCTCATGCCTTCACTCTTAATTTTTCTTGCATTTTTAACTTGTTTAGGACAAGAGGGCAGGCTTCAGTTCATGTCAGTGAAATGAAAGAACTCCTCGCCTTCACCGCACTTCCGTCGACCTCAGCTGTGAAAACTGTAAATTGTCTCCTTAAGATTGTGACTATTTAATGGTGAGGTGAACACGCGTGTCAGTCACATTCCACACAAAAGGCCGGCCAATCAGATGTAAAATTGTGGAAATGGAGCTTCCTGGTGATGGCAGCTGCATAAACAATACTTTATTTCAGATGCTCTTGATGTTGATTCGACAGTTCCCATTGGTACTCTGATAGTGCTGAGTCACACCCTCATGTGCACGCTCTAATTATTCCGCACTATGGCAACCGTAACTTAGCAATCACTAGACCTCTTCTATTTGAGAGGTTTTTGAAAAATGTCATTTGTTTTTTTCCTGCTGTTTAAAGTATGAAAGAAGAGTCTTTTAGGTATTATGAACATTTTAAATAATAATAACCTCCCTCCTACAAACCTGACTGTCTTAATACTGATTCTTCTGAGAAAAGTTAAGTTGTTCAAGTGCCCTTGATTGACTTGTAAATGACGTCTAACTCTATGTGAAAAGAGGTTAGGGCACTTCATTAACGTACAGAGTATTAAAGTATATTAACTGACAGATATCTGATGTCTTGTCTGTACAGAGGAAGTTCTATGTCTGGAGCGGGGCTGTCATCATTTTTGGGATTTTTGACATTATTACAGAGAAGCACCGTGAGTTTCTGCAAATATAAGTCATAAAATCATCATATTTCTATCCTTTTAGGTCCTTCAAGGTGGATATGTTGTCGCTTTTGATTATATTTCCTTCAAAAGATCAGAAATGGGGCAAAGAAAAAAAATCCCTGTTTACATATATTCTGAGAAATTACAAGAAGTGGCAAAAGTTCAGTTTGTAGAGACGGTTAGAACTTCACCACTGGAACTGCACCGTTACAGTCTGTTCCCGAGCATGTCAGTCAAGTCAGTAGTGTTGACAAGATTAGTCAGTTCATCGATTATTCTTGTCATAATATAATTGTAAGAACTAAAAATAGTGAAAATGTTATTAGTCCATGAATGCATCTAAATGTAAAGTGTTTTCGTCACTTTATTTCGTAAAGCTGGTCATTCTTGAGGAACAGTAATGTGTTAGACAATGGGAAAGATTATTAATGTGTTTTTCTGTTTGGTGAAGGTCTCCTAATTGTGAATAATTGTTAATTCACTAGCTAGCACCACGCCACAACAATGGAATATGAGAGAGTGTTTATTGATAATAATGATGATAGATCGATGATAGATGGATTAGAGTTGGCTGGGTAGAGACTTAGGATGGGGACTCCGTCTCAGGTAATCAGCCCAGCCAAATCAGAACCCCCCCTTCCTTTAGATGGTGATGTGTTAAGGTGAAGATGATGGACACATGGGGTGGGAGGGTGGGGTTGAGAGAGCAGAGACACCCAGAGATGCTGGGATAGGCCTGTCTAAATAGGGCTTCTGGGTAATTAGAGGTGTGGTTAAAGGGTGGAGGAATAGGAGGTTGAGGCGTGGTCCAACTCCTGAACCTCAGTCAATGATTAACAATCATTAACTACATCTCGATTAATCAATAAATGAACAAAAATAAATGAAATCGATTTGATATTGTGACGTCCCTATAAATCTAAAATCCCAAAAAAATTGCAGTGCAGATGTGTCAAGCATAAACCCTACCTTTAGTCTGTCTAAGTTCATCAAGGTTTAAGGTGCTCATTGGTAACTGGGAGAACAAAAACATAAAAAAGGAAATCAAGTTTGTTTGTGCAAAATGGCAGCCACATCTAGGTAATTTTGCCTCATGGCAGTTGTGGCTAAAACATGAGCTTCCACGAATGCATAGGAGGGTTTTCAGAAAAGACACAGATGTTGCTCAATGCAGCATTTGCCCCTTTGCACAAATAACTTAGTACCTGAGTGGAACTGGTGTGTAATGGGTCCCGACAAATGCAGTCAAAGTGGGTGTATATTTGGATGTTATGAATCCGTACCACTGGATTTGTTTACTGCTTACTGAGCCCACAGCAGTACATCGCCCAAATTTATAATTCTCAAAGCTGTTTTTCAGTTGACTTTTCACAGTTGGGAACAGTACACGCTGGGAGTGCATTTAATGTTGTCTGTACCTGGCGCCCACACATCTCTGCACACTAGTTGGCAGCAAGTGTTGCATCTCCAAAGTTGGCTTTATATTCAGTCATTACAGAAAGACAAGAAATGGCAGGTAATGACAAATGTGTGATTTATTTTAGCAGCGGGATGTAAAGTAGCGTTTCATTCATTCTCTTTGTGAAACTCCCCCTCAAAGTTCATTCTCAGAAGTGACTTGTTTGCATGATTATTAATACTTGCATATCTGACGTGCTGCCTCGTTCAGTTGTTTTGCATTTAAAGTGGGAGTTGACTGGAGCAGCAGAAGTACAATCTGTAGTGGAGGTAAAGGTGTGCGGTATTGCCCGAGCGGCTGCAGTGTTGGTCCAGGTTATTGATGGGCTGTCAGTGCCACATCACGAGGCAATCAGCGCCGACCTAGAGACACACACCATTTACAAAACGGTTTCAGTCCACCTGAACAGCACCCCTTTTATTAAATCCGCCATCAGATGAAAGTGTTCATATTCGGTGCCTAATATTTCAACTTTAAAATCATTTTTCATATTGCTTTTTTCCCATGTAGAGCTGTGCTGTAAATAATTTTTTGGCTGTTCAATATTTAGTTTACAAATCTGAATATACAAATGAAGGTTGGTGACAGGGCCGGTTCTATCCCACTGAACAAGGGTGGGCTGACAGAAAAGGTAGGTGGTCAATTACATAATTAAATTCTTTTGCATTGTTTTTGCAAGTAAACTGTGTGACTATATTTAGCTGTGTTACATGTTTTGTTTTTTCTGTCTTATATCAAACAGCACAACAAAAAGGGAACAAGGACAAAAGAATGGGAATGAAAAACAAATTACTTTTTATTTTATGTTATTTTATTGTATTTATTTAATCCAAAACTGAACTTGGATTGATAATAGATTGTGTGTTGTACATTTTGGCTAACACACTGTTTGGCCAGTCATCACAGATACTGGATGAAAACTCCAGTGTCATATCTGCAGATTTCATATAGGCATTTATACATTCATATAGGCATATAGGTCATCCAGGCACTGTCATTGTCTAAGCATAATGTTGTTGTAAAATGCATTAAGTGGTCAGTGAGCATTTTGACATGTGACCTCTAAAACACAAGTCTCCCACAGAGCGCACGTCCACAGCTGCTCTCAGCTGCACGCAGGGGGCAGGGCACCGTCACCTGCCGCACTGAGCCGCAGCGAGCCCTCTCTGTGCATCGGAGGAAGAGTATGTGCGGGACACACGCCGTCCACATGTCCTGTGAGCGCGCGCGGACTAAAACTAATGCGATAACATAAACAGGTTACCCAATGTTGGCCCTTGTTGACACACATGTACACAAATAACCCATGGAGAAATCTGACGTGCCAGAACCAAAACAATGGAGTAGCTCATTGAAACAGCGTGCGTACAGCGAGGAGGGGACACAGGGGAGCGACGAGGAGGGGACACAGGGGAGTGACGAGGAGGGGACGAGGAGGGGACACAGGGGAGCGACGAGGAGGGGACAAAGGGGAGTGACGAGGAGGGGACACAGGGGAGCGACAAGGAGGACACGGGAGCGACGAGGAGGGGACGAGGAGGGGACACAGGGGAGCGACAGGGAGTGAAGGAGGGGACACAGGGGAGCGACGAGGAGGGGACACAGAGGAGTGACGAGGAGGGACGAGGAGGGGACACAGAGGAGTGACGAGGACGGAACGCAGCGGAGTGACGAGGAGGGGACACAGGGGGATCGGAGGAGGGCAGAGACGAGCACGAGGGTAGTGACGAGGTGAACTGGAGGACAGACTGAGGAAGGGGACGTAGTACGAGGAGGAACAGAGAGTCGGGAGCAGTAGGGTATGGTATCATCTAGAGTGTGGAGAAGAAGGGGGAAGACACAGGGGAGCGACGAGAGGGACACAGGAAGTTGATCTGATGGAGGGACACATTTGGTGGATGCACGAGGAGGGGAAAAGGGAGTGACATGAGGGGGAACAGGAAGCGACGAGGAGTTAGGACAAAGGGATAGTGACGAGAGGGGCACAGGGGAGCGCAAGGGAGGGCACAGGGAGAGGACGAGATGAGGGGACTGACAGGGTAGTGACGAGGAGGGGACATAGAGGGTACTAGCACGACCAGCGGAGGACGAGGAGGGACACGGGAGCGGACAAGGAGGGGACACAGCTGGGAGCGACGAGGAGGGACACAGGGAGTGACGAGAGGGAAACAGTAGGAGTAACGGGACGGGAACACAGCGGAGTGAATGAGGAGCGGGACACAGAGTCGATGAGATAGGGGACACAGTTGGGAGCGACGAGTGAGGGAAGCAGGGGTAGTGAGACTGAGGATTATCACAGGGGAGGACGAGGAGGGGAAAAGGGTGAGTGAGAGGAGGGACAAGGTGAGCGACAGGAGGGCACACAGGGGAGCGACGAGGAGGACACGAGGAGTGCGAGGAGGGGCCGAGATGAGAGGGGAACGCAGGGCAGTGAGCACGAGGACGAGGAGACACAGGGAGCGACAGGCGAAGGGGACCAGAGGGTGACACAGAGGAGTGACGATGCGAGGGGACAAGAGGTCAGTAACGAGGACGGAACACAGCGAGTGTATGAGAGGGACAGAATGATTGAAAAGGACACAGAGGGTAGCTGAGAAGGGGACACAGAGGAGCGACAAGGAGGGACACAGGGAGCGACAGGAGGGGGAACGGGTAGCGCGAGGAAGGGACACAGAGGTGAACGAGGAGGGGCACAACAGGGGAGGCGAGGAGGGGCACAGAGGAGTGCGAGGAGGAAACGCAGAGTGACGAGGAGGGGCACAGGGGGAGGCGACAAGGAGGGAAAGGGGAGCGAGAGGAGGGGACACAGAGGAGTGCGAGAGGGGACAAGAGGAGTGACGAGGACGGAACCAGCGGAGTGATGAGGGGGGAACAGAGGTGTGAGAAGGGGGACACAGGGAGCGACGAGGAGGGGACGGGAGTGACGAGGAGGGGAAACACAGGGGACGCCCGACGAGGAGGGGACACAGCGGAGTGCCGGGAGGGGACACGAGTAGTTGACAGGGAAGGGGAACAGAGGAGTGACGAGGAGGGGCAAGAGGTGATGAGGAGGGGACGGGGAGTGACGGGAGGACACAGAGAGTGACGATGGAGGGGGACACAGAGGTGATGAGGAGGGACCAGGGGAGTGAGCGAGGAGGGGACACAGAGGAGTGACGAAGGGGACACAGAGGTGATGAAGTGAGGGACCAGGGGAGTGATGAGGGAGGGGCCAGGGGAGTGGACGAGGGGGGACACGAGAGTGAAGAGGAGGGAACACAGAGGAATGACGAGGAGGGGGACAGGGGAGGCGCGAGAGGGGAAGGGGAGCGACGAGGAGGGGACAAGAGGAGTGACGAGGAGGGGAACAAGAGGTGAGAGGAGGGACGGGGAGTGACGAGGAGGGGACCCGGGGATGACGAGAGGGGACACAGGGGAGTGACGAAGGAGGGACCCGAGGAGTGAGAGAGGACACAGAGGTGATGAGAGGGAACAGAAGTGACGAGGAGGGGAACAGAGGTGAAGAGGAGGGGACACAGGGGAGTGACGAGGGGGACCAGAGGTGACACAGGGGAGGGAGGGACAGAGGAACAGGGGAGTGAGGAGGGGACACAGAGGGACGAGGAGGGGGACGAGGAGGGGACCAGAGTGATGAGGAGGGACACAGAGGAGGGACCGAGGAGGGGACACAGGTGACGAGGAGGGACAAGGGGAGGTGACGAGGAGGGGACACAGAGGACACAGGGAAGGAGGGACACAGGTGACGAGGAGGGAAACGAGGTGACGAGGGGGACACGAGGTGATGAGGACACAGAGGCAGGGGGAGGGTGAGGAGGGGACACGAGATGAGAGGGGACACAGACACAGGGTGAGGGAGGGGACACAGGGTGAGGAGGGGATGACAGAGGTGATGAGGAGGGACACAGAGGTAGGCGAGGAGCGGTGAGAGGAAGTTTGATTTTTTGTTCTAAATGATAGATGACCCATGAGCTCATTCGTTTTGCGTCACAGAAATAGTAATTTTTAAAAAGCGAATGGATTGCCCAGTACGATTTGAGTTTAACTTGAAGTGGCATTGTGACCAGACTCACTCTTTGTAAATGGAAGTACATATTCTGGATGCCAGCCAAAGTGGCCAGACTCCGCGCTTCTCGCAGGTGAGCGCAGCGACTGAGAGGCTTTCCACGGTTTTTTGACATTTTGAGTTGTATTTTGCAAACATGAATGCCTAGATCTCCAGGCCATGCGATACGTTGCGATAATGGTTGTTTTTTGTCACATTTTCAACCAATAAATGTGAAAATTATGACTGAAGGCTTTCTTCTTAATAATATTGGGTGATTTTCGTTTGTTGCGATTTGCCAGTATCGCGCAATTAATACTTTTACGATCTATTGTGAAGCACTAGTTGTGATATGCCAAAACATTTTGATTTTCCAGAGCTAATAATCATCAATTTTATTTCCATTACGAATCCTGTACACAAAATCTCTTTATTTAGTCTTAAAGAGGCAACTAAAACGGATTCTTGTTCTGAGAGTTCACACTTGACTGCGAATAGTAAATGCGCCCGTCACTCTCACAGAGCAAACCAAAGTTCCACAGACCATTTCAACGCCTGTTTACTTTTCATTGACACGCACAAATTTGCTTTCACATGCAGATGTTTTGGAACAGTGCCCAGCCAGAACGGAAGACATCTCAACTTTGTGCCAAAATAAATAAATCACACAAAACCAAATCAAGGTGCAAAATTGGCCTGTAATGGAAATATTGGATGTGGTTTTGTCGGATTTTGTGTCGTTCGTTCTTAAATTTTGTTTTGACAAACTAAAAGCAGCTGCCACTATCCATCTTACATCAATCTTGTTTTATACCTTTGCTCCAGGCGTGAAGATTAAAAACAATACCTAGACCAGCATTGCCGATTTTAATACTAAAAACCACCCGCGCTGTGTCCTCCACCTGACTATAAAACCTTGCCAGCCTCAGGAGTCTCCCAGTTTTCAAGATCGTGGTTCTAATCCCCCTCTTTTCCTTCCCAGACTGTCTTATCTTGTTTGTTAGGGCAGTCTCAGAGCTCCACTGCGATACATTCTACACTCTCTCTCGCTCTCCTCTGCCCTGGCCTTAGGCTGCAGTTTGATTCATTCTCTTTGTCAGAGTTTGAGTGGGTTTCTAGAAAATAATGGTGCCACTTCCAGGCGAGTGTGGTGACTGGCTTTAATTGGTATATCTCCCTCACATGTACGTCGTATCTGGCCCTGTTCACTGGAAATCACGTGTCAAAGGAGCTAAAAAGTCTCCTGCCACAGTGCTGATTCAAGTTCACACTGTGGAGGTCCTCACAGGAGCTGCACACAGTGATTGACAGGAACTGGCAAAAACAGGAGTGATTGAGAGTGCTAAAATACATCGGTTCGAGGCTTTCTTTTTATAAACTCAGGTGCATCATTCTCACTAGGCAATATTGACAAAAATGAATATCTTGCCTTGATAACAACATAAAGATTTTTTTTTTTACAAATGCACAGGAATGTTGCCAGTAAATGCCTTGGTTGAGGTTCAAGTATCGGACCATAAAATGAACCACAAAAGGAAAGAAATATCACTTCTTATCCTTATGTGGGGCATTACACTTGTGGCAGTAGAGCAGATGACACTTTACACCCTTAATATAAATGTCCAACAACGCCACCCCAGTTTAACCTGGGGAAATGAGTCCGAGGCACGCAGATAAGGTTCACTGAAGAGGCAGAGATGTATTTACAAAATATCTATTATTCAAAAATGTATTGTTTAATGTTTATTTGATAATCCTAGGCTAAGATGAATATTTCTACTTTAATACTAATTAAGTTAAAAGTTAATTGGAAATACTAACACTCACCACCAAGCACAACCACTCGCGCGCACGCACACACACACACACACTCACTCAATTCATCTCAATAAGACATTTGGGGCTGAGGCTTAGCCGTGTGTGGTAAAAACAAGTCAGAATCAGAATCAGAAAAAGGTTTATTGCCATTGTCAATGAATGAAATTCACAGACATAGGAACTTGTCTCTGTATTAAGGTGCAACATAAAACACTGAGAAATAATAAAAACAACATATATGAATCAAAAGGGCATGTATTAGGAACAATTTAAAATTACTATAGTATAAAAATAAAAATAGGCATTACTAAGTACACAAGTATGTACAGTTAAATTTAAACCTGTAGTGCAGAAAGTGACTGAATAGTTGCAGTTAAAGTGGCAAGTGTTTAAGAAGTGTTCATGAGTCCAACGGCAGAGGGAAAGAAACCTAGCCTCCTGCCTGAGGGGAGTGGTTCAAATAGACCATGTCCAGGGTGAGTAGGGTCAGCTGTGATCCGACCTGCTCGTCCCAGAGCCCTGGAGACGTACAGGTCCTGCAGAGATGGAAGTCTGCAGCCGATCACCTTCTCAGCAGAGCGCACAATGCGCTGTAGTCTCTGTTATGTCCCTGGCTGTGGCTCCAGCGTACCACACGGTGATGGGAGGACGGTGAGGATGGACTCAATGATGGCCGTGTAGAGACTGCCCACCATCATCTGCACTGGCAGCTTGGCTTTCCTCAGGCAACACGCAGGAAGTACATCCTCTGCTGGGCCTTCTTGATGAGGGAAGCTGATGGAGTCCACGGTGACGATGGGGGACGTCTGTCATAGGTGAGGGGGGCTGGGGGTGCTGTGACTTTTCCTAATGAACGTCATCAGTTTTACGGAGTCAGTGGCTGGAGGTGCAGCAGCTTTGTGTACAGGGAGAAGAGCAGAGGAGAAAGTACAGACATTCTTCTCCAGCCGCACACACTGTCTCGGAAATGGGGCAGTAACTTACTAATAAACACTACACAAACAAAATAGTGCAACACAAACCAAAAGCGGGAAACCACCACCAGGTGGAATCCACCACCACGGTGTCAGACCTTTAGCTCCTCTAACACAGAAATCGATGCATTACCATAGGTACATCACTTGAGTTCAGTACATAAAACACGTTAACACATAAAAAGGGGTGTTGTTTGGATTATAACCAAAGTCCGTTCAAAGTTCAAGTTGTTAATACGCCCCGTTTACGTTCAGGCACACAGTAAATGGAGGCGGATGAGCAGCCCAAAGCACACCAAGCGCAAGAGCTGCAAAACACGACCCAGGGCGACAGCGCAGCGTGGAGGCACGATAACGCGTAGGCCTGCCACGTTTAGAATGGTGCAAAACGGCAGCTTCTACACAGACAGGAGGAATAAAAGACCAAGATGAGATTACCGCTTCGTTTCAACCACTGACCCATACTTGCAACTTAAGAGCGTAACTAGGAGCTCCGTTGAGGGAGAGGCGAGAGCGAGCAGTTGTAGCCAAAGCCTATAAGAGCCTAAGCGCAAAGCCGATACGGTCACGCGTGTTCAATCGGGAGGCGCTTACCTAAACTTTAGTAGGTGAGCAACCTGGATCCGCATGCAAACATGGATCCACTGTTTGCCCAGTGACTGTCCATGCTAAAAGATGTTGTTTGAGATTCAGGAGACCTATGAGCTTATTTTACCTGCCCAGAGGTGCTGGGGGAGAACGCGGACGTGAAACGCCGGTGGTCGGGCACTAAGAGAGCGGGGAACGAGGCCAAAGGGAGAGTGCACATAACATGGAGCTGTCCACTTTATTATCCAGAACTACGCCAAAATGAGAATCGCTGCTCTCACATGGCAAGGACGGGCCCACAATTTGTTATATTGCCACACACTAGATGTTTCTGTCTCTTTTTGAGGTCATTATCGAGTTTATACTCAATATTCTAATTGCGATATTACATTTAATGCCACGCATGTGTTCTCTCTCTCTGTTCCATTACAGCCGGCCACCTGAACACGCCACATTTCCTAATTTTCTGTATTCCACTGGCCAATCGTACTGCAGTTGAGGACAGTCTACGCAAAACTGGTTTGTCTATTTATTTTGAGTTCACTTTGCTAGGTCGCTTGTCTTGGGCCTTAGCCAGATTAGGACCCGCTCGTTTGAAAGCTTTTGGCATTCTGGGACAAACTTGTCAATGTGCCAGTGCGGCCAATTTGTTATTAGTTGGCTAGTTTCTTTGTTTGTGCTTGAGAACGAGTATAAAAATCCCACGGCAAACAGCATGGGGGGTCGTGGACACATATACATTTTGTAAATTTAGTTATTTAAGCGATAGGATTTCCATGGACATTTCTGCACAGTCTTAATGAATGGAATTTTTGGTAGCCAGACCGGGGCATCTGACTTTTGCCAAATTTAGGTACTGCTTGTTGCTAGCCCTTAAAAGTTATTTTCTTCTATCAAAAATAGTTCAAATATGACAATAATAAAATAGTACAAGAATTACCCATTTCCTGTCACTATAAACATGCAATTGCCTTCAGCCGACCTTTTAATGTTCACATAATTCTTGTGAAGAAAATTGTTCTCTTTTGCAAAGGACGAAAAAAAAAAAAAAAACCTCCTTCATAAGCATGGGGCACACTGCTTCTTATTTTGATTGACAGAGCAGGTTACCAGGACACAAGAACACAGCTCGTCAATACAATCATTTAAACACACTGGAGTTGACACCACCACAGTTTCAAAGTCACTTAAAACTTGGCGACTTTGAATAGTTACTGAAAGGCTTGTGTTTTATACTTTTCTTTCAACCAATCTTTTCTATATACTATTTTACCACACTTGATATACTATGATATATGATATCATTAACAACTAATTTGTTCTCATCTCTCCTGACGATGTTACGTCGACCTTTTTGTCCACTCTAGTGGTGTTAATAAATCCATTATACAAGTCTTTTCTCGTATGTGCTGTTACTGCTGCTTGTTTACTACGTTAATGAATACTACTTTCCAACTAAATGCTGCTGCTTTGTGGTCACCATCCCACGCTCTAATTTACATAGTAAAGTAGTTTGAAAGACATTCATTTGAAGAATGAAAACAATCATAGTTAAGATGGAGTAGGGTATCTTGTCCATCTGCTGTGAACGGATGACTGCATACGCTCCAACATATGTCACATACACAGTGGTTGGATTTGGGCCTGGAGATTTTCCCTGTCACTAGGGGAAAAAAATGAATGGAGGTGTTTCTGTCTATTCAGGTGTGAAATTGCTGCTGTATTTGGCAGATCGGAGCGGGTTAATGCACTCTCTGAGGTACGGCTTCCTCTGAATCTGCCCCAAACTGCTTATACTCTGAGCCATAGCATCGCCAGCACACGCGGCGAGGGGAATTCACTCTTCACTGTGGTGGGAATGATTCAAACTAGAACGAAACAGGAGCCAAAACTCCTCATACTGAGAGCCGCACATTCCAAGGAAAGAACGGCGTTGTACATATCCACGTCTAACTTGAATCATACATAACCAGAATCATACATAATCATACAAACATAACCACTTGAATTATACATAACCTAGACTAAAGCAGGCCGTTAAGAGGTGTAAAATCGGAACAAATGTAGGATTAAAGTTTGACGTGAATCATGTACAACAGCTTCCTTTCTTTGGAATGTGTAGCTCTCAGGACAAGGAATGTATGTCCTGAATTAATATTTAGTCTGAAATTGCATGCTGTTTATTTTTAACATTGTGCCCTTGTCCTCCACGATGAATTCCTATAAAAGTTATATTATCTGACCCGATGCTTGCTTGTGCTGTAGACCTTTGTAGTTTATTGACTGGTCAGTGGTGTTTTAGTCTACCAAAATTGAATTGGTCAACTAATTATTTTACTTTCATTGTAGGATTTATATGGGACAGCAGCAGAAGGACCAGACAGTTAACTTAAAGTTTAATCAGCCTTTTTACATATAAATACATGGTTTCATAGTACTTTTGTATATTGCTGTTTGATTGCAGTTTTACCATGCCCATTTTTAATCAATCAGTGGAGCATGTATTTAGTCAACCAAATGTCTCTGATTACATATAATCAAACAAACCCTCTTTTTTAATCGGTATCCTTGCTTCAACATTGTATCTACTCTGTAAACACCATGAGCTTTTCATTATCAACAAAGGCCTGTAAATTGTCAGTAATTAATTAATTGAATACCCTTGCCCTTGACTGATATCCTGAACCGGTAAAATACCAGTCTAGTGCATCTCTAATTACATTTCATAAATATGCAAAGTGCAGGCAAAGTGTGAACAAACTGAAGTGTAGTGGCCATATTAGACCTGCTTGGTTGGCCGTTACTCATCACTGATCCTGATCAATTAGAGGCCTAATGGCAACAAGCTCTAATTGGAGTATTCTCAAAACATTACTGAAACGGCCTTCTCTAAAATGTTTAATCGCACCATATCTGATTTTTACTGTTTTAAAAATTACTACAATAGTAGATTTGTGGTGATTATCATTGTTTGTCACATTTGATCTCGTATATGAAGTGAGTCCCTCAATAATCTCCTAGTTCGCAATTTATTTACCGATTGGAGCTGCGAGGCCATTGTTTTACAGTCAGAGGTGGGAAAAATCCCAGACTGAGGTGGGAAAAATCTCAATACCAGTTGCCAGTTGCCAGTTGCCAGTTGCCATTAGTAGGGTATAAACAGCACCAAGCCAGACCTGCTAAAATAAAGCCTCCTTTTACCAACAGAAACACCATCAACAATCCCTTGTCCACAGTTTGAAAACCATTCTTCCCAATACAGACACGGTGATGGCCCTTTCCCAGTTTTGAATAACTAATACAGCTTGGAGCTATAGTAAAATCTGTTGTGATGTCCTCTGCACCTGCTTGTTCTCCATCTGGCTTCATCTGCTCAGGTTAGGAGCGTTCTGGCCTCATCTGTGCATCGATCGCACTGCTTTGGATCCTCTTTCATCTATAAATAATGTAGTCATCTGCAGTGGAGTCCCGGTGCAACCCTCCTGTTAGCAGCCGCTGAGAAGGCAATCAGAGCCACACGAACGCTGCGCCTGTCCCAACCATTTGTTCCACTGCGTGCTAGTACTCACCCGCTCTCTCATCTCTCTCTCTCCTTTCTCTCTCCTGTTCTCCTTTCTCTCTCTGTCTCTCATCCCTTTCTCCCATCTCCATCTTACCAACCACGCTCTTCTCTCTCTCTCCATTCTCGCCGCTAAAGTGACTGCAAGTCTACCTGAAAAAACAATTACAACCCCTCTCAGCCGCCCCAAGAGTCTCATTCATAAACAGAGCTAGTCTCAGCCAAAAATTAAATGGACTGTTATTTGGATCATTTTTTTTTTTTAAATGGGCGACGGGACAACTTTGTTTTGTGATTTGATGGATCATTTTACATTTGTTGAACCTGAGTGGTAGAGGCTTGTTTGCATTTTATTCATTGAGCCGGTGTTTGGGGGGTTCCATGCTGAGATGTGTTGAAAATAGGGGCCAGCATGCGACCAAAACATCTAATTTAGCCCAGCCTGCACTGCAATTCCTATGCATAGGAATTGATTTTTTTCCCCCCTTGTGCTGGTTTATTTTGTTAGTTGAAATTATATTGTTAGCAAGCTAACAACTTAATGATGTTAAAAAACATCCAACATTTGCTAAAAAATTTTAACTTAACAGGCAGATTATATCTTCATGCTTTTTGTGTATTTAAATTTAGATAATATCGTAAATGTTGTTTTGAAGATTTGTAAATTAAAAATAAAAATTATAAAAAGTTATATTGCACACTTTGAAATAAGTGTATAAAGAGATATTTCTGTACTTTTGTGATTAATCATACAGACATTTCATATTTGTCTTATAATTAAGCCTCAATTAATATGTTTAAAAGCACATTTCTGTAGACTAACGTTATTGGGATACTACAAAGACATAGCGCTTTTCCACCTTCAAGGCACTCATAGTGCTTTACTAGGCAATGTGGGTGAAGTGTCTTGCCTAAGGACACAACGGCATGTCCTCTAGCGCCCCACTGTGACACCTGCTGTTCCAGCGGCCTCCCACTAACCAGACCCTGCCCCGCTCAGCTTACAAGAGCTGACGAGATCGGGCATTGACAAGCAGGTCTGACCAGCAGTATTACATTTTGTCAATATCCCCGTCCAGTCACTGTTTGGTTTTACCGGAACACAAACCCAAATTAGCCTCTCCGCTTGACTTATTGCCAAAATAGCAAGAATATATTTCAATGTTGGAAGTCCATAATGACTTAAACCAAGCTATCATTTAGTCCAGATGAATATACATTTTGTTCAATTTCAATTACTGCCAGCTGCTTGTCGCCATGGAAATTATATTGCTTGGCCTGAAATGTTACACAGTATGGTATTGAACTTGTATATCTCCAGTGAGACAAGCTGTTGACTCAACCAGGCCACGTTACAGGTCAGATCTGTGGAGAGGCGTGGACATTCACTGTAAGAATGCATGTTTTTCAAGACATTTTTCTACAATACAAAAAGCAATCATTTAACAAAACAAGATACTATTGTACATTCCAAGAAAAGAAATAGCATCTCCATGGTGAAAAGTAAAGTATTTATTTGTCCTTTTTCTGTTTCCCGTGTGATTTCCAAATCTAAGCTTTAGTAAATATAGTTACCTATTCATAACCTCTCTTTGAGTGGTGCACAGGCTAAGTAAACATGGTTGACTCTCTTGCCTTGTGCATTTTCCAAATCACATCCCATCTCGCACACACACACTCCTGCTCGTTATCAATGCTTGGCTGCGCGTCTTACTCAGTGTACTGTAAATGCCTTCAATGTGCAAAAGGACAATTTCCATTCTGCCTCTCTCCTCTGGGCCAGTCCCACGAGAGGCCCAGGGGATCGAGAAGCTCCCCTGCGGACAGACTCTGTCAGCATATTCTGTTCAGGATGGAGATTCATTTAGCCTATTTTTTTCTTCTTACTACGAGATCAAATCTATAGCGCTTTGTTTTTGCGCCACAGGGCAATCAGTGTTTGTGTTCATGCGGCAAATTTGTAAATACGTGTAAACATGTTGTCGTGCAAAGTGTTGTCAGCTATTCATATCTAACATTTTGCGAGATTTTTTTTTTTTACTCTTCCTCATGACATCATCCTTAAGGTAAGTGGTGCAGTGGTCATGGTCGCGTAGAAATATTTTCTGGGTTGTAACCTAAAACACTGGCAAATCACCCCGGTAATGCAGCACATAACATTTTATTTGAATCTCTCAGAAGGCCAACGCTTTCCTTTTTAATCTTGTTCTTGACGAGTCTCTCAAGCCAATGAGGACTTGTGAAAACCCTATCAAAAAGCAACTCTATCCTTTAATCTTTCTCTCTTATTTCAGACTAACTTGACACAGATCATTCCCTTTTATTTGGCAATGTACTAGGATTAAAGGGAGAGCATGTAAGTAACTGATCTTATTGTAATCATGTATTTGATTGACAAAAATAATTCTGCTTATGCTTTTTCTTTAACCGAGCACCCCTCTGAATATTGTACATTTCATGAATATGACCTAGATCTTTGTTCCCAGATACAAGGTAGACTTTTTTTTCAACAGTAATACCATACCTTTAAAAATATAGATTTCTCTCATCCAAATCCATATCATCTTTATTTACATAGCATATTCATAAACAGAAAGTGCTGCGCATAAACAAAACATAAGAATCATAATCATAATCATAATAATAAGTGCTCAATTTGATTTCACTACTCCTGAAAGAGTAAAACCAAATCATAAAACCAATGCGGTGCTAAAAGCCAGACAGTAAAACTTGGTTTAAAGCAGGGGCGATAGGCCAACAAAAGCGGTGCAGTCGTCCAATCAGCAGAGCCACTGTATTGCATAGTCCCGCCTCTTGGTACAATCTCAACTTGGTCTAAAATGTTCCCATCCGCTCCTATACAATCACAGTAAGAGCTATTTTTCCAAAGCTACAGCTCTACGATGCAATCTAATGGAAGGTGTGGGCCTGCGAGCTGTCGTCACGTGCAATCCAGCAACATGGCCATTCGGAAGAGCTTTGTTTCGTTGCTAAAGTTTATTGTAATCGAAGCACAACAAAAAACAATTTGGACCTTTAAGACCTAAAAAAGTTTCAGTAAAGGGTGGAAAGATGTGTTAATGATTATTCAATTTTCATTGAGCAGGAATGATCGCATTGGCCTGCGTGAATCATATTTTGATTCGTTTTGGTGTTAATTTATTATTTCTTTCACCTAAACCGCCGGACCTCGCTTATCCATTTGGACTTTTGGAGACAGAACACACAGGACCGTGCAGATGGAGGATGCCATTGGCTTCAGAAGAAAAGCAAATCTGAGAAGCTTCACCATTAAATGCATGCCACGATGTGCTCGGGTGTTGGGTGCGTGTGGGTGGATCTGCAGTGCACGATGGAGCTGCACTGATGCCATGTGTTCGTGTTGTTATTGCCGGCTCTTATTGTGGCTAAAGCAGTCTCATGAGAGTGACTGTGTTGTGCTGACACTGTTGCTGATTGTGAGTTGTAGGGATGCTGACAAATGCATAAACTTCACTTTTAGGCTGTGGGTTGTCCCAACCACAATGCAAGGCAGGTGACAGAGCAAAATATTTTGGTTGTTTCAACATAGCTCAGCCAATAGAGAAAATTACATTCTGTCATTAGTTACAGTAACAGCCTGCGGGCTGCTGCACTGACTGTGTGCAAATGACTGTTTTGGTCTGTATGAATAAACACAATTGTAAAAACTACCACAATTGTTGCACCCCCAAAAAATATACAATACCATCGGCAAGCACTGGTCTAAAGGCAAGGCAAGGCAAGTTTATTTGTAGAGCACAATTCGTACACAAGGCAATTCAAAGTGCTTCACACAACAGGAAAAAATGCATTAAAATCACAAAGACATGGCAGAAATCACAATGTTTAGTTCAAGACATAAAAGAGAAGAGTGCAAAGAAAAGCATTTCAGTCCATATGCACACAAACAGTTTTTTATTTAGATTTGAACATTGCCAGAGTAGCGGCCTGTCTCACATCCTCAGGAAGACTCGTTCCAGATTTTAGCTGCATAAAACTGAAATGCAGATTCCCCATGTTTAGTCCTGACTCTGGGCACCAGCAGGAGGTCGGTCCTGAGGTCCTCAGAGTCCGAGATGGTTCATATGGCACTAACATGTCCGAAATGTACTTTGGTGCTAGGCCATGGAGAGACTTGTATACAAGCAGAGCTGCTTTGAAGTCTATTCTCTGAGCCACAGGGAGCCAGTGCAAGAGACCTGAGCACAGACTAATGTGATCGTACTTCCTGTTCTAGTCAGGACCCGAGCAGCGCGTTCTGATGTACTGCAGCTGTTTTACAGCTCGTCTGGAGAGGCCAGTGAGCAGCCGTTACAGTAGTCTAATCTACTAGAGACAAACGCATGGATAAGTCTCTCCAGGTCTGGTTTAGACACTATACTTTTGATTTTGGCAATGTTTTTTAGATGGTAAAAAGCTGCTGATGTGATTGATCTGACGTGGCTGTTAAAATTCAAATCTGAGTCCATTATTACCCCCAGATTTCTAACTTGATGTGTAGGTTTTAAAGCGAGACTCTTTAAAGACTTCACTTCATTGTGGGGGCTGTTTGGACATGAGGCACAGCATTCCAGAGTTTGGGGCCGACCAAAGAGAATGGTCTTAGGCACCAGGAGCTGAAGCTGGCCCTCGGGCCTCAGTGTAAATCTGGAGCTTTGTTAATCCGGTAAAAGGCTCTGGTTTTCTTCTGCCCTCAATTATTTGTGAATCCCGTTGTGCCAAATGAATCCACATTCTCTGAAACTCTGATAAAGTAAGTTAATTACAATTGCAGGCGCTCCAAGGTTGGTGACAGAACATGATAAGTGATGTTGGTGAGGTTTTGATGACATGCTTCGAGGTCAAGAAACAAGATGCGCCGGATTCAGAAGTTACTATTTTGTCTTTGCTGTCGGTTTTGGAGAAGCGATCGGATTCAGAGTAGTGTACTGTTTGTACTGGAGTAGCAGTTGCCCTGAAACCACAAGTGAAGATGAGTTGTGTTGGGAAACATTTCTGCTGACAGGTGGCTAAGGTCGGGCGATATTTGGTTTTCACTAAAGGAGATAAATCACGAGGAGCCATAAATATTGTACTGTGCCTTTGTTTGACACACGATGCAGAGCTTGTGTCAGATCCAGTTCGGGCCATTGGACTGTGTGCACTCGCCCGTCCCTGCATTTAACATTAATGATGGCGTTAATGAGAGATGACGCTCACCAGCCGGGCCCATAAAAGACTGACTCAAAGGCCTTTTCTTTGTTCATATCCAACAGGGGCAGCAGTAGCTCAGCCAAAGAGTGCAGTAGAGTAGAGCTGCAAGATTTAGTGTATCTATTGCAATCGAATCAGAATCGCAATTAGACACTTTGCTAAAATTTTCCAGCCCTACAGAAGAGCGCTCGTCCTCTGATCCGAAGGTTGGCGGTTCGAATCTCGTCCTGACATAAAAAACTTTCTTGGTTAAGTGCTCAGATCCAGGGCCCAAAGTTGGCGGTGCAATTCCAGCTCCTGTAGATTCATACCGATGCTGTGTCCTTGGCCAAGACACTTAACCCGTCTCGCCCGAGGTTCTGCATACAGTGGTGTGTGAATGGGTGAGTGGCGCTTTGAGTGCCTTGAGGTTAGAAGAGTGCTATGTAAATATGACCATTTACCATTTTACCATTTATGTTAACATGTTACTTATACGAAATACAATCAAGCAGCGTTTTTATTCAAAGCCTTTTGGGAATCCCCCTCATTGTCTCCTTCCCCACAGGCTACACATGTCTCTAATGTTTGTGTAAGATCCATTTGAATAGTAAATATGTCAAAGCCATAATATCTATGCTTTTTGTATCCCGCAATGGTCTATGCACGGATTTGTTCCGTGATAATAATGGCGTTTTCCACCATACAGGAATTGTGACCATCAGAGTTTTTGAAATGTAATCTTGAGGCTCCATGGGCTCATCTACAAAAAGAAAACAGTTTAGTTTAGTTTCTTTTTTTGTTCTTAAAGCGTTATAAAAATGCAATTTGAACCTTAAATCATGTCATGCTTGCTGACTGAATCGAAATTGCTTTGCTTTTAGACTGGAATGCCGGCTAAATCTCCTTCTAAATCCTTATGCTATTGCAAAATTAAATATTTATGTCTAATTGTAAAATTAAATATTTAGACCCCCAACTGTCCAACATATTGTATAGTCCTAAAGCTGAAGGTACAGACTGGTTTGGCAGTGAGTCTTATTACTACTGCACTGTGCACCTTCTAAAAAAGAATGATGGCCTAAGTTTTGCTCATAAAGCCAAAGTTTGTAAGTGAAAAGCTTTCTTCCTAAAATCCTCTTGTGTCGTGCCTCTTTTTGATAATTATCATGTGTGACAGTGACTAATGCTGGTGTTTGCGGGAAACAAAAGCTTGGCAGTGCAGCACTCGGACAGACTCACAAATGGACTCTGAGTATTAACAAGCATCTAAGACGACAGATGAAAGAACATACAGGATGTGCTAGTGCAATGGAAGTATCAAAGAGAAACACACAGAGAGGAACATGGGTTGTAATCGCTGCTGTGTAAATTGTGCCTAATGGTGTAAAAACCTTTAAAATTAATTGAGCAGTCAAATGTTGCCTCATCCCTCTCACACTTGGAAGCATGAGGCAATCCGTCCCAAATGCAATGGCTTTGTGCTTTGTCCCATTGTGGACATCACATTTGCCACATTTGTCTTTTTTACTGAGGCGCTGGTTATAATGTTGCACTTGACTGGTGTAGTGTGGAGTTGGAAGTTATTGAAGACAGTAAATAGCATGCCTTAGTGTTTTAATGTGATCATTTTAAACACCAACAATCAGTGAATGCAAAAGCAATCAGTGGCCATTAAGTGCCTGTGGCCTTGCATAAGGATGAGATCATTTACATGATCAGACAATAGGATAGTAGATCAGCGCAGGCTGAGGGAGCTGTGGTCCTTTTGCACAATAAGCTGTTAAAGCTGCGGTGCTACATGCATGACAAGGCCCGCTTAAATGGCCACTTCCTCGTTTGCAAGTAATTGCAGTTGAGAATTGGAAAAGCCAGTGGACAGACCAGGGAGCTGAGAAATGCATTCACAATATATAAACAATTTGTCCAGGAGTGATCCATCTTAGAACAAGTTTTTTAAGATTTTTGATTGTACATTGTCCAGATGAGTACTTTTGAAACTTGTTTCATTCACTATGGACAGGTGAAGAAACCACATTAGTATTAAAGACATTACAAACACATTCTTATTTCAATGTCTGACCCTTCTGTATTACAAGAAAAACAGTCACACATTCATTGATGTTGGTTATCTGCCACCAGCATCACTTACTCCCAAGGTTTCCTAGGACAAGGTCAATGTTCACGTTCAGTCTTGAGTGATGTCGATTGGCAGCCATGCAGATAAATGTACTCTGGGGAAGAATATTGTTTGGACAAGAATTCGTGCTGAACTTTGATATTTTCGTTGCACTTGAAGAGGCCAAATGTTGGGTAGCGACCGCTTTGCTTACGTTTATGTCCGTATGGTTGCCATTTAATTACTTGAGTTTAATGCGATCCGATGACTTTGTTTTTCCTTGCCGATACACACAAATGTACTCAAGGGAAGAATATTGTACATATAGGAAAGTGCAAGTGCAACAGAAGTATTAAAGAAAAACAGAGGCCAAATGTGCGGTAGTGGCTGCTGAGTTAACTGTGCTTTTTCAAATTTTTTCTTTTATGTGGCCATATAGTTGCAGGCCAATCCAACAGACCGGTCATTACATTACTGTGGCCCACGCCTGTTAGCTGACTGCGAGCTGACCCAGTACTCAGGCAGGCGTCATGCTTCACAGAGCCCCGCCGCAATCAAATCCACACCAGTGCCGAAATAAGAGGAGGGAGCCCCTATAGCATTGATACGTTTCATCTCTCTCTCTTTCTCCAATCAGGACATGGCAGCCAGATTGTCCGCAGCACGAGACATGATTCCCCGTTAATCCATCAAGGCTTTATTGGCTATTCCCTGGGAAGCAACAATTATTCCGTTGTAATGAGTGCGGGCAGCGCTGTGGTGTGGCATGGCACGCTGCTTAACAATCCCAGTTTGTGTTGCACCTCTGGGCTTTTGGTCGCATGAGTCTCCTTCCCTTATGCAATGTGCGGACGAGGGGTCATTTGTATTGATAAATAGACAGAATGTACTTATTTTTGTGTTTTTATATTAACAACAATGTATATATATGAACAACAACATTATAAAACTACAGTCCATAGCCTGTCCTTTTTAACCTTTTAGCCGTTCTCTCCGGCTCTCTGAATCAAGATCAAGTGAGTTACAAGTACATAATAAAAAGCAAAGAGGCCGCAATAAGTCCTCAAATACACATGGACTCAAAATAAATTGCTTCACTAAATATATCAATATCAAACTGTCAAACCTCTTATAGACGCTTTAAAATCTGGTGTCATCAGCTTGGTAAAAATTTCAGAAGGCTAAATGAAGTCGACTATAACATGCATTCAATATTGATATCAAAATGTTAATGCTTTAAATCTTTATACTAAAACTATGCAACACAGGTCAGAAATGTCAGTTAGTTTGCTTCTGTATAATGAAAGATAGAAAAAATACAGTTTTCTAGCCTCAAATTTGTATTTGAACTTCACAAAAAGGATACTTTGTGTTGAAGTATAAAATAAATGTATTTTTGGGTGGTTTTTTAGGATTTTTTGGGCCATAGGCTTTATTAGACATTTCATCTGAGAGGGAAATGGGGAAGAGAGAGAAGGGAGAACATGCAGTAAACTGTGAGAGCCTTAACCACTGGAGGTACGTAGTAAACCTATAGATAACATTTAAATCTATTGTCCGTCAGCATTTCTGTAAGCATTTGTCAAGTAAAACCTACAAATCTAGATTTTTCAAGTAACTGTAACTGAGAGGTTTTCATTTGCCAAAACCACCTTGATATTTCATATTTTGTGATATTGAGTTGTTAAACCGAATGTTTCAGTTGAAACCACATTATATTCCACTTTTGCCTCCATTCCATAATTTCAAATGTTTTTGTTCATAAAACTTTTACAGGGGCTATTGATTGGTAAATGAAACCCTTTATTGTTTGCTCTGGATAATTGGATTCAGCATCTATAAGAAGTGAAAGTGTGAATATTTCTAGTCATCTTGTAAATAAATAACCATTTTAAAGTTCTCAATATCCCTGGTTGGGAAACATTTCTGTCTGAACACCTTTTGCCAACTGCGAACATTTCATTCGACCTTAAAAAAACCTGTATGCACCGCTGTCCGCTTGTAATCCCTCAGAAAAATGCATGTATTTCACCTGAAAGCATTAAATGGCCTCTGCTCCTGATCTGATGAAAATATCTGGCTGCACTCGTAAAGAGGATTCGCTTTTGTCAAAGCAGCAAGCACAAATCGGTAGTTGTAGAAGAAGTATTCAATTTTGTTACTTATGTAAAAGGGGGAAAAAATACTCATGTTAAAGTATCACATATAAAAAGTAAAGGCATTGAAGTATGTGTTCAAAATTATACTTTCAACGTCAAAAGTAAAATTATTTTGTAAAGGCCTTTAACTATTGTGAGTGAAATGTAGGGCTGGTCCCTCAAGATTCACAATACGATAATAGCACGATTTTGCGATAAATGCGATAATCGATGATATTCACTAGTATCACTATTTTTCAAAGAACCCAATACATTTTAACAATGTTTTTCTTTCTTAAACCACAACCTCCACAAACTCAAAATGAAATACACCCATTTTAATAATCAAAACCGCCAAAATGTCAAATGTTTCACGTAAACAAGTTTCCTTTCTGTAAACAAGCTACAAAATTGTAGTGTGGTCACAAATTAATTCGAAATTATTAAAAAAAATGACTTATGGCGATATATTGATACAGTAGCCCACGATATCGATACTGTATCACCAAATTTAGTATCACGATATATATCAATATTTTGACACACCCTTAGAGAAATGTGGTGATCATTTTAATCAAGTCAATCAATATTTCAATGTTTCTAGACCTTTTGTATGTATGTTTTAGTTTGCTCAAAGCCAAGGCATGAACTAAAGCCCGTCAGGCGAAATGTCACCATGAACACACTAACAAAATAACCCATCAAACCATATGAAAAGTAGCAAAATAAAACATACAGCACGTACTTTTTACTTTTCAGCTTTTATAAATGTAACGGAGTAGAAAGTACAGATACCTGCTGTCAATAGTGACGTAAAGGTAAAAAGAATCGACTAACTTTTGTACTTTCCACCACTACAAATTGCAGCGTTCGATACAAGTTATATCCTCTAAAAATCCCTGCGGTCAGTCCCCAGAGACTCACTGGTCTCCCACCTCTACTTAACTCTACCGGGGGTAACACAGTCCCATCCTTGGATAAATCCTATCTGTTTGAATTGAGCAATGATCTAATTGTGAAGGGCTGAGAGACAAGAATGGTGGGGATTGAAACACTGATCCTACAAAATGTGATTTTATGACTATTCCTGTCACATCTAGTTGCTTTGTCAATTTAGCGCTAACAAAACTGCCTTCGTGCCTTAGGGCCTGAGCATGGAGTCGTACCAGCCTCCCTCTCTCCCTCGCTCGCTCCTTCGCTCGCCCTTCCAGAGTCACACTTCACATCCCCTCATAAACAGTCGGTTCAAAAGGTCAGTTGCAACTGAAAGTGATGCTCTGAGTAGTAATGGTAGTAGTAGTTGTATCCATTAAAGTCACCCAAGTCTGAAATATTTGGAAAACTATCTTCTATCATCTAAATGGGCATTTCCTTCCCTTTTAACATGTCATTATGGAGGAACATCTGGCACTTGTCATCAGTAATGCGATCATAGCTGGAGGTCTGTGCTGCTGTGTATCCTCTGTCACAATTTGCATACTAAGTCCATACAGCGTCTCTGATGTGTTTGCCTTCAGTCAAAGTGGCCTTCAAAAGAAAAATGGTTGAATTCTGATTTATTTATGTTCACCAGGGCTATATTTCCTCTCACAGCAGATGAAGGACTTTCCAGATAAGGGCTGTCTATCATCTCCACAAAACTGTTTTATTTAGATTTTTTTTAAATATATTTTTTCATCAGGACAGTCCCAAAACACATGCTAGTTGTTTGGCTCCTGGCTGCCACAGTTTTCCCAACAGTTAGCATTTCTTTGTGAATAAAGGGCACTTTGACATGGTGTTATGAACAAACGTGACAATTTTTTTTCTCAAAATATCATGTGATTTGTGGTCCTCCACTGGGACTCAAACACATTTTCCCACTCTTTGTCCGTCAAAACAAGATTTTCTATTTCTCTTCTTTAGATATTATTCCCTTAAAAGTTCAGATTTATAAGCCTTGTCAGAGGGTTATAATGATCATTACTTTGTTTAAAGTTTGAATAGAGGATTTTTGGCGACCAATCAGATTCTCATTTCCTCGTGGCGTGGACAGCTGATTTGTTCTCCCACAAGTCAATCATTCCCTGCGTGCTAGTGCACACCTGCAGGCTCGTTCTGGCTCGTTCCCAGGACTTCAGCGCGTTCCCCTGGTTGCACATGCGTGGTTGATATGCCGGTGTGTGTTTAGCGAAGCTATCGGCAAGTTCTTTCAGTGTATCTCCACGCTTCAGACCACAAAGTACAAAAATGGCTGAGGGATGACAGAGAAAGACTGTGTTCGAGCTCAGAAGAGACGGAAATCTGCGGAGACAAGAGACAAAACTCGTTAATGCGCTGACGTGAGTTGAAAGCGCAAGTTGCAAAGTTTCTACTGGACAGGTAACTTTTTAGCTTACTTTCTATCTTGTTGTATGTAGAATGTATAATTATGGATTAGCTGGTACACTTTTATAGCTTTGTGGACTTTTTCGCGTCAGTGTTTCGCGTGTAATTTTGCCGTGAGCAGTGTTACTTTTTCATTTACACTACAACAATTGTTCTGTTTATCATCTATCTTTGCCAAACTATTCAGATAACTGATACAACATGTTCTGTTGAAGCGTCACGCTTGGGTAAGTTGTTTTATGTGTATCATTTATCTTTTACAGTTACTCTGGCACAATGACCTCTACTCCCCTACCACACACACAATGGGCCAGACCACAGCCACCAGTGTCAACAATCATGATCGGTTAGTGCTAGTTTACATTTATTTTGGTGAAGTTATAGTGTTGTTTCATTTTCATCATCTATATTATTGCTATTTTTATAGGGATGCAGCTTTCTCTGTACCAGGTGTTGAAAGAAGGGCCAGCAGCAGCAGCAGCAGCAGCAGCAGCAGCAGCAGCAGCAGCAGCAGCAGCAGCAGCAGCAGCAGCAGCAGCAGGAGCAGGAGCAGTAGTAGTAGTAGTAGTACGGTAGTAGTAGTAGTAGTAGTATGGTAGTAGTAGTGGTGGTGAAGACTGAACTTTGTCACACGAGGAATCAAGGTAAAAATAAGTTCTGTGTTCTGGCTATTAGAATTGCTCATTGGTATATGTAATTTGTGTTTTTAATGGTTCTTTCCAAATAGGGCCTCAACTGATATTGATGTGGAGGCCTTCAACAGTTTACAAAATTCAATTCAAGCCAAACATTTCCGTCTTTTTGAAAGTTTTATGCAGGCTCTCGATTCACAAGTTGCTTGTACACAACAACTCACCAGATCAGAATCAGAATCAGAAAGTGTTTATTGCCATTGTCAATGAACAAAATTCACAAACATAGGAACTTGTCTCTGCATTAAGGTGCAACATAAAACACGGATCAATAACAAAAACAACATTATATAATAAACTTGCCGAATAAGCTAAAGTCTTATAAGGCACAGACCTACAAATGTGTATAAGTACAAGTAAAATAACATCTCTATGATGTATTGAAGATGTGGTGTGATAAGAAGAAACGGTGCCAAGCAGTGATGTTGATAATGTTATTGATTTAAGTGTGAGATGTTGAGTGCGGGTATTTGCATTAAAAATGCTTTAATCTTTTAGGATAGACTGGTATGATGAAACCTGGACCACGGAGATGGAGACACAATCTCTGTCATCCTGTGAGGAAGAAGAGACATGGGAGTTTTCTTCAGACTCAGACAGCGAAGACCCAGACTCTGCCCCTGGTATTTGCCCCAAGTATGTTTAATTAACTTAACTCGTATTTAAAATACAGCCATGGGTATCGAGGTGCCGCACCCAAAATGCCAACACAAAAGAACTACCAAGTACCAGGGGGTGTTGAATCAAAATCTTTGTGAAGAATAACCAAACTCCAGACTTGAGAAGTTTCAATGCAAAAGTCTTGATGAACCTCACAAGATGACAAAACACCAACAAGACCCCGACAGTTTCTGCAGAAAAAGCCGGTGCTTCGGCCGCTACATGCCATTATATCTCCCCTTGATTCATGAATATTGGCCCCTCGTAAGATAACCTCATCCTATGGACTCCTTAGATATGGGCACGCGTTAGTCACCCCACTCTGTTGCTTAATTGTTATTCTGGTTTTCCCCTTGTTAAGGTCCACCTCTTTGACTGCCCACACCACCACAGCTGCAGCCGCATGATATGAACTCAATGACCCTGCTTCTCTGCTAGTTTGTATTGTGACCGTGAGTTCACCCCACCTCACCTGCTCTGCGCCTGCGCTGTTCCTGTCCGAGAAATGTCATCACACAGTCCAACTTTTGTGGCGGCCCCAAGTGGTAGTATCAAGACTTGCCTACTCTGCATTGAATTTTCTCTGTTAAATAGGTTGTAAAAGTAAAAGAAACATTAATAAACAAAATGATAAACATATAGGCCTTTGCTCTAAAGTTTTAGCATGAACTATAATGCAAAATAACCCTTGATGTTACACTCTTATTATAATGCTTCATGCATTTGTGGGGCTTTTGGAAATGCTTCATCAGGGGAAGCACAATTGTGAGAACAATGTCTTCCCCCCACCTCAACAAAGTGCTAATTGGTTTATCACACTTTCCTTGACACCCACATGTCTGGCAAGAGACAAAAGCAATTTGAAAGATTGTCTCAACCAGGATTGATTTAAGCAAGCAGTCAAAGTTGATTTTGGGTGCGAACATTTCTTTTTGTGTGTGTGTGTTTACATTTGAAGATCTGGTGCTGTATTACCAAGAGGCATTTCCATTGAGGATTATCCAGTGATCATCTTGGAAGAGTCTGTACAGGATGATCCTGAAGATGACCTGAAAAGACCTGAACTGTCACACCTCCCGACACACCAGCGGTACTGGAAGATGTGATAGGCAGGCCAGCATCAATTGTCTACCATGGAATCATCAAGCAGCTTCTGGACTTTCTTGATAAGATAAGATCAAGTTTATTTGTCCCACAATGGGGAAATTGCAACAAAGAAACAAATGAGGTGCGGTATAATGAGCGAACAGTGTACTCCCCTTATTCACGCAGAACGAGCAGTGCAGCCTAACGTGTGTTTAGAGATGAGCGTTTTTTAAGAAATTGTTTCAAATGAACTGGGAGTTTGCTTCTTTCCTTTGCGTCCGTCCCCTCTCTCTTAACCTCTCTCCCTCTCGCTCCAAACACACAGGAGCCCGACACACCCGCGTGCCCATGCATCACCATGCGTCAGCGCTGCGCGAGAAATCCTTAACAGCAGATCAGTCGTGACTCGTGATGTCTATTTTAATTGACTGCATTAGAAATATGCGCAGCGCTGACTGACGAGAGGAATGTAAAGGTTTCTGCATGTAACGCCCATCGGCCAATCACATCGCAGCATTGTTTCGCGCAGAGGATAGTCAGAGTACAGTGTGTGATGATCTGCTCAGAACAAACATCTCATGTCAGCTTTATATTCTAATCAACTTTTAAAAGAGCCATAAAACATTTCAAGTTATTTAAAAAGCACCATTAGAGGATTTGTTATAAATTATAATTGGTCAATTGTGAACATTGAATAGGCCTATTATAATTACCTCTGTTATAAAATAATACTATATATTATAATATAAAAGTGGTAAAGTGGCTGAAACGCTGTCTTTTCATGATATCGCCCGGCTAGCTGTGGATCTTCACTTCTCGTTCTGTTTATTCTCTGTTGGAAGTAACATTTTTGCACTGTGTTGTTTTATCAGTGTTAATTGTTAATCAGAAAAGTCCATGAAGAGTTCATGGTTAGTCTTTAAAATCCTTTATATTTGACTGTGTTATTTTATGTAGCCTCTAGCTGTACCTTCATTTAGTACAGCAAATGTATTGTATGTGTTCTGTTGCAGGACCTGTGGACTGGAGTTCTCCATCATGTCACTGGTGTTCATGAGTGGCACTTCGGTGCATGCTGTCATGAGCCATTGGAGAAGGAAAGCAGGAATAAGGAGTGGATTCCACAGGGCTCAGAAGCACACTATCGACTCCAGCAAATTGTTTTTGATGCACGCTGGCTGAAGAACATGATAAAGTATACTTTCTTTTCAGGTACACTTTCCCTCAAACTTTTTTAAATGTTTTTTTGTAGATCCACTGGAGTCCTTCCACTACCATATACTCATGTATGCCTCCAAACGCTTCTGCTTCTCCCCACCCGTTTACAAAGCACGAATCTGGCTGGCTGGTTTGGATTACAACAACCACATCAACTGAGGAGCACGGACGCACGCAGATGGCACACTTCAGTTAGTATTATTCCTTCATTACATGTCATCTTGTCTGATCTCAGAGGCTAATCACAACTGGCCGTTAGTGCCTCCATTGGAGACTGCTCGTAGTGTCCTTAGGCAAAACACTTCACAACATGGTGGTTGGAGGGGCTCATGGCAGATTGGCAGCCTTGCTTCTGTCAGAAAACAACCTTGAATCCTCCAAATACAACTAGGGATCACAACCTGTTGCCAGGCCCAAGAATGCCATGTTGCCACACAACAAATTGTCTGTAGGCCACAAAACGGAACTGTCTATGGCTTTCTCCTTGTTCTTGGTGGTCCACAGCAGCCCTTAGCTCTTAGGACTCCATCCTGAAGAATGTATAGTTCCATGTGTGGCAATTTTGAAACACAGCTTTGTGAAAATTGTCTACAGCATTCCTGTTCAAGTAGTGTGGGCATATTTTTACAGTTCCTACAGATACACCAGCCTGGTGCCTGTGGAGTAGGTGGTTCTGGTGGAGCAGGATCAGGAGAAGCCAGGAGGTCAAAGATGAGACTAGGTTCATGTTAGGCATCTCTCCAGCAGCTGCTGACACTCCTCCAGGGTCAGTCTATGGATTCTAGCCTGTAAAGACATAACCAATTGGAGTGTTAGTTTTTAGCTATTTCAGAATCAGAATGGGTTTATTGCCATTGTCAATGAACAAAATTCACAAACATAGGAACTTTCGGCATTAAGGTGCAAAATAAAACACTGATCAATAATAAAAACAACATATATTCAATCCAAAGGGCATGCATTAAGAAACAATTTAAAATGACTATAGTATCAAATAAAAATAAAAATAGGCATTACTATGTACACAAGAATTACAGTTAAGTTTACAGTTGTAGTGCAGAAAGTGATGAATAGTTGTAGTTAAAGTGGCAGGTGTTTAAGAAGTGTTCATGAGTCCAACAGCAGAGGGAAAGAAACTATTCTTGTGGCGGGAGGTTCTGGTCCGGATGGACCGTAGCCTCCTGCCTGAGGGGAGTGGTTCAAATAGACCATGTCCAGGTGTAGAAGGGCCGGCTGTGATCCGACCTGCTCGTCCCAGAGCCCTGGAGACGTACAGGTCCTGCAGAGATGGCAGTCTGCAGCCGATCACCTTCTCAGCTGAACGCACAATGCGCTGTAGTCTCTGTTTGTCCCTGGCTGTGGCTCCAGCCTACACCACGGTGATGGAGGAGGTGAGGATGGACTCAATGATGGCCGTGTAAAACTGCACCATCATCTGCGCTGGCAGCTTGGCTTTTCTCAGCTGCCGCAAGTACATCTGCTGGGCCTTCTTGATGAGGGAGCTGATGGTGGGCTCCCACTTGAGGTCCTGGGTGATGGTTGTGCCGAGGGAGCGAAGGAGTCCACGTGATGATGGGGGAGTCTGTCGTGGTGGGGGGCTGGCGGGGCTGTGACTTTCCTGAAGTCCACGATCATCTCCACTGTCTTCTGGGCGTTGAACTCCAGGTTGTTACCGCTGCACCAGGACACCAGCCGGTCCACCTCCCTCCTGTAGACAGACTCTTCCCCATTCGAGATGAGCCCGATGAGGGTGGTGTCGTCCGCAAACTTGATCAATTTTACGGAGTCATGGCTGGAAATGCAGCAGTTTACATTAAAATTAAATCAATGTATTCATGCCTATGTTCATAAGCAATGTGATAATGTGTAAAATCCCAGTTTGTATTTTAATTTGGCATTTCATAGTGATAATGGTTGTTTATCCGTCTCACGCCTGGAGGAGGCCACATTCTAATTACAATGGACTGCAAGTTTACTCTGATTTAAATGAAAATGGTCGTCTTCCAACTGTGTTACACACCTGGGACAGGAAACAGTACAATATATCCAAAAATTGTGTCGTTGAATCTCTCTTATACATCTTTAGTTAGTGTAACCACAGATAATACACTATGTTCAAGTGTATTATCAAAATAAATAAACGTGGATATTTAACTTTTCAATTTCCATCCTCTGCTCATGAAGATCTTTGACTCTTACAATGTCCCCTTCTGTCAGATTACCCAGTATACTGGTTTGGCCCCCACGTCTTTTTTTTTTTCCTTCTTTTTCTTCTTATGGTGGTGGTGGCCGTCTCTGTTGTTTGCCTTTTCCCTTTCCTTTGCCTTTGATGGTCCTTGGGCCTGTGCCGATGGATCATAATCCATGTCTGAATCACCATGGCTCTTCTCTTCAAAACTATAGTTAATGCACATGAAAAAATAATTACGAACAAAATGGCATTAAAGACGCTAGCCTACATAAATACAAATACACTTGAGACACGATCCATATCACGTTAGTTTTCACATTGAAATTATTTTTTTCATAAAATTACATATGGTTTCTGTAAAGTACAAAATTGATTTTACTTACTGGTGGACTTACTGGAGATCCTGACATTATTAAAGTATTTACAGCTTCTTCGGTCTTGTAAGCGATGCGATCCGGTCACGCTAATAAACCAACGCACTTGTTTGTTAAAGTAACTCCTTAATTGCAAATACCTATAAAAGTCATGTTTGTATATTTTGATGAACTCTTTCCATGTTGTAAGCACAGATTTTACCAAGGGATTCTCAACTGGCTCACCAAATTTCTGGTTTGGTCAAATATAGTGGGACATCATCTGCGTAACAAGCAATAATATGTTCTGTCCCATCAATTGAGACACCATACATTTTTTCAGATCGTCTAATATATTGGGCCAATGGTTCCAAGTACAAAGCGACCAACAGGGGGGACCAAGCACAGCTTTGTCTCACCCCTCTTGCCAAAGTCTGTGGGTCTGTCAAGTGATGCCCCAACACGCAGTGTTTGTGCTGTAGGTCTTATTTTACTAATATTATTCATAGAGTTTCTTTTTATTATTTCACAATACACCATTGTATTATTTGTTGCCCCTAATAAAGGTCACAGGAAGTTAAGGCAGAATAACAATAAAAATGGAACAAATATTTTTCCAAACATTGTATGCAATTCTGAACAGTTTATTGGCAATGTGTTATAGTCATAGGATCTAGCAACTCACAGTAAGAAGCTAATTCTGCTTTCTAATTGGATTATTTGCTTGATATTCAAAACACAAAATGTAAAAGTAAATAGCTTTCACATCAGTGTCATGTTGTTATCAGCATAAATCCGCATTATTGCTATCAATCATCACAATTGTTATCAATAAAATTACCATTCAGTGTTTTCATCTGAGAACACAAATGTATATAAAACATTTGTTAAAAATCTATGTCACTACCGTTATACAGAATATAAAGGGAGTAAGGAGTTCAGGCAGATCCAAATGTGTAAATCTACTCTACGGCGAAACTACGGCAACAAAGCCTTTCTCCTATTCGAATGTGCTTACCACTCAACCAATACAACAATGCATTTACTATGCTCCTGTTCCAATCCACAGATTTGTGAAAGTGTGAAGATCCTGCTGAAAGTGAAATGCTTTTATATTTTCATTGGGAACATGTTACACTAATTGTTGGTTTTATGTACTAAATAATGTCAGAGCAAATTGTTTTCAAATTTAGATTTACTTGCCGTCTAACCATTGAGCGTTGACGCTTTGCTCAATTATTAATTAACCTAAAACGTGTGTGAATTTATTTGTAGCATACGTTTCTGAATTACAATATTTTATAGGGATGGAGAAGAAGTTTCCATTGCGGTTGTCGTTGGCGCTGTATCTCATCTAACACTTTATTACTGTACTGTATTTTCCATGCGCACCTTTAAGGTCAGGAGAAAAAAAGTTAAATCAACCATGGCATTGGCAAAGGTCATGTCACCAAGTCTTCCTTCTTTCTCCTGCTCCTGTCTACACTGTTTGACATGTAACTCGCAAATATTAATATTCATTTTACTGCATGCTGCACGCCTCTTGCAATGTGAAACGACTCTGTGTGTGTGCTAGTGTCTGGCTCGGAGCTGTAATTTAACTCAAGTGTGGGATTGTAGTTGTGTTCACCAGGGCCATATTGTGTACTGTGGCACTATTCTGAGCTCCTGTGGATTTGAATGGTGAAACGCAGAAGTTGAGGGCTACAACCACAGCTGGTAATGCAATCCCGTTACACCTCCGTACACTGGCCTCCTGCTCCTCCGTGCCAACATCCTCCGTGTTTCAGGAAAGACAAATTCACAACAAAGATGGCCTCATTTGCATTTTTTTCAGTTTGTGTGTGAACTGAATGAGTATGAGGCAACAGTGTTTCAATTCTGGCTAACAAAAACTGACTGTGCAAAAGCACTTTACAAAGCTCCCACTCCATTTTTTTTCTGAGATTTTACAAAAACTGTAAGCAACAACCAGGGCACATGAGAGAAGCTGTCCTTTGCGCTGGTCTCTTAAAATTAATCAATTTATTTTATCAGCTATTTTCCGTACGTTATGCTAGTACTTAACCAAATAATCAGTATACGCATTTGAAAGACCAAAAGTTATTTGTATGTGCCCTATATAAAACAAGAAGTTTTAGCTGCAGAACCTTGATTGACAGCAAGAACACCCCCTATCAATGCTTGACGGCTCCCGGAGACTTGTTCCTGCAAGGCTTTTTTTGGAATGAAACTTCTTGTGATTGACAGTCCCATTGTTTGATTTCGTTTTTACAGTAATAATAGTTTGACTGTGGAGGTGAATCCAGTGTACATTTGTCTTTTAAACCATAGCTATAATTGTCGATGCTATATAGGTGAATTGATTACAAAAATAACAAAGAAAATACTATCCAATCAGCCATAATCCTCCTTCTCCACCCATAAACATGTAGTAAAAGCTTACGCACGTGCATGCCGTATATGTGGAAAACAAAAGTAAAACTTAACATGAGAATCAGCTGTGAACTGACGCCAGGCTGGTTTGTTTGTTTATTTGTTTTGAGTTATAATAATTTTAGTGCTTTTTAAGCTGCCTTTTTGCATAATATTGGCCATAATGTATACACACATACTACAGAGTATAAGGGCCAACCCAAATAAAAAAATATGGGGAGCACTACGAGAATAAAGTCGTAAATTAACGAGAATAAAGTCATAGTCAAAATGGCTTGGATGAGTTAAAAGTTAACGCAAAAGCCCACAATAGATATCGAAGTTTATAATGCGGGCCTTTTAGACATCAACCATCATTTCCCCCGTGCAGTGCCCCCATCTCCTTCTGGTTAAGGGCCTGCGTGCGGAGCTCAGCTCCTGGGTACTGGGCAGGACTGACCGCGGTCAGAGCCACAGCCGCCGGTGAGGGAATCTTGGACAATTCTTTTTCAAGTACAACCTCAATTTACGAGCCTATGGGCCACATTACATATACCGCATATAACGCAAACCGCTGTGCTTAGGCACGCAAATTTAGTAGAAGGGAAATTGTTTGACTGCGACAGCCCTTGTTATATTTGTATGAATGGATTCCAAAGGATGCATTCCAAATTAGGCATGTTTCCTCCTTGTGTTGTGCAATACACATCTTAAGGGGCTTTTTGTGGCATCAATGGCATCTGATATACTGTAAAACAGCATGCCATTTGACACATTTTTAAAAGCCATGTATTATGCATTATTTGTATTGTTACTGGCCTTTAAATGTGCTCTTATTTCTGCTTTGTCATCTAATGTTTTTTTTTGGACATTAGGATAAAATAAAGTTGTGTACGCCATCAGATTTCGTGTTAGCACTCCATCTACTAACTCGGTGTGATCCCTCATTCAATCTGGTTACTTTTCAACTTCAAATCGAAACGTCTTGATTTTACAAACATTGTCCAGATGACGACCTCTGAATTTTTTTCTACTGCACTTCATCAAATGGCAGCAGAGGAAATTAGCATAAATATAGAACAGCTCAGCCAAAGCTTTGTGTTTCGCCAAAAATCCTCCAGGACTATTTATGTGAGAGCTGGGCCTGTAGAGATTACAACAGATGAGATAACCAGCGCCATGTCACTCTTTAGTTTTTCAAAATAAGTATTCATGTAGTTACAAAGCTGCTAACGTCGCCAAACCGTAAGTGATGTATCTTATGTATGCGTGTAGACAGTGCTGGATCTCCAGTTCAACCCGCAGCTAAACATTCTGTGTTTACATCACATCAGCAATGTTTTAATTTTAAGACAAGCAAATAGGAGACAAATAATGTTTTGTGGATGCCATGATGAGGCTGTTACAGAGAGCAGAGAACCAACCCAGAACTAAACCAGGTCTAACTTATACAGGACTAAAGTTTTAAATCAGGACTCACCCATGTGAGCCACACGGGACTGAATCAGGTCTAAACAAAGCCTCATGAGGTGAAATTGTTGGAAAGAAATCCTCAAATTTAAATTAAGACTATATTTTTGCTTTGGTTTACTAATTGTAATAAAACACACATCCCAGTGTCCGCCTACCTGGGTCTGCCTTTCTCCACGTCCGCTCTGCTCTTCTTGTGTGTTTGGAGAGAGAGAGAGGGGAAACGCAGAAAAGACGCCAACTCCCTGTTCATTTTAACAATTTTTAAACCCCTCATCTCTAATACTCGCAGGCTGCACTGCTCGTTCTCTGTGATAGAAACGCGGTTTACTCAAAAGTTTGTGTCGGAGGTTTGGGTCCGCAGCAGGGACCGGAACAAACATGAATTTTCCTCTTTATTCATACTGTAAAAATGGAACGTATATACAGTATAAGGTCAGGTCATACATCTCCTTCGCATTTGCTACATAGATTTTGCTTCTCATTCAGCGAATACAATATCCTCGATGTGATGTTGGAAGTTGTGTCAGCAGGCAGCGCTCTCATCTAACCCGAGCAGATATTACTTATGTGAAGTGAATCGGCCTTCTCCTCTTCACGGCCACAGCCTATTAGTGTGACAGAGATGGTTACAGCGATAGTCTAACCTGCGTCTACATGATATTCGGTAATGCTGCCCATGCAATTTTAATGTCAAAAAAGTGGTTGGGCACGGTCGGATTCCATTAAGTATCTCCTCTGACATTGTAACCTTTGTGATGAGACTCCCAGATTAACTCGACTCGCTTTTGAACGTTTGTGTATTGGCAGTGTGCTCAGAGATGCTCACAAGGCGGACAAAATAATCTGCTTAGAAACAACAGGAGAGGAGCGTCAGCCTTCATCCTCTCTGCACGCACTGTGGAGGTGTCTGTGGCCTTGACAACAACATTACATGCTCTCCAGGCAAAGTGTGCGACCCCCCCTCCCTCCCCCTGTCCCAAATACACACAGCACATATCCTGCTGCGCACTGGCTTATCCGCACAAGTGTTCCGTATCTCCACCCGAGCCCTTGGAGAATCTAATCATCAAAGCTCACGGAGGGAGAGTGCGGTAGTTTGTGCTGAGCTGTTGCTTCACCGAGCTCTCCTGAACGCAGCGCATGCACCACCAGTCCTCACGTCAACCGCATAAGGCACGACATGCAGCACTGAGAGACCGACATGACTACCGATGATTAGATGCTCCCAGTGGTACATCAATCTTAACTGCTTTTCACATGGTGTATATCAATAATATGTGTATATAAATCCTTTCTTGCATTAAACATAGCATTTATATAGCTCTTGATATGAGTTTATGCTGTATTTTTTAATTCATCCTCAACCGCTGTTGCCATGGAGTGGACAGAAAGAAATGTGGCTGCCATTTTGCAACAGCTCATTTCACCACTTCTAACAATGAGTAAGCCATGCTGGTCATGATGATTCTATGCCCAAACCTTAGGAGCGTGGGTTTTTATGAAATATTACAGACTTTTTTTTTCAAATAACTCCTTCTTACATTGCACAGATGTTTTGTTTAAGGTGTTTAAGGTGTTTTTCCTGTTGGGTTTGGCCACCTGCTTGTCATTTCGAGGATTTTATTGTTTTGCCTGGAATGTTCCACAGTCTGGCATTAAACTTTTCTATCTTGGATTTATTCAATATCAGTTTTTCAATTACAATTTTATTACCCAAACCTTGGAAAAGTATTACTCCTTCATTCCTGTATGCAGTCTTCGCTCCACAAATTTGACCAGTAACTTGGCCTGGCTTGTCTCTATGGGGATGTACAAGATTAACGCCGTACTGTGGAACATTCCTGGCAGACCCTCCAACAGAAAAGTCATATAATGCACCTTCAATTAACAGATGAACTAAACAATGCTAGTTTATGGAAATTCTTCAATAGATTTTAGCATTTGTCATTGTTAGCGCTGCACTTCAGATGGTCATAATCTGTTGAGTACTCTGCTTTATGTAGGAACAGTTGCAGATTTATTTGTACTTTTTATGTTGAACAAATACAATTACACAGCGTGACCATTGCTCTCATCAGTTTAACCTTGTTGTCTATGGGGATAATTCTATTTGAGCCAGGAGGGACTTTGTGTTTCAGAACCGCAAGTAGCCACTGGTGTAGTTGGCACAATGAGCTGTCCATTATGTGCTCCTCCTAATACGTCCATGGCGGCTTGTCAAACGGCACAAACAAAGCCCAAACTATCCACCCAGACCACATTAGATCGTCCAACTTGGTGTAATAGTATCCCGCTGCTGGCTCTGAATCTGTGCAGGCTGATTGGAGCGGCGAGAGCAGCAGGAGGAGCACAGACACATTTGTGCCCACAGACCGGGGCCCTCAGGGGGGTACACAGGCCGGGCAGATCCCTGGGGAGAGGGCCAGCCGCTGGGTCACATCCCCTACAGACATTGTTTTTACACCCTGTAGTTTCGATTCACTCAGCGCTTTGCAGCTTCTAAGAATTCTGCCTCGAATACTTTTTCTCTACGCTGCTCTCGATCGTATGAAGCATTGTAGTTCTGTCATGCTCTTTGATCGAACACAATGCATACTGTAGCTTTATGAATACAATTGCTCTTCCTTTCAAAAATAATAATATAATGTAATGCAAAGGGCCAACCACTTTATTGCGAATCATTTAGTAGCAGTAAAGTAAGCAGTTCATTGTCATTTAGTTGATTCTTGGTTTACAGTTTACTTGGCACAACATTAACACCAGTTCACGATTTGAGGAGGGGCTCATGGCAGTTGTCCCCAGAAGGCAGGGCAGCAGCTGGTATCTCCTCAGATATGCTATTGGTTACATTATGAGAACAATTCCAACTGTCCAAATGGCTAATCACAAGCCCAAACAAGAACCTGAAGAGCACAGCATTCAGTGCATCGGGAACCGCAGGCACATCACATCTGTAGGCCTATAGTACCTGAGAAAGAGTACTATATGAAGACTTCTGAATGAATTAAGCCATGTCACGACGCACACACGACCTGGAAGGAGCTGGACATCGGGGGAGGCGGAGTTGGTGAAGGCAGAGGGCGGAGGACAGGTGAAGTGTGCATTTTATGGCTCAGCTCGTCATGTCACACAGACAAAATTGCCTTGTAGATTTTAGCATTAAACCAGCCCCAGAATTTGAATTGAGAATCTTACAGTTACATTTCAGTATTTTGTGTGTAATAGAGTTGAGTGGTCCGCCTGTGCTACTGAAAATAATGCATCCCTTACTAAGTATAAAGCTTGAATATTTTGGTCAATCGTATTTTATTACAACGCATTGCCATTGTTTAACTTTATTTGTGGGCGCAGTTTCAGCTCCTCTGCCTGTACTTTCCCTCTATACTGTCCTCACTAGAGCAAGCGTCATGCCTGCACGCTTAATGGGCTGCTCCTCTGTGACTGTGACATTTTAGCTGCTAATTATTATGTTCCCTCATGCACTGTTCCTCCACTGGTTTTAAATATCTGTCTGAACATCTTGGGTCACCAGAAGGCCTTTTCTCAGAGTCTTGGAAAAATGGAGTCTATTATAAATCATAAAGCAGTGTTGTAATCTCCACTGTGTTATTAACTGTCTGTTGGATCAGCAGCCATATCACCAAGCTTTGATATTTAATTATATGTCCATGATTTGTATTTTAGCCTTAAGGAGAGACACTAAAGGCAAAAAAAATTGTTTTCCTTGATTGGTCTGCTCTCTCAACATTGTGGCTTTCACGTTGAAACAACACAGTTGTCCGGTTTGCGCCTTGATTGTTTTATTTATTTCATTTAATCCTCTGACATCCATAGATTTGTACTGGACATTGTAAATTCAAAAGCCATTTTCTCAAAAAAGTCTTTTTCTCCCGCTAAGACACGGATATTACTTAAAACCTGAAAACATATTACTAGTGAAATTGCCGGTAAATATAACATCAGATGAAAGTTACCTATTCTGAATCTTGAGAATAACTGCCTTGAAAATGATATAAAGAGTGGAAAAAAGTAACCCACCCAATGTTAAGAAGTGGCTCAAAGCAATACAAGCAATACAAATGGACGAAATAATGACTCACAAAATAAGGAATATCGAACAGGTCTTTGATAAAAGGTGGTTTATGAAGGATGTTGAAGCAGATGAGAATGGGATGGACAATGGAGACAATTATACAGATTACAAACTTAAATAAAACAGTCTTCAAGGTCTAACTTTCCTTCTAAATTTCCCTCTAAATACCTCACACAGGAACTATAACCCAAAGAGGGGCCACAATGACTTTCTTACAATTCTTACAGACTTTCAATATTATATTGGAATTAATTATTTTCTTTTTTTTTCTGTTTTGGCTTGTTTGTCTTTTGTTTGTTTTTTTGTTTTGTTTTTTCTTTTCTTTAATTTACTGTTGAGGATTTGCTGACGGGTCAATTGAATGACCCATGTTTAGTACTGTTTTGTTGTATTCTTTCGAAACTTGAAAATAAAGTATAAAAAAACAAAACAAAGACACAGATAACCCCTAAAAGTAGCACTTATACACACACCAAACTTTCCAAACTTGTACTTAACAAGATTTTGACGGGACATACTGAAGGATTTGGTGATATCTAATTCTAAGCCTGATTTATTAACGTTTTGATGCCAATTTTCGGTCGGATGGAGTTTACTCAAAACATAGATTGTTTTACTCAGAACAATTCCAGCACAAACCACAAGCCAATCTTTTCCCAAATGCCAAAAGTCAACCGTTTTGACATATTGTAGTTTTTGGCAAATGTTGCTGAAGCTACAAAATCTATACATCATTGGATAGCTAACAACCAGTCGAATTCAACCATACCAATGATAACAATAATTAGTTTAGAACTTATAGTCACAAAGCAAGCAGTCCAAGAGTGCAGGAAAACAGACAAAATGTTTTTAAAAATGTTTCCTAAAAATATAATACTTTTGTAATTTTCTCAATAAAAGTAAAATTTCCAAACATAATATATTGTGTTTTTGAGTAAAGCAGCCATATGAATAAAAAAACATAACTTTTTGATATGCATACAGCTCATGCAGGTGGCATTTTGCTTTATTGTATTATACTTCAAACAATTAGAATTCTCCATTTATGGATGAATGCAGAACTCCAGAAGCATTGGCGCTTGTACAGTTCTCATGCAAGAAACAAAATGTAAGTATTCTTTGATATAATTCTACCTCACTTTTTTATTGGTCAAATTGTTACAATATATTATTGAAAATGTTTTATATATTATTCTTTTTTTTCTTTCTTTAAAAAAAAAAAAAGAAAAGTAGAAGCAATTTGTTGTTTCTATTTTTTCTTCACCAAACTTTGCACAAGTCACCATCACATGTTGCTTTACTCTCTTGCTGTGTCAGGCATTTTCTTTGTACTTTTTAGATGGCTGAATGCTTTTTTAATTTAATATATTTTACCAGATGGGAATGCAATGGCTGTGTTTAACTCTGATATACTTTTACTCAGTATGATATATTTGCTTGATATATCAGAAAGAAAGCCCAAAGCCTTAGCTTCCCTTACATAATGAGCCATGTACAGGCAAAAAGAAAACATGCAATTTAAATGTACTTTTCTTTCCCGAGGAGGGACAAGCAGACAAGGGCTTTTTAATTTACAATCTCTTAGTTTTACACTAAATCCACAATACACATTGCGCTGGGAAAAGAAAATGTTCCATTTTTGAACAGGGTTTGATACTGCTGATATGTCAAATGTAGGCATGATTTCCTGATCCATCCTTTTGAACGTCTTGGAATTGAATTTGCTCAGAAATGGCCTGTTCACACTCACTTGGCGGCGCTGATCGTTCCTGTCTCGTGTGCAAAGAAAAGCGGAGGAAAACTGTGGACACAGACTGACCTGGCTCTTACAGTGAGAGGCGTCTGTGTACAAGTCACAAATGGCAAACAGCTCACTCCTGTACATGCTCCGGATGTGGGCGACAGGTGAAAACTGTACATCGGGAGGCTGGCACTACATTATTCAGATTGAGATGATGATGGATATTGACTGTACGACCTATAATATTTATGTTAATTAAAGATCAGTGCAAGTGAAATCGGTTATTTGCAGAATATCCTTGGTTGAAACAATTCCAGACTGAAATCCTCTAGTATTTGAAGTCTGGTCCCATGCAAGCGGTCTACTTTCTTCGACGATCTGCTTTTGGTCAAATCGACATAAAATAATTCACAAAATTTGAATTTGAAGGCAGCTCTATTCTGAAATAACAACCCACACCTCTGAGTGAGTGACAGGAAGATTTAACCAATTGCAATGAAGTGTGAACTTTCAGAAGCAAATGACTTAAATGACCTCAAGTACATGACAGACAGAAGAAAGTCGTATTATACATTTTTTGTACATCGCCCACCCCTACAGTGGCAGTGCCATCCGGTTTGTTCATTCCAGTGACTTACATGAAACAGGCAAACTCATTGGACCTTTATCATTTCCAACAGATCAATTTTGTAAAGAAGTCTGCAAAAGTTTTCACTCTTTTGTTTACGTTTTTGGACTCAGGAGGACCATGCGTTTGTTTGGCTAATCCGCAATGCAGTCGATCACGCCCATCGAAACTCTCAGACAGCTTGGATTGGAGACCTAAACCTACACAAATGTCTTTTAACACTGTGGCTGTATGAGAATAGTTAATTTTCGTCCGCATATAATTGTTTTGACTTTACCTTGAGGTTCAATTTTTACTTTGATGGAGACACAAAAGCTTCCTTTTCTTATCTCATTTACCCTCAGAGTTGACACTCACCTTTTACACACAGAAATAGATCAAATACTCCCCACCGTGCCTTGCATCATTACCTGACAATTTATGAAAAAATATCTTTAGGCTGTCCATTTTAGACCTATGCAACCGCAACTGCTGCAATAATCAATGAAATTACACCATATGTAAACTTTTTCTTGAACTCCCTGAAACCTGTTCCTGCTTTGAAGGAAATAATACAATAATTTTATTGCATGCATATTCTTTTGTCAATGGCAATGCATTGTCTACATTATCAGCGGTGGAATATTTGGTTTTGCCTATGCCAACCCGCCAATAGTATGTCTAATTCTTTTCTCAAAGTATGAAAAAATAAACCTTTAAAGGTCTTAGCTCCATTTTGAGCTTCAGTGCTATAAATAATTTATGTTGAAATACCTTTAATGCATGAATCATATACTTTCCTTTTTAAGGAGTGTAATATACAATTTAATTATACAGAATTTCTCCACAGCACTTCTTAAGTCTAACTTTATTCCAAATGAACTCACGAGTTACATGAATCTCACTTTCACACTGGCACACAGGCTTTAAAGAAACATTTTATACTATTTTTAATTTTTCTTGAGACAGAGTTAATTGTGGCCTTTTTGTTGAATAAACAAAGATATTTTAACCCTAAAATACTGTCTGACCATAAAACTTTATTGTGCTGCATTGTGACGTTGAGTTCCCACCGGGACACATCCTGTTTCCTAAATGTAAGAGGATTTTTTTCATCTTCAAAGGAGGCCAATTTGAAATTCAAATGCACCAGACATGTTTCAGTTCGCTTTATAAAGAGCTCTCTTAAAATATTCTCTTGGAAATGAGGTAGAGAAACAGTGTTTACTTAATATCTTCAGATATCTCATTTATGCGCACTGTGTAGCAAAAAAAAAAAAAAAAAGCAAGACAAATTTAGAGTAGTCTTACCAAGATTTTCATCACCTTTACCGTTTCCCTTCAGTGAATTAGGATCAGAGCAGCAGCAGCAAACACAGGTAAGGCTGACATTACTAATAGCTTTTTGCCATCTAAGTCATTAGGGAATGTGGGAGCGTTTCATGTGAAAATGTTTTTTGTGTTGAGGATGTAGAGGGAGAAGGATGAGTAGATCAGAGATGCGGCTCATGTTTTTTTAAGGTTTGAGGAGGAGATTTGTCCCCACTATTCTCTACAGAGGGCTCGATTTAGGAGCCTTCGAATGTCCAGCAGGTAAGAAAGCAGAGGTGGACAGTAACATATTTGTACTTTGTTACTGTACTTCAGTCGATTTTTCAGGCATCTGTACTTGAGTATTAACATTTCTGGCATTACTTCTACTCTACGAACCCAAGTAGCTGCACTTTCTACTTCTTACATAGTAAAAAGTGGCCCGTTATTTGTTTTAATTTTTCACAATTTTGACACATGCACCGGATGAAATATAAGCCAATTGGACCCAAGACCGAGGCCTAAACACGAGAAGAATCGGGGGAGAGGGAAAAGAGTGGTGCGAGGCCGAGCGAGGTACAGAGGTGCGAGAGGAGGAGCGTGTTCACGTGACGACAGTGCAGGTATGCAGAAACATGAGGCCTGCGCAGATCCCTATTGGTCTGCACAAAGCTGCTGGGCATTTATGTTTTTACTTTTATTTACCATGGTGTACTTTTGTACTTTTACTAAAGTAATGGCATTTTAGCTGTACTTTTACTCCCACCAGTCATTTTTTGGTGATAGTAATTGTACTCTTACTTGAGTAGTCAACTTCAGTGCTTTTGCCACCTCTGTGAAAAAGTATTCTGGTCTTGGCCTGTTTCTTGTTTTTGTTGTTCTATGTTTTAAATGCTGAAAAATGAAGAAAGCAATAAAAATAAAAAGTAGTGCACTCTAAAGTTTCCACAGTGCTCCATGAAAAGTAGTAGACAGTAGTGGTTATTATAGATCACATACATTATATGTACATTACAATACATTGTCCTTTCTAGAAGACATCTAACCATCCATATTACGCTATAATAAGAATGTCACTATGTAACATTTTTGTGTTACGATTATTGCGAGAAAAACATCACTATTATTGACATATTATGGACAGTTAATATTGTTCCAATAGTATGTGACCAGCTTTACGAAATCAAACTTTATGAATGCAAAAATTGTGAAGTGAATATGTTATAACAGCTACATAACAAGCACTCTACTTGTATAGTGTATTTTTTGGAGTACAGATTCAATTGAAATTACTTAATTTTGCTTCTAAAATAGTCAGTTCGTTTTTACAATTATATTGTGACCTGAATAATGATGATTGTCGATTAACCGAATAATCGTGTCGTCCATAGTTCATAAAGCTATTCATGTCAGATAGATGTGATCAATATTTGTTACAGAATTTTTTTTTGTGTAACAGATTTTTTTCCACCCAGACGCCAGAATCACGAGATCCGCATCGAGGAGAAAGCTTTGAGCTGAGCTTCTGAATCACTGTTTGTGTGGGATAAATGTGATTTCTTGTGGCAATACCTGAAAAGGAATAGCAATAAAGAAAGGGAAAATGCAACGTGCCTTTTTAGTGCTAAATAAAAAACCCACTGAACAGAAAAACATGTGTGATGAGATTGTGCTTGTTACATCACAAGAGTTGATCCAGTAACAACCTGCATAATGCTGGACATCATGGAGGTCAGAGCTGCCAGGAGCAGACCTTGGGCCGGCGTGGCTGCATTGTGTGCTGTTGGACTTGAGGTTTGATTTGAGTCACACCAGCTTGTGCCTTCACTCCAGTCCTCCCTGTAGTCATCAACAAAGCTGCTGGTATTTACTCAGCTGTGGATCTAGTGCTATTCTCGGCACAACTTTATTCCCGGCTGTAGTGTTTTCTCATAAATCATATTACTGTAACAACGCTGATGACGCTTGTTCAGTAGCATTATCAGTACCAGTGGCGTGTCGTCAGGGTGATCAAGGCAATCAGTGATTGGCCAATAAACTCTAAAATGACTACCCCCCCATCATTTCCTGTGTTTTAATGCACCACAGTTTAGTAAGGGAAATGCACACACACCGAAACACACTCAGGCAGGGCCGACGAGAAGTGGTTTCTTTCTTTGGGACAGCACCTCTGTTCCCAAGTGGAGACGCTCGTAAATGTCCTCTTTCTTTTAATGCACCTTTAGACACTAAACATGTACACAGAAAAAAAAAATAGAAAAGGTGCAGAAATGAGGCGGGGGAGATATCAGAGCACATATGGTAGGTCGTATGTATATGTATATATTGTTATATCTACTCTATCTATGTGTATGTGTATGAGTCACGGCGTTGGTATACTATGCTTATTTGGTGTTGTGTTATAGGGTGTATATACATGGTAATTGTAGTATCGGTTATATATAGTAATAGTTAATATGTATATATTATGTATATATATATATATCATATAGAGAGATGCAATGGCAATGTGGTATGGTTATATAATGATTGCTATTTTTAAAAGATGACTATATCTACATATGACGACAATATATGTTGATGAATGGTAATGATAATGTAACACCATTTTACTTCTGTTTGAATGCATAACACACATCACGCAAATATGCACAATATACACACACACAACACACATACATCTCACCCACACACACACACACACACACACACACATGCACAGATACGCACACACACTTGATCACTCCGCTCTGAAGTTTTTGACTGTTGTTCCTCTGCATTGTTGTCTATCTTTTGTTGTTTTTTTTCTTGTTGTCCTCATTATTGTTACTGTTTTGTACTTGTAAATAAAATAAGACTATTAAAAAAATCTGAAAATGACGTGTGTCACAACTATATATGGACTGTTCCAAATATATATCCAAATAAGCCGTTTCTCCTTCACTTCTTCTGGCTGAAGCTTGGCTGAACTCACGTGTTCTTTTACTTGGCCGCTTCAGGCCACTGGGCATTGTACTGCGCAGTCGAAGCACGTTCTGCTTTTTCCACAGGTCCGCAATTGTGTCCGTGTTCAGAGGGCCGTTCCTAATGCTCGCTCTCTAAACGGAGCTTTTCAGAACCAAAGCGGAAAGCAGCTTCTTTTAGAGGTCCGCACATGCGCTCTGAGGACAACACAGCCTCAATCCCATGGATCTATGCTCCACGCTGAAGAAATCTGGGTGGGAATCATGGATGTTTGCAGGTTTTAGCCCTAACTGAGCATGTGCGAGGAGAAGCAAAGCAACAGCAGCGCAAGTTCGACAAACTGAACTTAAAAAAATGTTTTTAAGTCTTTGTTTGTAGCTAAGGCTCTGTTCACATTTGTAATGGTTAGAAATACAGGCAGTCATTTGATAATACAGAAGGTTAATTTGTGAAATGAATTGGTCTGTGAAGTCATCTTATTTATCAATTCAGCCCTTCGATTTGGTACGTAAGGTTAGCTCAGTAGGATAGGCATTCACTTTTCTATTATGCACTAAACATTGATGAGCACCCCAGGTCTGCTTGCCCATCCATAAAAGTTACCGCACGCCACTGACCAGAACCAATATTTGTGTTTTGAATATCTGTCAATACTTGTATCACCAGTAGATATGTTAATAATAACCAAAATATTGTGATATTAGACTGTCAAACGTCTGTATCCTGGGCTATCAAAGTATATCAAATTGTACAAGCTTTGCCTAACTGTATCGCTTGATTAAAAAGAGTGAAATCCATACGAACATCCTTTTCTCCATTTCAGTACAATGAAGACATTACTGTTTTTTTCCAGCACTTTTATATTTTAAGTTTTTGGTATATGACAGTACTGATTCACACCAAAGGCTTTTCAAGGCATTTAAAGGGAAAAAGTATCTTATCTACAGTTCTGTTCAAAATAATGCAGTAAATGTCGTAGCGTGAAATGCATATTACACAAGGCATACAACGCCAAGGCTTTTCTTCAGACAAAGTGACAGTAACTGATAACCAAACTGAATCTAAATGCTCAGAATGATATTTGACTCAGCAATAGGCCTGAACTCCTCCCAAATAGTCAAATCCAAACCCGAGTTACAAAGGCATGTGAAATGATCTGTTACACCAATTTGCTCAAAAATGTGTTATCATTTAGAACCAAGTTTGTCATATACAATACTTTCCCTTTGCCTTTACTCTTCCAGATAGATTTGAAATTTGAAATGATGTAATGTAATAAGAACAGAGGCTACTTTCAGAAGGGGTTTCTGACCAGTCCATGGGGAAATTCTCATGACGAATGACTTTTAAATTAAATTTGTTTAAACGTCTCTTAAAAGCAAAAAAAATAAAAATTGGCAATGATTCAAATGCCATGTGGTTGGTGTCCCGGCATTTATAATTTTTAATCACTTTCCAAAGACTGAGTGATTTTTTTTCTGGCTTCAATTTGCTAATGTCAAGCTAAATTAAGCCGGAAGTGCACTGGTCCATTTGTATGTGTCTGCTTTGTGAATTATTAAGCCACAATAGCCCCTTGTTATTGACTAATTTACGCCCTTTGCACAGTTATATTTTACTAAAGGGAAACAATGTGTTGAGTTGATACCAAATGGCAGTTTACAACCTCCCAATGCGAAGCACACTTGTTTGCTCTCATTGTGCTCTTTAATTTAAATGCCACACAGGGATTCAGTCACTGCCTTAAAGACAAATAGAGAGACGCCAAGTATTTCATCATTAGTTAATTGGTTGTTTTTGGTCTAATTACATTTCCTCTTCATGGTAGTGCTGCACATGCATAGTCACTGCTAAGCTGGCATTATTAAATCAGTAGTGCCATCATATTTTGGTCTTCATGTAGATGTAAGTCCCTCCTTCGTCTTGGAGTGATCGATGGTTATGGTTTGGGCTGGGAGATATACTGGGCTCCATATTGGTATCAGTGATATTGGAGGGTTTCTCCAGATATCAGTTTTGGCCCGATATTGGAAAAGTTTGCTGCTATTTGACACAGATTTGTTTTGTTTGGCACATGTATTGTTTAAGCTGCCCTGGTCTTTATGTCATTTCCAGTCTGTGCATCAGATTTGAGACAACACGCGTCATTCCGTAAAAATGAAAACAGCAAAGCACTCGGGCTGAATAAATATGTCTGTATGTTTACATAATCATGCAGCAAATCATTTTATATCTGAAATAATACATTTCGTTATTATTGTGAAAAGAGTCCCCCAGAATAGATATATAGTAAAAGCATCTAATTGTAGAGCCTTTTATTCGCCGCGAAGCAGGAAGTGAGCTGTTAGCATGCTAGTCGTTGCTAACTTTACCATGGAGGCAAAACAGGCTCGCTCCCTCTGAAAGCTGTGGAAAGCGCTCATAAACAAATGAATAAATGCATTTGGATGCTCGGATTGCATTAGGTAAGTGAGAAATACATGTGGACTGCTGCAGGAACTAGTACTAACAAATACCAGACATTGCTAAGAAGGATAATATTTGATGAAGGACTTTGATGGGGCAAAATCTCATGCCCTGAGGTCTTGTAAGATCCAAATTTTAGGAGATTATTGTCACTCTGGAGAATGACCTCCTATTTTGCAACCACCAATAATAATTTGAATCAATGCCTTTACTTAATAATGCATAGAGATGTAGATGCAATAGAAAAAATAAAAATGTATACGCATTTATGTTTAAATCTGCTTATGGACACAAAATGGCGTCTTGTATCGTCTCCCTCTAGTTGGACTGCCTGGAGTATCCACCATGACAGGTTTTGTACAATATTGTCCAGTCTAGTGCCTTTCTATAAATAATAGAATGATAATTTCTGTTCACTGAGGCTCAGATCAAAATACACTCTTGAAAAAGGTTCTCCTGGTTAAATAAAGATGAACTAAATACAAAATTCATATTTTATCTTCACAAATCGTGGATGTTCATAACACCGCACATGCCCCCCACAGCCCTCAAAGGTCATGGCTCTATGTCTATTTAATGTTGATGCATAAGTTAGAGCCACTAAACTGGGCCTCCATAGGTCGCAATGTGCACAAGTCTTGCTCTGCTATTTTCCACAAACCAAAATAACTTCAATAGCTAATTCATCAGCCTCATTAGATAATTGTTATTTTTCAGGACTTTCAGGAAAATGGGACTATTTCTTTAGTGACTTCAAGAGTTGTGAAAAAAGTTAGGAACATACAGTCCTGTTGTATAACAAACTTAGACTTAGGCGGTTTGTGTGCTGAGTTGCTCTTGACGTAGGCGGTTTACACTTTAGTTCTACTTTTTTTTTTTTATTGAAGACCAAACATCTTAAACAGCCCAAACAGTGAAATAAAACATTCAAAACTGGTGGTTTTATGTCCCTGGTGAAGAGCTGCTGCTGATGTAAGCACAAAGGAGTCATGTCTTATTTTATATATTGTTGTTAATATTATTACTCATTGTTTCATATTGCACCTTAGCCCCGAAGCAAGTTCCTAGTTTTGTGTTTGTTCTCGGACAATGGTAATAAACCTTTTTTTTGATTCTGAAGTTTATATTGAATATTGAGGATTATAAATACTTTGAGATATCTAGTCACTACTTACTGTGAACGTCATAATTCTGGTCACCCCTGTGTTTGCATGGGTTCCCTATACTTCAACACAGACATTTAATGAATAAAAGTGAAACACAGTCAAAATCCAAATAATACACTGAATCTATGTTTAGTGCAGAGAAAGTTGAAGTCTTCTGAAATAACTTTAGCAGATGAAGATAAAAGCTGATATTTTACTGCTGATACATCTGCCTGTGCTGTGGATATGTATTTGGCACCGGATGCACTTTTCTGACACAGCCGTTTCCATTTAGTCAGACTTGGCACCTGCACGCAGAGTGCACTGGTTTGTGACCCTCATTGTCCACAGTCTAACCCATCCATCCAAATTTATTCTCTGGCCTTTTCGAACTGTTTGATGGAGCTACAGTCAGTGACATCAATAGCATCTGGCAACAACAACAAAACAACTTTAAGACCCACTTTTATTCCGCCACAAATTGTGGGGTCCTCTGTGTTTTTTATGTATTTTAAATGGATTTTCTTAGGTCTTTTTCATTGTTATTTCATGATTTTACTGGTTTTATTTTTTCAGGATTAGGAAAATGTATTAACCAAGCATTTATTCCTTTTTATTGTGTATATATTATGGCTGTCACTATATCTCTGTGCAGATCTTTAGAAACGGTTTGTTGTGAAATTCAGAATCAGAAAGAGTTTATTGCCATTGTCAATGAACAAAATTCAAAAACGTAGGAACTTGTCTCGGCCTTAAGGTGCAACATAAAACACTGAGTAATAATAAAACAACATATATTCAATCAAAAAAGGGCATGCATTAGGAAACAAATTTAAAATTACTATACAATAAAAATAAAAATAGGCATTTCTATGTACACAAGTTTACAGTTATGTTTAAAGTTATAGTGCAGAAAGTGACAGTGCAGTGAGTGGTTGAATATTGCAGTTAAAGTGACAGGTGTTTCAAGTTCATGAGTCCAACAGCAGAGGGAAAGAAACTATTCTTGTGGCGGGAGTTCTGGTCCGGATGGACCGTAGCCTCCTGCCTGAGGGGAGTGGTTCAAACAGACCATGTCCAAGGTGAGAAGGTTCAGCTGTGATCCGACCTTGCTCGTCCCAGAGCCCTGGAGACGTACAGGTCCTGCAGAGATGGAAGTCTGCAGCCGATCACCTTCTCAGCAGAGCGCACAATGCGCTGTAGTCTCTGTTTGTCCCTGGCTGTGGCTCCAGCGTACCACACGGTGATGGAGAGGTGGAGGATGGACTCAATGAATGGGCCGTGTAGAACTGCACCATCATCTGCGCTGGCAGCTTGGCTTTCCTCAGCTGCCGCAGAAAGTACATCCTCTGCATCCTGTTGCTATATAAATAAATAAACGGATTTGAATGAATCGGATTTTACAATATATTTGACACATCTCTCTCACAGTTTAAAGCAATCATTGCCTCTAAACCTGTGTCAGATCAGAAACTGCTATTAACGGTGCCCAAACCTTCAAGTTGAGAATCTCTCCTAAAACATCTGATAATGATGCTGATTGGCACGGTGACACTGGGACCACCTCCACCATTTGATTTCACACCCATTCAAGTTTGTATTGATTTGATACGAGTAAAAACCTGTATATCGTTCAATAGCATGGTTCTGTGTCTGGTGTTTGAAATCCCACACATGGACTCTATGCAGAGATGTTCCACAGATTTAAATGAACAGCAGTAAGGTCAGACCCGGCTTTCAGACTTATATAATTATGAAGGGGAGATGGAGGCAGCAGCAGGATTGTATAGTTAAGGTCATGCACTGAGGTTAGTCTTCAAAGTTTTGTGCACTGTTCCCAGACACTGGCTCTTGCTGCCGCTCCATACAGTGTTCTGCCTGCTCAGCTCATGCATGATGAATTACACATTGAAACATGATGTAAAGGTGCATTAGGAAAAACCAGGTCACTTTGATTTAAGGCACTTTTACAGCAAGCGTTTACAACACACATCCGCAAATGTCACTTTTGTTTCGCAAAATCTTCGGTGCGATTTCCTGGCGATGCTCTCGAAAACGTAGCATTGAATATAAATTAGATTCATTTTTATTTCAAAAACCCTCTTGTGTTTATGCAAATACGACTGCCTGTGATCTGGCTGTCCGTGAACCTCCACCCGGGATGTCACGCTCTTAATATGATGACAGAAGATGCAATCGCTGCAGCAATTAGCAGGATGAAGTCATCCTCTTGCGGGTTTGACCTTTTTATGCCTTAAGCCAGCCTCAAATGGCCACCCCATTAACCAGGCCTTTTAACACTGATGCAGTGAGCTGGAGCTACCAACACACTTGGCCAATAGTTTGAAATTGAACTGCTCAATGTTGTTATCGCAAAAGTGGAAAAGGCAATATCCACATTGGAAAGTGCATGACAATTATGTTAGGATGCCATTGTTTTTTTTTGTGAAACATGAAAATTACTACATGAATCTTTTCTGAAACATGGTCGTTTAGTCTTCAACTTCACCCTATGTATCGATATATTTTACAGAAATTAGAAAATTTCGAATTTCTAGATTTCTCTCGCTCTATTTCAGAACAGCTTTAGTTACTGCTGCTGATAAGTAGGTCACAATAACAAAATGTACTAGTTGTGATCGTGTTATTTAAGCATTTTCCTTTTAAGACGTGTTAAGATGTAATTGTGGAAATGAGTCCTTTCTGACTGGGTACAATCTGTTTTCAACATGTCACTCCAACCGAAGCACCAGTCCTGTTTTTGGACCCTTGTCTCCATGTCTGGCATCGACGCCACGTTCCCTGCCTCACAATATGAAGCATCTTTGGCTCATGGTTATTTTAATCTTTTTATTGAAGCAAAGTCTTTACAAAAATATCTCTCCTTCCTCTCCGTGTTTGCGCTGCTGCCAGTGTTTCTAATAGTCTTCATAAATTCTAGGCAGGCACGAGCCATTGCCTAAAATCTGATAACTGTAGTGAGAGACGCCTTGGCATCATCATCATCTCGATTGTGCAACATTTTCAGCTACTATATCATACAAATGGGTCAGCGAAAAGTGATCTGGAAGCTCTTGACTTTTTGTATTGGTCTTTTCTAAGTTTTCATCAGGTTAGTTGCGGTTGTCACCATCCATTCTTTTGGAAAGGGGCCATTCTCATCCTCAATTATGCTGCCACTGTTTGAATATATTGCGCCCAGACATTTTAATAGGATTTCGTTGCGAGAAGCATTAACTCCAACCACAAACAAAACATATTATTATAGATCCTCCCTTATGCAATACTTACAGTTTTTTTTAAGTACTTTGGACGCGTTTGCCTGGGTATTCCACAGAGAGCGTTTAGTCGATCCGTCAGTGGTGTTTTAGTCGACCAAAATCTGCGTTAGTCGACTACTATTTTATTTAGAGTATGAGGATGTAAATGTCAGCTGTAAATACACTAGTACTGGGTAAATACTAAAAGGTTTTTTGCCAGTTTCACACTACTCTCCCCTTGAGTCGACTAATCGAACTGCAAGAAATGTCTTTGGTCAACCGAGAATGTATTTGTCTCAAGAGTAGTTTTGGTGCCGCATTAAAAGTAAAGTATCATTGGCATGAAGCTAAAACACTGATAGCGAATGGGTGAACTACAGCTGAACGCAATTTGGACACTGACCGTTTACTAAGGGTACAAAACAAACAAGTTTCACAGATTAAAAAGTGCTGACACATACTGACAGTAACTGAGTTTAGAGTCATTTAAATAGTATATTTTTGGTAGATGATAAAAACTGCCCATGCATATAAAAATATGTCTTTTTGGGTGTTCTGGATTCCAAATAACTAGTCCTAGGCAGGGCAAGTTTATTTGTAGAACACAATTCTTACAAAGTACTTCAAAGTACTTTACAAAACAGGAAAGGGTGCATTCAAATCAGAATACAAACCGATATAAAAACATAAATAATCATTATAAAATGTACTTTGTGGGAAGCATCAAATGTAAATCTGTTTTGGAAGTAATTGGGGTGAGATTTAATAATTGGTAAACTTCTTCCCACTCCTTTTTGAACAAAACGTATTTATGTTTATGTACTTTGCATGTTTCTGTTCTCTCTAATCTTCAAAATAAACTCACTAACTCACTTTTCAAAAACAAAATGCGTAGATAAAACAACTGCCGTTTACAAAACCCTATTGTCCGTCAATCTCTACAAAACACAACCCTTGTTTTGGATTAGAATACAAGATTTTAACTTGGTCAAAAACTCATGTTTGATCAAATAAGCCCCATTGAAAAGAACTCATCATTGATATTTGAACTGGAGAGAGCATTTACCCCTAAACTAGATATTACAGGTTTGGCTGTGCATCTGGCTGTTCGTGAATTCACTTTTTAAACTTTTTTTCAGACGCAGCAGGCTGTGATGAATTGACAGCTGCTGACCAGTTACAGGAGGGAGGAACAAGGTAGGAAATACAGTCTTCCTGACTGATTTATGTTTCAAATTCATTAGTGACAATTGGGCAATACGTAGAGAGAGCAATAAATAGAGGACACTGGTTATAAATGAGGGGGTAAATTGGCCCTTAATCACCAGTAGAGGATATTACAATACAGAAATGAATCTATGAATACTTACTGAAAACCATATTCACATCAGGGCTTCCGCTCATTGTTCTGTCGAGAGAGAGAGAGAGAGAGAGAGAGAAAAAAACCTTGGATGCGTCGGAATTCATATGCACAATGATGTGGGCTGCTTGGCACAGGCTGATCCGCTGCACATTTCCCAAAGCTACATTTTGTTGTGATACTCTGCAAAATTAGCTTTGAATTCCACCGATCATCACACTCATTAAAACCTGTTTATATTGCAATCAATTCTTGCATGGCTCAGTAGAACGGCTGCCGCACAGTTCCCCGTTATGTGCAGCCAATATTCGCTCTCTGAAGTCTGTTATTAGGAAGTCGTTCCACTGCAACCTCGGCACATCATTTACTTCTGCTCGTTACTTGTTGAATGCTTAATAGTACAATATTTTATGTAGACTTTGTTAGTTTGCCGTTGTAATTTAATAGCACTGAAACCCCTTTGTGCTTTAAGGTAGTCTCTAAACTAAAAAACACATGATAGATTTATGCCATAAGTGCTAATAATAAATCTGGGCAGATGCGTTATTCAATATATCTGTATTACAGTATGACAAATGCATCACTAAGATTCAATTATGGACTTAGGAGACTTGAGTTATGAAAGGCGATTACCATTTGCCTCTTGCCATGACTGGGCTGCTTTTTTTTACCAAACCCCTTTTAACAATAAATATGCAGTGATGAGATAAATAATAGAAAATATGTGTTTCAGAGAGCTGATGATTTTGCTTTGAGGACTTAGAAAAAGCCAACTGAGGTCAACTTTGGCAGGGGTGTGTTTCTCATCTGCCCCAAAACAGACGCGGCTGTCCCGTAGCGATTAGCTTGTCACATCATGCGGTGTGTACAAAATGCTACCAGGCTAGCAGCTGAGTGCAAGCCATGACCCTTTTAATGAATGTTTCAGACAATTTTTTTAAAATGTATTTTCTTTTTCTGATTTGTAACTCCTGCCTCAGTGGGTTGTCAGTGCCGCGCTAAAGTCTCCTTGCTTTAGAACTCTCCAAAGTAAGTGATTTGCATTGTATTATTCAAATTGCAGTTAAGTGCATAATACGCTCTAATTACACGCTACAGTACAAAGTCTGTTTGCAATTCCTTTTTTCCTATGCAGGCTGAACGAGACACACCAAATGAATAATGGACGCTGGCTATTGTACACATGTAAATTCAATCCCAGTACTGCAATTCAGGCATAAAGCGCTCTCCTGGGTAAATATTTGATCATGTGTGTATGCATGCACCGGTTTTCTGCCTATTCGTCGCTGGGCTGGAGAGAAGCCTCTGCTATTGAAACATAAGAAACATTTGAATACAAAAGGCCCATTTAGAAACTAAACTGAGTGGACACTGTTTATTCCACAGAGCTCTTGACTCTCGATGATGGATCTTTGTTAAGCTTTTTATTCTTCCTTTTTATTTGGGCTATAACGATGATCCTATTTGCTTGTTATGAGCTGTCTAAAATCACAAGTGATACGCAACCTTGTGCAACTGTTTCAATAGCGGCAGGATAAAAAAAAACTGCATTTTTATCATTTTACAAAAATGACATAATTCTGTCAGGAAGAATGAGTTGTTAATTTGTGTGGTCAATGAGCCAGATCTGACCAGAAGGTATGACTGTTTTCTTTGACATCACAAATCAGCGAATGGACAGGTAGTGGGTTTGATTCAACACGGAACATTCATTTATTCTTACTCCTGTTAACGCTCCGGGTGATGGAAGAGGCCATCTAAAGTCACCTTTGTGTAGGGAGTATATGGGCTATAATCTCCAAGATAATGTGTCAATTTCTGATAGAGATCGGATTATTGTATAACAACAACAAAACATGTGTATCAAAAAGATACACATGTATTTTGTCTGTCAATACAAAGCAAAACATAAAGTCAATAATATACTGGTAGACACATATGTCCAATACTTCCAGGGCATGCTCCAGTGTAGGCCCGTCATAGTAATTACTCTATCGACTTATCGTTCAATAAAAGATAGCTGGAACAATTATTTTTGGGGTTAATTATTGTGTGTACATTTTCTTTGCACAGGTAGAAAATGTTGAAAAATATTACACATTATTATAAAATAGGAGGAAAGTATGGGAAAGGTTGTTTCAGCATTAGTGTTTATCGTGACATTTTTCTGTAGCAATATATCACTTTGAAACGCACTATCACGACTGGCCTACTTTGTGAAAGTTACCTTGCCTTTTCTATCATTTCTGATTCAAATGATGCCATATTTTATACCAAAATTCCAGCGCAGTTTTCATTGTGCTACTCTGATATATTACGCTACACCAAGTGTCTGAAATTTTGTTGAAATGTCCCAGGAGCTCTCCTCAGTCTCGTCCTTTTTGTTCAAATAGACACTGGTGACTATTAGCGACTCATATCCAGGACGACACACAGAAAGATTGTGCTCCAATGGAAATATTCTGAACATCAAACACTGAAGCCTGTTGGGACGTCGTAAATCAGATCAGAAGCAGTTTCTATAGACTCTCACATGATAAGCCATCACTGAGCGCCTCGTTCATAACTACCGCTGTTTACGTTTTGTTTTATGCTCTTTCATCAAAACTATTGGCGCCTCTACAGCATTGAATATTGATTCTAAACTAAACACATCAGCATCACTGCGACTGGAGAGGACATTATTGAGTTGCTGTACCGAGGATTTTGCTGCAGACTTCTTCAGCCCTCTCCAGTCATTGTTCTTGGCGGTACTTAAAGCGTTTTCGATCATTTTTATCTTCTGTGACTCAACTGGGTAATTTCCCGTCCTTGGACATGTGTCAGAACAGTGCTGCTTTTGCTGCTGCCCCCAAAAACGTATTGACTCCAGCTTCGGGCAGCTCAGACTTCCCCTCGTCGTCCCTCGCAGTCATTTGGAGTAATGGCTTCCTCGAACTGTCCTTACGTCAGCAGCCGTGTGAAGAAAAGATGATTGACAATGGTCTCACACTGGGACAGAAAGCACCACCTTCTCAACAGGGGGGGGGGAAGCAGTGGCGCTGTGGGGCCCTCAACATATCAGCTCACTTAACTCTTAATTATTTTGGGTGCTCCAGACATCTATTATTAAGAGGACTCCAGGCGTTGCTAATGGTATTTTGAGAGAGGAAGCTTTATCTACTGTATGATGTCTACTTTGGGAGTCTGTGAAATAATTTATTGCGAGTGCCACAGGTTTATATGCAGTCTGTATTTAAATTAACTCCAATGTTAAGAAGCTAACGTGTAGTAGGGTCGCACAAGAGGTGACAAATGTGCTCTTATTTTCAAATCTTTGCATGAAAATATGATGGAGCCAGCATCAAAGAGCAGATTTAGTTAAGGTGAGGTAAACTCTCATTAGGTACAGTCATTCTCTGCGTTTGACATGGGGAGAAACGATGCAAATGCCGCACAGAAAGAATCTGTGACCTAGCAACCAAATGGTGCTTTATTAACCAAAGTTATATTTTGACCTGTACATTTTGACAAGGTAAAGATGACACATAACACCACTAATCACCACATCATCACATTGTCTCATATATTGCTGCCTGAATGTCCCTATTTTTCCAAAACAGTGAGGCGGAGCTCCACTGATGCCATCAACATTTCAGACAGATACAATACAGTGAGACTGCCGCTAATGCTGCGACTATGGATTACTCATTGATTTCATCATTGCCCTTGCCACAGTTTTTCCAAAGAGGAAACATGTTCTTCCATGAGTGATGTTGATGACTTGGGATGCAGACGAGACAATTTGATTTATACGGTATCACTAGTTACTGTAATTGCGGTTTGATTGAAAATCATGTGGCAGATGGCTGCAGAGTCTAATGCCAATGGGGACATTTCCGAGAGGAGGATGAATACAGTACGTGTGTGTGTGTGCGTGTGTGTGTTGGAAATACAATACAAGACAATGTATCTAGAGGCATAAAACAAAATAAAACACCTCAATGGCACAGGGCTTAGAGTTCACCTCACGGATTCCAAACAAATGCTTTCAATTTGAGACAATCCAAGCATTACCGGAGTAAGACATTGTGGCGTGATGCTGCGTTTCATAGGCGCACAGACAGTGAGAGGTTTTCTGGAGAAATCAGCAGTGTTGCTTGTCAGCTCCTCTGTAATGGAAAATGTATTTAAAATGGGGTCTACTGGATCTCATTTTACGAATCATTAATAATAAATTGGTGCCATCAATCCTAATGATGACCGCTCTCCTATTATCAGGCCAGCGTTTGGGAAACTTCTGTTGGTTTGAATCAATTAATTCCCTTTGTCTCTGTACATAAAACATAGGTTTGGTTTGAAAACCACAGTTAAACAAACAATGTAAAATCTCCAGATGGATTGGTAGATCTTTTTAAACGGCTTTCTATCTTCAGAGGCCGATCCCAGAGGCTAAAAGCAGGCCACATGCTATGCTAAGCTGAGGGCACTCTCCACATGCTGTAAAAGGATGAAAAGCTACAACAGGAGTTAAACAGGCATGACTCGGTCGTACAAGGTGCTAATAGAAGAGATTATTTGGAGGTCTGGGGCACAATGGTCGGTGATCATGGCTGTGTCCTTGAATAACAGCCATCAGTCATACTTTCTCCTTCGCCTCTTGTCATGTTTATGAGTGAACCTTGATACATGCTCATTACTACGATTTACTCTCCTCACATTGTGCAGGTAGGTCAGCGAGCGCGTCACGGGTTATCTCTGAAACATATAAAGCTTCTGTGAATCGTTTGTGCTTTTTCATTGGTTTCTAAACGCAGAAACATTGAAATAGTGCCGCTCTGTCTCTTCCAGGATAGTCCATAGCCATGTTTATAGGCCTCTATGGGAGTAGTGATGTATTGCCTAGCACTAACGCTAGAAGAAAGTGCCTGAAGTGTGTTGATTTAATTACATTAAAGCTGCTATTAAACAGGCGCCCGTCTTCAGCCAAAACATTTCGGGTGTGCTGGAGGCTTGTTTTACACTGGGGTGCAGCACAGGAATATAAATGATGAAAACCATGATATCTCTTCGCTGTCATGTGCATTTCCAGCTCCTATTTTTCATTCTGGGCTTGGCGAGAATAGCTTTGCATGAGTTATAGTAGAAAGAACATGTTTATTTCATATTGACCCCTGCCACATTCGCCCTCTATTCACCATTCTGGTTTGCAGTGCATGGGAAGAGGGCCAAGACCCAGTTCACGGCACATAAGCCAGTTCATCAGTGTTACTAAGCACAGTTTGCTTTAGAAATACTCACTCACTGTAATAGCTCTATTTCCTTTGATCTTCTGCCTATGATAGTTGTTTTTTAGAAATGCTTATGCGTATACTGGGATCATAGCTGCATTGACTCAACTATTATGATGAAATGATGCTGATGATATTTTTTATGTAGTATTTATTGTTTATATTATTTCACTGTAGCTACTCTGCTTATGCTTGTACTTGGTGGTGAATCTTTAAATTCTCAGCGATGTCCGAGTCCACATTTTTGCGACCACAGACCAGAGCCAGCTGGATTGGTTGCAGCGGTTTGCCATGAACACCGTAAAACACCGAAACATAAAATGCCAGGTGAACTTGATTTTCTTTTTATTTTCATAAGCTATTGAGGAATATGAACTTTTCTATCATTAATATTTTGCACTCCTCATTGCGGTCAGTTTGTATGTGTCCGATTAGTAATGTTGTTGGACCTTAAAATACCTTTTTTTTTTTTGCTGGAAGCTGATTTTGTTATTCAGTAATAGGCTTTGTGGCAGTGCGGGTGGTTTATCCGCACTCGACGAGAGGTCAACCAAGACACTGTCCGACAACACAGTGAGCACAGACTTTTTACTGATGCACAGGGCAGACTTTCATATTGTATTACGAAACGCAATTTAAAGTAGAAAAAGCTGCCCGGTGGTTGAGTGGTTAAGGTGGGAGCACGTATGCCAGGCGACACGCGCAGCTGGCCGCAGTGTTGAGAGTTCGAATCCCAGCGCTGTTAGGCACTTAGGGTCCAAAAATCAGAAGCAACGGCGAGCGCTTCATGGAAACCAGTAAGGTGCTCAATGGAACGCGGGTGATTCTTTATTCAATTCACCAGAGCAGAATGTGTTGTGACGAAGTAGCTTCGTCAGTAAGCGCGGGGAGGCCAAGGCGACATGGAGCCCACACACACACAGACACACACGCAACACACACATGTACCAGCGTTTCTCTTACCTGTCCAATAGCCGTTTTTCTCTCCAAAGCCATCGTAGCAGTCTAGGGTGCACACTTGATTGCTGCTAACCATACTTCTCGCCATAACACGGTCCCAAATTCACACACTCTCCCGTTTACCGTCGTCTCTCACGTTTCTGCGGCCATCCCAGCAGCTCCGCGGTCTTCCGCATTATATTGCGTCCAGTGGTGGGCGCAAGGGTATGACGTCATTTGCGACGTCATGTTAATTCACCGTGTTTGGGTGAAATTAATTAGGTTTTTTTTTGTCTGTTGCATTAATCCTTACACATAGGCGTGGATGTGTGTAGAAATATATTATGAATTTGTAGTATTATATTATTGAAATGTTTTGGTTGTTTGAAGAGAATCTTGATTTTTTATGTTGATTGTTTTGGGGGAGGAGCCTCCTGTTATAAAAAGGAGACTCCTAGGACTCTAGGTGTTGTTCCAGGAGGGAGCTGAGTGCACCGCAGGCACTAGCTCCAGAGCTAAGAGAAGGTTGTTGTTTTTTTTTGCCTATCTATTGTATTGCTGCACGTGACCTGTAAATATCCACCGTTTTTCTGTCTTCTGCACTATTTTGTTTTTTCACTTTGGGAATAAATATACAAACACTGTTTCCTGACTACGCCATAATCATTTTCGTGGAAAGAGGAACCCGCGACAATTGGTGTCAGAAGTGGGATATGGCTAGTCGAAGGAAGCGCAAAGGACTACGAACAAGCAAATTTGAGAGGATATTGCTGAGATGCATTGGCTGGATCTGAGTCAGAGCAGAGTGATGGAAATGTTGGGGCCCGCTGCACTGCTACGGCACAGAAGCCAGTGGGTGAGCTGGTAGCGTTAATGAGGGATTTTCTGGAGGGACAACAGAGAAGAGAAGAAGGACTGTTGGCAGAAATGCGTGAATTGAGGACGGCAGTTGCTCAGCCTTCCTTCAATCTTCACAAAACCTCCCCGAATACCACCCGGCAACCTGTCCTGGCACCGACCCCAAGTGAATCAGCTGGCAGTCCACGGTTAGGATTACCAACCCCTGGAGGCACGAGAGTGTTTTGCGCCCTGGACATAGGGACACAGAGATGGCTGGAGTTTCCTCCTTTAACACCCCGGCGGAAAGTGGGCGAGACCCCGACTGGAGGCACTTAAGTGACCCCCTAAAAATACCACCTACAAGATTGGGCGAAGATATCGAGAACTATCTGCTTAGGTTTGAGCGCATTGCTAGGCACCTGGAGGTGGCCCGGAGATTGAGTGGGCATGCCGGCTGGTCCCACTCCTCTCTGGAAAAGCCTCGAAGCATACACGCTATGGATGAGGATTGAAGCCCATAGTTATATGCATCTGAAACAGCGTTGCTCACCAGTTTGACATCTCTCCGAGACAATTATCGGCAGCGGTTTAGGGCTAAGCCGCCGTTTCCTCTGGGAAACACCTACAGAACTTATATCGGCTGAAAGGACTCTACCGACCGCTGGACACGACCAGACAACGTCAAAGGAGGCGATCGGGAGCTGATTATTTGGAGCAGCTGCTGAGTGTTCTTCAACCGGACGTCAGGACAATGGGTGAAAGGAGCACGAGCCAGAAGACGGCCTCACAGCTGCAAGTGGGCTCTGCAATACCAGAACGCCCATCGTGGATTTCCTCGTTTTTTCCAGTTCTAGCCAGGTCCAACGCACACCGGTGGCAACTCCGGAACAGCAAGGATGCCAGTCAGGACACTAGAGGTACCAATCCACACCATCCCCTTCAGTCAGCACCTCGGTAAGCCTTTCATTTGTTATTTTTGTCAGCAGTCAGGACACAAAGCATCAGTGTGTCCAATGCGTCGAGCTAAACTTACCGGGGCGTGCTATGCTCCTCGTCCTGAGATGGCGCTAGGGGAAAATAAGACGGCAAAAAAGACTGAGAACCTTGTGACGGTGAAGTGTCAGCAGGCCGCAGCACTGCTTGACAGTGGGAGTTTACATCCCTGATTAAGCGAAGTTTGGTTCCTGTGGGCGGTATTGACATATAGCAAAAGACTAATGTTATATGTGTGCATGGAGACTGTCACACATACCCAAAGGCAGAGTCTCCTTAGGACTTGATGGACAACTGTTTCTCCTGACCGTGGCTGTGCGACAACTTGCCAAAGAACTTGATTCTTGGGACTGATTTTCCACTGCTCATGGATTTGTTGCAGGGGGCAGAAAGTGATTGGGAGGAAAACAATGGGTAATTGGCATGTCGGTCATCACCCGTTCTCAAGCCCAGGCTGCTGGTCTTCAACCGTTGCCAGACTTGATGGTAGTCTGTGCGAAGGGGGAACAAAGTGCCTTGCGTAAATCAAACGGCAGCGACGTTTTGAGAAAAACTGAATGTAACTGAGCATCGATACCCAGGGTCTAAATGTTGATGAGTTGTGGGAAGTGCCAGGTACATTGCTAAACTTGCAGAAAACAGGATGTATCTTTGAAATGTTTATTTGGAAGGTTTTCAGAGAGTCACGCTTATCTGTCGGGCAAAGAGCAGTTTGTGTTAGAAAATGACATTCTGTATGCTTGTAATGATGGCCACAAACGTCTTGTTATTCCATTGCCTGCAGACAGTTGGTGTTACACTTAGCCCACACACTCCCATGGGCGGGGCATTTAGGTCGCCATAAAACGTTCCTTCGAATCAGCGCACGTATTTTTGGGCCCGGCATGTAACTGACATAGGCATACTGCACTACATGTCCCACATGTCAGCTACTGTTCTCACCCGAAAATCTGACAGGGCACTACTACAACCACTTCTGTGATCTCTGTTCATATCCGCAGGAATCGCTTGGATATTGTCGCCCATTGCAAGGAGCGGCGTGGCGCACCAGTACATCCTCGTCCTGTGCGACTATGCCACCCGGTTCCCAGAGGCGTTTCCCCTTCGGAAATCAACCGCTTCCAAGTGTGCTGCGAGCTCTGGTCAGCTATTCTCTCGGTGGGAATCCCAGAGGAGATTTTGAACCGATCAGGCACGAACTTTACATCCCGGCTGCTCCAGCTCTTCTACAAAACAATGGGCATTTCTTCCATCAAGACGACTCCCTATCATCCTCAAACGGACGGATTAGTGGAGCGCTTCAACCAGACTCTTAAAATTGCTCCGAAGTTTGTGGATGATTCCGGAAGCGATTGGATAGGTGGCTTCCATTCCTGTTGTTCGCCTACCGAGAAGGTACTCCAGGCGTCTTCCGGTTTTCTCACCTTTCGAACTTCTGTATGGCTGGGATGTACAAGGCCCATTGGACTTGCTGAAGACGACTTGGACGTCTGCAGAAAACCAGACGGGGTGTACCGAGGGATTGTGCAATTTTGGTGCTCAATGAGGGACCGTGGTCTTGCCGAGCTCGAAACGAGGAAGCAGCTGAGAACCTGCGAGAGGCTCAGAAGAAAAAGAAAATATGGTACGACAGCGAGCCGGAATCGGAGTTTGAGCCAGGACAGAAGGTGCTGCTACTACTTCCTCGTCAACAGAAAGCTCCTGGCAAGTGGCAAGGTCCCTATGTCATCACCAGGCGTAGGGACCTGTCAACTACGAGATCCACCATCCGGAGAAGAAGAAAGCCAACAAACTTACCCTCAATCTGTTAAAGGAATGGAAAGAACTGCTGAAACGGTTGCCAAAGACTGCAGCTTCTGGTGCAAGAATGCGAGGAGAGGAAGAAGAGGAGCATGATATTGGCCTCATCACTGAAGTGGAGAGACACCTGACCTGGCCCATCTACCCATCAACCTGGTCACCGAGCTCCGTCAACTCTTCAGTGAATACCTTCTCTTGTTCTCCGCCAAACCCGGAAGGACTTTTGCGATTGAGCACACTATTAGATCGTAAGAAACAGCCCCTTCCGCCCACGGCCCTATCGCATTCCACAAAAGTTGGTGGAGCAGCTGAAGCAAGAATAGAAGCCAGTTTGCAGTTGGGAGTTATTGAGCCCTTCAAACTCAGAGTGGTGCAGCCCAGTCGTGATAGTCTAATCAAAAGGATGGAACACTGAGGATCTCATTGATTTTCGTAAAACTCAATGCATGTCTCCGAAATTTGACGCCTACTCCATGCCCCGCATAGACGAACTACTGGAGCGGATCGGGTCAGCCGCGTACAATCACGACCCTCGATCTTTGGCAAGGGATACTGGCAAGTAACCGCTTGACCCCAGCAGTCGGCCCTACACCGCCTTCCGAACTCCAACTGGCTTGTTCCATTTTACCGTCATGCGTTGGCCTACATGGGGCACCTGCAACTTTCCAACGGCTGATGGACAAGGTCCTTGAGGGATGCGAAGAGAATGTAGCGCAGCCTCTATTTGGACGATGTTGTGATCTACAGCCGCGGACGTGGGAGGAGCATGTCGCACACCTGAGAAAGGTCCTGGGGAAGCATTGAAAGGGCAGGGCTCAACCTCAATCTCAAGAAATGTGAGTGGGCCCGAGAAGAAGTGCGTTACTTGGGCTATCAACTTGGCCAAGGCGAGGTGCGTCCTCAATGTGGACAAAGTGGAGGGCAATCCGCAACTCTCCAGACCCCGCAACAAAGAAAGAAGTGAGGTCTTTCTTGGGTCTTATTGGGTGGGTACAGGACGCTTTGTGCCAACAGTTTTCCACTATTGCTTTTCCACTCACCGCCTTGACCCGTCCAAGGACCAAGGAACCCGGTGAACGGACCATGAGCAGTGTGAGACAGCGTCCAGACTTAAAGGAGTGCCTGTGCTCTTCACCTGTCCTCTGCAGCCTGATTTCACCAAGCGGTTCCTGTCAAGGGACGCGTCGGCAGTAGGTGTGGGTGCTGTTCTGGCACAAGGAAACCCCTGGCGAGGAAAGGCCCATTCTCTCTACAGAAATTGCGTGCGCGTAAGCCCGGTATTCTTGTGGTGGAGAAGGAGGGTCTCGCCAATCAGTGGGGCTTGGAAAGTCTCCGATACTATCTCCTAGGTAGGGGGTTTGACCTTGAGACCGACCACACGAGCCTCACTGGAGCAACAGCATGAAAGAGAACAATAACGACCGGCTGACGATCGAAGGTACCTCTGCTGCAGCTCTTTCAGTTACCAGATCGCATCGAAGAGCACAGCAAATGTGGATGGTGCAGCTTTACATCGTCCAGGCATTGCCCAACTTGCAACCTTGGGAGAGGGAGGATTAGTGTGACGAAGTACTCGTCGTAAGGCGCGAGGCCAAGGCGGACATGACCCAACACACACACAGACACACACGCACACACACTGTACCAGCGTTTTCTCTTACCTGTCCAATAGCCGTTCTTTTTCTCCTCCAAAAGCCATCGTAGCAGTCTAGGGTGCACACTGATTGCTGCAAACCATACTTCTCGCCATAACACGGTCCCAAATTCACAACACTCTCCGTTTACCGTCTCCTCTCTCCACGTTTCTGCCGGCCATCCCGACTCCGCGATGTCTTCCCATTATATTGCGTCAGTGGTGGGCACGGGGTGAATGCGAACGTCAATTTGGCGAATTGTCTAATTCACCGTGTTTTGGTGAAATTATGTAGGTTTTTTTTGTCTTTGCAATTAATACCTTACACATAGGCGTGGATGTGTGGTAGGAAATATATTTAATGAATTTGTAGTATATTTATGAAATGTTTATGGTTTCTGTTTGAAGAAGAATTCTTGATTTTTTATGTGAATTGTTTGGGGGAGGAGGCCTCCTGTATAAAAAGGAGACTCCTAGGACCTCAAGGGTGTTGGTTCCAGGATGGGAGGCAGAGTGCCCGCAGGCACTAGCTCCAGAGCTAAGAGAAGGTTGATTGTTTTTTTGCCTAATCTATTTGTATTGCTGCCAAACGTGACCTGTAAATATCCCACCGTTTTCTGTTCTGGCACTATTTTGTTTTTTTCACTTTGGGAATAAATACAAAACACTGTTTCCCTGACTACCGACCATATCATTTTCGTGGAAAAGAGGAACCGCGACAGTGTTTTTTTCTCAAACCTATAGCCATGTTCAAATAACAGCTTTTTAATTATTACTGTCAAGAATGCCTTGGAGTTCTTTGTCTGTTTTTTTCCTTCTCGCTGGCATCTGCCTATTTCGTAAACAATTGAAAGTAGTTCAACTAAAGCAGCCTCATGTATAAAGGAATTACTCAGAAATTGTCAAATATAAGCTGTGTTACTCTCACTACGTTTCGGAAGGTAATTGACTGTATAGTTGCACATTTAGAATTGTCGACTGCTGCTCTGCGGCACTTGTAAGGCAGTTTCTGTAGATTGGTTTAGTGAAAATAAAAACATGGTTGACATTGTGTTGCAATAGTGCTGTTAGTGCTGTTAGTGCTGTGCAGCTGTGCGTGACTGCAGGTTAAAACTGTGCTCCTGCTTTATACTGAGGCTGTACATCATTTCATTCTTGTACATAGATCCTTTGCAAGGCGTATCCATCTTGATACAGGAAACAACTGTAACCTGTATATTTCATGTTTGTTTTATGTTCTTATTCAGAGTCTGTGCTGTCTCTTCACATGAATTCCCAACTGTGCTGAAGGAAGCCAGGCATCTTTGATATGTATGTCATGGGAACAGCCGCGTGTCAGTGCCTATGAAATGTGTGTCATGCAGGAAAATTATAATTATCCTTAATAATGTGTGCCTTATGGTAAATTCATGTTGTGCTGGCATGCAAGATGTCTTTCTGTGTCCACTGTAGCGTCGAGAGTTGTACAGCTTCTGACAGTTGGAAGAGAATGTAAATAAATCAGCATTAAATTCATTTAAAATATTCCCAAGTCAAGAATTTAGAAGGGATGATGTGTGTTTGTCTCCTGTAAATACATATTGTAGATAGATAGTTAAATCACAACAGTGAATACATTACAAAGAATTGCCTAAGCCTTATCCTACCCCCTTGACAGATTATGGAACTGTACTATGAAAGATTTAACCTTTTTTATGCATTTTAACAACCTTACAGATCTGAAATGTTTCTGCCTGGTTGTGTTATGTTGTCCATACAATTATCAGATGGAGGCTCTGAGCTGAACCCATGTTTTGATTAAGATATTTATGTTTTTAATTTGTTATTTTGTTTGTTAAGATTGATAAACAGCTGGGGGAGTAAAACCGTTTTAAATCAATTAAGATCTAAACATTTGCAATTGAGACGTCCACAACCAATCCCGCAGCTCGGACTGGGAAGAAGATTATTTTGTTTGTTAAATCGAACTGTTGTCAAAAAAAAAATCAAGCTCAATCAACATGAAGAAAAAATATTGTGATATATATATATATATATATTTTTTGCCATATCACTCTGTTCTCTTATTGTTTTGGCTACTATATGTACAATTTTCCAAGGCTATTAAAGAACACTTAACTTTTTTCTTTTCTTTTCTTTGTCCTATGCCTGTGATAGTTGTGGGATCCCCGTGTCTTGCCTTGTCATGCCAACTCCTCAGCTCGTATGGCAGCTCTGTCACCGAAGGCAACAAATGAGTCACGCTGGTTTATAAGCGTGCAACCAAGTCTGTGGAAACCAGGTCTGAGTGAAGCAGGGTTAGCCCAGGGCCCTGCAGGCAATCTGGGGCTATTTTTCCTCAAACTCATCCATCAAACCTCTCACACCATGAACGCTCATGATCCAATGCTGCAATCAATATTTCACTGCCCCTATTTTCATTGTACTTTTTAATATCCAGTATTGTTGTGGATAATGTTTAAGTGTATTTCCCCCCCCCCCCCCCAACTCTGCATGTGAAGTAAAAAAAAGAAGATGAAATCCAGTTAGATGGATAAATGGAGCATGGTCCCACATAGTCCCCGCCTAATGAGCGTTTCCCCTCTCGCCGGACTGTACGTGAGTAACTGACAGTTATACAGTCACATTTTATGCATGTGTCGTCTGCGGCACACAAACCAAGGTATATATGTCAGCTATTTCAAAACTCGTAGGGGATCCATTTTCCTGTCGAAACACCCACTTGTCTTCTCCATGCACCGCGCTGAGCTTGTGCAATGTCAGTATGGCATCGCTTTAAATGCCTTTTTGTCATGTTATCTCCGTTTTGAGCAGAAATTGAATATTAGCTGAGTGTCCTGTTCTGGGGTTACATTAAACTGTCAACATATGGTATCGCGGTTCATGAAGAATGCCTCATAAAAAAAGGGGGAGCTGTGATTTACAAACATTAGCCTCTTGGGTTCTTATCTGAATTATGTCAACGCTTGCCAGCAGCAAGGAGCCGCTTTCACTGAAGTTATGCCGATATCCCAGGAAGCAAAATAGCTTTTTATTGTCTGATGTTGAGGTTTTTATGCCACGTCTTACCCCTGACAAACTAATACACTGCCGACAGCCGCAAAGATTGCACTTAGAGAGGCTAAGCGCGCCGGAGGCTCTGAAATGAAGGGCACCTCAGGTAAAAAGCAAGTGTCCGAGACGTTTCCACCTCAGATTTCCTCAGATTATGACAAACACGGCTGCTTCCTGTCTAACTACAAGAGATGTTGTGACATTTGCATCCACTTAGATGATGGGAAGTGACTTGCTCCGTGTTGCAGCCTCTACTTAACTCTACGCTGTGGCTTTCTACTGCTTTAATTATTCAGCCCTTTGTTGGACATTGTATTGCACCTCTTTGGCTTTTCAACAACAGCTGATTTGTTACAAGTCACTCTAGTTAAGGCGGAGACTAGCTATGGCTCAGTCTGAATGTTCGGCTCATAATGCTGTCACTGCTGCTCAATGGACTGATCTGGTATTGCCATTAAATCCATTCATAACCTGAAAACAGATGCTGCTCCTGCTCCATGACTCAATGTTTTTATTTCGTCAGGTTATCGAGCATCAACACACTCTTGACTTTTGTTGTGTTTTTTTTGTTGAAAGCTTGTATGCCTCCTTCATGCTGCTGTTCAGTCAGTCAATGCGAAACAGTGTTTCATCACAACTATGCAGACAACATGCAGATCTACGTTTCACTGATGGCAGGGGAATATGGACCGGTGGAGTCACTCTGTCACTGCATTCAACAGATCAGTGTGGGTGCAAAACAACTGTCTCTGAAGTTATTGTCTTTGGCTTGCAGAAACAGAAAGAAAGTATTGGTAGTCATCTCCAGTCTCTCTCTCTAAACACCTGTAAATCAAGTGGGAAATTTAGGAGTAATTATGGACTCAGACCTGAATTAAACAGCTACATCAATTCAGTTACAACAGTAGCTTTTTACCATCTGAAAAACATATAGTGTCCAAACCAGACTTGGAGACACTAATCCAGGGATGTCAAACTCATTTGGGCCGCGGGCCGAACATAACGTAAAAAATAAAACTATAAAAACTATAAGAAATAAATAGCTTTATATAGCTTAGTAATAGTTCTTCGTGGACACTGTTGCACAAATCTGCATGAGTCCATATTCATGCAGCAGCAGCAGGAACAGGAACATAGACTTATGACTTGGATTTTCCCCTATTTTCTTTTAAAGCAGAAGGTAAATTCACCAAAAAATTGTTTTAGGGACTTGTAATAAAGCAAAAATGTCCAGGCAGAATCCATATGAAAGTCCTATTCATTTTTCATTTTTCATTTTGGGTAATTTTTTACTTGTGGGTTTGGAGTACAAATTGACCTTGATACTTCCCAGAAATACGAGGGTTAAAGCTTTATTTTTATGTGCAGCAGATCAAGCAGCTTGAAAGTGTTCAAAATGGAATAAATAATGAAAAAGTCCAACGTCCCACGGGTGGGATGCACTAAGCAGGGGTTAACCCCTTGCGGGTCCGCCGTGCCCTGTATGTTCGGCGGGCCGGATTAAAACATCTGGCGGGCCACATTTGGCCCCCGGGCCTTGAGTTTGACACATATGGACTAATCCATGTGTTTGTCTCTAGTAGATTAGACTACTGTAACGGCCTGCTCACTGGCCTCTCCAAACGAGCTGTAAAACAGCTGCAGTACATCCAGAACGCTGCTGCTCGGGTCCTGACTAGTTTAGAACCAGGAAGTACGATCACATTAGTCCTGTGCTCAGGTCTCTGCACTGGCTCCCTGTGGCTCAGAGAATAGACTTTAAAGCAGCTCTGCTTGTGTTTAAGTCTTTCTATGGTCTAGCACCAAGTACATCTGTGACATAGTGCCATATGAACCATCTCGGACTCTGAGGACCTCAGGAACCGGCCTCCTGCTGGTGCCCAGAGTCAAGACCAGACACGGAGTATCAGCATTCCAGTGCGATGGAGCAAAGGTCTGGAATAGTCTTCCCGAGGTTGTGAAACAGGTCCGGCTGTGGTTAAATCTAAGATGTGTTGTTTAGCTGTGCTAATGACTGAGGGAATTTGATCTGGACAAGGATCTAGAGGAGCCTAAAAAAACCTCAGGCTAAATTGTACTGACTTTAAATACAACTATGGGTTTCCACCATGCTGTATGCATGTCCTTTATATAAAGTATGGATAAAAGCTCTCTCTCTCTCAATTACTTGGGCTCTAGACACAAAATAAGTATTGATAAAGTGCTTACACCTTGCTGTACAAAGTGTGTGTGTTAAAGAGCATGTCTCTTTGTGAAATCATCTTTCTGCACTATACTGTTACAATTATATGTAGTCAATACATTATATAGGAATAGATGAAGGTTATTTTTGGAATCCCTAGTTACTTAGTAGCATAAGTATTGCTGCCTTCCTTGGTCAAATAGTGAAGAGAAATGATCATGTTATGTCAGGCCATTGGCTGGAAAAATAGTGGTATTGCCAGAGGTTTAACCACAGTTGCAGTGTTGGCTTTAAAATTGCACGACGCATTGGGCATAAAGTTTGGGATGGTTTGCCAACTCTAACGGAGTAATGGGGAGTGTGATGTTTCATTTCAGAGTTGCAGGATGAGTTGTTAAAGAATATGGGCACATTTTCTCAGTGTTGTGCCACACCAAGAGCGTTGAGCTGCTGTAATGAAGGCTTAAAGTAGGACTAGCCATGAAGAGTTTGCCTTTTAGTGGAAAACTTCCCTCTATGAATCTCCCTTGACAGCCGCTCCTCGCTGATCTGAGACGCTGTGATGGAAACAAAGAAGGAATTTGGTGCATTTTTCTGCTCTAAAGTATAACAGAGACTCACTTGAATTCACAATGCGGGTTTAAATGGAATCAAGAATGGGACTTTTGCGAGAATAGTTTCTGCAAACAGCAGAGCGGCAACATGACAAACAGGGAGATGAGAAAAGACAATATTTGTAATAATTGTATAACAGTTCAGGGTGGGATCATTGATGAATATTAAAAATCCCCACCATAAGGACAAGATAATAAATTGCCCACTTTCTACTGCAGTCCTTTGTCGAGTCAATGCAATAATTTAGATAAACAATTTAAACATAAATAAACTGTCAGATAAGACACAACACAAACTAAGATAGAATTGGATTGAAATATGATGTTTTGAACATGGAGTATTCTTCAAGACTCTATAGATGAGCTTGTTAACGTTATGTCTCTCCTATTTATGATTTTCTCCCCTCCATCATAAGGAAAACTGGTCAAAAAATACAAATACACACATCCTGCCTAACATTTGTGACTCCCAACATTAATTGACAAACGAAAATGATTGGGTGGCACTTTTTACACGTATTGTGATTAAAACGGCATGATAACCTTGTACAGCCCTAGTAACAGTGTTTCCTGTTAATTAACACACTGGGTTAGTTTTAGGATCAATCATATTAACATGAAAAATAGAATGACAACTGTGTAATTACCATGTACTTAATATATAATTACGCCTTGTTTACTGTACTGTACTGCGGCGCCTTAACTTGGGTTCATGCAATAAAGCAAAAACGTAATTACTAGAAGACCTCCCCGGACCGCTGTGGACCTGCAGCGTCTCGAATCACAGCTGATAAAAACCTGCCATTGCTTTTTCCATTCTGTTTAACATTACAAAGTATAACTCAGTCAGCAAGAATAGCCAGGGCCGAGAGATGAGGTCGTTATTTAGATCAAACCGGCCTTAATGCCCTGACCTTAACTCATGAAAGAACACCTACTTCCTGGATGTTTTGTCCACAGTTACTCTAAATCGCCTACTGATTGTAATTGCCTCAGAAATAATGCTTAAAACATTCAAACAATTCAAAGTTGGTCCCAAATTGACATGTGAAGAGGACGATTCATTCACGTTTCAAAGTGCTCTATGATTTTTCTCGAGTGTGAGTGTTTAAAATGGCCTAAGGTGACGGGGATGAAGTTAGAACAAAGGAACTCATTTGCAAGTTAATGGTGCCTAATCAGTTTGTGGCTTTAATGGCTGTTATAACAGAGAGGAAGCAGCAGAGGGATTTGGACAAAGAGAGTTTAGAGCTGCTAAAAAGGCCACAGCCCTGATACGATAACATTAGCTGGAGCTGAAGGTGAACTCCTATCCAGTAATTATATGGATAATTATGCAGGAATATATTGTTTTAATGCATTCAAATATTCCCAAAACAGGCACGCACACAGACGTCCACACTGCCATGCGCATTCAACCATTAAATAATCCAACTCAAAACTATTATCTTTCTTTTCAAGTCATTTACGGAGGGATTATTCAAATACGTGCTGCCCTCTTCTGCCCGCGAGGCTGACTAAACACTTTCCAAATCGGGATGTGTGGGAGTTACAACCTGTGGCTCTTAATACCTGAATCCAGTCCTTGCCCACTGTGAAAATAAAAGCTTTTGACTAATGCCCCATTTGCCAATACTGTCATTTGTGCTGCTGCATTAAAACGGCACAATGCAAAACGACACTATAACCAGTGGTGGAAGAAGTACTCTCTTTTATTGCTTACGTAAAAGTACAGATACAGGAGCAAAAAAAAAGTATGTATAAGTTAAAGTGTTGAAGTTAAAGCCCTTCAAAAATGTTCTTTTAGAGTAAAAAGTATAAGTATTAGAGACAGATTTTGTGACCTGAGAAAGCATCAAAAGTAGTGAGGTTGATTTTTGTACAGATCAAAAATATAGTGGATAGAAAGCACAGATCTTTGTATGTAGTTAAGTAAAAGTAGAAAGTATCCAACGTAAAATCCACTAAAGTAAACTAAAACACTTAAGTTTACTTCAGTTCAGTAATTTTACTTTTATACTTCGTTGCTCTCCACCACTGCTCGGTGGCAAAAGTACTGACGTGCACTACTCGAGTATCTGAAAAATGACCCTCTCGCCACAGGATCAAACGTTTTTGAAGTTAAATAAAAAAAGTGAAGCCCAATCCGTGACTTGGGCGTCCGCGGCACTTGCTCGCGCCGTAAAAGGAAACAAAATATTGCAGATTCAAAAAAAATAACGAGCCTGTTTTGATAATGTTTTGCCGCTGTAAAGTCACTTTACAATTTCATGCATTATTATGGCTTTGTTGGGGGCAAGTTTCTATTATAGCCAGTGTTGGAAAGTAAGTAAATGTACGGAAATGATGTATACTATAGTAAATGCAACTTTTGTAGATGAATGAGGAATTACACCGACTATTCAGAATACAATACTCTGATTGCATCATGTAACGAAATTGTTACAAAATATATTTTTATGCTGGTATGCAATATTCTGAAAGTAAATATGTTTTCAAAGTATTCTTCCCCAACACTGATTGTAGCCACAGCAGATTGTCAAAGTGAGGCTGTCAGTCTGTCCCCAGCAGCCCCTCCAACCATCTCTAATCATGACCCCACACATTTAGAGCCACGGTCGTGTGTGGTAAATATTGAAATAACCGACTGAGTTGATAAAGAGTGAAATCATCAAGTGGAAGAAGGAAGGGCCATTTTCTTAGTTGGAGCGTTCGAGAGTAAGGTATAATTCCACATTTTCTTTTTATAAAGACTTTTTATAAGATGTCATTACTGTATGTAACAGGAGTTTTCCTGTGTGTTGTTTAGAGTTCTCAACAGTTCTCTATGTTTACATCACGTGAACATAGAGCTTTCAGTTTGCATGTGCAGCCGCAGCGTGACCCCGAGGAAAAGAAACACATTTGAAATACTGGGCAAAACTATGATGTTATATTTATGCAGTAACTTAGAAATACAAGGTGTATATTATAGTCCTGTTCTAAATGCATAAGCCTGGACTTTTATGAATCAAGCGGCTGTAATTGTCCAGTGTGCTCTATTGGCAGTGCGGGCATGATAATCAAATTCACCTCAATAAAGGAAGGTTATCTCCTATTTAAGTACCTTATCCCTATCAGACAAAGTCAAAAGAGTGATAATGGTCAGATTTCGATGCAGCAGACTCAGGTAGTATATCTGTAATCTGTCACATCTTCAACGCAAAGTTTACCATGAAATATAGCTTTCATTACAGCATCGGCGGCAACAGCAAAACTAAAGTGTCTGTAAAAATGGGATGCATCAGGCAGATGGTATTTTGCAAAACCTGCTATAATTTTCCTTTACGGCATAGAAGAACCGAAGCAACTTAAATCATGATTGGCACCGTTTGTGGCAAGTGCAGATGGTGTGTTTTATTGTTATTTGATAATAGAAAAGAAGCAGGGTGAAATTGGCTTGGTGTTGTTTGTGTACAAATATCCCATCTCTTAAATTTTTCCAATTTATAAGATGTGAACCCGAGGTAGCTTTTTACTGTGAACTTCTTTGATTTTGTTGAAATGGGGACGCATAATTTGCATCTTACACTTTCATATGAACAATGTTATATCAGCATGTCAGCACATAGGTCTGAAAGAAAATGTTGTCAGTGTTGAGAAAATAATGGTCCAATAAACTGAACTCTAAAGATGGCAGAGTGTGAAGATGTCACTGAAACGTCTGTCAGTCTTCGGTGATAGTAACTGTTATTATACAATTTTAACAGTTTTTATGTATACATATGTGTGTGGGAATATTGTAATTGTAATTGTATTAGTAAATGCGATATTGCCAGATAAAGATAAAACATAAACTATTATACTATCTCCAAAAACTACTTCTGCTTGTTCAAGAAAAAGAGATTTTTCTCAGCCTTATTTGGCCAGCGAATCACCAAATGCAGCCAGAAATTCTCCTCCACTAGAGCTCAAAGCCTCCAAAACCATCACGCTGCGTTGCTGTGGCTGTGTGCAGTTGACATGTGTCCAAGTGTCATCTTTACGCAGCACACAATAGCCGCTCGGCGCATTTACCACCGAGTGCTTGCCTCAGAACATAAAAAAAAACACATGCACACTACATGACAGCGCTGGTTCACTTTAAAACCAGAGGTCGACCGACAAATTGACATCAAAGTAGCTGCCCCTAAGATGTGTAGTGTAAGCGTTTGCAGCTTCTGTGATTGAGACAACAGAGCCGAGTCGCATCCTGCCGCTACGACTGACAGTAAAGGAACAAGCCCTGCTATTTTGACAGTAACAGCACAGTCTGTAAATGTAACTGTACATTTTGTGTATGTACTCAATACTTAATGCATGCCTTATTTGAGATATCTTGCTTTTATTATTGTATGTTGCACATTAACACCAAAGTACCAAAGCAAGACAATGGCAATACAACTTTTTTTTTTTCTAATCCTGAGAGGGAAAAGTACTTGATTGCATTGCTTGTTACTGAAATGAATGAAAAATAACAGTGTAAATTATTCCCAACACTGTCAGTAACAATGGTAGTCAACATTAAACTATATAAGGAAGGCGTAGGCAGCTTAAAGGTTAGATGTCGATTTATGTTGACGTTTGAATATCTCTTGCTTTATACGTAATACTCTTCAGGAACATTGATGTTGTTGTGGTGAAATCTGACCTCTGAACAGCCTTGCTTTTAAGTGGTCCGTCAAAAGGTTGGCAAGGAAACCACAATTTAAAAGGCATGACCTTTTTGATATAATATATACAGTAAGTACAAAACAAATATATGTTCAATTATAATTACAAATTGGTTACTATAAAGCTATGTAAAGCCGCAGTAACGGCTTTGTGTAGATCATGCATGCTTTAAATAGCAGTCGATGGTATTGGAGGAGGGCTTGTTGGAGACGACCCCCACCTCTACGTGAGCTCCTCGGCTGAGATGGTTCTCAGTCGAATAATCTTCTCTTTTCTATGATTACATCAAACTGAGTTGTCAAAACAAGATTTGACCTTTGGTGCCCGTGTGCAACGACAGCTATTCTACTAACCGCATTACGAAACATGGCCAACGCATCTCCTGCTCTATCACAGCCATAAAGAGGAAGCTCAATTGATAAATATTCTGTTGGGCTTCCTCAAGGAGATCTACTCTTTGTTCTTCCACAGCCAGCATTCATGACCTATAGAAATATAATCCCCACTGTATTTGGCCTGTAATTTAGAAATATGATTTAAATTGAGCACTAATCAGAATTATTTGTTCTTAAAATAGATCCGACAGCACAAAGGCATTGCTAGTTGGAGGTTGGGTTCGCTTGCGGGGATGATCTGTGACAAATCCAACATGAAGCACAATGTTTTCTCATATCTTGGGCTGAACAAAACAAAGCCGTCATTGACTAAAAATGTCACTGCGGCGAAGGATCTTATTTTAAACTCTGCGATGCGATTCCGTTTGAACACCATCAGTGCAGAAAATCTAGCCTGCGAACGGCTTTGATATCCTGACCTATTTGTTGTGTGGTTTGTTTTAGTTGTGTGCGACAACTACGAAACGTAGTGTAACTGACAGTATAAGCCAATGAGAAGTTTGGATCAAGGCTATTCTCCCTAAAGAGTAATAACGTTGAAGGTAATCTTGTGGCCTTTGGCGTCAAGGGCTGATCTGTTGAAACATTCTGCAAGAAGTCTGTTTTAACATGTCCCGGTTTATGAAAAGGCTTATAAGGAGTGATGTAACTACATACTGTTTTGGTAAAAATATCACCTTGTTATCCTAAGGGGATGAGAGCAAAGCGTAGTGCAATACTAAATGAAATTACAGTAGTCAGCATAAGAAGAAAGATGGTAGAAAATGCAAACATCAAAGTGCTTTAAGTAAGATATGGTCACACATTAAAAAAGCACTTTGTTTTTGCCTTAATGTCTGCAATTATACAAAACTTGAGAGGACTTAAGAGAGGACAAAGTTATTGCTTTAACGTTTAAAGAAAAATAGCTGGAATATGAGCTCTATACTGTATCAAATCAAATATATAGCTTGAATTGTTTGCACAATGGGGAAATCTATAGATAGTGGCTCCATTTACTGTATTTCAAATGATCTGTTTAAGTGTGTGCTAATTTGAATGTATTTGTGCGTGTGTGTGTCTCTGTGTGTGTCTGTGTGTATATATATATGCGATGATGTTACTTTTGTTTTACAATGACATCGTATTGATTAAATCAAAGCTGTAAACTTTGTCTTAGAGTTAGCGGGAGAAAGGGATCTTAACAGTTTGTCCACCGCGCAGGCGCACCCCCTGTGTGAGCACGCTCATAGAAAATAATGGAGGCGCCTATTTTGCAGCGCGGCAATGCGTCCTGGTGTGCTTTGGCCTTTAGAGTCCATGGAACAGAAGCTACTTGGATGAGTGTTGAAATGTCTTCACAGAAATTCATATTCATCATCTGAATCCAATTACTTCCTGAATGGTGGAATAAATCTATCATATTTCACAGGTTAACAATATTATTAATCCCTCCTGCTTTGTGCATGGGGTGGGGTTATGACAATTTGATGGACCACTACATTAATTACATGGAACAAAACTGACATTTACAATTGCCCCTTTTTATATCATTACCCCAGAACAAATGATCAAGGACCCCAGATTAAGATTGCAACAAGATCATTATGTCGACTGCACACTTTCCCTCTCCCACATGAATACATGTTGAGTTGTTGTGGTTGTATGTGTGGTCTCTCCTGTAGTGCGTGATTGGCCTGTCCCGTTCGCTCTCACACAGAGAAAACCACACAGCCGCTGCAGAGGGTTGTGTGCAGCTCCACAGGTCATTTATATTTGGCAGAGAGGAGTCTGCTGTCCACCGGTGGGATGCTACATGAGCCCCGCTGAACACAGCTCATAATAAGATGCTTGTTAGGAAAGTGGCTCTAAATTATAGAACAAATTACATATTCAAGTTTATTCTAATGCATAATGAGAATAGTTTTTAATCTGCTTTGGGCAGACAATACGAACCGAATGTATTACAACAAAATGGGAAAGTAAAAGTGTATTTGATTTGTGGTTTCATTATCATTGTGAGCTTATGAATGGCATTGTCAAATTGCCAAGCATTTATTTTATTTCTTGGGTAAATTGTATATATTGGTAAGTCATGACCTGCATTGGTGTTACCTGTAAAAAGTACTGTTTGTTTTTGGACTCTTGGTAGATGGAGGCATACGAACAAAGCTCCTGTTTTAATTGTGTTGGTTTGTCATGAAAAGCTGAAATGCTTTGTTTCTGTCTTTCTTTATTCACTAACATAAACCCTCATGAGTTTCTTTAACCTGGTTGTAGTCATTTCTTTTTTTAAATATGCCAATCCCCAAGTCAAATCTATTGACACAAATATATTTTCCCATCTTTGTTTGGGCATTGTAACATCAGTTTTCGGACTTGTTCTTGCTGTGTACGTCCCAAATACAAATTGGTGTTGGACACCCGAAATAACAAGCGTATCAGAAGATATTTTTTTACACAACAAACTAACTCCCATCGTCTGCCACTCCCGCTGCAACATCACTTTTAGATGTTTTTGAGTCTTCATTCGCCATGACAACCGCAGCATCGAGAGCATGACACATCTTTGACAGACCGGCGGGTAAAATAAGCTTGTATGTGTTTTGCTGTCACTCTTGGCCTTATGTAACGAACATTTATAAAAGCCAGCACTCACCGCTCCATCCCCAAAGAATTGCAGTGCCAAACCAATACTGATACTTTATCAAGCTTCTGCAGACATTCAGACCTGGCTAGCTTCTAGAATTTTACAGCTTGATTTACAAGGATGAGGCCAACACCAGCCTTACGGATAATGATTAATATTAATATTTATGAAGCCTCTGGACTGATGCGCGCTCATTTTATAAGACCATTGTTGCGTGGGCATTTTAACTATTCCGTTCATAGGATTAGCTCAGCCAGTTTTCCAAGGACATAAAGCCAATGGATGCACTTCCTGTCCTCTTCCTCCTTTCCCTGCCACACTGTCCTTGAGTTTACTTTCATTTTAGTTTTCCATTAAATTTGGGAGACCACAATGTAGTTTCATTTGCTCCATACCTGCCCATCTCGAGTTGCTTCTGATCTCAAATCCTTCTCCTGTTTCTTCCATATTTCGTCTGTTTCTGTTGTGAAATTGTTAGTGTTTTGAAAATATTTTTTAAAATTATGTCTGGAAACGATAATCTTCAGTGTAATTTCTTTCTTTTAACATTTATTCTCCCAATTGAACTATACAACCAGATTCAGCTTTAGCAGAAGAACCAAAATGATCCATAAACACGTATGCTTTGTTGGACTCACTTAACATAATAACAGCCCTCTCCTTCCAAATTACGATAATATTTTCAAGCCTCTGCAGATATCCGAAACCATTAACAGGAAACTGATACAGGTCTGAGTTGGCTGCACATTAAAACCCTGCTCCAAAAGGATGGGATGGCGATGAATGCCTCTCCCTCCCCATTGTGCGCTCCATGGCTTAACGTCTAAGACACTGTCGGCCTAATTATGACACATCAGCCCAGAGAGGAGCCTCAGAAACCGGCAAAAATATTCATGAAAGACAATTTTTTTTAAGTCGGATCAAAGGCTAAGACAAAGAAAGAGAGGGAGCTGGGTGTTGTGTCATAATCACCATGATATTTTAAACATTAGCAGTTACGTTAAGGTAATTAAGGTTATTATAGAAGAACACAATCGTAACAGTCTATTCCCGCATAACCCAGATAATTTGGTCTACTTTGGCAACTAGTTACATCATTCAGATAAAATTAACGCTAGAATCGTACATGAGGGAAAAAAATGCTGGGAAATCATAAAATGGTAAAACTATGCTGGACACAAATTGTGAGGTATCAGTGTTTTTGGCATTTCACAAACGAATTCAAGGCAAACACACATTATAAAAAGGTGTAATGATGCCAACTGGAAACAAAATGTGTTCTAGTTCTCTGTCCTTTTTTCAGTTTTGCTGCTGCCATCATATTTTTAGACAGTAAGATATCTGGGTTGAAACGTTTGTTTTGAATATGTGCTCTGTTTAGGAAGCAGTACATTTTTACTTTGAACAATGGGCATAAGGACACAATGTGCAAGTCTTGGATGGGGGAAGAAAGCAAAAAAACATGGTTAAATGCTATTCTGAATTATTTTCGTGAAGGCTAATCAAAATTAGACTGTTATATCTGTAACTGATTCACTAGCAAGGACCACAACCCCAGCTACGATGCAAAGTGTTTATTGACAGAAACATGAACAACACGAATGTATAGAAATGAATGCCGTTTTGGGGTTTCTGGCGATGAGGGCTGTAGGCTCCCGGGCCTCGGTACCCCCCATCTAGAAGAATAGAATAGAATAATTAGAATAATTAAAAGAGGGTTGGAGGGAGGGGCATGAAGTCACGAACACTGATGTGTGTTAACTGAATGCTTAAATAGTGTAGCCGCAGGAAGGGGTGTGGAAGGGGTGTGGTCCTGCTAAAGAACTTAAGATAACAGACTTATCTTCATTTATACAGTCTCTGGGTGCTATATATACAAAATTCCCTCCTCACCCTCTGCGGGTGGTCTCATCCATTTATCTAAGCTCTGGTCCTCTACCAGAGGTCAGGGAGTTTGAGGGTTCTGCGTAGTCAGAACCAGAATCAGAATCAGAAAGGTTTTATGGCCATTATCAATGAACAAAATTCACAAACAGAAACTTGCTTTGGTGATTTGGTGCAACACATAATGATGAACAACAATAAAAACAACATATATAGAATCAAGCAGTAGCTTTACTGTTACTGCACTTTTCTGGACTGAGATGTCAAATGTTTTTTCCAGGGATCTGCTGTAGCCACTCCTCCAGTTCGGGGGTCACTGCCCTGAGTGCTCTGATGACCAGAGGACCCTCTTTTTTTGTAAATCTAATTGCCTTTTTGAACAGTGGTTGCTTTTATTGCCCTAGACCAGTGCACAGTAACTTAGGTGCATTAACAATACAAATTGAAGCGTACTCAGTTCGATTATGGACCAAAGTTGCAACATTGCCTCTGAGCTGCTCCGGGTCGTGTTCACAATACACTTTTATCAATTGAATCAAATGTGCAGAAAGATGTATCACCACTTTGCCTGTAGAGGCGCTGTGTTCAAAATCAACCAAAGCAATGACAGGGAAACATGAGGAAGAGACCCGGCCCTTTGCCTGATCCGTGTCACATAATCAAACTTGGAGCGGGACTTTAGCAGTGTTTGGATACATTTTTTGGCCCGCACATGTGCACAACCAGCACCATATGTGCGGCTCAGGGTGGGCTGTGTGATTCTGTCATCTATAATGCCTTTAATGTTATGTTTTTTCCCTTCCTACCATGATAATTTACGCCGTACCCTTTTATTTTGACCTGGCCTTATATTGAAGTTGCCAACTACCCCGAGCAGCCTCTGAACTAGCGGCACATGAGGGCTCCTGTGTGTTAAGCAGCATGTGGTCTCCAAATGAAGCCGCTGGTCAGACTTAGCGATGCCAGAGCATGCGGCTGTGGGCCTGCCTGGCTCTGTTCCTCTGTTTTGGTTCTTCCTGCGGTTTGGCCCGGTGTTTACACAGCTGTGTCAGGTCGAGCTCCACGCTGACCACAGGGAGATGCCACAACACGTGGGCCTCCACAGCACGAAACAGAAACGCAGACAATCTGCCCAGAGCCGGGGTGGGCTCAGAGCTACCGCTCGCAGAGGACGAGATCATGTTCCTGTCAGAAATTTACAGTTGCATTCTCAGCAGGGAACAGGTTTTTATTACAATACGTTTCTCCAAGTGCTTTTGAGACTCTTATTGTGAACACTGCTCCAAAACATATTTATACAGAATGGTGTTTCTCTCCAGTCTTTCTCTGTTGGACTTCTGTGATATTTAAAAATCCTAAATTGGATTTGAATGTTAAAGTGTTTGGTATTTACTGTATTTGATAAATTGAAGTAATTTGCATTTTAAATATCAGAATATATATATATATCTTTTTATCCCACAGCATTTTACTTAAAGCAGAGAGCATCCTCTGTTAAATGTTAGAAAGCGTGCAAAGATCATTTATCTTTTGGTATTATCTGCATTGCTTAAATTAAAAGCAAATGGTGTTTTAAAGGTAAGATAAAATCAACTTAAAACAGAAGGTAATTTTTGCCTCAGGTGACGTTAAAGCTGAGCCTGCACTCTTACTGATTTAAAAAGTAGAAATCACAACTGAATCTAGGTGACCAGTGCCTTAATCCAGGGGTCTCCAACCAAGCTCAAAACCAGAAAATGTGTTTTATTTTTATTTCATAGTCTATATCGGGGATGTCAAAGTCATTTTTGGCTGAGGGTCGAACATACAGTAAAAAATAAAACAATACAAATGAAATAGCTTTATATAGCCTAGTAATAGTTATTTGTGGACACTGTGGCACAAATCTGCAGCAACGTGAAATACTTTGTGTCCATATTCATGCATCAGCAGCAGGAACAGGAACATTAACTTATGATATGATTGAAATGTAGATATCAAAGACCTGTTGCTGCTCAAACTCAATATGAGCTCACTATTTATATAGTTTAAGTTTAGTGAGAACAAACTTACAAAATGAGTGCAGTTCTTCAGTGTGGACACAGTCAGAGCTCACAGCAGCTTCACTCTGTCATGTTATTGCTTTATTATTTATTTTAATTTCATCTTTATTAGGGACATGGGTGAGGACACAGGTTCCATAGATTAAAAACATGATGAATACTGTTAATTACAATAGTATTTACAGTTTGTTTTTACACTCTGACCTGTGATTTTACCTGTGGCTCCTGATCTGTCCAGGTTTGCACTGGTTTAGATGTTTCCATCATCACAGAAGTTTGTCTCCTTGGTGTTAGTTCCACATTAGAGCAGCTCTAACGCCCACAAAACCGTCTCCTTTCTTTCTTCCACGTGTTTCCCAAAGCCACATGTCTCTTTCCCTGCTCATAACCCTCTGCTCAAGTCAAATATGTAAAGTTTTGTGTACGTCGGCACTCGCTAATGCACGAGACGCTCCAGCAGCACAGCAGCGAGGGGGAGTGGCCTGTATAAAAAATATATAGGGTTAGGATTTGTACGCATTTCACACTGTTGTTACTTACCCTTTGAACCGGTTTCATGATTAGTGCTTTAGGTTGTAAGGTTTTTAGACGGATTTCCAACTGGATGTAGTTTTAGGAACTGGCAACCCAAAGGAGATCTCATGTGAGGCTCAGTCTGCTTTTGAATAAGATTATTGTTTTATGAACCAAAACACCAAATTACATCATCAACAATTTGGTCATGGCCAATGATTTTGTAATAATAATAAATAAATAAAACAAATAAATACACTTTATAATTGTTGTCAAGTAAGATTTGATTTGAACCTGTTCATCTGGCGTCTAATTTGAAATACAAATTCTATCTACAGGATTTAATCTCCTGTCAAATATGCCCCAAATCACACCTGACCCCTTGTGGAGGTCACTGGAGGTGCACAAAACAGCAGACATACAAGACACAATAATCCATGAAACAAGGATAATAAACATTTATAAAAGTAGTTTTGATATATTGGAAAGGAGAATACTTCTTGGCTAATAAATGCAAATCAATTCTTTCTCTACATTGTGTTTTTTTGCACTTTGGAGCTCGACCATTTATTTCCTCTATTGTTTGTTTCAGCATTTGTGTACTTGATACATTTTAGTAATACGCAGTCAGAGGAAATCTGATTAGAATGACAGTAAAGATCATTCCAGCTTGAGCATTTCTCCTTATTGCCATCAGGGCGGTGCCTTAGGAATGCCAAGCAAACCAAACTCATTTATTTACACTGCACCAGGCTTTTTAAAATTACACTTGTACAAACCTAGAGTGCAGTACACTTTTTATGGTCCCATTGGCATGTAATGTGTTTCCTCATGTAATAAAATATGTATTAATGTGTGTTTAATGTTGCATTGATCTACTGTGGTTAAGTGCAGGTTCAATGACATTGTGGCAGGGAACAGTGCATTTAGCAGTGGCCTGTTGGAAGATTGATGATTTACAAACTAATTTCCGACTGTACGAGATGCAAAAAGCTTTAAGACGTTTCAGTACCTCCATAATTATTGCCCGACATGAAACATTCTTGTACGTAAAAAGGGGCATATCACTAAAAGTGTTGAAATGTACAGAGATCCTGGCCGTCCGTCATCTGACTGTTATTCAATTTGGTGTAAAAATAGTACGTGCCAGGGAAAGACAGCGTTTCCGTGGAAATGACTGAGTGCAATCAGCGCTCATGACAGACTTAGATACAGCTCAATGCAGAGGCACAGGCAAACAACTGTGAGGCTCTAATTCTTGTTGTGTAATAAATTGATCAGATTATTACTAATTAAGTAATTACATCTAATGAGCATGACGAGATGTGCTGTGAGGAGGGAAAGACATGCAGAGTCAAGGCACTGTACCAAGTTAAAAGATTTTTCTTTCTTTCTCCTCTTTTTTGATAGAAGCAAGAAACCAGAAGGAAGCACAAAGGACTGACATGGAGTAAAGTGGAATCAACTGCTCGGGAGGTAAGCTGCTGTGGTGCAAAGAGACTGGCACGTCGGTCTGAAATAGTTTGGATAGTGTTGTTTTTTATAGCATTTTATTAAGCGTTTTATCAATGTAAATAGTCTTCTATACGTACTTCGTGGATGGTACAGTACCTCAGCTCACAACATGAAAGTCCTGGGTTTGATTCCTGGTTCGTTTTCATGCCCTTGTTTGAAAAAAAATGGTAAACAAGCAGAAAAACTGAAAAATAAATAAATCATTTGGAAATATATTTTCAATCCAAATAAACATGTTTACCTAAAAATCATGCCAAGTATTTCTCTCATCTCAGAAGATTACTAAAACATTGATCAAGAAAATAAATAATACCCTGGGTAAGTTTAAAAAAAAAAAAAAACAGCATTTACAATCATAAGATAAACTGTAAAAAGTTAAACATTTGTCTCTAATATAAATAATAAAAACATTAGATCTTTTGAGCGCAATCGCGATTATTAAGCAATTTGAGAACTATCAAATCTTGTCCTAAAGTTTACCAGAGCGCGCATACTTATATTAATATTTCAGCAGTGTAAAGTAATTATATCCCCCCATATGGATGGCAGGCCTCGTTTGAGTAAACACAGTGAAGACTGGAGCACCGCAGGGCTTAAAACTCTCTGATCACTGCCTTTCTCCCTGTGGCGTATGTCAGCCTGGATGTCTAACCCACACATTCCCTTCTACACAGTAGTGTTTGTGAGCTGAAAAATAAACTTATAATACACTCATTTTGCACCAAGTAGACAATTCATTTTAACTGCATTTGAGTATCTCATGGAGACTTGTATCATAATTCTAATACTATTCCCACTACATGTTGAATAATATGGTGTATTATTTGTATTTACTTGGGAAACATGAACACATGGTGGACATGCAAATGTAGCCGCAGTTCTCTGTCTGTCTATCTGTCTAAGGACACGGGAATCTGTCTAAGTACACGGGAATCTGTCTAAGGACACGGGAATCTGTCTAAGTACACGGGAATCTGTCTAAGGACACGGGAATCTGTCTAAGGACACGGGAATCTGTCTAAGGACACGGGAATCTGTCTAAGGACACTGGAATCTGTCTAAGGACACTGGAATCTGTCTAAGGACACGGGAATCTGTCTAAGGACACGGGAATCTGTCTAAGGACACAGGAATCTGTCTAAGGACACGGGAAGCTGAGACATTACCAAGTCCTATGAACACTGTTTATTCTGTTTTTATTCTGTTTTTCACTGTCACCCCTCAAGGCAACCACTGTCGTAATTTCGGGCGTTACAAAAATAAATTGAATTTCATTGATTGAGTTGCATATGTATGAACATATGTGTGCGTTTGTATATGGAGATGATACATGTAAGCTCTGTTTTACAGCATACTTATTATTTCTTCAACAAATCTGTAATTATTGTGAACCAAATGTCATATATCATAAGTTTGACACAAAACTAATCAATCAATCGATCAATCAAATAAATCAAAATTTACAATGCAAGAACAATAAAGATCACATCAATAGAATTCCGCTGCCTGGAGATTGTCACCAACAAACAGAAGACATACAAGCGCCAGACAACCTTTAACAACCCAACAAGACAGGATATATATGGCGGGCGACCAATGGATAAGTGACATGTCACAGCAGTCAGATGATGCTTCTGAAGAAGGTGAAAGATGATCACCGAAACATGTCAAGGTAAAAAACAACCTGCTTTTGTCTTTATAAACGAACAAATAAAAGTTAATCTTCTTTATCTGGTCGCACACAAGGTAGAAATATATACTGGATCCTGTCCTTGGCGCTGGTATTGAGTGTTGGGTGACATCAACAGTTTTTTTTGTGAAGAGTGAGAAAAACCCCTGTTGATGCCCCCCTACACATTGCAAAGGAGCGACTGGTCCCTTAAAAAACACTCAAACCTCTATCATAGAGACATTCAAAATCCACATATTTCCAGTACAAAAACAACTAACTAAACAAAAAGAAGGTTTCACCATGGATGTTCCACTTTCGATCCATTATGAGTATTTTTTTTCCATGGAAAAAAGCAGCACCACCATCGGACTCACCCAGTGGAGAAGACACATAGATGACATCTTAGAGAAAATAAAACAAGGACACACGCAGGAACTAACAGAGCACCTAAACACAATAGACAAAACTGGAAACATAAAATGTACGTGTGAGGAGGAAAAGGAAGGAGCAATAGCTGTTTTGGACATAAACATTAAACACAAACATGACAGAAAAACTCAAAACTACAGTTTATAGCAGCGGTAACAACCCAGAATTCTCCGTCAATTGTATATTTTTCAGCTATGACGGAACATTCTTCACGGGTTGAAAATCTAACTATTCCCCTTAGTTTTATGTAGGATATCAACATAACTTGATCAACAAACTTCAAATGAAGTGCAGAATTTCAGCTCCTACCGCTGTTTTCTTGGACGTATTGGGTCGCGACTGAACTAAAACCGGACATTCCTCAGTGCGCCTCAATCGGCCCCGCCTCCCTGCGGTGCTCCAGTCTTCACTGTGCTTCACTTTTCTCTCCATCCAGAATTCAGCCTTTCAGTGGCACGGCTGTTCTGACAAAATAAATGTGCAGCATAACGGACAGAAAGCATGTTTTGATCATGTAAGCACAAAGAAACAGTAAAGAGTGTGGCTGGCAGCAGGTGTGAAGGACATGCGTGTGAAGGACACGCAAAGATACACAAATGTGCATAATAGCACTTTACTGCATTATTTTACTTAATTACTAGTGAATACAATACCAAGGACAGAAGAGTGAAGTGGGTGCTGCCCGGTGGTTGAGTGTTTGCTGCCTGGTGGTCGAGTGGTTAAGGACAAATGTCAGGCGCCATGTGCAGCTCTTACAATTTACTGCATGTCCTCCCTTCTCTCTCATCCCCATTTCACGCTGAGCTGTCCTGTCTAATAAAGCCTACAGGTGGAGTGGAGGAGAAGAGGACGAGCAGGCACGTGTCTGTGTGTTCTGCAGAGATGTAGGAAGACGCAAAGTGCTTATATAGTCCTGTTTCTGAGCTGAAACCACTGAGTTTAAAGGAAGAAATATAAACAAATTCTATTTTACATCTGTAACAGAAATATGATGATGTGATGAGGTTTTTGCTTATAAAAAGCCCCACACACCCTACGTGTATCACTTGTTGCAGGTGTGCTATATAATGACGGATAAAAATAGCTCATGATGGATTTTTTGGGACCCTGTCCATCATAATGATTGGAATTATGTCTAGCAAAACCTCTGGTTGATAGGAAACCAACACACACTTATCAATATCCCCTTTGGACTTCAGAACATCCCACTTCACACAAACTCTCTGTAATCAGAACATTAACGCACAATCATCATCACAGAGGAAGAGGAGGACAAGTGAAAAATCAACCTAAAAACAAAAAAGGTAAAAAAAAACTTCCAGTGCACCTTACACCGCTGCTGCAAAACATGGTGTTAAAATCATCGTTTGACCCACCCAATCCCAAAGAACAAAGACTAGAGATAAGTAAACAAGGAAGACCCAAGTCTGGTAGCGCCACGGGACCAAAACAGACAAAGCTGAGGGCCCACGGCGCCGTTGGAAAATTGCCCGCATCACATGCTAATGAGGCTAGTGCGGCTAACGAAGCTAGGCTGACAAACCTGTGAGCCCTCCCCGCCAGAGACGCGGAGTCCCGCCGGCCCAGATGGAGACTCACGCGACTTCTTTGCGTCGGAAGGGGGAGAGAGCGTAATTGGTCATCGGCTGTGGCTCAAGATGTCCGAGGTGCAACGTGCCATGGAGTCTCTGAGAGTCGAGTTGTTAGCTACCATAGCTCCGGCATTGTCTGAGGCAGTGACCGCTAAAGCTGATGGCATAACGGGAACGCGCATTGAGGAGGTTGAGCAGCGTGTTTCAGACAATACGGACGATCTGCAGACAGTAAGGGCCAAGATGGAGGCGCTGCGGGCCAGGGTGACGACGCTGGAGTCGGAAAACAATAACATAAAAAATAAGCTCTTAGATTTGGAGTTCAGATCCCGTCGTCCTAACTTGAGGCTTGTGGGCGTTGAGGAAGGAGAGGAAGTAAAGGACACTGAAAGCTTCCAGGAGAAGATCATATCAGAGCTCCTTCTTAACTCAGGAGTTCAAGTCCCTCCCATCACAATCGAAAGAGCACATCGCCTGGGCAAACCAAGACTAGACTAGAAGACTTGATTATGAGGTTTCTCAACGACCGTGTGAAGGAACGCGTCTTGAAGGCGGCAAGGGTTAAAGGAGACCTCCAGTACAAAGGCAAGCATGTCTTTGCTCCAGATATTCCATACGAGGTTTCCCAACAACGCCAAAAGTTCCACCGCATCTGTGAGAAGCTCAGGAAGAGAAAACTGAGACATGGATTCTCTTTCCCCGCGACTCTTCTGGTGACTTTTGATGGTAAAACACATGTGCTCAGAACACCAGGAGAAGCAGAGGTACTCTTAAGGAAGATGAAAAACACAGTGAAATGAACAGTACAGAGGATGGAGCCACCAGCGTGGGGCATGTGAGTTCGGGTTGTGGTCACATGGTGATACATTTCTGTTAATTTTAAGAGACTAATGATCTGATTTTTTTAGTTTTTAACATCAGACTTTATGCCCCATGGTGGCTCTCTGCTGTTGTACATAAACTCATAAAAATGAAAGTATATGCAGAGTGCATCAAGGAGACGTGGTGTGTCGGGGATTTTATATATCCAGTTATTTCCGAGGATTGGACTTAGGAGTGCCTGGGAGTTTTTTTGGACTTCCCTCCCTTTTGCGATCTATTTTGGGGTTTTTGGTTCAATACCCGTTTCTAGCATGGACCCTTTTGTTTTCTTTTTTACCTTTTCAGTTGTTCTGTGTTCCTTTGGTTCTTGTGTGTGTTTGTTGTTTTCGACCAGAGAGATTACAAATATTTGAAAGTGAGATCAATACAACCAACCCAATAGCATCGGAAGAGTTACTGTGAACAGCATACTGAGCGCAATCAAACGTAATTTTTTTTTGACAAAAATGAAAAGAGAAAGAATAGATATTATATTTTTACAAAAGACCCACTTGAATGACACTGAACATAAAAAAATAACGAAATTCTGTTTTAAAAAATCCTAGTATTCATCATACTGAGACAAACATAAGAAGGGAGTTGCAAAAAACATATACTGGGGAAATCTCTCCGCCCATCCTTTGGGATGCTTCCAAAGCAGTCATGAGAGGACAAATTATAGCTATATCCTCCGAAAAAAAGAAACAAAGGGAGAAAAAGCTAAATGATACGCAAGAAAAAAAAATTGGGAGGAAAACCATGCCAAAAAGAGGTGTCCTAAAATGCTACAAGAAAGGAAAAAGATAAGAGGAGAAATTAATGATATGACTTCACAGGAAGTAGTTAAGAAAATGCTCTTTATCAAAAAAAGATATTATGAGAGTGGATCAAAATGTTCCAAATTACTATCTTGGAAGCTTAAAAAACAACAAGCTGAAAGATTTTTTTTTTAAATACGGGACAGGCAAAGGGATGTAATCTTAACCAAACAAGACCAAATTCAATCAGCATTTGAATCCTTTTATAAAAGACTGTTTTCAAAAATTCCATACAATAAAGAAGATGCATTTCATTCTGGTCACCCTCAATTATCCTGTTATATCAGAAGAGAATAATCAAAAATTAGGAGCTGAAATAACAGTTTGGGAAATACAAGGCACAATCAAAAGAATAAAGAATAATAAATCTCCGGGGAGCGATGGGTTCACCTCAGAGTGGTACAAAGCTTTAAAAGACACACTTACTCCTTTCCTTTTGGCAGCTTTTAACTGGGCACTTAAAGAAACGCAGACCCCTCAGAGTTGGAAAGAGGCCATCAAATCCTTAATACCTAAAGAGGGGAAGGACCGATTGGAATGTGCCTCATACAGACCCATTTCTATTCTGAATGTGGACTATTGTATCTACACCTCAATTATGTCCAAAAGAATGGAACAGATACTCCCAATCTTAATCCACAATGATGAGACAGGATTTATTACCAAACACAAGACATTATAAGACGATCTTTACACATAATGAACCAAATACAAAAACAACAAAACAAAGCTGTAATAATAAGTCTGCAAGATGAAAAAGCTTTTGAGTCTGTTAGCTGGCCATATCTACTTGAACAAATTTCAATTATAATTATTAATTATACAAAATATTGGGTCACTTTACGATGGTCTAACATCGATAATGAAAATCAATGGTCATCTGACAGATCCACTGACTCTGGAAAGGGGGGTGAGGCAGGGCTGTGCCTGGTCCCCCCTCTTGTTTGCTTTGTATTTGGAACCCTTGGCCCAATTTATTAGACAATCAAAAACAATCCACGATGTTACAATTGATGGGACGGAACATAAATTTGCCCGCTATGCAGATGATGTTCTATTGTAGTTGACCAAACCAGAAATTGTTGCATTTTCTTCAATAAATTGGTCCAATGTCTGGATACAAATTAAATGTACAAAAGACTGTAATTCTCTCTTACTGGCATCCCCCTCTATCCTTTCGAAAGACTTGCCCATTTAAATGACAAATGGAATCTCTTAGATATATCCATGCAACCTAGCACTGCACTTTTGGGAAGAGGTCACACAATCACTATCTACTATAGTGGGCTGCCACATCCCATTATCCTCCTCTCTCTGCTTGCTAGGGTTAAACTAGACCATAAACTTCAAAACACTCCTCACAGCTCTAACCATCGCCAAGAAAACTATCCTCATAAACTGGAAAACCCGCAATAGCATACACATTAACCACTGGAAAAATCTTATAACCGACTTCATTGCAATGGAATATACACCTCCCCCCTATAATCACTCATCTGAAACCGATCTCCCCTACCCAACGCTCTCTGACCTATTACAACTCTGATTCCTTTCTCTCCTTCCTCTATCTTCCACTCTTCACACATTTCAGTCTTTTACCAACTTCATGTATTTGTTTGTGAGCCACTCTGCCACAAAAACATGTTATTAACACATACATGTATTATTGTTGCTGTTTTATCATCATTATCATTGCTGCTGTTGTTAGTACTATTATCACTGTTGTCATTTCCTGTGTTTTTAATGCACCACAGTTTAGTAAGGGAAATGTACACACACCGAAACACACTCAGGTGGTTTCTTTAGGACAGCATCTCTGTCCCAAGTGGAGACGCACGTAAAATGTCCTCTTTCTTTTAATGCACCTTAGACACTAAACATGACACAGGAAGAAAAAAGAAAAAAGAAAAAAAGGGGCAGAAATGATGCGGGGGGAGATTATCATACACACACACACACATATATATATATATATATATATAAATATTGTATGTTTATATATTATATATAGAGAGATGCAATGACGATGGGTATACACACATACACTCACGCACGCATATGCACAAATAAACATACACACCCCCCAACACACGTTCATCCACGCACACACCCACACACATACAAACGCGCACACACACACAATCTGAAGTTTTTAGACTGTTGTCCCTCTACTTGTATAATGTCTGTATTGTTGTCTGTCTTTTGCTGTTTTTGTTCTTATTGTCCTCATTATTCTTACTGTTTTGTATTTGTAAATTAAAAAAAAAAGATATTTAGGTGTGGTCTTCCATAGAGACCTAACAACAATGATGGAGAAAAATTATTCCCGCTTTTTACTGCTATAAAAAAAGATCTTGAGAAATAGAACCTTATCCCTTCTTGAGTCTAAGTCAAAGGATTGAAACTATACAAATTAATGGTTTGCCCAGGTTTCTTATCTGTTCCAGACACTTCCAGTTTCCATCCCCATCCGGCTGTTTGATGAGTGGAATAAAGCAATCTCAAGATTTATATGGCAGGGGAAAAAAACCCGTATCCGATTCAAAACCTTACAATTATTAAAAGTAAAAGGAGGCTGGGGTTTGCCTTGTTTGAAAAATTTATTTATTTCAGCTCAGATCAGAGCGTTGCTGTGCTGGTGTGACCCAGAATATGAAGCTCAATGGAGGAATATTGAGATTGCTGTTGTGCCAGGGGCTCCTGTACAGGCCTTACTGGTAGACTGGCGAGCGCTAAATCAAAACATACAACTAAACTAAAACAAAGATGTTAACATTTTAAATTGGTTGGCTTATGATTCAAATTTCACACCTAACTGCACAGACTCAAGATTTACAGTCTGGACAACAAAAGGTTTAAAGGTGTTTTACCTAATTGTAAAGGGGAATCATCTGAAGAGCTTTGATGAGTTGAAGGAATCCTTTGGCTTAGAGAAACAGGAGTTTTATAGGTATTTACAAATAAGTAGTTATTATAATCAAGAAATCAAAAAGAATGATGACCATCATAGTCATTTGACTGAAATATTCATTGACGCATATAAATCTGAACTTTCCGAACTTTCCGTGTGCAAAGCCTTGCACACAATTTACGACATCACCATCCCACTGGATTTCAGAACTATGTATTTGGGCCTCAGGACTCCTGCCATGGACACAAATGGCTGTTATCTCTGGAGCATCCTCCTGGCTGCAACAAAAAAGGCACTCACAAAAAAATTGATGACATAAAACACACCAAATATTAAGGACTGGACTCACATAATATAATGGATATTCGACAAATGGAAAAAAAATCACATTCGGACTCAATTTAAAAATGGACACATTTGACAGACTGTGGGCAAAGTTTGTTTGGGTTCATTTGTGTTTTCATTTTTATTGATTTGTAGGGTACCCTTTCTTTCTCTCTCTGGTCTTGTTTTGTTAGTTTTGTTTTTTGTGTTTTATGTTCATAAATTTGAAAACAACAAAAATCTTAAGAAAAAAAAAAAAATCCACATTACCCGGCAAGACTGGACAACAGGTTTAAAGACACAATCACAATGCCATACATACGGGGATCATGGAGTCAATACAAAGAGCATCAACACCAAAGTGAAACCACATAAAGTTAAGACAGCAGCTCATACACCCCAAGGACAAAACACAACCTGATCAAAAATGCAATGCAATATATGAAATCCCATGCAAAACATGCTATAAATCTTACATCGAAGAAACGGGGAGGGTTGCAGTACAAGGAATAAGGAACATCAGAAGGAATGTAAAAAACAAACTACTACTACTAACAACGGCAAAAAAGAGAGAGCACAGGAAAACCTTAAATTGGCCATATCAGACCACTGATAACAGCTCACAGGACAATCATGTCATGGATCGGGACAACTCAAAAATAATTGGAACAGAAGGACACAAGTGCAAACGTTGGCTATGGGAGGCAATAGAGATCAGGAAAGGAGGCACAACAACAATGAACAGAAACAAAGGAGCTTTCATGCTCCCACAAGTCTGGGACACACTTCTCCAGAGACCGGGGGGCGTGGCCAGTCTGGCAGATCTGTCTGGTGACAGATGCTCACCAAAACGTTATCAAGGTAAAAGGATGATGAAGTTAATGATGAACCCAGGATAACTCCCGGGCTAGAGCAAGCACACACCAACACTGAATCTAACCCAGACTTAAAGTAACACACAAAACCAAGACTAAAGTTTCTCTAACCTTCAACAAAGATCGAATAAATATATTAAAATAATGGTTATTTTATGCTCAGCTTTTCTCATTAGCGATTTGTGGAGCGGGTGTTATGTGTGTTTGTTTACTTTTAACCACTGGACCAAAGCGGTGTGGACAATGTGGCTCATAAATTTGGGCACCATTATGTCCCTCTCTGGATATGCATATTCACAAAGCCAGAGGGCCATCAACACTGCACATAAAATACAAATCAGATCTTTATGAAGCTCCATTCATTTACACTCTGCTGCTGCATTCTGTTTAATTTCCTCTATCTGGGTCTTTATCTCAATCATGCTCCGACAATCTGCTCACAACAGCCCTACAGTGAGTAAAAGACAACAGGCTTCGGCTCTTATCAGGACATTAATCTGCCGTTATGGCCTGTATGTATGTTAACACTTTTCCAAATTACTCTGTGGTATCTACATTTGCATCTAAATGTCCATTTGTTTGGCGAGAGTCTTAATTAAAACTACCAAAGGCATACCAACCCCCTGTGAATGGCCACCAATGTTACCAGGAGAGAACATGGTTTGTAGGGGAACAATGTTTACTTCCTTGATCATGTTTGAACCAAGAGCTGAAGCTGAAAACATACCAGGCAAAGCAGAACAAAACTATGGAAATACTAACAAACCTCGTACACAACTGCGTGAACTAAGTTGGAATCAGCATAAGATAATAAGAACTAAATAAAATCATTGATTTACCAAACAGAACATAAACAAAACAAGCATTTAAGGTGGAACACTACAGACAAAACTTATTTATTTTACTATTATTATTATTATTATTATTATTATTATTATTATTATTATTATTATTATTATTATTATTATTATTATTATTATTTTTGTAGGTTTGCTAGTAACAACATTGTCCAAATTGCACCTAAAGATGTTTTATTATTTCATTCCATCCACTTATATATACTTATATAGAACATTGTAAATTCAATGGTTGTTTTTTTTTCAAAATACATCTCCCCCATTTGGACATAAAGATAGCCTTTAAAGTAGCACACTTTACAATCTTGAATTTAACAATATGTTTACGGAATTTTTACACACATTTTTAGTACGATCTAGTTTACTCAAATACGAAATAATACATCCAAAATCCCTACTGTATGTTTTTTGTATCTAATCTAAAAAAAAAAAATATGCAAGAAATGTAACTCTGGGTCTACTCATTTTACAGATTTATAAATCCCAAATGTGTGAACTTTTTGCAGTTTTCACACATAAACAAAAAACATATGATGAAAAACGTGTCATTTTTATGTACGTAAACTATACACAAAGTTTCAAATTGATATCTCTAAATACAACACATTTTCCTATTCCCCTGCAATGTCTCTCAAGATTATCTTAAGGCTCAAACAAAAACAAGTAGAAAAGGACTAAAGCAAGACTGGGACAGATCCAGAAACCAGTGTGAATCCAAACACACGTATCGTAACAACCTCTGGTACGTATCACTTAAGCCCTAGTCGGATGATATGTTGTATTACATGACCAGATATTTTTGTTGAGCGGTCCATCCCACTTAAAACAGACCACATCAGATCTAAACCAGGACTATCCCAGAGGACTACACAAATACGAGTTCACAAAAAGAGCAGAAACCAAACTACATGATCCATAACAACTCCCTCTGCATGTCCAGCGAAGTCTTAGCCGCAGGGATGATTGGTCATACAGTATTTAGTGCATGAACACCGTCACTTGCGACTCCATCTGATAGTGTGCGCTTCGGTGTTGGCGCCAGTCTTAAATCACCTGCCGAAAGCAACTGCCCAAGGTCAAACTGTGCCTGCGGTGAACTCCACACACGCAGCCCCGTGAGTCCCAGTGTCAGCCCTCAGGCTCAGCTCAACTTCCTCAAGTTTACTTTTCTCAACATGACACCTCACACAAGTGTTTTAGTGTAGTGCGACCAAGTGGCTGCTGAGGGGCAAGGGTCCGAAAAAGTTAATAAAGGAACACATATTCACTTTATATTCTTCACTATTCTTTATAATCTACTGACATCTTATTGTAATATCCTGTCGCAATTGTGTTTAGTGTCGCAGTCCTATCTCACAAACTTACTTTAGTTGTTGTTATCGAATAGTGCCAATGATTTTTTGCTTTATTAATTGCTTCTTGGAATCAACCAAATGCGTCTTAGAGGGATTTGTTAAAGTTAAAACCTGGCAATACTATCACAACAGTTACATTCGTTTTCCATTGTTTTCAAAGTAATCCAAATACTATACATTCTAATAACACGATTGTTTTAAATAAAAATGAGGGTATGTAGAATGTGTATTTCCAATTGAATAAACATGACATAGTTTCTTCACATGTGAGGTAAATATTTTCAATTCCAATATTCTTTTACGTTCAACAATTGTAATGTTGATGTATTCTTAATTACAAAATTGTTGTCATTTGATGTTTTGGTTCTCAAGACAATTATCTAATCAGAAAAAAAGACTGACCATCATGGGTCACATTTGGGTTGCCAGTTTCTTTTTAACTTCTCAGTTTTTAGAAAAAACATACACACATTTTACATGGTCCTAAACATGCAGAGGAATTGTCCCATTTGCTCCAAAATCTATCAAATTTGTTCCATTTAAAAATAAGTCTGAATGTGTGTCCATCCATTTCTTTGCTGTGTACTTTGAGGTGATGACCTTCTTCCCTGCTGCCAAAAGTATGCTCCAAAGGTATCCATTTGTTGTGTCCATGGCATGAGTTTTGAGGCCCAGATACATAGTTCTGAAGTCAAGTGATGCCAATCCTGAAAACAGTTGGCAGTGCTTTGTTAATCTCAGTCCAATAATTTCTGAACAGTAGGACATTCCCAAACGTCTTGTGTCCTCTCTCTGGTCTGAATGGTCACAACCTAAAGCCCGGCACCCCCAGCAACAATGAGTCCGTTCTGGTGCAGCCTCTGCAGCTCAGTTAGCCTGGAGATCTGAGGCAGGGCCTGTCTTTATATAGAGAAGGAGAAAAATGTACAGTATGTATCTTCAATATGCAGGTTAAAGCACAAGCAACCCAAGTTCAGTTGTAATTTTGGAGCTTATTTTTAAACCTGTAAGAATGCAGAACAAGAGATTTGTACTGTTTCCAAATTGCTGTTAAAAAGTAGTACAATAAAATGCACAAATGCTGCAATCCAACCCCTTCTCATTTCCCTTGTTTGTCTGTGTCTTTAAGCCTGTTGCTAAGCTCCCTTTTCACAGTCTTTAGCTTCTCCAGCTCATAAGTGTAAGGAGCCCTTGTGAGCACCAGGCAGCCTTTTCAAGAGCTAAGAAAAAATATATATTTCAAAAAAAAAGAAAGGGCCTAATTTTGCATTCAACACATTACATAGACTATCTCAACCTTTTTGAAATGGCAAAACCGCTATTGCTAAAGTGCTAACTCCTGTGAAGATTTGTTTTTCTATGTTTTTTTTGTTTCACTGTTCAGTGAAAAACAATTGCTGATTGGAGCCGCTGCACTCGGCATCACAGATTTCTTTGAATTTCCACATCCTTAGAAACACATATGTACTGTGCTTTCTATTAAGAGAATTATTCATTTCAAGCATTTATTATGTGCCGGGCAGGAAATTATGCAAATCTCTTTTCCCTTTTCTTTTTGATGGACACAGTGGCAATGATTCACCCTGATAATTGTCTAAAAGGTGCAGATTTGATTGGATAAATGTGGCAGAAATATATTTTACACTTCTAACTTTCAGTTATGGTGAAGTGTTGGGTGTGAACCAGTTTGTTTTTGCAGTTGGTGCCTTGCTTTTGGGAGATTTTAAGTTGAATATGAGCACTTAAAATAGCTCTGATTATTATTTGTCAGCCGCTGCGGAGTTATAGCCGACGTTAACACTGTCACAAAGCATCTCACCGCAGCCCATTGTACAGCTCTGCATTAAGCGCCTAAGGTGGGAATTAGTATCAATCTATGGTATCTCGCTGCAAATGTATCGGGACGCCTTACATTTTAATGGGACTCAAACTGTCTCTGTCGACAAATCCATTACACATCCCGGGTTTATAATTAGGATTTTCAATGCAAACAAATCTGCCGTCAAAAAGAGTCAGTTCGAGTGTACTTCAGTGCTGTTTTTGTTTTTACAGTTTATTGACACAGTACAGTGATATACTGTTGTATCTCTAAACTAGAACAGTGCTGGGATGAATTCAAGGCAATTTCAGGAAAGTAGAAAGAAGGCTGAAATAAATCTGATCTGAAATGAAAAAAAAAATGTGATTTTACTAAACAGGAAAAACACTTAAGTTTAAACTAATTTGATCTTAAACTTGCACAATGTCAATGGTTCCCAAAGCGGGAATATGAATAAATACATGTTAGCCTGAGTTGAAATGGTTTGTTAAAATGAATTTCATTGTTGTGCTTGCTGTTGGTGCAGTAGTTATGTGAGTTGCACATATGCGGTTGCCATTGCAGTGTTGTGGGTTTGCTTCCTGCCCTCGACCATTTGTTGAATGTCTAAACTCTTTCCTTATTTTATGCTACAGCTGTCCAGTCAAAGAAAGCCCTGAAAAAATCTGGAACATTTTTCAAACATAAATATGAAAATATTACCGCTGTGGGGGTCCCAGGTCACTTGCATGGTCATTTTGGAGGTGCCGGCCTGAAAATGCTGGGAAGTGATCCCCTGCTCTAACCTTAACCCCTTGGAGACAAGCAGGTGGAACCGCCGAGTTACAGGTCAGGTTACAGGCGAGTAGATTTTCGTCAACAAAAACACCTAAACTGAAATGAATGCAAGATAGTTACGTTTAATGTCATATTGTTGAATATTCTATGGAAAGAAGCATGTGAAATGTAAAACAGTGCATCTTTAATCTGAAAAACAATTTTGTGTACCAGCTGAAAAAGCATGCCTCTTAGAATTTTAAACAACAGATGGGCAACAAAGAAGCATTAAAAGTTAACTGTGGTGTACAACTCTCATTGTCTTCTACACATACTGATGCTAGCAAATCGACTCTGACCTTGTTCAATATTATGTATATAGACTTTGTCAAAATCTGCCCCAGTTTTATTGGCCAAACCGAGTAATAAGACTGCGACTGTGGGATGTTGCTTCAATGCATCAGGGAGTGTGCAGGAGCTTCCACTGCACGAACGAAAATAAATGAGCGCGAACCGGCCAGAGAATTACAACTAGATCTATCAATTGATCCTCTGTGGTGCTGTACAGTGCATATAGTACCTTCTTTTATAGTTCGGAAAGCCAAGATCTCACAGTTTATTTTTCAACTTGAATCAGTAATCAGACAGCTAGTTTTGTCAATTATTTGCAATTTCTCCCTCCATGACAAGCCATAAGCCTGAAAGATCTAGCACAATGGAGCGGCTTGTAAAGGCAAGGCAAATCCAAAGACGTTATGGGATTACCGACTCGCTCATAAACCAGGAACTCGGCGCCCCTTCTGAGTGAATATTGCATTGATAGGATTTATTTTTGTACCTCCACCAAATACAGAGTTCAGGGCTTTGCTGAACCCGGGGAGATCCAATAACACAGTGTCAACACAGGGAGAAGCTATCAATATGCATCACCTCCGAGCAGCCGATAACCACCAGACTGCTGCCGTAAGGAGCGAACAGGAAATGTGTGTGAGGAGGGCAGCGGATATGACCGGCTACGGCATGAATACAAAGTTAAAGTAGTACAGTCCCATTTTTTACTGCAGGCACCACAATGAAATGAGCGACTTTAAACACGCTCCGCTATAAGTTCTTACTAGAAATTGCTCAAACTCAACCAATTTGTAAGTAGGGATGTCAAGTTTATTAGGTTAATCCATAATTGTGATCATTCAGGTCACAAAATATGTTATAAATAAGAACTAAAACGAATAATTGTGACAAAACTAACCCATTTAAGAAGAAAAGCATTCGTTTTTACGTCAATCTATAGTTCAATAAATACACAAAATTACATTTTATCTGGCTGTTTTTGTCACCTTAACTTTTTGATTCAGAAAGTTCAAATTCATAAATCTGGTCACAAACTTGAACAATAGTCAGACAAAGATTCACTGTTAGTCATGCTGTTGTTAAATCGTGTTGCATTTTCTCACAGTAATCATAATTCAAAAAATGTACATTGTGATATCCCTATTTGTAACTTTAAAATATTACAAACAACCACTTAAAGGCGCTGTACTTGATTTTTCTCATCTTAAAAACAGCTAGTTCATTGCAGCAGTCCACATGTATTGCTCACTTGAATGTCTTCTGAGCCTCATTAATATTCACTGCAATGTTTTAAAATGAGATTTTCACAAATCTCTGAGGCCAGATCGAGTTTTGCCGTCACAATAAAGCTAACAATAATTGCATGCTAACTGTGCACTTCCTGCTTCGCGGAGGATACAATTGTAATATAATTCGATGAAACAATGGACTCATTATTACACAAATAGATGCTTTTACAATATATCTGTACTGGCGCAAAACAGATTTTACTTTATTACATCAAAAAAACCTTTAACCTCACCTAAAGTTCCTACCTGGACTAAACTGAGTGAATCCTGAATTCAGTCAGGATAAATTCAGGATAAAAACTGATCTGAACTAAAAAGTAAACCAAGAATAAGTGGTACTTGCTCGACTCCATGGTCATGTTATTGCTTGGAATGTTACAAAGTATGACATTAAAACTGTCCCTCTCGCATGTGTCCAATTTCATGTCTTTATATTGTAAAAAAAAAACATGCATTCTTACTGTGAGTGGGATGTCACAATTATTTTAAGTTTGACCTCACTAAATAATATTGTGTTTTAAACAATAACTATCTCCTCCATAATTATGTATATGAAAATTAAAATTAAATGACATAAAACCCCTCACTGCTATAACCTAAAATTACAGCCTTTACCATGTCTTAGTCTGTTTTTGTATTATTGTGTAGTAGTAGTAGTAGTAGTAGTAGTAGTAGTAGTAGTAGTAGTAGTAGATGATGAGACTAATTCCTCCAACAGCAACATTTAAGTCACCATAAAGCAGGTTAAAAAAGACAAGGAACTTTGATTTCTAAGAGTTTTAAGTGCAGGCAAAGCTCCTTACGTTAGCTCATAAAAAGAGATTATAGTAGATTATAGAAAAGCGGACGGAAATGGTGGTGAGGGAGTTGCATAGAATTAAAATATAGTTTGACATCAATAAATTGTCATTACAGAAAAAAAACTAAATTCACAAAATCAAGCACAAATTATGCTCAACAACACGTCACTAGAAAGAGAATTTGAAAGTTCTTAGGAGTAATTGTAGACCATAATTTAAATCACACATGAATAATACGAGAAATACATTTGCCAAAGTAGTAGCAATAATATATAATGTAGACATATTAAATACAAATAGTCGTAATTCCTTACATAACCTATCATATTGAGGTCTGGGGCAACACATTTTAGACTAACACAGAACCAATCTTTACCTGGCAAAAAAAGACCAACCAATGCACAATTTATAAACCTTCAAACATTGAAATTCTGATTTAGTCGAGTTATACATACTGAAAATCATGTTGAAGATAATAAACAATCTTCTGTCAAAATCATTACAGAACATGTTCAAAATCAGAGTTAGCCAAAAATATGCACTTAGAGGAACTGAAATGTTTCGTAAAAAGAAAATTAGAACAATTACTATGACATTTTGTATATGTTAAAGCTCTTTGGAACAGCTTCACAGATGAACTGTCTTCCACTTTAAAAATATGTTTAAATATATAACTCAGCAGATTCATGAATTCTGAGTATTAGTTTGTGACAATAATGTCCTTTGCATCTGTTATTGTACAGTGACACTTGTATCATTACAGTGAGGTATAAAGGGTAGGCCAAATAAGCATAAGCTTCAGCCTACACCTTGTCGGTCTTTGACTGTGATTATGTTTTTGGAATAATCTCCGAATATACCTGTGACCGAAATAAATGAAGAAACACTTTGCACATTAGGCTCTAGACTCATCAACCACACTTTGACTCAGTAGAAAATTTAAAATGATGATTTGAGAAAATATTCTTAGTCAAATTAACCACACAGAAGTTACTGTTCAACCACCTTGTATTTTATTAACAAGTTCAACAGCTTTAATGGTTTGCTTAGCGGTTTAGGTGTAACCGGCTTTTGGTCATATATTTAGTTCAGGGGTGTCCACACTTTTAGATTCGGCAAAGCCTGAAGATCTACGTGTAGATTTATATTACTTTTTTAAATAAACAGCTATAGAAACAAGACGTATTGTCGGCCCGCGCGGTGTGCTCCTGCCGAAACTCACTGAGAAAGCGGACAAAATCACAACTGTAGCCTCCTCGCGCTGATTGTAACTCATGGTTCACTCGCGCTTTTGGGGACCTCCGTGTGCGCACCATGTGATACACTCGCTGTGTAGCGTGTGTAAATACTGTCACTTAGCGCCAGCCAAAAAACTTTGCTTTGCCTCTGAGATCGACCTCACTGCGTCCGAGATCGACTGGTAGATCGCGATCGACGTCATGGGAACCCCTGGTTTAGTTCATCAACAGCATCCTCACGACTTTTCAACACGGGGTTTGTTCAGAATGTTTACTTGCCCTTGGTTTTGAATGTCTGTGTTTGACATTATTTAAAGTATTGTTCTAATTTTGCTTGAAATGACGTATTTCTAGGTTTTAGTTTGTTGAAAGAACATTTTCTAAATTGTTTGTGTGGAAAATTGATTTGAAATGTGCAGAAAACAACACTGAATGAATTATTGACAGCTAACACCCTGAGCTCCATTTATGTATGAGCCAAGTGTTTTGCGGTCTAAATGTTTAATTTGTCACTAAATAAGTGTGAACTAACTTCACTGAAGCAAAGAGTCATTGTCGAGATAAACACAGGGAGAAATTACTCATTTAGTTTTGTGGATTTGAATTATAAATCAGTTGCAGCGGATTGCTCCATACAAATTCTTATTTTCATTTTAAATCAATTCAAACATGATGTCCTGTTGTAACAGCGACAACTGACAGATTCATGCTCTTTCCTGTCGAAGTGTGTGCTGTTTACTTTATATAGAATATTCATTTGTGAGTATGACACGTTCATGCTACACATGGCATTGTTTATATATGGGGCAGAGCCACATGTTCAGCGTTTGTTTTCCCAGATTGGAGGTAATGAACGGAGCTAGGACTGATGCCCCTTCTTCTGCAGTGCCATCTTTAGTATAGCTTATGCCTCCACCAGAGCAGACACAGGGAAACTACAATGTGCTGTGTTTCACGAGGTTCTGTGCAGCTGTGCCAATGTAGACTGAGCCTGAACAAGGGATTGTCCAACGTGTGAATAATGTTGAACTCATAATGATAGCATCTCATTAACTGAGCCAGGGGGAATGGCCGCTTTACTCATTTGTCTGGTTGTCTTTAATGCCACAGCACTCTCACTGAAAAGACCACTTTGCTTTCCTTTGATAATCTCACTAATGATAAGGTATGGAGGCTGTCTGTGCCCATAGGCCCCTATTCTAATGGCTTGTTTTAGCGACACTAATGCCTTTGCTGGGCGTTAAATTACGATGTATCTGAAGTAACACACAGCTCAACTGTCATGATACACTTCTGTAGTGACAATAAGGCCAGTGTTACTTTGGTTCAAACAGGTCTGTTCCCTTTCATTGCAAAACCCAACACATTTGATGATAGTACTTTTTATTTCTTTGTCACAATGAACAATTAGTCACGGTTGTACACTTGCACATGTCACAATAACTGAAGTGTCTAGCAGCTGTGCTTTTGGCACATATTTTGACACTTTGGGATAGTCATCATAAATTGTGCAGTTACACATTCTTATACTGACACTTTTTAATCCCAGGATTTGTTTGATTTAATAGCTCTAAGCATTACAAATAAATAAATACATAAATAAATTACACTTCTTGTGTTGTCCATGTGGCTATAATACTGATATGTTCTATAGTACGGATTGTTAAAACGTATTTTTGTAATGCCCAAAATCACAACAGCAGTTGCCTTGATGGGCGACAATGAAATAAAGAAGCAGATTAAACATTGTTCACTGGATTTTATCAAACGGACAAAAAACTACAAAAAACCCTGTGGGGAAAAGTAGGAACCTTGGGGAAAACCACAGTGAAGAAGAGATCCTACTGCCATGGATGGACAGGCTGCAGATGTTCTTTTGCAGATACGAGAGTTCATCCAGGCAGTTGAGGAGCATCTGCAGGTCAGGGTGGTGAGATGGGTCTAAGGTGCAGTCGTCACTGGAGCAGCATCAGCAGTGTCTGAAACAGAACCATTCCCCTCTGAGAGTGGGAGAAGGAGAAAAACAGGTGGACGGCAATGAACAGACTACAAGTGAACTAAAATATAATATATTGTTTATAGGAAAAGTAGGAGGAAGCAGAGGATAGAGCTCAAACTGTCATACTTCCAGCATAGTTGCTCCTAGGGCAGCATGGCTGGGACAATGTAGGTTTTTGTTTCTGTTCCTAACTGGCCTGACCATAAGCCATTTCAAAGAGGAACGTTTTAAGCCTGGTCTTAAATGAACAGACTGTGTCGGCCTCTTTAAAATGGACAGGACGCCATAACACAGGAGCTTGATAGCTAAACACTCTCCTTCCTACTGTGCTTTTAGAGACCCTTGGGACCACCAGAAGTCCAGTATTTTGAGAGCGAAGTGCTCTGTTTGTATGATATGTTACTATAGCATCTTTGAGGTAGGATGGGGCCATGTCATTTATGGCTTTATGTGTAATTCAGGAGAATTTTACTTGCTGATACCGTGTACTGATACCAGGTATTATTTTCACAGGACAGATACATCGCTGATTCTAATACAGTTGTAAATCTCATTAAACTCATTCACAGATTTCAGAATGATAAAGAACCATAGCTAATTAACCACTGAAAACAAAGCCCTAAAATGTTTCTTTAAACGGGAAGCTAAAACAATTTGAATTGTTAGTATATATAACCAACTTTTTCATATAAAATGCTCATTTGATGGAGTAGTTTTCATTTTCTACTAAGATTACTAGAGTTAGAATGACCTATTGCTCTTGCACCCACATGTCTATTTTTGTTGAAGCCGTCATCAAACTAGGGAAGAAACGGTTAAAATCGCCTTTTGGCTACTTCTGGCATATTTACAAAAATGTTTATTAATATGCACTGTCCCCTAAAATAAAACCATACATGAATAGCTACAGGCCTGAAATTCAGCTCTGCTCAGCTCAAGTCTGTGCTGTTTGGTACTAAACCTTGACCATGAGCTAACCAGTTTAAGATTGTAACATCTTTGTCTAGTTTATCTTTCCAGGTCGTGAGCACAGATTTCAGACATCTGATTTAGATGATTTGATCAGAAAGTTGAGTTTAATCTGCAGAACAGTTGATGTGCCTCTGTGTGGTGAACTCCTGCTGTTCAGAACTCACTGCTGCATCTGGGTCTTGTGCGTCATAATGAGAGCAGCGCACTCATGTGGTAACGAGCCGATACCCGATACCGATATCGGTGCAACCCATTCTAAAGTCTTGGCAGTGTTTACTTTGGCCACATTCAGTTCTTTCAAGTAGCCTACCCCTTGCATGTTGTCGTGACATGTGACCTGAGGGGGTCCTTTGTCAATTCCATTGCATTTATTGAAAAGTTTGATTATCTCCTTCTCAGAATCCCTTTCTATACATCTGTAAGTTCTTCTCTATATGCCTCCAGTATGGCTGTATTTTTGTCTCCACCCGGCACTGAAGAGAAATCGATGTGTTCGCGCACTGACGGTATTGTGATTCTGGACACTGCTCCACAGAAATGTCTCCTGATGACTCAGGATTGCTGCTGAACATTGCACATCATCGAGCAGTCGGGAAGGAAGAAATGCAAAAAGAAATAAGTCGAAGTGAAATAAATTTTTTTCCATCATGAGGGAGACATCTTTCCCCAGCTTGACATGCTACACACTCACCCATATGCATTTCAGCAACATAAAAGAAGAAAAGGGGTCAAAAGGATCGTACATTCTGTCTATGCTCTTTGTCGCGTCAACATGGTGACTGTTGAAAACTCCCATCAAACCTCCCAAATGCGGTAAGAGTTTCAGCAGATTTTAGTCTTATTATTGATTTGAGAGGATGTAGGAGGAGCACAGGAAAAGATAGAGACAGACCTCCAGAAATGTTCAGAGCAGACAAAATGATTACCCACAAAGAAAACTCATTTTGACGTTGAGGTTAAAAAGGAGAGGGTTTGTTTAATCCTAACCTCCATCAGAGCATACTATTTTTTATACTGTTCTTGAGCAAGACATTTAACGAATATTTTATGGGCTGAGATGATGGCTTTCGGGCAGACAGTGATGAGTTGTAGATGTAGATCAACTATATTTTTCTTAATGAAATTGTGTTGTTAAGATTTTTAATTAATTTTGTGACTCTCTGGATATTTAAGGGCAAAATGATTATAATGAAATTTATCTTAGATCTTTGAGGACAATAACAAGTTTAAATTAGTGTTTTTTAGTATTTCATGTTAAGTATGAAATTCGTAGCTTTAGCATTTTGATGTGATAATTGTATTAATTAATTGGATAATTATTTTAAATGAGTACTGCTGAGTTTGATAATTGTATTTTTAGGAGGATGAATTAATGATTAATTATGAACTGTATTTTAGGAGGTATGCTAATGAAGATTTATGAAATGGACACTTGCATATTAGAAGGTGAGCCTATTATTTATGATTACATTGGAATTAATGTTTTTTGTTTTTTAAGGAGAATTGCTGTAGATTGATTGTTTATATAATGTATGTATGGAGGGGGGGGTGGGGGTGTTAATTTGGGTGTTTTGATTTTGATTGATATTTTCTTATGTTAAACCTGCTCAAGGACTACAGATGGAAATGAGCTAAATCTGGTACAGAGCATCATTTCTCTTGGAAATGAATGTCATCTGTGCACTGTCCTTGTTTTAAATAAATAAATAGAATATACAAGTTAGCAAGTCAGCAATTATTTTTTCAATTAGTCGACTAGTAAACCTATTATTTCTATTGTACAGTGATCTCATCCAAATAAAGGTTTAAATATGACTTAAGGCTTCTAAAGAGAATATTTACAAATTAAGTGTGTGCATTTTTTACACTTAATAATACCATTGTCTGTTGTAAAAATGTCTTTTCATGTAGTGTGTGTTTTGGAACCTGTACAGTCCAGATAGCAAATACAATTATCAAAATAAAGCAGTGACTATTTTTATGGTCAACTAGTCACAAAGACCAAAAGATCAAAAAGATTCAGTTGTAGTACTGTAGGGAACTCGAATCCACAGCCAGGAAATCAGCGGACAACAAAAATACTACAACTGAATCTTTTTCTACACAATTAGTTGATTGATCGTTGCGATGTGTTTTGTGGTGGTCACAGGGGGCTGTAGGCGCAGAATGGTAGTCTAGCCCAGGGCAGCTGTGGAAGTACTTTACCATGTCTGAGTATGCAGTGAGTGAATAAATTGTAACACCTTTGTGCATCTGGAAAAGCACCATATAACACTATGGACTTACCAATTTGTCTCAACGTTTTCAGTTTTTGTAGAAGAAGTTTATTTAATGAACTGAGAGTTTTTTTGTGGGTTTTTTTTAACTTCTCCCCCTTTTACCCTGTGATCCTCTTTTCCGCAGTCTCATCAATTATTTACACATACTTTCTGTTATACCCAAGTGGTGCTGTTTAGCCAGATTAAAAAGCCAATGTGATGGAGCTTCCCAATTGTCTTGACGAGTACTGGGACTTATCGAGCACGGCCCACACGCCTTGTAATCGAGTATCACTACATCTCCAGTCAGTGGCTTTCCCTTGATCTGAGAAGCTCCTGTCTCTCCTGGGGAAACTCCTACGCTGTGATAAGATGCGTGTGACCTGTGGATCCGGGATAAATTGAGGCTCTTGTGCTACTCTCCATCACACAATGCAAAGATTTTGTGTAGGTGGTTTAGTGAAGACAGGAATCATGTCGGCTCTTGAGGAAGCTAATATAAAAGACCAGAGCTGTGGCTCCCAAACGTCTCGCTTTTTCTGGTATTGTTTTGCTTTAAAAGTTCCACAGTATGGATTTTTATGGGTTGTACTTTACTGGAGTGAACGATAACAGCATGGTAAAAGAAGATGGAAGCAACATGGTAACAGGGAAAACAAGGCAGGAATTTCAGTGTGTTAAATTGTGATTAATCAGAAAAGAACCCAACCGTAAATGAAGAGACTGATGTATCCTGTAATTACACTTTTCTGCTACCATGTTGTTTACATCCTATCACCTTGCTATTACTGTGCTGTAGTATGAATTAATTTGCAAAAGTGTACACCAAGAAGACATGAAAAATGTGTCACTGTGTAATCTTACATTTGTCCTGGAGAATTCCATTGAAGGAAAGGTTTCATGAGTAGTAGACAAAATGTTTTTGAAATCGAGATATTTGGACTTCCAGCCAGAAGTCATTTTCAATCTGAAGGTGAGGGTCCAAGATGTTAGAATTTATACTGCTCTGAAGAGAACCAAATTAGTCCTAATTAGTAATTACTTGAGGGAGGCGTTAACTAATGGCGTTTTACCCTAAAACTTGCTCTGGTCGGACTTGTTTGGGGTCTACCCTATTGTTCTCAGCCAACTACTTCCTCACAGCTGTTAAGTAACTGATAATCATTTGGTTGTCTTTGTGGGTTTTATCCAAGGTTCAAGGATGTTATTGTAAGCAGAAGGTTAGTTGTATTTAAAGGCGCCATTTTCATTCAATTCATTTTTTAATGTATGCATTATAATGTATGTTATTATTTATTCATTTACAGAAATGGCCTCATCCTTGCATATTATTACATCTTTGAGGTGATAACTGTCTCAAACTGTAATAAATGTTGTTGAATACATAATTTGGTAAATTACTACAAAATGTGCTGTTAGCTGTTATGTGGCTGCACAGTGTAGAGTACAAACCTTGCTCGATAATATAGTGAATTGGGTGTTAACCAAATTAACCTACTGTAAATTGAGCATGAAAAGAAAACATCCCCTCAGAACCATTTGAATAAGTCTGTATATCATCTGTGGCCCACAGCTTGAGAAGCGCTGGCCCGGTGCGTATGAACTTTAGATCGCAGTTCTTTTCTCTTTGTTGCATTGTGTCAATTAGAGCAAGAGTTTGAATAGTTGAATTGTAAAAGTTCACTCCACAGTCGTTCGGCGGTTCAGCTCGAGAAACAACTTTTCATTTGAGATAAATAATAAAAACAACTTTGACACCGCTGGGGTTCAGTGCCCGGTTGATACACTTTCTCTTCCTCATTTGCACATCCGGCAAAGATAAAAAATATATATAGAGTAGAAAAAGGAGTCCTGAATTACACAAACAGAGCTAACTGCACTGGGCAATATTTATTCAGATGCACAAAACAGGGCTTTCTATATCAAAAAACATATTTCAGATATCAAAGTTGCAGCAATTAATCTGATCTTTTGTTTTAGAAAATGTTTCTTTAATATTATTACCTATTCCAGTATGTTGTGTCATGTTCTGTCCACATGGATGTTGTGAATAGTATAGAGTAAATATTGAAGCTTTGCTTAACGCTCATACGGCATAGCACAGGTCAGAGTTATACCTCTTCAGGGACCCATAAAGAGATTTGTCAAATCTCAGTGTCACAAAGTCAAGTAGACGTTTAAAGAGATCGAGGCTGCTCCCTGACCCACCATACTTGTCCTGTCAGCCAAACTCAATAAAACCGCCGCGGCTCCAGACTCACTGATTTTGTGACGAATGGTTTGGAGCTGATGATTTTGAACTTAATGAGAAGTCTCTAGAGACATGTTGACCCCATGTGGACTTTGCACATAGACTTACAATATTACCTTGATCTTAAGATGTTGAAGTTTACAAATATAATGTAATGAGTGCTTTTGATGAAAGATTTAAGAAAGATTTAGAAAGATTCATGCAGTGTAAAATCCATGATAGCTAAAAAACTAAGACAAAAAAAGGCAGTTGAAAAACTGCTTAAAAACCTGTGAAGTCTCCTGCAATGCTAATACAGCTAACTCCCACCATCCAAATTAGTAAGTCACACTCCCATGAAGAACAGCTACAAGCAGAAGACTGTGAATGTGTCACATGATCGAATGGTTTGTCACAATAAAAACAATACGTCGGCAGCCTTTCCATGTGCCCTTACTTACGGCATGAATTAAACAAAAAGAAATGATGATAAATGAAAAATGTTGAGCTAAAATTGATTGCAAGCGACAATTACCAATTTCCAATATGTTGGAACCTTACGATTTGAGGTTTGGAGCTGCAACCCAACACATTGTGGTACCAGGATCAGAAACACCCTGAGCACACAGACATAAGGAGTGTCACTCATGGAAAGACAAATCAGGCTTAAAGTCGGGCTAAAAATCCTCTGGTGTGCAGTATATATATATAATTAATTTAATTAAATGTTTTATATATTAATAAAGTCACTTGACTCTATGGGTCTTTTTTTATATGCACCTATACTTGATCTGTGATTGGATGAAGAAGCTAGTCAGAAAACTGCCTGCAAATGTGTTCAGAATGAATTAATGATTGATAGATTGACTTTGAACTCAATAGATATGTAAAACACATGAGTGAGACGCGCTCCACACCTCCCTTGTGTGTTGCCATTGTGACATTTTGTGTTACTGGACATCTACTGAGAGACCATGCATAATGAAGGCTGGGACCTGGTGTCTGCCGCTGATATAGGCAGCAGAAAGAAGCTGACCCCTGGCTTTCGCATGTGTTTGTCATGATCCAGCCACAGTGGACAGGGCTAAGTACATCTGTTTACTCCTGCATTATTAACCGCCTGCTCCACCGTTGTCTCCAGTGACTACTTGTGATCGGATTTCACTTCCCTGCTCTCCATGCAAATCAACAGGCTTATACTCTGCTAATGGGCTAAAGCACTGTTTGGCTACCCCAGTGTATTATAGAGGTGTTTAACTAGGTAGGCAAAATTAATATTGTTTGTTTTATGCAAATTAATTATCATGAATATGATAATACATTGGTATTTATGTATTCCAAGTATGATAAATGTTAATTAAACAAAGAAAAAAAAAAGTCTTATTAAAAAGTTAAACAAACACAACCACATTTTCTAAGATATATTTGGTGATAAGCTACAGAATATATTGAGATTGCATATTCTTTATTAAATTCATGATTTTCCATTAACCAGTTGGATGTTGTTTACATTACGAAGTATATACATTTTCTCCATCAACTAAAATTGAGAAACTATAAAAAAATATATTTTTGAATCAGTTGTTTAACTTCATTTATTTAGAGTCTTTGATGGCACTGTATCTTCTCTCTGTTCTAGCATAATAATGGCCTTTTTGATCAATTAAGCTCATAATGGCGAGTGAACAATACACCAATTTATGCAGAAAACCACAAAAATACTATCGCTATTTTTAGAAATATTCTGAAATATATTTTAAATCCACCATTTGTGCATCCTAACTGGCTCTTTCTGTATTTTTAGAAGATCTCACAGTCTGGTCACCACTCAGGTCTCAGGCCAAACTGGCAGAGGTTTTCTTTTCTTTTTTCCTTTTTCCTGTGATGCATAGCAAACAGACAAGCTCATTGGTTATTAATCATTTAGAACAAACCTCAACTAATCTCAAATGTTCGTGGACTTTGCAGAAGTCTGTGATGTATGCAGCCATGTTCGCTTGATGCGGATAGATACACCATGTTCTCTGATTGGCTAATCCACCTGTCAATCAAGGCCATCAAAACTCTGAAAGATAAAACTAGGACCCAGACTACGCATCTTTGAGTAGTATTAAATAAGCATATAGTCTTGATAGACCAGGCAAAGAGGCAATTACTGTAACAATTTACCTTTAAAAAGTCACATGGTCAAAACTCACTCCTCCTGTGTTTCATTTTCCCCTCTAGAAATGACTAGACAAGACTGACACACTAGTCTTTTTGTGTCTTGTGTAAGTCTTTACTGGCGAGGAAATTAATAACATTCAGAACACCCACCCTCGCAACACATTGCTTTTATTGCTGCATTTTGAAAAATCCCTTTTTTTGGGAAATGTTTTGTGCACAGCAGCTGCCACTCCCTACAAATGACTCATCCCCAATGGCTGAACCTCTTAATCCTAATAAAGCCCTGAATCAGGTTAATCTCGCAACAAGATTTCAAGCTACAACAAGGGACTTTCTCCACACAAACGACCAAAGACAGCCATATAAGGAAACATGTACTGTAAGCTAAATAAACATCTGCTTGAAATCGAATGCACCGCCTGGTATTAAAGGTCAAGTGCTTAGGCACGAAACGGAAACGTGACCAGGCCGTAATCCAAGATCTCAAGGTTTGGCAAATCCGCTGCACAGACATGTACCGAACAAATAGAAATGTCAGATTTGGACACAACGCTGTCGCCACATGAGGTCAGCTTTTATCATGTGAGAGCTGTGTTTACACAGCACGTCCTGGTATCAGATGCTGCATGGGAGCTGCATGGGGCTGAGGTATAGGCCTATAATCCTGCCCACACTAAACTACAAGATGTGTCGCTGCAGTTTTTATGTTAATATTGTGTGCGCTGGCTCATGGCAGACGCAAGGTTTCATTATTAAATCAGGTCACTGTACCGACAAGATGAGCCACTATCAGACCAGACCCATTTTACACAGGATGTAACGGCATCGTATAAGTCACTAGGATGTGGAAATGGGACATGCTCTAACCGCAGTCAAACAAGAAGAGGACATGTTTTTTTCCATAAATGTATCAATGTCATATACTTTTGTTGAACTGTATCAGGAAAAACTGACACTCTTTTGATAATGTAATTAACTATTACAAACAGCAGATGGACAATAATAGTCGGAGCACTTGAAATAAACACCTTGTACAAAACATATTGCATGTCATATTTATTTGATATTGTGCAAGCAGCAAATCGATTTTTGGCTTTATTTAACAGGACATGTAGTGTGAAATGGGGAGAGACATTCAGCAAACAGTTGTGGCCGGGAATCAAACCCACGATGCCGAGGTGGTAACAACGACTTCCCCACTGTTCTGTTTTCTTTAGTATTGTGTAGTTTGCGTACACTGACTGATGGAGAATCAATGTTACATAGCTTTGTGCTGACATATTTTTAAGTACACATGGCTACAACAAATGTGACAAATCATAAGTCTCCCTTTAAGTACGTTTGGTAAATGCAGCCATCTTAAATAAAATATGTTCATATATATTTGCATGTGATAAATACATAGCCAAAAACAGAAATCTCATGTACTGAACAGCAAGGCAAAATAGTAATTATTGTGACAAAGTTTGTTTTATCTCGATGTTGTTATCTTGTCCGTCTGCAGTGTTCGTGCCGTCTTGTCTGTCCTCCCGCACTTAAATCCTAGTGATAGTTTTTGAGTGGAGGGCACTGAGTGACTCCTGAGTAACCTCAGCACTTGCTGTAGCTGTCCATAAGGCCAGAAGCCCTCAGCCCCAGCACTGGTTCACTGACTCGTTCACTTCATCATAATCTTTGTCTCATCAAATCACATCAGACTGATTTCCCTGGTGAGGCAGCAGTTTGTCATTGTAGTTTCAGTTGAGTGCTCAGTAAAAGCCCTAAATCCTCCTTATGTTTGCTTTTCTTATTGTGACGTGATTCAGTATGCAGCAGCAAATGGCTTTTTCTCTACAAGGCTATAATATTTACAAGTACAGAAATGATTGTGACAGCTGTGTTGATAAACCTGTATTTGTAAAGGCTTCGTACACGTTATACTTTTGTTTCAGAGTTGTTAAAAAGTCCATTTGTGTTTTAATGACATGTTTATTTGTGGCCACTCCAAACACCTGAGTTTGTCTTTTTGTGCTCTGTAAAGTAGCCTAGCTGCAGCACTTCTCCTGCTGTGAAGTTTGTTAAGCTTCTTGTGCATAAAGCAGAGGTTTAGCCGCTTCCTTTGATCTCCCCAGTGTCACAGCTTCCCTCACACGTACACAATTATATATTTAACTACAGAAGCTGCGAAATGCTTACTGAACACAGCACTTTGAAGTTGATGCGTGAAAACAATGCAGTCCAGCATCTCTGTCTTATGAGGTATTATATTTAAAAAGACTGTTTACTCTATAAAGAAGCTTTCACAAATCAACTATTTTTCACCAACTTCTACATGTTACAAAAAGTTACAAAAGAAACAATAACTGCATGCCTAATTATGCTTTTTCAACTTTTGCACAGACTTTGAAGCCCCTCAGGGAATATTTTAGAAAACTGAAGTGATTGTATAATGGCAATAAATCAGACAGTTGTGAAAATGATTTCTATAGTTCACTTAGCATTCACAAAACTAAATGTAAATGTGTATAATTTTGTGTGGCTCTTTAACTTGCAACTCGGGGCACAAACACTTTATTTTGGCACAATTTAGTTTTTTTTTACATTTTCAAGCTTTCTCTTACATCAAAGTACAGAACTCTTTTTACAATATTTCTAACACAATGATCTACTGTTTAAACACTGACTGTTTAACAAAAGTTTGTTCAGGGAATAGACTGGACACCAAAAGACCAAAGACACAGCGGACACACACCACCGGAAACTACAGCAGGAGTAGCACCTCAATGATTGTGTGTGTGGAAACGGCTTCTGTTTGTAAAATGTTGTTTGCACTCTCGCCTCACAGCAAGAAGTTCGTGGGCCATTCTGTGTGGAGTTTACATGTTTCTGCCTGTGTCTGGGTGGGTTCCCTCCCATTAATCCACTATAGGTAAAATCCTCCAGCTACAGTAGTCCTCACTAAGCCTGGCACAAATTCCTGGAGATGGCATTTGAGGATGGGTCAAATGCAGAGGACAAATTTCCCTATGTGGACAATAAAGGCTAATCTGATGAGTGTGATTTTTACAAGATTTCATTTTGTATGAAGGATTGCATTAGTATTGCACAATATAAGGACATGTTAAAAAGAGCAATATTGATATTGCTGCAGTCTTTTAATGTACTTTTTTACACAAACATTTTGTCATATTAAAATAAATACATTCATGAATTAATGTATTAGTCAAACTTTCAAAATAAAACTCAACAGAGACAAAACAACAACAAAATCAAGGGTAATTAAGACTGAAAAAGGAAAAAAAAATAAACTTAGTGCAGTCTCACAATGTTTAGTTTGTTTGTGATATCAGTTATGACCTTAATCAAAATTACAATACCGATACTTGCGATACATTGTGCCAAAGATGTGGACCAAAGATATGCCAGATACATAATACTTTTCAGAAAATGTGTCACAAGAAGTAGAAGAAAAAAATAAATACATCAAGTCACAGGATGTAAACATGATACTAATGCTGCATTTCAGTTCTCTGACTTTCTCATGGCGATTGTTTGTGTTTTCCAGTGACGCAACAGTAAATGACAAACATTGAATGACCCAGTTAGCGCTAGACACAGCTGAAGTGGATTGTGGCTCTGAGCTCCCAGAATGCATTTGGGTGGCACAGGTACAGACCCTCTCAGTTGGTTGAGTTTTATTGCTGATCCTTGCGTCACCCTGTGTCAGTGGAGATTTGAGCCCTGCCTGCTCCAGCGGCCCGTCCCAGAAAAAAAGAAAAAAATCCTAACAAACTCTGATACCTGTGTTGTTGCTCTGATATCTTCCTTGTTTATCAAACAAAGTCATTATATGCAGCAAGAGATTTGTCTGCATCATTGTAAAATATACAAGATTTCACTGAGGCCTGATCTATTGTAAACGTTTCCATTGAGTGCATTGAATCAGAAAGTTATATATTGGTTGTATACATACAATAAAAGCTTACAATTAATGTTTATGTTCCAACATATTAGAAACAAATATTCAGACTTCTTTTAAAGTTATTGATATAATAAACAGTGAATGGGGGATTATTGGATGTGTGTGTGATTTTTTAGTAGTTTATCTGGACAAATGTATTAAAGAAATGTATTTTAATGCCTTTTATATCTGAAAAAAGTGAAAAGAAAAGCCCAACCAGGGACAGGAGTTGAAAATTAGCCCTGGCTATAAACTTTGTATGCATCACATCAGCTACAAGCTTTGTTTTGTAAAAATGTATGATTGCATGTCCCTGCAAAAAAAATACAAAATAAGATCAGTGATTGATTAGTACAGGATCATCAAGTGCACATTTTCCAGTTTCCTGCCCAGGCTGCATGGACAGTCTTCATTTGATTCTGGTTTAGACACATAGTGTTGTTTGGTCCTGGTTAAATTACTATATCCTGATATTTTAGTCCAGCTAAACAGTGATCTGGATCCATACCTCATTTTCCGATTGCAGGTGTCCTCCTCCCAGATGAGGCACAAGAGCCAGTTTTCCCACTGGTTTGTGACTATTTATACCACACAGAAGACTTCATATGGGCAGAGATGGATTGCGTCTGAAAACTCAGAATAACCTAGAGATGTACTTCTTGCAGCATATTAGCATACACATGGAAAGTGTTTGCTTCAGTTGTTAGAATATTCTTCCAAATGCATCATGTTGGATCTGTAAATTTGCCTTTTTTCTATGAAATCTGTCTTCATTGGCAACTGAAGTTGAATATGAACGTATTTGCCATTTTCTGACAATGTGACAAGCAATGCTGATAGATTTAAAAAGATCGTCATGAGATTTCTTATATTTTATTTACAATACACAAAAGTAAAATAAAAAAATGTTGAAATTGATCATTTATATGACGGGGCGCTTGAATTTGAAATATTACAACGAAACCAAAACCCTGCATGTTTATCTCATTTATTTTACCTGCCCAACATGTCCGTCAATATTTTAGAGCTATGGAATGTAGTGATGTCATTTGAAGCTCACATTTAGACCAGGGGTGTAAAAACTCATTTACAAATTTAAATACAATGTCAAATCGTATTATATATATATATAATATATAATAATAGTTATATTACATTTCTGATATGAAATGTTTAGCTATACGTATATGAGCAAACCAGTTTTTATAGTTTCAGCAGCCTAAACTTAGTGATAAACTATAGCTTTTCTACATGTCGTGAACATGTGTGCATTCTGACACATCCAACTCATCAGTCACATTCATGAGGACAGAGGACTCAGGGCTGTCAGAGCTCTTTGTCATGTGCTGCCTTCTCATGTTCACTCTGACCAGTCTAAAACGTCTTGATCTGTCCCGGTTTTCCCTCATTGGGATGTATGTCTCACAGTTCTGTCATCACAGACGTTTCTGACGTTAAATACGAGTGCACGAGTCCGCACGGAGGCGACACCGTAGCGCCGAGCAGCAGCAGTCACACGGCACAGCTGATCATTGCACAGCGGTAAAAACTACATCTATCTCGATTGGAAATTGTATACATATAAATAAAATGCTTTGCAGGACAGATTAAAACGTCTTGGGGGCAGGCGGGCTGCATCTCTAACACCCCAGACTTAGACTAAACATGTAATTGTTTAGGCACTCTTGCTTTTTGACATTTGACTGAAGTGTTTACACAGCAGTCTACAGCTTCCTGTGAACGTTGGGTACAAATCATGAATCAAAGGGCCTGGGGTGTGACTTTACGTTGTCACACAGACCGCTGGATCCTGGGGCGCTGCTGGCCTTTAGTGGGTGACTTGACGCATACATGACGCTATCACAGTGACCTACTGTGATGTGAATGAGCAGAAAGAGCAGAACAAGTGCTAAACCAGGGGTCATTCATTTCCAAAAGCCAAGGTCCAGAATAGCACTGTGTTTCTGCCACTTTGCCACTTTTATATTACAATATATATGACTATATTATAACACATGTAAAGAGTATTATAATAGGCCTAGTTATTTTTCACAATTTAGCCATTAATTAGTTTTGTGTCAAATAGTAACTTCTTTCTTAATTAGTTACAATTCACTAGCAAGGACCACAACCCCAGCTACGATGCAAAGTGTTTATTGACAAACGAGAAGCATAAACACAACGAAGGTATACAAATGAATGCCGTTTTGGGGCTTCTGGCGATGAGGGCTGTAGGCTCCTGGGCCTCGGTACCCCCATCTAGAAGATAAATTGGAATAATTAGAATAAAAAGAGGGTGGGTGGGAGGGAGGGAGGGGCATGAAGTCACTAACACAGGAGGGTGTTAACTGGAGGCTTAAATAGTGTAGCTGCAGGAAGGGGCGTGAAATGGGTGTGGTCCTGCTCCCGAACTTAAGATAACAGACTTTATCTCCATTAAAACCGATATCACGGCTGATCTCCCGCTGTTAAAGCTTTCTCACGCCGCATTGCGATCTGACGCACGGTGATGCGCGGGCAGTGGGTCCGCGGGGCAGCGAGCTATTAGCGACGTAGGTGCTAAACAAAGTGTGATGAGTTGTATATTCAAGTGTGCTTGTTGAGACTGCTTTCAGACACTCTTCACAGCAACAACCCCAACAATCAGGCAGAGACACAATCTAGGGTCTTGTACAATGAAGCATCTGGAAACCCAAAAAAACATTCCTGGAATAAGTCAGCATTAGATTGTTGGGATTTGTTTTGAGACAGATATATTCATGTGTTTGCCTTCCTTTGGGTCAATAATTAGTTAGAACTACTTTATTCATGGTTTATAAAAAATTTGGACCTGGTTTTGGGTCTCATGTTAGGTCTAATTTTGGCCTGGTAAAGTCCGGATTCAGATCTGGGCGGTACTCAGAGCCAAACATTATCTTGGTGGTACTTGGTGTTAAAAGTTTGAGAACCACTGGATCGGAATTAGCCTGAACATGTATTGGGCATTTTTCTTAAAAACAAATAAATATGGGTTTTATTATGGCTATTTAAACCTTTAAATAATTATATTATCCCTGTTGCAAACTCTGTGTAACCCCCATTACAAATACACTCAGTAATAACTGTAATCCATGATATTATAAAAGGTCAATCAAATACTAAAGAATAAGGTGATAAATACAAATGTGTGCTAAACAGCTAACAGCTTGTTTTAGCCCGACTGAAATACTTTAATCTGGTTTTTAATATTTTAAATACCATGTTAATGTGTTTTTATTTATTTTATTGTGACTTACACTGTATTGTGTTTTTTATGTGTTTTAACGTTGTAAAGCACTTTGAATTGCACTTTGTACGAATTGTGCTCTATAAATAAAATTGGATTGACAACAGAGCGAACAAGCACGCAGAGCAAAGCAGCCATTAGCTGAAAACTACAAAGGAAAATGAAGAACTTGGTGCAAACCTGTTGTCTAGCCAGACAACAGGTGTGAGCCAAATACACATTTATGCCATTCCGAGAATCAACTTCCGAGAGTTTATTTTGCCTACTTTTGTAAGGTGTCTTTGCCGTGGTACTTAAAATCAATTAAAACTTTTTGAAGACTGCAGAAAACTGAATATTTATGTTGTTTGTAATTTTATTTGGCACTGTTTAAGCCTAAAAGTATTTTATTTTGTGTATCTTTGGTACATCTCTTGTAAAAGCATGCTGATTATACTGAAAAAGAGCAGCCGTCACGTAGCCACGTGAAACGGCTCCATTTTCATTTAGAGTAGTTTCATTTTGACTAAATGGACTAACATGATTTTCTTCATGGCCTGTTCTGCAGGTTCTTGTTTCTCCGTGAAGAATTTGGGAGAAGGTTCTGTAAGCTGAAGTTTCCTGATCCACCTACCCACGACTGCCTGTAGAGCATCGAGTGGTTCCTTTCTGTTCTTCACAAACACACTGCCAAGGTTGCGGTAGGAGATTGAGCCTTTTTGGACTCCATAGACTTTAAAGGAGCACAACAACACAACAACTGAGATTATTGATGAGTCTGATGAAGTGTTTGCTATAAGCTAATGGACATTTCTAAAAACAGTTTCAATATGCCTTGCATTCATTGTCTTTTCTTTTATTGACATTTGAAAAATTTAAAGGTCCACATTGTGTCAATTTAAAGTAACACAAATGATTTGAATAGCGAGCAGGGTAAATACAATGAATTTAAAATTGAGCTTAAACCTAAACATAAGCCAATAAAAACATTTGATTTACAACTGAAAACCCTTTACTAAATGACCGGTCATCTTAACCAAAATGAATAATAAGATTCCATGGAGACATAGACCGATTTATATGGCACTTTTCTGAACAGTAAAAGATGCTTTCCATTGGTCTCCCATCCATGTACTAACAAGGCCCCAGCCTGCCTAGCCTCCGAGATCAGACAAAAGTGGGTTTCCCATTCTGAAGGTGGTATTTGCTTTGCGATTGGCTATTTTTAAGCATTTGAATTGCCTATTGGCACACTCATAATAATTCACCCTAAATTTGTAAGCACATTCCCTATTTGCAAATATTGTGAAGTATTTTGTGTCCTCACCTTCTTTAACGGTCTTAATGTAGCACATTTACCCCACAATCTGAAGGTCAAGAGTTGAAGTCCGCGATTAGAAATGGTGCTACTTTAAAATTAAATAATGAGCTGCCAAATTGTGTTCATTTTTAACAGTGAGACATTGAGCTTTGATGTTGATATGTCTACTACTAGAAAATACATTGCATTATGTGAGAACATTTTGTAATTTTGTCATTTTACATCTTCTGTTGCTTTTAGCTAAAAGCCGTGTATATTCAGTACATTCGACTTGTTTTGTTGTTGTCCTTTGTTGTTGACAATGTACAAGTTCATCAGCTTAAAAATACTGTTTCAACCCATGGCTCAGAGGATCATTGCATCTAGTAGACAAACAAAACAGAACATGTGTTGCAGCTTTTGCAGCAACTATGGGCATGTGGCGGTGTACACAATGAACACTATCATTGGTCACGCACTGTTACATAGACACACCTCACATTCTATCACTTTAGAATATACATTATATGATGCAATTAAATTGGGGACAGCATTTCAGTTATCATGATAATGATAATCAGATATTTTTGCTATCAAAAAGGGTGCCTTTAGGTGTTTGGTAGGGCAGGGTATTGCCAAGACCCTCACGATACAATGCGTATCTCGATATAGGGGTCACGATACGGTATATATCCTGATACATGTATATTCCGATACAAAACCCTCATTACAATATGTATCCCGATACATTTTTGAACAATGGGTCTTCAATTTTTTTTACTCTGGATAAGAAAATGAATGAAATTTCATGTTTATCCACAAAGCACTTATTTATAAATCAGTTATGCGCTAATAACTTCATACATTCAACCAACTGATCAAAATAGAAATATATAGAACACATTCTAGTAAAGTATTACATGTTTCTTCTGCAAGCAGCATCTTCTGCACAGGTGAGATCAGCTTCTTATAAGGTCCAAAGCTCCTTTGTGAGTTCGCACTGCATGTCCTCCCTTCTCTAGGAAATACTACACTGCTCTTTCCTGTCTAATGAAGCCTTTGAGAGGAAAAAAGCATTAAAAAAATCACTACTGTGACTCGGTATCGATACTGAGTCTGTGACGAAATATTGCCATATCAACCCTAGTGTTTGGTTTTAAAGTAATTGTGTGTAGCCAGAGCCTTAACCTGCAGATAAAAGACACACATAAATGTTTGACAGAACGCACTTATCAATGCTTGTCTGCAGGTGCTGGGCAGTTTAAACCAACTGGATTTAGGAGTAGGAACTGGCAAAGTAAGGTTTTGTGATTTTTGTCTTGTCTTTGTGATTATAATGCATTTTCTTCCTGCTGTGTGAAGCACTTTGAATTGCCTTGTGTACGAATTGTGCTCTGCAAATAAACTTGCCTTGCCTTGCAACCCAAATGAGAGATTCATGTGAGGCTCATTCTGCTTTCTGATTGGAGAATTGTCTTGAGAACTACAACACCAAATTACAACATAAACGATGTGGACATCCTGTCCACATAAGCTATATTTAATTTCAACATGTTTATCTTATATCTGGGGACTCAGATTGGTCAAGTGGATGAAATTTGAAATACATAAACACGGTTCCTTGATGTCTATTGCTCTAAAAGTGAACGAACTAAGAATTTTTAAGTGGAAATGTATCACTTAATATCCTTATTTTGTAATCATTTTTCTACCGCTTGTTCCTGTTAGGGGTCGCGGATGACTGGAGCCTATCCCTGTGACTTTGGGCATTAGGCGGGGTACACCCTGGACAGTGGCCAACTCGTCGCAGGGTTAACACAGAGACATAGACAAACCTACACCGGAGACCCCGGAGAGAACCCACGGTAACACGGGGAGGACATGCAGACTCCACCCAGAGAGATCATGTGATGTGATGTTCTACCTACATTTTATCTGAAAAGGTGTATTAAAGCTCCTCATCATCTATTTCCCTTTCTTGGCTTTCTTGATCATTTTAGTTGTTTTGTTTTGTAAGAGCTTTTTTCCTTCTTTCAATTGAAGTTCATTCACTTGTAATGGATTTGCAGATGTTCAAATTTTCTTTTAATCTAAGTAGTTAAAGAGCTTTCCGTGTTTAGCGGCTAAGTGCTCCAGAGCAATTTGGACTCAACGCAGCGCAGGGTAATAGTGCACAATCCAATGATGATAATACAATTAGCTACATCTGAACAGTGGCATAGTTAACACATGCACATTCATATTTAACGAGCAGCATTCGGATCTAAATGGATGTAGTATTTTATATAAGCTTCATATGATGGCAAGTGAATGTGTTGCAATGGACTTTTAAAGAGCTCAACAACTGTTCATATGTAAAAATCTCCTCTCAAAAATGTCAAAAAACAAGACCTTTTCTGTATATTTTGAAGGATTTCCTCCATTATTGACTTCTACTTCTGCTCTTAATACTGCTGTCCATAAACTCAGCAAATACTAATTCTCGTCTCCGCAGTTACCAGAGGTGGCAAGTAACAAAGTATTAGTTACTGTACTTAACTATATTTTTCATGTATCTGTAACTCCTTACATTATCAAAACGGACTGGTTACTTTTATTTAAATCTGCAATTTTTTTTCCTTTCACAAAGAATCGTAATTCACTTTTTTTCCCTCTCACTTCTACTTTTGATCCCGTTTTTGAGTCTTTGAGAAATATAAGCCGACTGGACCCAAGGCCGTGGCTTGAACACAGTGAGAACCGGGAGAGAGTGAAAAGAGAGATGTGAGGCGAGCGAGGCATGGTGAGAGATGAGGAGGCGTTCACGTGGCGACGGTGCAGGTAGATGCTTAAACAAACTGACTGATCATATTTTAGTGGTGTTTGAGCGTGGTCTTGCTGAGCACATGGGTGAGATCACACGTGCTCAGCAATTAACATTAACATTAACTGTATGTTTTTACTTTTTTATTAGACGATTTTTATATATTTACGATGGTGAACTTCAGTACTTTTGGCACCTCTGGTAGTTACACAAGCACTGTTCCATTTATTATATTACACAGATTTGTCGGTATTTTCTAACTGAAAGCATTGCATTGTGGGAGGAACCACTGCTGAGGCGTGTTGTGGGAAACTTCTCTAACGGTTATCAAGAAACAAAGTAAAACAATAGAACAGAGTTGTCTTTTCTCAAAAGTGAATGGTTTCATTCTGTTGTACAATCAGAATGAATCTCTCCCGTGTGTGGATTCGTCGGTCACTCTCGTGCAGAAGAGCAGGCAGAGATAGGTCTTTGATCAAAAGAATTACAGCACGGACATGTAATTATCAGTTATATGCTAACAGTAGGGTCCAGGTTCAAACTGGAGATGAGAAGTCTATAATGTCACCATAACAGGCGGGTCTACAGACAGTCATTATTTTTGGACAGAAGAGCCTTACACTTCTCTGGTGAGTATCAAATAAATCTCACATTGAAATTAATTTAAATAGATCAATTAGCTCTAAGTATGTATTCATTTATTATTGATGAATTAAAATGATGATTTCAAGAACCACAGTCGCCTGAATATCTTGGCTGGTGGGTTTGTTTTCCACAGGGCCAGCGTGAAAATGTATTCATATGTTTTAGTGGGTTTTGACAAACATATGTGCAAGGCATGAGGTTTGAGCTATAAAGAATGTATATGTTCACACTTTCAGGGAGAGTGTGACGTCTGGACTGGACCAAGTATCTGGACTGGGCCTTCTCCATTGGAGATGTTCAACATCATACAAAGGTTTGGAAAAATAATGATTTTGTAATATCCTGCTTTGGTCTTAAATATACATTTAGTTTTGTAATAGGTATAATTTTCCACTGATAAATTCCCAATCATTTTCTTTCAGTGAGTTTTTGAAGTCTGGACAGAGCGACGAAGAGAAAAGTCAACGCACATTCAAGACTCATGATTCAGCTTCTGAAATAGTGAAGGACTTTTAAGATCTTAAAATGAACAACCTCTAATTAACTAAAGGTAAAATGGTAAAATGTCTAATGTTTTCAGTGAATAAATGCTGAGTAATGTTTATATTACTGATGTGGCCTGCACCTTTTCCTGTTTTCCTATTGAAGTTGTTCCTACAGTGTAGAACCTTTGATATAGGCCTAGTTGTAACCTCCATTTTTGCAAATATAAAAATGGTAATGCTACATAGCTAACAAGTTAAGCTATTATTGCTTCAAATATTTGAAAAGTGTGAATGTCATTTAACATTTTCATTGTTTAGTTGCTTCCGTTGATCTGTGGGACAATTTCAAAGTGGCTTTGTTCTGCTGTCAATATTTGATGGCTTTAAAATGTAATTAATTAATTAAATGAAAGGGATATTTAAACTGCTGTTTAAGACGGTTGAACACAAATGACACAGTAAATACATTTTAGGTTAACCACCTTTCATGCTCAGCTCCTACATCAGTAAACCTTGTAAAGTTGAGGCAATGACCTTGTGTCTCTCCAGTACATAACACTGTTGACAAAGTTTATGGGCTCTGCTTCGATTGTGCTGTTGGACCTTGTGTGTAAATGAAGTCCTTGTCCCTGTGTCACATTTACTACTAAGTGTGGACAACTAAATACACATGTAGGAAGGAGGTGAACTATGATTATTAATTGATTTAATTATTTAAATGACATGCAATAATAATAATAATAATAATAATAATAATTATTATTATTATTATTATTATTATTATTATCCATCCATCCATCCATCCATCTTCTTCCGCTTTATCCGGGGCCGGGTCACAGGGGCAGCAGTCTAAGCAGGGACTCCCAGACTTCCTTATCCCCAGACACTTCCTCCAACTCCTCCGGGGGATCCCGAGGCGTTCCCAGGCCAGCCAAGAGACATAGTCCCTCCAGCGTGTCCTGGGTCTTCCCCGGGGCCTCCTCCCGGTGGGACATGCCCGAAACACCTCCCTAGGGAGGCGCCCAGGAGGCATCCGGAACAGATGCCCGAGCCAATTTTATTATTATTATTATTATTATTATTATTATTATTATTATTATTATTATTATTATTATTATTATTATTATTATTATTATTATTATTATTATTATTATTATTATCATTATTATTATAATAATCTGTTAACTCTAGTACTCTAATAATAGTCATAATGCGATTTTGAGTGAGCATGACAAGGCAAGTTTATTTTATTAGCACAATTTGTACACAAAAGTACAGAAAAAGATGTACGACAATCACAGCACAAGCAGATAAAAATAATCATTGTAAAAATCTACTTTAAAAGAGAAAATCAAATCCTCTTAGTCATATGCTCTGCCAGATTGATATGGTACCACTCTGAACTGAGTTGTACTCAATATCAGTCTGGACAGGCTCTTTCCGAAAGCATCGTCGTCATTATGAATATTTGGATCTGATTGGTCAAAGCGTCACAACAGTGGAAGAAGATGACAAATCAAACAGTTGTTAAATCCAGTTGAAAGAAAATACTTCTTACCCGTCTTCTATGTTTTTAAAAAACAAAATAGTCCATAAATCTGCTAAAATAGGCCAAAGTACGTCTGCCGACTCGCCATGTTTGTTTAGGTTCCGCCCAAACTACAATGCTGTGCTGTGATTGGTCCATAACTCAGCGGCCGGACTCAGACCGAACAGCGCGAGCTCGACCAGATGGTTTCTCAAGAGTTTGTGAAAAAAAAGTCGCAAGAATTCATCAGGCAGAGCCATCTTAAAACTGTTTTTAGACTAGATTTGAACATTTTCAAAGCATGTAACCGGCGACACCGGTTTTGGAAAAAAGAGCAGCAAAAGTTAGTACAGGGCAGTGGGGATGTATTGAAAAGTAGTTGAAAACAGGAATTTTCAGAGCAAAACTAGCAGTACTTACCAAATACATATAATGAGTGTCGTGTGATCAATTCTTGGCTCTGACAATTTGCTTAATCTGCTCCCTGCTCTTCACCTCCATATCCATGTACATTGTTGTGTCTAAACAAAGCTTAAGGGCCAAATCCATTTCATAAAAAAGTTAAAACAGATAAAGTTCACAACATTTTTCATTTCCCCGCTGAAGTTTTTCTTTTCAGAACACCTTTTATCTGCCCAATTCTCTGTCAATCAACCAAGGCCTAATGAATTTAAAGCCATCACAAGTCTGACTGTGACTCAGCGTGAATATTAAACAATGGAGGGACACAACATGTTCTTTGGACTGGAGCCTGCAGGAGTGATCGGCTCTTGAAGGACGAGCTTTAACCTTCAGCCATGTTTCTGAACACATTACAACACATGAACTGTCATTATTATTTGCACTACAGATGAATGGGAACAGTGTGTTGACAAAGAAAGTTGGTTCAGGAAACTTATTTTTAGTCCTGGTATTGTAGTTAATACAAACTTGAGTGGAGATTTTGTATCATAAATTCAAAGAGAATCTAAAATCTATAATGCAATCATATTTGGTTCACAAACAAAAAAAGAGAAGTATTGCTTACCTGCTACTGAACAAAACATTTGATTAAAAAAAGCTTCCTGGTTTGGTTCCCTGGTGGACCCTTGTATGCTTTTCTTGTGTTTGGATGTTTCCTCAGTTTGGCCAATGGGACCACTGCTTCTTACAGTTAGGGATGTCACGATGAAACAGTTTTTCAATCATCGCGATAATTTATTGCCATGATACGTTATCGTGGGGTTTTTGGAATCTGCGGTTAACTGCATAAGTGTCTCCAAGCGCAATGCGAGTCACGTACAGCAGCGATCTGTTTTTAAATGAATATGCTGTATAATGTCCCGTTCACACCGCGGTGGTAGAATTCGCGCTGGCCGCCCAAATTGAACGCTTGTACATTTTGAAGGCAGACGCCCTGGCTGCACCGCCGCGCCGCCTCGAACGCACGGCCAAAAAATAACCTCTCCGCAGCAGACGAGCGGCAGCAGCTGAGGCTACGCACATGCGCAGTGGAGGAGATGTGTCCTATGGCAGTTCAGGTTAAAAGAATGGCTTTGGTGTATTTATTTTACAAAGTCCAAAAACGGAGGCGATCGGCTCGACGGCTTGTCTGGGTCCCGCAGATACTTCAGAGGTGAGCAGAGCTTAGTGAATATCATTATTTGCTCCAAGAGCTGCGTCTGGCTGATTTTTTTTATATGTCCGCGGTTTGCGTTGGTCTTTCTTCTGGGTAGTGCGTACGTACGTCACTGGAGCGTAATCTCTGATTGGTTGCTGTGCCGCTTCTGTAGTAAAAAAGTTTAGCCTTGACTAACTTTTCTGCGGTGGCCGCTCTGGTCGCTCTGGTCGCTCTGGTCGCTCTGGTCGCTCTGGTCGCTCTGGTCGCTCTGGTCACTCTGGTCGCTCTAACGCCTAAAGGCATGTTCACACCGTGGCGGCCAAATTTTTCTGAGCTGTGTACATTCAGTACATTCGACTTGTTTCGTTGTTGCCCTTTGACAATGTACTTAAACATCTTAAAATACACACTACATATCATAGGCTGTGGCTTTTACACCAACAGTTTTTATCTATTTATTAGCCTTTTATTTAACCAGATAAGAACAGGTAGAGGTCGAGACCTCTTTTTCACAACAACAAAATAAATTCAAAAAGAGAGAAATCATGACACACCAAACCCAAAGAAAAAGTCCCATTTAGTCCACAGTCTGTCGAATTTGTCCATTTTCAAATGAAGTCCGAATGTAATCCTTTTCTGTTCTCAAATGTCCGGTATGTTATGTCAGTCCAGCCCTTGATTGTCGTGAATTTTGTGTCATCCATTTTTTTGTGATTGCCTTTTTCACTGCTGCCAGGAGGATGCGCCAGAGATACCCGTCGGTTGTGTCCATGGCAGCGGTTAGTGCTCTTGCTTCAAGCAAGAAGGTCCTGGGATTGATTCCTTTTCTGTATGGAGTTTGTATGTTCTCACCATGTCTGCGTAGGTTTCTTCCGGGTACTCCGGTTTCCCCTAACGCTAAAAACATGTGTCCCAAAACTCAAGATAGTGGTGTGCCCCCTGGCTGCCACAGCTTCTCCAACAGCATTTCCCTGTGAGTAATAAACACTTTGACATTGTGTAATAAAGGAACGTGATACATTTTTCCAATAGAATTCTCTCCAAACATGTGATTTTGTGGTCCTCCACTCAGATGTACATATGCGTTCCCATTCTTCATCAGCCAAAACAAAGTATCCCTCTCTTTCCCATCTATCCTCTGATGTAATCAGAGTGGTTCCCCAAATTGTTAATACATTTGTATAATTTAGATATTTTTCCCCTTGAAAGATCTGATTTATAAAATGTAAGGAATATTTCAGTCGAAGGGCAATGATGGTCAACACTGTTGTCTACATAGACACAGTTCCCATTCAGTCGTTAGTTTCGAATATAAGCTATGTAAAATTGGGGGAACAGACATTGGGTATTTCCTGATTGTAGATCAAAAAACATCTAAAACTATTCTGGTAAGAGGTTATTGTTTTCAGTAGTGCTACCTGATACTTGAATGTGTTTAATGTATATTAGTATGTGGGTATTGACTTTTTTCTGGTGCACAGAAGCGGTCAGCTGTGTAGTAAAGAGACTTAGACCTCTGTCTAGTGCAGGTTGGGTCTCTAAAACTACAGTGGAGACTAGGATTATCACTGGATTAGGCTCAAAAAACTCAGTAGTTATTTGGTTATTACATAGTAATTTTTGCTGAGTTTATGATCATGTTTTTCTTCCCCGTATTTTACACCATGCCCAAACTTGTTATATTTTCTTCTTTAAACAGTAAATCTGTGGCCATATATTTACATTCCTGGAAACATCCGCTTCATTGTCATTTTATTGTTCTATCTGCTTTCAGCGCCTCGCTCTCATTTTCCAAACCGGTGATAATTTCAATTTATGCCTCGGAGAAGGTGTTTTGTTGTGTTCTTTTTTGGCAGTGCTCTTCCTGTCTCTCTGATTTGGATATTTGTGAAAGTGTGAATGTTTGTTACCTAAAGCAAGAATGCCTGTGAAAAGATAAAAGCTACTCTTCAAAAGCTTGTTCAACTCCGGTTCAGGTTGGGTCTGGTTCAGTCAGACTGCAGCCTCTCAGTGAACCGTGTGCACATTATTCATACTTTAAAGAGGGCAAGATGGCAGACGGCCACTCCAAACAGCGTAGGGACTCAAATGGATTATAGAAGAGGCCGATGGGCCACTTGTACTGGTGAACAGCCTTCACTAGAGACGACGCTCACAGAGCTCACCCATAGGAATAAAACAACAACGCATTCCAAAAGCATACACTGAAAAAACAAAGGTTGCTGGAGTAACATAAAAATAATATTGAATATTTAAGTGGTTGCAAGCAATACAATCATGTTTTAGTTTGGGGTAAAAATCTAATTTATCAAGCAGAAATTATATATGACATTTGAGCATGACTTTTTCACATTAAAAAAATGTAATAAAATACATTACTCCTTCATGTGATATTTGAGTAATAGAACTGTCAATATATGCCATTTGAGCATGACATTTTCACTTCACTTTCAATAAGATGTTAACATTTCGCATTCAACATGATATGAACACATAAACAATATTCACTACATGCATGCATTTATGTCATGTTACCATTTGGTTTCTATATAGAATACCTGATTGAAATCTATAGATGATACAGTTTTATTAAAGGATATGTTAATGCTATGTTTAGCTCGAGCCATGAAATGGCAAAGAGCTACACATTTACACATTTTGATATGACATGTGCAAATGTGCATAAAACATATTTATAACACAACTTCTTTGGATAATTTACACTAATAAACTAGATCTAAACTAATCTATCCAATCCAATCCAACATTTATTTGTATAGCACAGTTTACCAACACAAAGTCTCCAAACTGCACAGAGTACAAAACAAGCACAAGTAAATGTGTAAAAATAAATAAAAATAAAGCAATAAATCCGTATAAATCATCATCAAAACAATCTAAAATATACAAAATTATAAAAGACGGTCAGAGGACCATGCCGGGTTAAATGCCAGTGAATGAAGTGCGTTTTTAAACGAGACTTAAACGCATCAACTGAAGGTCGTACGGGGGCGAGAGCTATCATTGCCGCTTGCGGCTTTAATATACTTTTACTTTGCTAAAGCTACATCAAACATAATATAAAAAACAAACACAATACTCATTATCAGATATATTCACTCATTTGTTTAAATAAGGATGTATTGTAAAACATGAAAATGAATGTGTCGTGAGTCTGAATCCTGACTCCGACAATTTACTGCATGTCCTCCCTTCTCTCTCATCCTTCAATGAGACTCAGATATTCAAACTTTAATAAATCATCTCTTTTCTGCAAATGTCCATTGGAGTTTTCATCCAGTATCTGTGATGACTGGCCAAATAGAACAGGGTAACACAGGAAGCGTTTAAAACTAAACAATTTTCTATACCTAAGTATGGTCTGCAAGAATCCCTTTATTTGTGTTCTAAAAAATCCAATTGATATCTATTTCAGAAGGTCAAATGTCTTACTATTTAAAAAATTAAATAATTTAGGACATCCTATGATGTCAAAGCACATAATATTATTTTATTTTCCTTTTCTGGTCTGCTTCGACATTTTACAAATCCTTTTGCAAAACCTTATTCACTTAATGGTAAGTGCAGCGCCCCGCCAAGAACATAGAGCTCCTCTTTTGTTTGCACAATATTCAGGTTTGCCCCACATGTCATTTACTCCAATACCCATGATACTTTTATCCTATTTAAATAATTTTTTTACATTTAAAAGGCCGAAGAGCAGTGCCTGGCGAAACAAAGCGAGTATCTTGAACGGCTCAGTGTAAATAATAGATGTGGGTTCGCTGTTGTCTCCATATCCTACATGAGAAAGCTTTTATTCCGTCAAGAAGTAAAGTCTGAAAAATCTATGTAGCATAGCCTTGGGTCAGTCGCTTTGTATTGTAGTAATGTAGTACACATCTGGAAACAAATAGGAGATATATTTCCAGTGTGTTTGGATCCAAGTACAGAGAGGAAAAGAGCAGGAGATGTGGAGGTTAGCAGTGTCGCCCTGAGTTCAGTCTAGCAGGCACTGAATATTGTGCACTTTCAATTTCAAGCAGGGCCAGTTCTAGACCACTGGACTTTGTGGGCTGACAGTAAATTTAGGTGGACTATTCAAAAATGATATACACGGTCTTATACCTACATTTTTATACTGCGAAGTGAATATCACTTTCTTTTGCTGCGTTACATAAAATGCATTTTCCGTCTTACATCACAACAAAAAGAGAATGAGAACAGAAAAACAAGTTTTAAAAACTATTATTTTACATGTTAAAAAGAGACTGGACATCGTTGGGTTCGACTCATTTAGACTGTGGATGTAGATTGATAGGTTGTGGATTGTAAATTTACATACGTTTGCACTTTCTGTTTGGCCAGTCATCACAGATACTGGATGAAAACTCCAAGTTGACAGAAAACAGAATGATATATAGGCATATTAATAGTTCGATAATTTGTTCACTTTTATGTAGGCCCAATTGTTTTAAATGCAACATGTGAAAAATGATGCTTGAAGACCAAGGCTACATTCCAGGCGCAGTCTGGTCCTTGTCTAAGCACAATGCTGTAGTAAAATGCATTTAGTGGCCAGTGGTCATTTTAACATTACAAGATCACTGAACTATCTGGTAATAAGTCTCTCACAGAGCAGAGTCAGTGCCTCTCAGCGCCACACAGGGGGTGGGGCACCCTCACCTGCCGCACTGAACCATAGAACGCAGTCTCTGTGCATCAACTTCAGCTTCTTCGTAGATGAATGAGCGGGTGCCCTTTTTGTCACAAATTCTGTCTGCATCTGAGTTTGGGACTCGTGGTTGAGCTGGATGCGCACGGGACACGCAGAGTGCACGGCCCGGCTAACGCGCACGGACTGCAGCACTCCTCGGGAACCTACGTTTGTGGACTTCAGCTCTGCATTCAACACCATCCTTCCTGCTCTGCTCCAGGACAAGCTCTCCCAGCTCAACATGCCTGTGCCTTGCCAGCCATGACTCCGTAAAACTGATCAAGTTTGCGGACGACACCACCCTCATCGGGCTCATCTTGGACGGGGATGAGTCTGTCCACAGGAGGGAGGTGGACCAACTGGTGTCCTGGGGGAGCGGTAACAACCTGGAGTTCAACGCCCAGAAGACAGTGGAGATGATCGTGGACTTCAGGAAAGTCGCAGTCCCCCAGCCCCCCCTCATCATCCCCCATCACCACCGTGGACTCCTTCTGCTTGATTCTCAGAATCAGAATCAGAAAGGGGGTTTATTGCCATTGTCAATGAACAAACTTCACAGACATAGGAACTTCTCTCGTCATGAAGGTGCAACACAAAACACTGAGCAATAATAAAACAGTCAAACAAAAGGGCATGCATTTAAGGGACAATCTAAAATTACTATAGTATAAAATAAAAATAAAAATAAAAATAGGCATTGCTATGTACACAAGTTTACAGTTAAGTTTAAAGTTGTAGTGCAGAAAGTGATGAATAGTTGCAGTTAAAGTGATGTTTGCGAATAATAGTTGCAGTTAAAGTGGCAGGTGTTTAGAAGTGTTCATGAGTCCAACGGCAGAGGGAAAGAAACTATTCTTGTGGCGGAAGGTTCTGGTCCGGATGGACCGTAACCTCCTGCCTGAGGGGAGTGGTTCAAATAGACCATGTCCAGGGTGAGAAGGGTCAGCTGTGATCCGACCTGCTCGTCCCAGAGCCCTGGAGACGTACAGGTCCTGCAGAGATGGAAGTCTGCAGCCGATCACCTTCTGGCTGAGCACAGTATGCCAAGCGTCACATATGCCCGCTCTTGTATGGTCCGCTTGTTGCTGTCCCTCTGTGGCGTCACCAGTGATAACCATCGCATTATCGCGTCGTCTATAAGCATAGCACAAAGCTTAAAAGAATGAGGAAATCTGACGAAAGCTAGAGAAACCAGAACAATGTTATAGAAAACTGATTATGCTATCACATCGATTTCTAGCACTGGCAGCATTAGGCAGATCTCCTGGACCGACTCCGTTAGGAGAGGTTTACGCACTCACCTTCTAGATCTGCTGGGATCGCTTCTTAGAATGAGGGTTGAGCTGAGTGTGTGGGCGTCCAGCATCATTCTGTATATTACTGATTTTACTGGAGTACAGTATGTCTGCAACACTATATGCTGATGTTGACCAGTCATCACAACTACTGGACTGAAAACTCCGAAGTTGACAAAAGAATATATATAGGCATATTAATAGTTCCGATAATTTGTTCACTTTTGATGGCCAGTAGAAGTTTTCAAAATACACTACAAAATGCTGGGTTACTATACCCATGCATACAGTGCATGTTAGAGAGGACAATATATGATAGAACTTGAAAATGATCACGAAGGAGTTTACATATGACAGGTCGCAGCTCCATTTAAGTCGCGTCGTCTATCTATAGACACCCTAACTGTCTACTATCGTAACAATCGGCGTGATGATGTCAAGGTATATGTCAGCACAATTTGGTTGGATCCATACCTCTCTGGTTGTAAATGTCATGCCCCAATGGTACCCAGCTCCATCCAATGGATCTACCCTAATCATGTGTCTACCATAATCCTCCATCAGACAGACGCACGCAGTCGCATCCACTGGACTTAGTAAGCCTTGACTACAGGCTACTAGTCGTGCTCGACACAGGGAGGCTGACGTCTGTGGAGTACAGTCGACAGTCATCTCTACGCATAGCGCCGCTGATTCCTGCCTGCCCACACTCGAAGTATGAACCTTCACAGCTTCTCTCGCCCTGGTCTGGCACCCACCTCTAACGTCAAGCTTCGCTCTTCTACATGAAGAGCTACATCTGTGACGCACCATCAACCTGGCCCTCCACTTCATTGCCTGACTAAGAGCATTCTGGACTCCCCGGGAACACGCGGTGTACCGCTCTTCCAGTGCATACCACTGAGATCTCCCTGTGCTCATCTGTAGTCTAGCCTTGCTGCGACCTGTCGTTGAGCTAACGAACCATGCGCCGGCTGAGCCTCGGCCAGAGTGCTACGGCCCGAGGCTAACAACGCGCACTGGACTGCACGCAGCTTCCCAGGACGTAAGCCTCCTGTATTTCGTCCACGACTTCAGGCTCTGTCATGGATCATTCTAACACGACTATCCCTCCGCTCAGCCACTCCTCCCACCGCCAACGATCGCCGATCTGATGGCACGTGTGCCAGCCATGTACTGCGCGTACTAGAACTGATCAAGTGTGTGACAGGAATGCGCGAGACAGACCCATCCGAGCCCTCATACGAGTCAGCAAGGCGTAGCTACCCCACTTGAGGGTGGCACGTGTGGACTTCTACCTGATCTGCTCTGTCTCTACAGGACGGGAGCTGTACCACACATGAATGTCTGCTGGCACCTCCATTGCACGACTCCGTAAAACTCAATCCGAGAGCTTTGCGGACCGACACCACCCGCGTCCTATCCACAGGGACCTGGCGTATCCAACGCCAGAAGACAGTGGGAGGATGAGTCGCTTGTCGTAACAGTGCAGGAAAGTACGCGACGTGCCCCTCAGCCCCCCCTGCAGTCATCCGCCCTGAGTCAACCACCGTGCGGACTGCCTTCTGCTTGCATTTTCGTCAGAATCAGAAGTCAGAAAGCGCGGGAGCTTTGGTAACATTGACCTCTGCGAGTTCATTACGTCCACACTGACACAAACGACACGTAGACGATAGAACTTCGATCTCGTCTGATGAGAGCGGTTCATGCGAACACAGAGAACACGAAGCACATCAAGCACCACAGCTCAGCCACACAAACACGGGCCACTTGCATCTCTATTTACAGGAGACAACTCACAAACCATACTATAGTACATCTCACACAGTAGAATACCTCATTAAAACCAGACAAATTATGCAGGGGCTATGCATACACACTAGTCTTACACCGATGAAGAGCTCATAAATGTAGTTGCAGAAGGAGTATGCCACAATACGCATGCAGCTTCTCAAGCTGCGCATGCTAGATTGAGAAAGTGTTTCAGAGTCCACCCAGCGACAGAAGGATGTAACTATATGACAAGCGAGCAGCTGAGCATGAATCCCTAACATGCTGCAGTGTCAGATGGAGAGTGCTAGCTTATCGGAATCCGGCCGGGACATCCGGGCAGTTAAATCCCTCCACCTCTGCCTCTGAGCGATCGAGCTGAGTGGTTCAAAAGTGGTACGCTGAGCCATCAGCCAGGAGTGCGAAGAGCACGAGGATCATGCCTCGCTAGATTGCTCGCAATCTGCTCCGATGCCCAGAAGCCAGGTGACTGGCAGAGCCTGTGCGTGCGCTTGCACGAGTATCGAAGTACTGTGCTCTAGCCGGTACCCATGCTACTTCTCCAGGGTTCCTTCAGGACCGCGCAGCCAATGGTCGCACGAGCCTAGGGTTCGGATCACAGACGTGACCCTTTCTCTTGCATTGTCCCTGCTGCTTAGCGTATGGGTGCTACTCTACGTTCGTAACACACAACGCGTCACTGGAGGACGAGTGGCAGGAATGCAACGGTCTCTGGAACCCCCAATTGCCTATTGGCCCGCGCTGAGTAGAACGGACATCTCAATGCATCTGTCACTTGGCATGCTTGCTCTTTCTCTTCCATCGTCGCCGCACTCAAGGATAGTAGCAAACCTCATCTGTCCAAACCTTCATTCGGACCATTGTAGGGCACGTTTTACTGCTGATCTGAGTGATGGCATCCTCATCCAATCACATTCACTCTGCACTTGCTGATTACTGATCACACTGTCATAAACAGACACGTACTAGAGAAATGCGTTAACTCAAAATCTTTCAATAAAACTAGTAAACTTGGGTGACGTAATAGAAGATGCCATTACTCTCTAGTATGAGTATATGAGGTGTATGAGCTAAAATTATATACACAATTGTAAAATTATCACGTAAAATTTTTATGACCATCTGGCCCCTATTAATGTGGCCATATCACCGTCTTATCGACAACTCCACATGTAGTATGTATTGTCAGTGTTACATTCACAGACATTATTAAACACCTGGGGTTCATAGCCAGTGTTCCCCTTATGCCTGCTATCTACACATAGTCATGCATGCATCTCCATGTACTACACGTGTCCCCAACGCAATCCACCGTTGTGAATCCACCTGGTAGTCTTCATACTTGACCATGCAATTTGGCCAAGGCTAGACTGACGCTTCCTTTAGTCATGATTACGTCGATTTCTTGATTCGCTGCGCTTGTAGTCCTCGAGCTTCCCGAGCCATCTAATGCTCGCAGTGTCTCGACACTAACCTCGAGCCTGCTGACGCCCTGCAGTTCGAGCCTCTGAGCCCTACAGTTCTGCATGGTACGACACCATCAACCTGGCACTCCACTTTCATCTCTGGTCTAGCATCTGTTATGGCTCCCTCTGGATACCATCACGCCAGATCCTGTGAGAGTCTGTTCTGATATCTTCTTAGATTCTTTGCGTCGTGTTCAACACCACTCCTACCCTGCATCTCCTACAATCAGTGAACAAGACTCTTCCTCCGCGATTGCTTCCAAAAATCCAATAGCGGTGACACCCACATGTCACCCTGCACGGTGGTGTTCATCCCGAGCTAGGTACTTCACTGTGCTATCGATCGAGCGAGCAGTTGTCAGTGGCGCGTCTGGTAGTCTGACGGTCATATGATAGTCTCAAGACACTCGACTATAGCACAGGAGCTCCCCAGGGCTGTATGTACTTTGCTCCTCTGTCATTCCTATCGTCTCCGTTCAATCACGAGAACTGCCCTGCTACCTCAGCCATCTGATCATTCCCGAGTGTATTATAACTATCCCAATCTCTCAAAGCGAAATTTGGCGACGACACTCACCCCCGGGCTCATCTCGGAACCGGGATGAGAGTCTGTCTAACTACAGGTAAACGACCCCGAGGTGGATCATGTACGGCTAGTGTCCTTGTGATCACACACAGAGCTACTACTTCTACATTTAAAGAGCGGTACTGTTTTGCTGCCTGGTTAAAAACCAATGGATAACATCAAGAGTGCTTCCTGAGATTCACACTCGCACTCAGCTCAAGAGTGGATCCAAATTGTTGAGTTAAATAGCCCAAATTCGCACCAATTTCAGACTGTGTACAGGCGAAAAGCCCACAGAGCCCCCTCAGCCCGCTGCCTCTATCTTACTTTGAGTTATAACAGAGACAAACCTAGCCCCCTTGCTAACAGAGCCTACCCGTGACTCCTTCCGCTATCCTGGGCACCACCTCACCCGAGCCAGTGACCATTTTACTTCAATGAGTTTGTGGCCAGAGAGAACACACACTTCTTCCCTTTCTAGAAACAAATAACATCATTCGTACATCGAAACCGTATTAAGACCTCGGCTCCCAGCAGGGAGGACTGCTTTGGACTTTTTCATAAGCGGCTGTAGCTCCCGTTAAAGATATTCCCTACCATGCCGCGGCGCAGACCCAAGAAAGCTAAATCTTCCCCGACTGTTAGTCGAGTTCTAGCGATCGTAGATCACATCGAGTTGCAGCCTACCCATCTTCCCTCACTCCATCCTTCCTCCGTTATTTGCCCTAGAGAGTGGTCCGACTACGATGGACCACAGCCATGGACAAAAACAGAGGACTATACCCTTTTTCAACTTTGAAATGTTTTCTCTGCTTTACTGCCTGGTTGTTATGCAAACTCGCTTACTCCCTTGTGCGCTCTTAGCTACGCCAAGTGAGTCCGCTTTCACTGAAAGTATGCCCGGATCACGTCTCGGTTCGGCCTGACTCTCTTTCCATCCCAAATGAACACTTGAGCTGTCTTGAAATTGTAGCGTCGTCCTATGCATCTTAGCTCTAGTGCCATTAATAAGAGCTAGTGATTTCATTGGTTAATGTCAAGCATGTATCTAAGCCTGATCTCTGCTTCCCATCCGCGTGAATAAATGACTTGTAGTGCGCAGTGTGAGAGCGTAGCTAACTCCTACATGCAGCAGTGAGTTCGTCCCATTCATCAACTGAGCCAGTAGATCTAGCCACTCGTATTTATATGTAATGTAGTTCTTCGCACTATTGCTATTGTATACTGATCATACATAAGGTTTGAACACTTCAAACCATCGTCGACACTTTAATCGTAAATGCAAATACCTTATTAAGTCTCTACATCATTCATGCACTGTATCACACCTTCATCTTGCATCGCTCATCATACGGCATCAACGATTAACGATGAGTAAACTTGAGTCAAAATGTAGCATATGATATTTATGGCCATAGTATACTAATAATTTCTCAGTGAATAATGACTTTCAATGTTTCTATTGGTGTATGGTACACGTCAGAGTGTCTCAACTGCCCTTTATTGATTGCATGGTTAGACTCATATAAGTATTGTTATATGTACTATTATACATCTAGTTATATCTGTGCTACACCTTAAGTCCGCAGCACAAGTGTAACCTACGTTTTGTTGATCTGTGTTCAATGCTTCATCTTACATGTACAAATTAAATCAAATCTTATTACATGATATTCTTTATTGATACGTCTGACTTCTATCTGATTTAGCTTACATCGATTGCTGTAGCCTACGCATGAGAGGGCAAACTACCCAGTGAACAAACAGATGAGTAGATGCACCAATTTTCAAATGGGATCTCCCTTAGTGTTTTAGCTGGCGGCCTGATACCAAAACATGCAATGGATGCTGCTATATTGGTCTCTCTCGACTTTTGAATAATATATACCTTAAGTTTCTCCGAAATATTTGAATCTAGTGGTTTTAGTAATACAATCTATGGCTAACTGTGGACACAGGGACAGCACGGTCTTCCCATACACGGGCTTATCCCGCGTATGCCAAATCACCTTGTATACCACTACGCTGAGCTGCAAGACATATGCCCTCCGTAGCTGCTCTGTACGGTGCATGTCTAGCGTAGGTTCTATATGTCGGGCCTAGAACCTTCCATTGCAGCTCTGAATAACACTGCCAAAGCACAAAAACCCGTATAATAATAAATTCCTACCTCGCTGAAGCAGACGCCAGTCCCAGATGAACACTACTACCACTTAGCTTAGCCAATACATTATATGGCGTTAACACAAAGTACTGACTAAGCAGTACTATATACATGTGACCAGTGAGTTGCTCCCGGTTTGGAATTCATTTACTTCGTCTTTGCGTGCTAGTAATAGAGAACACATGTAACGTGACCGTAAGGGCATTCTCTGGAGTGTAACCTAACATGTTTTACCGGCGTCTCGTCTTTGTGACTGCATAGGTTTACTTGCAACAATCATTTCAGCGAAGTTTCATCGAGGGTCAGACGTCAGTTACTGTGCTGAGTGTGTTTTACTGTTAACAACAACCTAGCTGTGAGCTGATAGCAGATTGCTCACGGTCCGTGGTGTCTGAGAAGGTGAGTGACCACTTCCCTGTTGCTCATTCCCGTCACCGACCAGAGCTATTTCTTAACAAAGTACGTGCAAATTTCGTTATGTAGATCTCTTGGACTTACATGGCCTACTGCTCTGCTTTAGTTCTTGTTTTAGTATCTCTGTCTTAATTATTCCTGCGTCTTATGCATGTTGTATCCGAGTGACTGATAGATGCTCTATGCTTCCCTATAGTGATGTATGAAGGACTATCATGCTAAGTCTCCCATCTTTTGGTGTTAAAGCCTGCCTACATACTCATCATTCGCCAAGCTCTGTGCTTTATGTGACGACTAGTCAAGGTACAGCGCGTGTGTCTGCAAGCTAGAACACTGTTGGGTTTGCGTGCTCTGCTACTGCCTGATGTTTGTGTAAGCTGTTCTTCTGTTCTTATCATGTAATAATCTGATTGTCATCTCTTCTGAAATGTCTCACTTCTTCCTTTCTTACGAGCTCAGCTCTCTCTAACGTTCATCTGTGAAATTGTACTGACTCGTTTTCTGTCATCTTAAATGTGTATCAGCTGTGATCGCTAGTTATGATAGGAGTCTGTTATTACATTATGAATTAACTAGATAACAATGTAGTAGGTCATTGTCTGGCTTCTTGAGTTAGAGTCACAGCCCCTAGCTCACGAGAAGTGTGAAATCTATCTGTAAATACACATTCAGTATGCATGTGAGCATAGTAGCTCAGCAAGTCGTTTTTTTCTATCGTTACCGCCTTGGAGATACTTTGGACGAATGAACTATCATATATATGAAGGGTGAGTGGACACTACACTGGTCACTAATTGTAGACAATAAGATCAGATTCACACTTCTGTATCCTTCTATCAAGTCTTTAATACATGCTCGTGCATTCCATATCATTGTGACACAGGTCCAGTTTGAGAGGTCGAGCAGTTAGTCTCAATAAGACTCGTTCCTCTTATGATAGCATAAATGTATACTCACATAGACTTTCCATTGTATGTGTAGTGTAGGCAGTTCAACCATGATTGCTCGAATATTATGCAAATATTAAGCTAGTGTTCAGATGCACGTGTTACAGACAGATACAATTTATTTGATTAGCCAATAGCCTACAATTAAAAGGTATCACTGTAAGTAGTACTGCTGTTGCTTGGTCACTTGCGCTTGCTGCGTCGAACTTAACACTTAAGTAAAACTTAAAAACCGATACTTTCCCAGCTGTGAAGTCGCCCAACTAATCACTTAGATAAGCCGCGTTGTGCACGGACTCGTGCAGTCCATGTTTGGCTCACACGAGCCGATCGAGACGAAACAGAGAATAACAGTCACGATGATAGATTCTGAAATCGAGACCCTAAGACCCCAGAATGGCATTTTGACAGGCGTGCGCCTTTATGCTGCTGACTGCCGTGGACTTTGAATCGTTGAGGGTCGACATGTGATGAACATCACGAACTAATCATCTTCAGTATCACTTAAATCTTAGTCCTCATTGCGTCATGCATTAGTTAGTAGAGTATACTAATTGCCCAATAGAACATGTGCTGATCTCCGAATACTAGGCTTCATTCCGCCTGATAGCTTATGGCCCTTCTGTTCAGTTTACTCATACTGAATCACCCCACTTGCTACACAGTTCTGTCTTCGCACTTCTTTTGTCAGACTCAAGTCACCGTAGATCATTAGCAGCGATCCGGTCCCAGAACTCCTACAACGCTTGTTCCTTACACTCTAGACATCTACTGGAGACAAACAATGTCCGGAACACGTGTCGGTGATTGTTACACTTTCCTTATACTTTAAGTGAATTACATATATGATATATATCACAGACGTCACACACATACAGACTTCTATAAGTAATAATTGAATATTTTTTGGTCATATAGTAGCTAAATGTAACATGTACGTAATAAAGGATCCGTAGTTCTCCAGACTAATAGTGTTATGTAAAGATTTACTGCTACGTATAATTATGTATATAGGAACATTACGTGACAAGTGGCATACTGAGAGAATACAGTACATATGATTTTTCCGATCTTGGTCTTAATGCGTACTGAAATAAGGTATATCATATGCAATGAGTATGACACTGAGTTACTGATCAGACTTGCTGGTGCGTTATATTAATGTTACGTAGATTGCTTCACGGGTCGGGTTATGAATAAGGTAGGACTCAGCGCAGTCTCTATCCCTCTGAACTAAGTGCTCATCATGTGCCTCTCTGTTCTACTGACGTCTGATTCTATCAATTTACGTGTGTCTGTGTATGTTTGTACCTGTCCACATTTAAGTACACTTGTTGTTTATGTCTTGTCCTTAGTTCCTGCTTAAGGTCCATGCTGCTTTATAGTTATTCCTATGTTTTTTCGGTCAACAAGCGTTATTGACGTCAGTACGTACAAGTTTGTGGCGGATTAGCCTCTACTTCTGGATGTCCTTAACCACCCACCTGCCTACATTGCTTGCAGTTTCCTATGTGTCTGCTTTACCTGCGACTGAGTCCAAGACTGCAGGAGTTTCTATGGTATTACAACGCACTGGGTGTTGCGTGTGGCCTGAGTTTATACAAGTTCCTGCTGTTTGTTTCGGCTGTTCATACTGTAGTCAATGTAACCATAAAATTGTTTTATTTTGCATAAAAAGCGCCCAAGCTCCAGGTGTTGAGTTTGTGACCGTCCTGATCAAATACTGTTAGAGAGTTCCATATGTATCTGTATTTCAACGTGCAAGCGTGATAAATTGACTCCATGTTGGTCCACTGTGAGTCCGTGTATTGCGTGGATCTAGTAACAAACATTCAGACCCAAAATATACTTATGATTAAAACATCCAATGAATCCCTCTGTGATAGAGCCGCTTGCTCAGTGTTAGTATTTATTATAGAGTTGCACGGCCCCACTATGTGCTTCCACAGCGGCTTTTCATAAACGCTTCAAGTTTTGGTGACGAAACAGGGCAGCTGAGATACAATTGATCAATTTCTGTTTTTCTCTCGATATGAACAGCTCTTTGAAACGATCTCCGCCCTGAGCGGATTACATACTGAGAACTAACTGTCTAACTATACTTGACCTAGCGCTTCAGCACCGTTACTGGATTATGCTCTATTTTATTGTCGTATATGCCATATCTTATCATCTTTTCTGATATAGGCGAAACATGCCTATTGGAGTTGGTATGTTCTTTGACTAGCATTACGTAACGTATGAAGATATACTATTCAATCCTCTACCTTAGAGTCAGTCCCAATGATACCACAAAACGAGATGTATCAAGTTGTTTGAGATTGTCTGAATAAAAATATAGCATAATACTCCCGTTATTGAGCCATCCACGACTCCCGTATTACCAGGAGCATAGTATTTAATGAATATGGTACAAATCAGATACATAAAATTATACTGTATGCTCAATCATACGACATACATGGCGGCGATAACACTGCTTACACTAACTCTAGGTAGAATCTTATCTACAGTCAACACTATGCAATCTCCAGCGCAGATTAACTTCTAGACAACACCACTAGGAAGTGCCCTGATAGATCTACATCCAGAATTGATTCATCTAATGATTTCAACTGCTGACGAGCTTCAAGTGGTGACGTCTATCCGTTCTAGAGCAACAGCTAGCAAACTAACGAGTCGATCAGTGCTACTTTACTTTGTTCACTTGTGGTCATGAGTACCTTCTATAAGCAGCGAGCTAATACTGTAGCATCATATATGTATATACATATGAACACAGTGCATCCAACTTGACTCCTCCAAACTGCTGAGCGTATAATTGGCAGAAATATAAAAGCCCTCTCTCTCATATGTGCGATGACACCACCCATGTTTAATAGTTAATTGTACAGCACCATGGAGTTATGCGAATCTTGTTTTAGTATCTAGCCTTAAAAATTGAAACACGTCTCTCAGTTCAGTGTGTGGAATACAATATGATTGCAAATACTCCGAAACAACTCCAAGTACAGTTAGGATAACATGACATTCACGTGGGCCACTTTCACGCGTTATCATAGTCTATAGAAACAGAGACATACAATTATCCAGTCCTATCTACAAGCATTTTCAACATACCTAATCTAATGCAAAGACAAATTCCCACAGTAATAGGAATATGATCTACAACTAATTTATTTATATTTGTCGAATTATATTATATGTATGGTATATGTAAATTGCTCAAACATCACTACACATCGAGCCAGCCTATCGAATCATACTAATAAGTATTAAACAGAGTATTTTTGATATCATGTATCACCGCATAATTATTATAGTGATCGATACATGTTAATACCTCACCCGAAATTCAGTATGACCACGATCTCACTCTATAACCATCACATCGCATTGATATCATAGTGACGGGTAGCCTATATATAGTAATCATGTACAGTCACTAAAAATGGTCAGTATTATAGGTATCAAGAGTAGTGTTCGTATTTATGCTCCCTATATGGAAACACCATCTTTGTTAAAATGTGACGCTCTATTTGAGTCCTGTTAAAGTTCCCAGAGATTTTGACCTAACCGTCTGCTCCTGCTCCTATCACCTATCTATGAACACTGATACACTAGAATATACAGCTCACCCCTGACTAGTGTTTATCTTATACAACAGAGCCTGAAGCTTCAAATGCATCAATAGAGGCCTATGATATGCTCATGTATAAGTAGTGTGTTCACGTGTCTATCAGTGCCTATTATATATGATCAGTTGAGCAGTGCGTGCGAGCGCAACAACTACTGACGCCAAAAGACTATCGGTGTTGCCTGCAGTGTCGCAGCTCCATCAGAAACGTCGGACATTGAACCTACACCACTCCGCTGACATATTTCATTGCTGTGCACCCGACTTTATCGTGGCCTCTCTTTTAACGTGGACCCCCGGACGAGCTCGGGATGATTACAGCCAGGTTGATTGATCATGTCCGTTTTGGCTCATATGTTGGTATGCCAATTGGTTTTATTGCGATAGATAAGAAAGCTTCCATCTCTCAAGCATTAACTACAAGCCGCTGCCTCACAGATGGTGACACGAGTGTGATACTGTGCCGCGTAAGTTACATGTGAGGATATTTAACCCGTCTGGCCATCCGAATGGCCCCTACTAGTCCTTTTTAGAACCTGTATAGCCTCAAACAATAATCAGACCACACAGAGATTGACAAGCACGGAGCCTCTGTGATAGAGTGAGTTGCGCGCATGTCTACAACTTTGATCCATTCATCGTAGCCTGCGAGAGGCGTATGAACAACAGCAACCATCTGTCCAATAACAACACAACCTGCGTACGAAGTCGTGCATACACACGACATCACTAGGCCTAGTGCGTGTCAGCGGCCTGGCCCCGTCCTCGTTCGACATTCCCATGTTGAAAGGACTAGTGCAGCCTATATGATATTAGACACGTGCGTCTGCTAAAACTGACTTCGCTAAATAATATCCCTACTGCGCTGCTTTGGCCCTGGAATGACCTTCTGTCTGCTTAGCGCGTAACAATATCTGTCGTCTGCACTCTTCTGCGCTGAGAGCTATGACTAGATGTTGTATGTGTACTTGATAACGGTCTAAGTATTATCGTTAACCCCACAGTCAGATGTACTGTACTACCATAACAGTCGACAGTAATCCACATGAGTGCCCTTCATGTATTTATAGATGGCTCAATATATTGAGACCTAAGAAATATATCTCGCATACGAGCATTGTTTACCTAGAAAACAATACGATAGCGATTATGGTTTGAACTTCATATCCAATCAAAAAGAGTGTTCAAGCAATTATTAGAAAGTTTTGTAATTATGACCTGTAAGGTCTTTATAAGTCAAGCGTAAGAAATTAGCTGGTAAGAATATACGAGGAGAAACAACCTCATATTACTGTCAGTAGGCATTAGATCTATTGAAAGTCGTGAGTGGATCAGATTTGACCAGCGTTATTAGCAACACATCTGTAGTGTGTGGATATTCAATGAGCGAGCATCAGTAATGCAGCTGTGTAGTGCTTTGATTTAGTCCTTAATCACCCTTGTACCTCACTAGCGTTTTTTCACGGAAGGCTTAGAGCGTCTATTTTATATTTAGATGCATCCACAATATTCAGTCATCTACTTGCTTCTCAATTGCTCAAACTGTTCGAAGCATCCCTGGAAACATTTTAAAAAAGTCAGACTATCACAGAGTTTTTCTCATATTGACTCCTCTGCACTCATAATTGCAGAAATAGACTAAGCACGTTCCTATGTGTCTATTAGATGTGACTGTTATTTATGAATTTATACATATGTTGAGAGATAGTAGTAATTCCTTATTTGATTTAAGAACCACTTAATAAATTATACACAATACTAGCGAGCAAAGCATAAATAAACTCTTATTGTTTCATGTATAAATCTACCCGCAAAGGTATCTTAGAGCGCATACAGACGAGAGCACATCATGTGGCATAATGGGGGTACTTGATGAAGATGTAGGTGAAAAATTCAGATGTCTCCAATAGCACATTCTATTTCACCAATATTTCTCCCACCGAAGACCGCCCTCACTGATCATTCTTATTTCGTTTAATACATGCTTAGGTAAATGGAATCGAATAAACCAAGTCTACTACCCCTCACATTTTATCTGTTATTGTCATTGGTACTGAAAAAGGTGTTTCTTGTTCATTATTGTTGAAAAAGTTCAGGAGTAAACTGGGTTTTGTAATGAACGCCGCATAAGCTAATGAATATTGTCAAAAACGACGAATAAGCACAATATTGTGTATTGAGCGCTGACGTCTTGATGAGGATTGTCATGGTATTGTTTCCTTTTTTTTTTGAACTGGTGATGGAGTTTTATACATTTCAGCCGCAACAATCAGTAGTGATAGTGGCGATAAGATGGGCGAAAAATTAGACCTTTGATGCCGGAAATCACTTGTCAAGTATTTGCCAATTGTAAACACACACTGATTGGCCGACTTCCATGCGTAGATATTTTCTATTGATGTACCCGATTTCTCACTCTACATCGACATCGCATTTGTTTGGCGGTAGATGATCAGTCAGTCACATGGTCAGTTATAGGAGTAGTGTCGTTTAAGCTCCTTATGAAACCCTCTTTGTTAAAATGCGCTCTGATTTGGTCCTTTAAGTCCCGATGTTGCCACCGTCTGCTCCTGCTCGCACCTCTGAACACGCACTGAACTACAAGCTCACCCGCTAGTGTTTTACTTAAAAATATAATAGAGGTTCAGAGTCAAATGTGTCGTCTATCAGCCATATGAAGTGGCGTGCTCAGACTGAGCCAAATGGTTTCCCATTTTATCCACAGAACGCACGGACTTCACTCGTTTGCTGGTGCCCACACGCTGGCGATTTACTCATTAAAAAGCGAGTCATGGGTCTGTGAAAGTTGTCGTGTCTTATTTTGCTGAGAAAATGTGCTTTTTGAAGCTGTATAGCTTAACAAATGAAAATGCAGAGCCCTTAATGGTTTTGTCAAAGTCGAGTATGAAAGTGGCACCTCACAAACACTGCAGTCGTCCTTGCTGCTCTCTTCTGCACGTTTTCCTTTGAAAAACTGTCAGAAGATGAAAAGCCTGCTCCTATATCCACTCTGTTTGGCTGCGCGCTGCACCAGATGCGCACCGCTGCATGACGTGGACATGAACGGCACAAGTATTTATTTAACCCACGCGGGTAATTAATGAGCAGAAGCCCATTAGTGGCTAAAATTGCTAAGAAAACTCAGTTGTTCCTAGAAACTAGATACATTTGGTTGAACTTCATATCATCAAAAAGATTTTTCCTTTTTAAAGTTTTTTTGACCTGAAGGCAGGCAAGTCAAGCGTGAAATGTGGGAATGAAGAGAAAGGAACCATATGCAGTACATTGTCTGAGTCGGGATTTGAACTTATGACACTGTGGTTGGCTGCACATAGAGCACTGTGTGCTGATGCCTTAACCCCTTGACCACTGGGTAGCAGTTTTTTTTTAAGTCGATATCAGTCACACGCCTCAAATATCCTGAGCGGAGCAACTCAGACATTTTCATATCATAGCAATAGTTCATGTGTTTTGGGATTTGCAATTGATAAAAATGTGAAATAGTATTCTATTGTGATAAGAACTTTACAAACTGCACAAACAAAACTTTTTTTTGTTGGTATTGAGCCAAAGAGGATCACATCAGCATAATGGTAACTTGTAAATTAGTGTCTCAATACACATTTATTTCACAAATCACAAACGCCCCACTGTTCATTTATGTTGTTATGTTTAGGTATGAGAACAGTCACTTTGCCTCACAAAACAGCATCTTGGTCTTGAAAAAGGTGTTTCTTGTTCATTATTGTTAAAAGTTCAGGAGTAAACTGGGGTTAATAGCGAAAGATGAATATTGGCAAAAACACAATAAGCAATTATTGGTGTATTGAGCGACGCTTGTGGGATTTTGATGGTAATTGTTTCTTTTTTTTTTTGAAGTGATGGATGTTTTAATTTCAGCTCAGAGTTAGTGGGATGAGGCAAAAATTAGACTTTGATGCCGGAAATCACTTGTCAAGTATTGCAATTTGTAAACACACACTGATTGGCCTTCGTCTGATATTTTGATGTCAAATCATTTAGTTGCATACAATATTATAATGTTAAATATTTTAATAATCTGCAACAGAGCAATATTTCAAATGACTGTATAAAATAGTTTTAAAATGTAAATCCACAACATTTCTGCTTTTAACAAATAATATTGTTTATCAAGTAAAGCCTAAATCAACAAATGTTTGACCTTGAAATCCTTTCATAGGAATACGTTTTCACACAGGCTATATATATTGCCAAATATTGACACCCCATTTTAATGATTCAGATTGGTCGAAAACCTGTCCTGGCCAAAGTGCAACTGTGCTTGTTACTTTTCTTCCAAAATGGATGCTAATAATAAACCATGAATTCCACACTTTGGTTTTCACGAGACTGAGCAGCTCATCAGGGCATTCAATCGTTATGAAAGTGTAGCATATGGACAGAGCAGAGAGAAGCTGGTCTCAGGCCACAGCTCCACCTGAACAAGGCACTCTGCACAATCAAACAGGCATGATTAGGTCATAATTATATTTTATTTGGTGCGTATTTAATCCAAATTGAACCAATAGCCTCTTCTATGTCACATTCAAAAGCTGGAGAATAAAGACAGCAGAGTGCAAGCCTTGTACCCGGCCCATGTGAAGCAGAAATAGACACAATTATGTATGTGGAAAGCCAGTCATTTGGAGGAACATACAGTCATTTCTCTGAGGCATTCATGTTGTTTAACACTTACAATGTGGCCTCTCTTCTCCATACAATCGCTCCATCATAATGGCTCATGTATGAATGGGACTCACACACATTCATTGCCTTTCATCCAATGTTTATGAGACATCTATTTACAAATTGTAATCATACCTAGAGCTCATGAGCACTTCCCATTAGTCAGTATTAGAATACATCAACATATTGCAAATTCCTTTTCAATAATCAAAAACACATCCCACCTGCAGTTTCTTTGTTCAGAGTCTCTCGCACATTCACACAACAAACCGGCAGTCTCTTATAGTTGTACCCATCATATAGACATTTCAACAATGGCTTATTTCCACACTTATACACTGCAAAGAGATATTGTGTGTCAAAGATAATGCTCCCCTATAGATGGCAATGCCTCAATAGTATGTCCGGATGACTACCTTTAAAACATGTTCTACAATGGATCACGCCTACACTCACATCAATTGTAAAAAAAATAATAAACCAAAAAAGCAACCAAAACATGGACAATGTTCAGTGGAAGTCTTCATCTGTAGTAATTTTGCTTGGAGAATGGTGGGTGCAGGAACCAGGGGCAATAAAGCCTGCACATTAGCACTCGGACAGGCTTGGCATTCATTGGGAATGAGCACAAGAGTCAACTTCTGTGTTGAATTGGTCTGTTGTATTTTCACCTTGGTCTCTGTTTTACTCACCTGTGTCACATTAAAGCTTGTAACCTATGGAGGACTGCATCAGTACTTACTGAAGGGAAACATAAAGGGAGAGAGAAGTCTACGGGACTGTTATATATGACAAAGTCAGTGTAGCCTCCAGCTCCACTGTAAGAAACCTTGTCTGAGTCTTATTTGACCAGAAGCTCTCATTCAAAGCGCTCATAAATCAAGCCTGTACAACAGCCTATTTCCATCTGCGTAATATAGCCAAAATCAGAAAAATCTTACCTAAAAGTGATGCTGAAAAACTTCCGTCCATGCGTTTGTAACATCTAGATTAGACTACTGTAACCCCGCTTGCACGCTCGCAGCGTGTCCTAAAAGCTCTATAAAAAGCTTTCAACTGGTTCAAAATGCAGCAGCAAGATTACTAACAGGAACTAAAAGAAAAGAGCACATTACGCCGGTGCTCGAGTCTCTTCACTGGCTCCCTGTTGAGTTTAGAATCAAATTAAAAATCCTCCTCCTGACTTACAAAGCCATAAATGACCTGGCCCCATCCTACCTCAAAGAGGCTATTGCACCTTATCATCCAAACAGAGCACTTCACTCTCAAAATGCTGAACTTCTGGTGGTCCCAAGAGTCTCTAAAAGCACATTAGGAGGTAGAGCATTTAGCTCCCAAGCTCCTGTGTTGTGGAATCAGCTTCCTGTCCATGTTAAAGAGGCCGACACAGTCTCTTCATTTAAGACCAGGCTTAAAACGTTCCTCTTTGAAATCGCTTATGGTCAGGCCAGTTAGGAATAGAAATAAAAACCTAGTTCCCAGCTATGCTGCCCTAGGAGCAACTATACTGGGGAAGTATGGCAGCTGAGCACTATCTTCTTTTACTACTTTTCTATCAAACAATATTTAATATTTAATTTCACTGGCAATTTGTTCATCGCTTTTCCTTCTTCTTCTCCCACTTCCCTGACGGAGTGGAGCAGGCATACGATGACCTGTGACCTGTGGATCCAGATGCTCCTCAACTCCCTGGAGAAACAGTCTCTACTCCATATGAAAGGGTTCTTCATCAGCCTCGGAGAATTGGTTCTCCTCCTGAGTGGGTCTAGCTCCACTGTGTATCTGCAAATTTAGGCGCGACCGCCTGTCCGTCCGAGGGAGTCGGATCTCTCCTTCACTGTGGAACTCCTACAGGTTTTTTCAAAGAGGTTTGGTAGTTTTTCGTGGCCGAGAAAGAGGGTCTAAGGACAGGGGAGCTTGGAACATCTGTCTAAGGACACGGGATGCTGGGACATTACCAAGTCCCTATGAACATTGTTTATTCTGTATTTATTCTGTTTTTTCCATTGTAGCCGCTCGAGGCAACTACTGTTGTGATTTTGGGCGTTACAAAAAATAAATTGAATTGAAGCTTAACACGTAGAGAACATGTCTGCCCTCTCTCTGCTGATTTCGCCAAATTGAGCTCCATTGCATTTCAACATGCATTTCAAACCTTTTTAATGCGGGGCGGGTTGAAAAATAGATTCCATTGTGCGGTGCGTTCAGAGAACGTCAAAATTTACCCACGCATCACTCGTCCAAGACATCTGTTAGTGCGTATCTTTAGTGCATAGTAAACGTTGCTCTGTGAGACAGCTGTGTGTTGTGTTGTGTTGTGTTGTGTTGTCTAGTTAAAGAGCGTTTTATTCTCCACAAAAACGGAAGTGAGCCATTAGCATGCTAGTTGTTGTTAGCTTTACTGTGATGGTAAACTCTTCTCTGAAACTTGTGAAAAGCACTTCAAACTCATTTCGGTGAATAATAAGGATGCTCGTAATGAAGTAAGTAAGCAAAACATTTGGACCGCTGCAAAGTTTATAATGTGGACTAGCTATGTTTTTTTATCTTTTCAAGACAGTAAAAGATCAGGTGCAGCTCATTTACGGACACTCCACTTCCTTTTCAGTCCTTATGGAGAATTAGCCGAGTTGCGATAAAAAAATTAATTAATGAGCATAAAGCGGAGAGCGAGTTACAGATACGTAAAGGCCTTAACATGCTGCCTGTGATTATCCATCTGTAGCTCACTCTTTGCTGTGAAATCTTTTTTTTTTTATTTTGATTTATTTCAACAAGACTCTCACAGAGTATGAATGGAACGAGAAATGAAGATCCACAATTTTACTGCAACCGGAACTAGTCGGGCCTACCGTGAAAAGGGCCTTTATGACTTCAGTCTGTGAAAGGTGCTATACAAATCAAATTGACTTACCTGCTATTCTTTTTTATATACAACAGTATCCATATCTACTAACACTTCTTTATCCAGGCCAAGTGTTTAAAAATGTTTTTTTTTTATGTTACCACAGACAAAACAGCTGATAGCCCAACTCACATTATCATTTCAAGCCACTTCTTTCTTTATTCTTATTCCACGGAAAGCGATGAACGTAAAGCTTCTTTGTCCTGGTGATGGTGCACGGTCACATAGTGAAATCCTTGCATTTGTGCCTCTAACCATTCCATAACAAAGCCCATAGTAACCCCTGACAATCTAAGTGGCTTCAGGATGAATAAAGCTCTTAGGTCAAGAAAAGTGTGGCCCCAGAGTTTGGACTGAAAAATAGACCTCCTCTGAGAAGGTCAGCTGGAAATAAAATCGATTTGAATGCATGTCCACAAGGGCAGAGGGCAACAGGTCTATAGGCACAGCTATTTTTCCATACGTAGCTGTCAGGCTGTAGGCTTAAACATTTTTGGCCAGGGAGAAATTGAGAACTCACACACACACGCGTACAAAAATAAGATTCTAATCCTTGGAAAGTTCTTGGATCTCTCTCAAGGCTTTCCGCGTTTCTATAACAATACCAGCTGCTCTTTTTGTACTTTGTTACAGCTCATCTAAAGAGAAAAAGACAGAAACCTTTGTTATCTGCAGTTAGTTATAATGCATATTCATTTAAAAATCAGAATCAGAATCAGAAAAGGTTTATTGCCATTGTCAATGAACAAAATTCACAAAATAGGAAGTTGTTTCGGTGTCAAGGTGCAACATAAAACACTGAGCAATAAAAACAGCATATATGAAACATATATAGGAAATCAAAAAGGCATGCATTAGGAAGCAATTAAAATGTACCATAGTGGGAGATAAAAATAGCCTTACTATGTACGCAAGAATTTACAGTTAAATTTACAGTTGTAGTGCAGAAAGTGACAGTGCAGTGAGTGATGAATAGTTGTAGTTAAAGTGGCAGGTGTTTAAGATGTGTTCATGAGTCCAACGGCAGAGAGGAAGAAACTATTCTTGTGGCGGGAGGTTCTGGTCCAGATGGACCGTAACCTCCTGCCTGAGGGGAGTGGTTCAGATAGTCCATGTCCAGGGTGAGAAGGGTCAGCTGTGATCCGACCTGCTCGTATATAAATAAAATTGGATTGGATTACGTAATATAAATGTAAGCCTATTGGCCCCTCATTATAGCTTTTTAATGCATTATATCATTTATTAGTGAGATGAGCTTCATGGTAACGCTCGAGGAAGGGGCTTGAGACTTTGAGAAAGTCACTTTCCTTTGGCTCATGCCTACAACAAACAGATTTGTGAAGAATAAAAAAGCGTTTACAGGTAAGATTACGCTCTGGAACTACCTGTCTCCTCTCTCTCTTTCTCCTCTTCTTCTTCGAGCTTCTGGCTCCACTTTCAACTCGCACTGAGCGGCCGCTTTGCGCTCCGGCACCGTCAGCAGTGCGGCCCCCCGTGTAAATTCCTGAAGCCGCGGCATAAAAAAACTACTCACGCTGACTGTAGCTCGTCCGGTTCACTCGCACTAGTGTGGACCCCCGCGTGTAACGGACCGGTCATTCAGCGCGTTCCAAAAACGAATAACTTATCGTGGCTATAATTGATCCCGATGTTTGAAAAAACAGCTGACGGCTGACATGGGATCGTGACATCCCTAATATGGACATCATTTGATAAATGCTCCTGGATATGTATGCTCAAAAAATACAGACAAGCAATAATAATGTTTTTTTGGGGGGTGGGCGAGATGTGAAAAATAGATGTAATTATATTTGTTCTCAACATAGACAACAGCTGATTTTAACATTTGTGTGAGACGTGTCGGACTGGAACAGTCTGAGAATGCAAATTGAACAAATACGAACAAAAACAAATTTGTTTAATTAACAATTTATCAATTCAAGGCTAGATATGAAGAAATATATATTTTTTACGGTACAGTGCAACAGAAGGAAGTTATTGTTTTCTTTTTCTTTTTTTATTTTCTTTTCATTTGTTTTGTTTGCATGGTTATGTCACTGTACTGATTTATAAACAATTCTTTCACTATTCCTTTTGTATTGTATTCTATTGTGTCTCTGCACCCAAGCACTACGGGCCAAAGACTAAATTAAAGAGAACTAAATATTACATGCAATTGTCATTGTTATCATGTGTATAAAATCAATAGTATATAAATATGGTATAGGTCTAATTATAATACATTTATAATATTATTATTATTATTATTAGTCTTATTGTTATTCTTATTGTAGAAAAAGATTCAGTCGTAATCCTGTGGACACATGTCATGTCAGGAATGCTCTCTCAGCCTGTGGTTACCCCACTTGGGCTCTTAACACTAGGACTTCCAGGATTTTAGAACTACTAGAACTCCCAAGCCATCAATTGGACGGTTGCACTCTGGTGATGACATAATCACAGGAATGAAAATCCTATATCCTAAAGAGTCTATTAGGCTCTTTAATGAATATTAACATTATTCAGAGTGTCCCGAAATTGAGCAGCATCAGAGGAGGAAGGAGGAGGGAGGAAGAAGAGGAGGGTTGTTTGCGATAGCAAAGCCGCTGTTACAGAGAATATACGCATATTCATTCATTGATCTGGACCCCTCTTCCTAAAAAAAAGCCAGCCAAATACTATTTTAACTCAGGATTTGTAAAGACCTTGAATGTTGTCGCCGTTGCCAAGATTATGCCGCTCCCGGGATGTTACCGGGGCAGCTGAAGCAACAGGTGCTTAGTTTATTGATCTCAACGGCCTATAATGCCATAACTATATAATAAAGTTTGTCATAAATACCTTGAACATTTACCATAGATCTACTACCAGTGAGATTTTGCGGGCTTCTTTTTGCGTCCTCCGCAGTCGTCCTCCGACTCGCTGTCTGATTCGGCTGAGCTGCCCGGGTGTGGGAGTTACAGGAAGAATTACTCAGAACTCGTTTTTAACTCGTTTTTAACTCGTTGGGAGTTCTAGTGTTAACAAAGTTAAAGTTAAAAACAACACAAAAGGGAAACAAAACCAAGAAGGAATGGAGTCTCTGTCCCTTATGTGTCTGAACGGTCGGAAATACATTCTAGACAGCACAAAATTCCTGTTTATTTTAAACCAGGCAACACTTTAAGACAAAAACTGGCGGGATCAGCCCTGGCCATTCATGCTAATCAGGTACAGTGATCAGAAATGAGGGAGCTGCAGCCAGCTAACAATTGGATTTATATTGTCCATTACATGGCTGTCATGGTAACAAAGGTGATTAGTTTCAGGAGAAACTTAAAACGGTGCAAACTAATAGATACAGGACAGGCTATGATCAGGAGGTTCCGACCACTAGGAGGCAGGGCTTACTCAACTCAGAGTAGGATAAATATCCCAGGTCTCAGACTGGATCTACAGTTTGAGAATGACTATTGGATGAAAGTCAAAAAATCTTGTTTTTAAAAATAAAAACAGTGTCCAAATGACTACAACTGAGTATTTTTCCTGGACGAATAAGGGATTACACCCACTCATTATTATTATATTACTAATAGATCATCTATAAAATTATATAAAATATAATAATATGATAAATGGGGGTGGGATAACAAAAGTTTTTCTTCGTCCCACTTCATTTTCATTACCAAGTATAGCAATGGTACAGAAATGTTGTGTTGACTGCCATAAGAGATCATTTGTGGAAACTGAGCATGACAACCAAGCTTGGAAAAAAAGATTGATTGATTGATTGATTGATGTTATTAAACACACCTTCAATAGAGTACACCAGTAGCTATCAAAATATGCAAGAGATGTACAAAATACTGCAGTCCAATTGATATGAATGCTAAGAGGAATTTGTCATTTCCCTTTCTTCCTCCTTTTGCCATAACACCAGGAGAAATGTGGTCCTATTGACTGGCATCAGCTCACTGCCCACACTAAAAGCAACTTGTATCTTTACCCATTCTTTCATAAAGTTCCAAAAAGCAGTTGTCGTAGTAGCGGTACCTGGTGGAGAAACGCTTTTGACCAAGTCTGAATCATACTCCATTTGAAAAGTAATTTTTTATCGTGAAATGCTTTTGTTAAGGTATGAATCATCAGTTTTTTTGTGACTGCAGTTCTTTTATATGCTACTACACTTGACTCAAGGTCTCAAACTAGTTACTATCTCCTTATGTCTTGCAGTATTAAGGAGTCTAGTGCTTACATGGGATTAGGAGCAGAGAAGTGTGGTTTTCTTTAGTGCTGGCTATGGCTTGTCATTCAAATATCTCACAGTCGATCAGGTCCGGTGGGATTTATCATATGGTCGGATCTAAATCTGTTTGGCCTGCCCGGGCTGAGAGCAGAAATTGCTGGTGGCATTCCATCTCTGTGGGAGGAAGTAGTAAAACACCGGAATGATGCTATCGGCTAAATTCACCCAAATGTTTTAAGAACTGCTTAAACTTCTATACATTTACTTATACCCTGTGATGGCCAGGAATGATAAAGACGCAAGATAACTGTACACAAAGATTTAGCTTGTGTGTGCTACATTTTAAAGAGGTGGTATTGCACTTCTATGGGGTATTTGTTGTTAATATATATCCCATAAATCCCTTCTGCACAATTGCATGCAAGTTTAAGAAGAAGAAGTCATAAACACAAAGGATATTGTTTTAAAAGCAATTATTTTCTTGTTATAGTTAACAACTGGTGGCTCGAATCACAGCCAAAGTAAATATGTTATCCAAATGAAGTTTGTGTTTTCATTTGTCCACTATCGAACAAGCTTTTGTTGAAGAAGCAGTCCGATGTAAAATGATGTAAAAAAAAAAGCACACTTTCTCAGATGGTGTTTCCGAAAACAAGCTCTAGCCACTTTTCCTGAGTTGCCTCATCCCTGGGAAGCAAGACTTGTGACTTGTGACTTGTGAGCAAGACTCACAAGCAAGTTAACGACCACTTATAATCATAGAAAGAAACCAAACCTACAGTGTCAGCTTCACAATGAGTCCAGGCATTTGTTTATACTCCAAAGGGTTCAGATTCATTTTAGTCAGGCATTTTTGGGAAAATAATTCAGAATGATAAGAGGATTGTATGATAAAATTAACCTTTGTGTTTTTTTTGTTTTTTTTTACCTGATCAGTCCAATCCCCCTTTGTCTAAACCCAAACCCAGATAAATGTGTTGCAACTGGTACTACTAATACTGCAGTTTAGGATGCAGATTTTTGCCGTCATTATCCTGGATTATGGAGTTTTGTACATTCTCCCATGTCTGTGTGGGTTTCCTGTTGCGGTGCTCCCAATCACCCTAATCCGTGCAGAGTTGGTTAATCTTTGCAGCTACTTGTGTGCAAGATCCAGAGAAATGTCCGCGAGCTCTGCACTGTGGAGGATGGCCATTGCTCCTGCTACCGCAGTGGCACTGAAGAATGGGTTTGATGCGCTGAACAAATTTCTTCACCAGAACAATCTTGGGACTCCTTATAGAAGTTTCAGACCAAAGTATACAGTATATACACCACACAATGACCAATGATCATTTTATTTGCCGTTTTATATGCTCCATTACTTGATTTTCTAACTGCAAACAGAGGAAGTAGATTGTTACATCTTTCGAACTAGTGTCAAACTTTCACAAACGCTTTGGCATAGTATTTGGCTAGTATTCACATGCATGACTTTGAGCATATGCACCACTTTAAAACAGCTTTCTACAGATGGAATCAGTGGTGGAGTGCTTACACTCATTTTGTCACAAAGTACTGCTTTTAATATACTGCATGGGGCAAAAAACAAAATGGACTAATTTAGAATAAATAAAGTTGGATACTCCACCTTTACTCATCAAGGATTCTCTTTTAATACATCATTTTAAAATACTGGATGCCTCAGGAAGGAGTAAAGCTGGGGTCTGGAGGCGAGGACTGGTTGACACTAGTTTTAGCATTTATTGGGTTTTGACAATTCTCCTTTAAAACCTCAAAGTAAATTTACAAAAAAATTGTTTTAAGGACTTGTAAAAAAAAAAAAAAAAAAAAAAAAAAAAGTCCAGGTGGAATCAATATAAAAGTCCTTTGAATTTTTCATTTTATTTGAGGGTAATTTTTTACTTGTGGGTTTGGAGTACAAACTGACCCTGATGCTTCCCAGAATGATTGATTTGACTGCAAATGTACAGCAGATCTAGCAACTTGAGAGTTTTCTTTTATAAAATAGTGGACAAAATGGAAAAACTAAAGAAAAAGTCCAAAAGTCCTCCTTTTAAGGGTTAAACACCTTACAAATTGGAGCATAAATTTCAAACTACTATTTGAAAAGTCCAAAGACTTCAGTCACTTGAGACTTTGGATGTAGTACCTGCTGCTGCTTATCCCGGTATGAAGGTCTTTTCTGACATGTCTGCTCCCAAACAGAGTGACTCGTCTGGCAGCATCGCCTTTGGACTTCAGGCTGCTTAAATGTAGAATGGAGTTTAAGCTGACAAGAGCATTACCACCCTCCCATTTCCCCCAAAGCTTCATGGTACGAGAGAGAGATCTGTAGCAGAGGAAAAGGCCTTGTATAGGATTACTCTTATAAAGTATGAATTAGCTACAAAAAGTTTCTTGGCTCAATGACCACTGGAGAGCTAACCTCGACTGGATCCGCCCTGAATCACATGCACAGAACAGCTTTATAGCGCTATTGCTAGGTCCTGCTTTCCTTTACGCACTCAATTTGTTGTCTATCAGTGTTACCCAGGGAGAGGAATAATAGTGTCATCATGGGAGATAATCAGTGGAGCAGAGCACATTACAGAGGAAGTGCTATTGAGCTATGGCTTACCCTTTCCTGTTCCCTCCTAAGAGAACAATTACTGTGTTTGAGTAACCAATGAGAGAGACAATATCCTTATAGTGGGTAAGTGATGATGGCAGCAACATACATGGTACTTTTAAAGACCTGGGGGTTTGGGAGAATAGTTTTTAAAGTGCTGTCGCCGTCGTGCCATTAGGGTTTTTGCTGGCTGGTGACATCTGAACTAAAACACTACTTGCCACTATTACTGTTGGCTTTCTGCAGCCCTGGTTGCACTAAAATGACCGTGATTCATTTATTCCTAGATTTAGTTTCATCTGTTGAGTAAAAGCCATTTGAAAATCACTCTGATTTAAAGTTAAGCAGAATGCTGTTACACTAATCTCACTTTTTGTCATTAAATGTACGGTATCTTAAATTTTGAAGAATGAAATATTGAATCTCCCCAGCATGCCATTAGTGAGCACATTTGAAAGTGACAAAAGAAAAAAGAAAAGGCAGCACAGCTTCGTTTTTGGTCTAAAGTTGTTTTCAGACGTCATAAACTACTGTTAATGTAAGTATTTGGACCAGTGGAGATGGTGTTTTAAACTGTCCTGTTAAAGTTTTCAAAATACATTGCCAGATCAGTATAGCAAAGATGCTCTGGAAAACCCACATTTATTCTGCCTAGTGATTTTTTATATATTTTTTTAAATATTGCATCAATGAATTATATAATTAGACAAAATTAGCATGTCACTCCATAATATTATATACTCAAAGCTCTTCTTTGTCACTCGACCCAGACTGTACATCATTTTGCCCATGTAGTGTGACATTATAATTCATCTAATTGTCTTAATTATTTAACATATTAATAATTCATAGCGGGCCTGTTCCTATTACTTATGAATGACAAGCTTGTGGGAGGGGGGATACATTTTACATTGCATTTCAGATTCATACACATCCAAGATAAATCATTTCTTTTTCGACCATGTTCCATGAATATAAATTAACTCAAACTCATTGACATCTACTATTGCTGTATTTGAACAAAATGTGGTCATTATTTCAAATGTATAACTTTTCAGGCGAACAGTGTTTCAAATGTGTATGTGGTTTTTTGTAACCATTGATAGCATTTCTGTGCAACTCTAGGTTTATGAATAAAATGCCAACATTTGCACTGCAAACAAATGTAAATCGTTTTTAAGGGGTGAACAGTTGAATTTGAAGGCCTATAGTATGGTTATGAAAAAAAAAAATCCATAAGAATTGATACTAAAACTGGGATTGAAATACACAATTTAACAGCTATTGATACTGAATAAATTATACCGTACTTTTCAGACTACAAGCCGCAACTTTTTTCCCACGCGTTGAACCCTGCGGCGCATAAAACAGTGCAGTTAATTTATAGATTACTGGCCACCGGAGGGCACTCTAGCAGGAAGCGCAAGCATTTGACACACTGTAGAAGAAGACGTCAGTGGACAGTGGTCACTTTATTTTAATGAATCAGCCTTTAACAATCAGCCTCATATTCTGCATTCTGCTGAGAAGGTGATCGGCTGCAGACTTCCATCTCTGCAGGATCTGTACGTCTCCAGGGCTCTGGGACGAGCAGCAGGTCGGATCACAGCTGACCCTTCTCACCCTGGACATGGACTATTTGAGCCACTCCCCTCAGGCAGGAGATTACTACGGTCCATCCGGACCAGAACCTCTCGCCACAAGAACAATTTCTTTCCCTCTGCCGTTGGACTCATGAACACTTCTAAACACCTGCCACTTTAACCACAATTTAATCAATCACTCACTGCTGCACTACATCTGTAAATTTAACTGTAAATTCTTGTGTACATAGTAAGCCTATTTTTATTTTTATACTATAGTAATTTTAAATCTAATGCATGCCCTTTTGATTTCAGATATGTTGTTTTTTATTATTGCTCTGTGTTTTCTGTTGCACCTTAACGCCAAAACAAGTTCCTATGTTTGTGAATTCTGTTAATTTTACAATGGCAATAAACCTTTTTCTGATTCTGATTCTGATTCACGGAGAAATTACTTTAATGCGGAAGTGAATCTAGACACACAGCATTGAAATGAGACTTTCTTGGCCAGACCTGACCATGTTTCTGTTTAAATATCATATAAAAAATGTCACAACGTAACACTCACTCGTTAAGCACAAACGCTGGAGCAGATCGAACCAGATGCAAAGACAGACCCAGATAAATCAGCTCACACAGAGTAATCAAGGACAGCAGGGACAGCTGTGATGTGTTTTCTGTTTGTTAAGCTTCAAAATGCTGTGTGTTTCATTACAATCCAACTCAGATTCACTGATAAATTAGTCTCATTAGACCCGCGCCGCTGTCCGCTGCTGCAGCGGGGGTCTCCCGGTTCAAAAGACAACCGGCGTGTGTAAAATATGTCATTGTTGAAAAAGATTCAGTTGTAGTCATCTGGACTCTGACTACAACTGAATCTTTTTCGACAATGGAACACTCCTGGACGAATGAGGGATTACACCGACATAAAATATGTCATGTTACAACATGGGCACCTGCGGCTTATTGACAGGTTATTGATATGGGTTGTTGTTTCTTTGTAAATTTCGTTGGAGCGGCTTTTATTCAGGAGCGCTGTATAGCCCGAAAAGTACGGTACATGGATCAAAATCAGACCGTTTCTGAATAGATTTAGAAAGATCTATTATTTTTGAATCAACATGACATTATATTGTCTAAAATATATATTATTGTGGAATAAAAATCTGTAGTATTGAGCCCTTAGTTTTGAAATCAAATTTAAAATTTTAGTTTTCGTGACAAGACTAATGTATAGTACTCTTCATGCCAGTGTTGCTGTTGATATTAGCTCTTGAGTTATTTCAGTAGCTGTATTGGACGAATAATGGTGCACACTTGGAGAAGACATAAAATCCACAAACACAGCAAAACACATGAGGCCAAATAGTTTGTGAGCCATATCTGGCAACTTACCTCAAACGCCTTAGCGTTTGCAATAATCACAATCAGGCAGGAAGGGAGAAGCATACTTTATGTCCCAGCAACATTCAAGATTAAAAAATATATATCTATATATCTATAATTTGTTTCAGTAACGGAAGCAATGTTGTTGAGTGATTAATTCTGGTTTTATTCCTGGTATTTGAGGACTTTTTGTAAGCTTAATTTACGCTATAAAATGAAAATATATGCATTGACTGAGTGTAAGACTTAAAGCATGCACAGTGGGTTGATCTTTCAGCCACTTTTGAACAATATTCTGACTCAAGATTTGGAGAAGTGTTCCTGATTGCTGTCACCCACTGCACCTGATAGCCTGGCCGGCGAAACAGTGAAGAATGGGTCAAAAGAAGAAGAGACCAAATTTCCCTGTGGTACAATGACATCTAGATCTTTACAAAATTCTTGTAAGTAAGAGCTCTGTCTAACTCTGTACTGTACAGCGCCTGAAATCCACTCCATCTTGATTTGCCGTTTCCGTTAACACGTTTTGTTCTCTCTGGGCTCCATACGTCTTCACTCTCATAATAACTACTTTGTTCCTGTTCTACCGTTGGGTCCTGTGTTTGAGCCTCGACTCCATCTGACGCAGCATATGCTCAGTGTGCAAGAACCCAAATGAGATGAGAGGAAAAAGTAATTACAGATTACAATATAATATGAAGTAGTTGTATGGGCCCATGTGTGGCTGCTGCTTAATTGACTGCATTTTAATACCTGGCCTGGTTTGCTTTCTTTGTGTGTAACAGCATTAGACATCCCATTATAATTGGTTAAGCTTGAGGCGTTTTGTGTTCTATGCGGTCGCAGAGTGGTGTTATGCAGTTGGCCTGTGATTTGTTTGATTACATTCTCTCCTAAATAATAAATGAAAAGCTTAGTACGTTTTTACATTTGCTCCTGGTGATTATTTTGCCCAAGCATTAACACCTACTGTGGGTTTTATGCATTAGTCTTTTCTAATTCTGCTGTCTCATACAGACACCTGTGCTTTTTGTCTTCATTTTTTGAAGACGTATAATGGAGGTATAATGGTAACTGTTGATTCTGGAAAAAAGTCATATTCAATATTATTTTTGATCATAATTGAGATCACGCTTGTTTTGAATAAATATTTTTGTAATGTAAACATGTTGACCTGTAAAGCAGGTAAGTAGATATTGTATTGCCTGATCTATTGCCTATGATGTCTTTCAAAGCTTAACAATGATTCATTTATTTTTGTAAAATAATCTGGGAATCACAAACACAATTAATATTTGATTGAGCACAACCTTGCAATGTAGTTAGTGCATTTGCCTTCAACTACCCAAAGAGCAGGGTTGAGAAGAATACTTTCTTATTCCTATTCTTTTACATCGATACAGAGTACTGTATTCTGGAGGATTTATTTGGCTTGCAGGAGGAGTAGAGCAGGGAGGACATTTAGCAAATTGTCAGATCCAGGAGTCAATCTCACAACGCTGAAGCCGGCACAGAGCCTGGCATAAGTGCTGCTACTTAAACCTCTCGACCACCGTGCAGCACACTATACCGTATTCTGAACACAGAGTTGCGTTATACATGGTGTGAAAATAAATACATAGGATAGAAACAACTGTGCGCTTATTCTGCGATTGTTTATGAAGAAGAAAAGAAGAAAATGTATTTATGGAGTACATTTCATAAAGTGCTTTACATTGGAATCTGGAAGTGAACCCTTTCAAGCAAATGCCTTTTTGCAGACGTGCAAACTGAAATTGACTATAACCCTTTTGTGCCATAAACGTCAGCCTGAACTGTAGATTTGACTGTTTATGCTGACTTATATTAAATCAGCACAATCAGATTTATCAGCACTCATAATCACCGCTCTGTCAATCACCAACAACTGTTTTGCATAAAGATGGGACAATTAAACAGAAGACTGCAGACATAATTATTTACTTAATCTAAAATAGACACCACAAATTGGAGCTTTCTTTATTTGTGGTCTTATGAATTTAGAAGTAAACTGTCAATAACAAGTTAGAAATTTGTGCACAGAATCCATTTATGATCAGAGATAAGCATAGCAATTTTACAAGCAGGATAAATGATTTTGGTTAACACTGTCTATTAAATACGATTACATTTAGTCAATAAATGGCCATTAAAAAATAAATAAAACGGCTTTTCTGTGTGGAGTTTGAATGTTTCTGTTGGTGGGTTTCCAGGTGCTCCGGTTTCCCCCATCAACTTCAAAAACATTTACCACAGGTAAGCCCCTCCAGCGAAGGCCTGGCACATAGATCTGGAGATGGGTCCCTTTGCATTGAAGGATGGGTCAAATGTTGAGGACAAATTTCCTACGAAGACAATAAAATGGGGACCCCCTGAGAATCTTTGGGGACCCTAGGTTGGGAATGGCTGCCTTAACCTTTACGCTGTTCCCTCATCAAAACATATACCTGGAGTTGCATTTAGCTTCATTCCAGCTTGTTCATTAAGCCTATTTTATGAGGTACTTTGGCTCTGAGCCTTGCAAAACACTTGATTTCAAATTTTCCAGAGGTTAGGGGTTTGTAACGTCATAGCTATAAATCTGGAGATCTCCTGCGCAGTTTTTCAATCCATAAATCATTGCCAGACTTGTTCTGAGCATTTCTGCTATTAAATCATGTTCATTAAACAAAAAAGGGTCGGGAACCACAGCTGTAGTGCAGTTGTTCCTAACCTTTTTCAGTCACAATCCCCATTAAAGCAATTGTTGGTATTTGTGACCCCCAAACAAACAGAAAAAGGCCACCCGCAGTGTTGAAGTAGCATTATGTCTTAATATTGGCCTAGATGAATCACTTTGGTCATAAAACAAATGGGAATCTACATTTACAACTGCATTTGAAGGTTATCAAAACTATTGCATAGATTCTCAATTTCCCCCTCTATCATCTTGGGGACCCCCGGAAATCATTTTCCGACCCCCACGTTGAGAACCACTTCTGTAGAACACCTGAAAGGTTCTCTTTGTATGTACCAGTTACTTCTAAAAATGTGTAAAATGTTTGTGTTAGAACCTGGTTGTCTACAGTGTGCATCTTCACCTTACTGCTGTTGAGTAACTGCTCAGTATTCAAACTGTACTTCACTCTATTTCTTAGCTGCTTCTATCATTCAAACACCTGTGACTGCCGCAGGAATAAGCAGAAGGAGTTAATATTTAATTTGATTTGGCAACACACTAAAATATCCCACTCAACGCACTAAAGTGAGGCCAAACTGTGTATCCAGTGCTGCTGTTCTTTACGGCTGGTTAGTGCTAATGAATCTCACAGCGAGTGCCAGATTAAAGTTCAAGTTTCAGGAGGCAAAATATGATTGGTCCTGTTGCATTGGTAGTAGCCAAAAGCCCAGAGGCCCCATTTTTGTGTGTAGTCCTCATTCATCACATAAAGAAAACAAAGTAAATGTGCGTTTGGAGCCTTCTTCTCCCGCAGTGTGTTTTATTAAATTAACCTGGGACAGTGAAATGCATTCCTTGCACCTCAGCCCAGATGATGTGCTGTGCTGGCAGAGCAAAAACACCAAACATTTTAAATGCAGTGGTTCAAATGGTCCAAATATCCAAAACTTACATGTCTAATTTCACACCCAGTGAATCTAATTGTATATTTTTCTTTTGGATATTGAGATTATATATTTTGAATGCATTCTGGACATCAAAAATGTCTATTTTCGTTTCACATTATCCTTTGAAGTCAGCTAGCAGAAAATGCTAAAAGAACATTTGAATTCATGAAGGAAAAGAAAATAGTTGGCTGTGAAATTGATTTCAGGCTTGCACATGGTTTTATCTTGCAAAGCTAATGTTTACAAATATATCTTTAGCTTGTGCTTTTGACATTCAGAATCTGGCCTTTTGCACACTTGACTCATTAAACGCAGCAGCCGCCTTCAGAAAGGCCCGCGGGTCATAAAATAATAATGTATGACCAAGTCGGACAATAGCATCAGCCTTGATCATCTTGTAAAAGCGAAGAACGTTGCATGTTACATTATACAGTGACACATTCATATATTAGGAATGAAAAGCTTTACCATATCTGCTATTACACCTGGAATTATTGATGAGAAGTGTTCCCACGGAATGGACTCGCTGTGTCTAAGGGCTTAGTGTACATCAGGCTGAGAAGACGCACAAGAACAAGTCAAGAATAGAGGTCACGCAGATGACCCACAGCTTCCTGAATTTACCTGTGCGCGGAGGAGTCAATGGTGATTTTCTCTCAAATGTGAAAGAGCAGCTACGGTCTGATAACAAATAGAAAGATCTACAACTCTGATAACTATTTAGTTTGTATTTAACATGTAAAAGAAGAAAATCAAGTAAACAGTTTTAGAAAACAGATAGAACAGGAATTATGTATAGATTGTTGAAATAATTACTGTTTACTATTCGTTTATCAAGGAAATTAAGTGTTTTGGTGCTGTTAAAGTGTCCTTTATCCCTTATCGTTGGCCCAAAAAAAGGTAGCTAAGCTCTGTTCAGTCGGAGTAAAAGCAGAGAAACTTTTGTCAGTTTCCATTTTGCTGTAAAAAGTTAATTTCAGCAAAACAATTCCGCAGACAAAATGAGGCAAAGAAAGCAAAGAAACACATTTTATCATTTGCCCTTAATTCTGCCACTGAGTTGGAATGTTGAAGAGCAATGTTGGAGACCGTTTGGGCAAATGTTGGTGGTGGTGGGAGTGGTGGTGGGGTGGTGGTGGTGGTGGTGGTGGTGGTGGTGGTGGTGGTGTGTGGTGGTGGTAGTGGGCGAGCCGTGTGCGATAATGAATGCATTTTGTGCCTGTTGATTGGCGCTGTGATGTCATTGCCAAAACTCTGGCTTCTCATCAACTACATTAACAAGTACAGTTTGATTACCAGAGGTCATAGACTGCAGCTGCCAAATTATAATGATATATGATAGTAATCTTACAAAGTGAGTCCAGAAATAATTATGAATGTTTTGTATTTGTTTATCGGACATATAAGGCTTAAATCATTAAAAAATGCAGCCCAACAACACAACATAGGGGAATAAGAGATCTATAGGACCAAACAGTTTTTTTTTAGTTTTTTTTTTTAGAACAAAGCATAGACTTAAAACATTTGTAAAATACTGCAGAATAATTTAAAAAGATATAATATTTGTGTGAAAATCTCTGTCTCATCTCTGTCACAAGTGGATGGAGTCGCTCCGTAAAATGTCCTCTTTCTTGCACCTTAGACACTGAACATGACACAGAAAAATAAAATAAATAAATAAGAAGGTGCAGAAATGAGGCGGGGGGAGATTATCAGACATGTATATGTGCTGTATGTATATGTATACATGTGTATATCTATATGTTTAAAGATGCTATGACAATGGGTAGTGGGAATATAATGATTGCTATTTTAAAATCATGACGATATCTACATGTACGACAATATATGTGATGATGGCAATTATGATATAACACATTTTTACTCTGTTTGAATGCATACACACACATACACTCACACACACATATGCACAAACAAACATACACGCACGCAAACACACACATGTACAGACACACGCCCACACACACGCACAGACACACACACACACACACACACACGCGTACACACACAGACGCGTACACACACAGACATGCAAGCGCACACACAGACACAGACACGCACACACAATCACCCTGCTCTGAAGTTTCTAGACTGCTGTTGTCTGTGTTTTGCGTTTTTTGTTCTTGTTGTCCTCATTATTGTTACTGTTTTGTATTTGTAAAGAAAAAAGAAAGAAAAAAGAAAGAAAAAAGAAAGAAAAATGTCCTCAAAATCATGTATTTGGGTATCAAAATATACAGTGCAAATAAAAGATAACAATAAAATACTAACGCTTAAAGTGCTTTTAATTGTTTCTTAAAATATAAAGATGGCCCATTACCATGACACAGGAGAATATTTCTATTGCTGTCGGTGTACTTTCTTTTTTTTTTTTTTTTTGTCTATTGCTGTCGGTGTACTTTTTTTTTTTTTTACAGATTCTAAACAAAAAACAGGCTAAACAAATAAATATGGCCTGCTCCTGCGAGGACAGGTGTCTGTGTGTGAACTTTAAAAAGTGCACTCTCACAGACAGTGATAACTCCTGATGCCCCGGAGATTATGGGCTCAAAAACTCCCCTTGTCTGCAATGCCAGACCCGATTGTGAGAGTACTGCTGTAACCTGAGATGACAGCGAGCTATTCTTCTTTCTTTTTTCTTTTTTTTTAAACATTACAAAACACAAAAGAGCTCCATTCAATTATATTATTATATACAGTATGCAATGATCATTTTTAATTATTGAGCTAGTATTATAAATGCTCCTGGGATTAAGTGTTCTACTTCGTTTGCACAATATTTATATCGTTTACATACGTTTTGAACAGACTTTGATTCTAAATACTGGGGTGACAGCATGTTGACTCATCTGCCTTTGTTTGCAGTGATTGATCTGTTTAACCGTTATGTTTTACACTGGATGACGCATGAATCCACGTTTAGGAATAGCACAACGAGCACATGGATGCATTTGTGGCTAGAAAAGATGAGGCTTTAAATGTCAAATAACCAAAAATTCAACTGAGGGTGGACAACTTTACTTATAATTTCAGAAAGTGCTGACTTCTCTGGTTGAATATGTGTTCCTGTCACCTCTTGTCCATGCCCTATCAAGATAATGGCCCAGTTTTCTCCCACAAAGTTTACTTCTGCTGCCTGGCTCCTGGCCTGTTAAAAATACTGTACCGCTCACAAACTGTGGGCGTCTCGGGAGCAGCAAGTTCAAGACTGTTTGTGTTAAATACAGATTGTGAGTTTACGGTCAGGAAGAGGACCAGCCAATACAGATGAAAAGACTAACTGGAAATTGTACTTTATTGTAAAATACAGTTACCTGGTATAACAAAAATAAATACATAAATCATTTCTGCGCCAATTCTCCGAAACCCCGGAGAAGTAGAACTACCAACCTCCTCATGTTCTTCATCTTTCTGTTTTGCCATAATCAGCGTCAAGGCCTGGACGAGGGACATTTTCCACAACTATTATGACATTACACAATAGCTTAATTATGAACAGACCTCTGTTTTTTTCATACCTTGACAGTTTTGGCTGTCCTCGCGAGCCTTCCTCAGAAGTGATGTTACTGTGACGCGTCTGGTCAGCTGATCTGAACTGATTCTGTCGTCCTGCCTGGAGCAGTAGGACGAACTCAAGATCAGGTAACATGCACACCAGGCTGTCAATCTGGACGTGAGGGCGTGCCAACTATCCCACAGCTGGGATACAGTTCTGAAGAAGTCTTGATGGTGCTTTTGTCCTACTGCTCCGAATAGGAAGACAACGCCCAAATGAGCCGACCAGACACGTTGGGAAAGCAGATAAAACAGACTTGAAGTCTGGAGTCTAAATATCAGTCTGTTTGTACCTGCTGTTTATCCACCACACGGTCAATAATCCGCTCTCACAGTTTATGGTAAGAATAATAAATGTCACAAACAAACATAGGCCTTTTCATAAAGTCTGAAGGCTTTAAACAAAGAGACTGTAGAGCTCTCCAGGTCGCCTCTGCACCACACTGTTTCTGCTTCTCAGAGAAAATAGAAGTTTTCAAATAGAATTATATTTATTCTATGTAACTACGTAAAATCTTTTGTTTTGCCTGTTCTTAAAGGTAAACCAAACCATCCAGGTTAGCGGTCCACATTATTTTGGTGATAGGAGCAACTATCCCAGTAACACCAGTGACTCTTCTGAGGAAGGTTACAAAGTGCGCAAAAAACATTCAAGGTTTGATAAAAACAGAGAGAAAAAAACCCCGATTGTATCAGAAGACCCAATTAACCTGATTGGATAACTAACTATAACATTCACTTTATCTTCATCACAACACTGTCACAATTTTTGATGAATTACGAGCTGCACCTTGTTTGTTTCTACCACCTGCTTTTGTGTTAAGGCCAAATTGAGATATTAGTGGCGATGTTTTGTTTGTTGTGCGTCCTCGAGGTATGACAGGGCCTAAGTAATGCATTATTTCTGGGCTCTTGGTCTGCTCTCGTTGGCTGTCCCTGTTTCCGTCTCTGCTGTGCTGCTCTTTTACCTCATATAAACCTGGTTGGGGGTAGCGAGTGGCATAGTGTGGTCTGTGCTCGGCGTGCTGCGCCTCCTGGTTTGAAGTGTAGATGAGCCAGAGATCTGTCACTGCATGGACCCCACTATTTCTCTCCACCTCTCCCAGTGATAGGAAAGCGTAGCAAGGCTTTGGCATGAGTTGGCTTTATACCACTCGCTTTAAAGCTTTGTCCCAGTTTGATTCCTTATACAATGTGGTGCTGAGCGAAGATACTGTACCATAGTGTTAGTGTGGCCATACCGGCTTGCCATTGCGTGATCTCATAACATCTCAGAGGCTAAGCAAAACAGGGCCTGGTTAGTACTTGGATGGGAGAGCGATGGGAATGCCAGGTGCCACAGTGGGACAACTGTCGTCCTAATCATCTGGCAAGACACTTAAGAACAATTAGGAATTTGGTGTGTGCATGAATAGCACAGATAAGCAGCGTTGCTTTTGTCGGTCTCAACAGTGCCGTGTTGGCCCTCGCACATGGCCCTCGCACATGGCCCTCAGACGGGCTGTGAAACTGATGAGGTAACAGCGATCACAGGTTGAGATTTTTCTTCTCGTCTGAGGTCAGAGGTCAGTAGTTGCTTACCAACACCAGGTGAATAATGCAATGTAAGTGTTCTTGAGTGCCAAAACCTGCAGAAGGGGATCCTCCAGCCACAGTCCTGACCAAGCTCATGGAAGATGGGCTCTCGAGCGCTTCTATAAATTGACAGTGAGTTTGGAGTTGTGCTGGTTTCCTTTTCCCTTTAACCACACAGGGACAGACTATGTAAACTGAACTTTTATAAGCTTTTTTCTGCTGCATAATAATGTGAAATGTCAGTGTTTTGCAGTTTTGAACAAAAAGTCAATGGCCCAGTCTTTATTGTCAAGCCATTTTAGATCAGTATTTTAGTTTACAATGAAGACTGAAATAATGAAATAATGTGAAAATATGTGAAATAATGTTATATACTAAATACCGTACCTTAAAAAGGTAGGGACTAGATTTGAAAACACACTTTGACTTTGTTGGCAAACAAGATAAAACAGACCTGAAGTCGACATGAGTCTAAATATCAGTCTGTTTGTACGTGCTGTTTATCCGCCACACGGTCAATAATCCGCTCTCACAGTTTATTGGTAAGAATAATACCAGCCACAAAGAAACTATAGGCCTTTTGATGATGTCTAAAGTCTTTAACCGAAGAGACAGGCTGTAGAGCTCACCCGGTCGCCGCACTGTTTCTGCTTCTCAGAGGAAAAAAAATACAAGATTTCAAATAGAATTATATTTATGTTATGTAACTATGTAAAATCTTTTGTTTTGATTGTTCTCGGAGGTAAAAAAAAAAAAAAAAAGCCTCCAGGTAAGCGGTTCACATTATTCTGGTGATAGGAGCAACTGCTGTTATGAAAATCTGGTTTTCCACAGGCACTTAATTCTGTGAACGGTGCTGCTACGGCCTGATTGGTTTGGCACAGTTTGCTACGGGTCGTACTTCAAGACTGCATTTCTACTGGACTTCCAATGCAAGAGATTAAATGTGAAAACTTGTCACGTAATATGGTGGAGATGTGCAAATTGTATAACAAATAAGTCCATTTTGTGCCAAGCTGTCCAGAGCGGTAGATCTGAGTTGGCCTGGAATAAAGCTGCAGGATTGTTCAATTGGCCCTGGTGCATCGGTTAATCTCCTGGTTAAACTCCTAGTGTAATCACGTTACTAAAATTACAATATAGATTTTTTCCAGACTAAAAAACAAACTCAACGCTCCTTTTTTTTTCATTTCAACACAAAATAATCCGACTTTCTTTAAGGTATGCACAGTATGAAAAAAATGATGCAATATAATTAGGATTTTCATTGTGATATTTTTATACAATTTTGAAAAAACAAGTTTAATTGTGATTCACTAATCTAATTTTATAGATGACTTTAAAAAAGCAGTACATTTCTTTCAGTTGTTGGAACTTTTCTTTCCGATTGTCTATATTGTCATTGTCTTCATATTAAAACGCTGTGCGGGAATGGACACACTTGATTTTTTTTCAGTATCAATAACTTGGTTTGCCTTCCCGCCCTCGTGTGGAAATGTAAATTGTCTAGTTTAAGCTCAGTTGGAAAGTGACTGGTCTGGGCACACACCGTTTGAAGAAAGAGGCATGTTGGTAATGAGTAAAGGGTCTTTGGGGAGTGAGCTGACTGGATTCAGAAAAGGGGAATTAGAATGCGAAGCCCGGGAACAGCCACACAGCAGGTTAGTGCACAAGGTAGTGGTTTTAACAAGGCTGGAGAGACCTGCTGCAAGCTTGTGGAAACGGGAGCGAGGACTAGGGCAGGGAATCAAACCAGAATCAAAACTCAAGAGGGACACAGTAAGTCAGGAGGAGTCAAGAATTACAAAGTGCTTTTTGTTGGAATTCGATTTTTTGTATGACAAATACTGTTTGAAGCTTTTGAGATAATCTTTTTACAAATATTAAATTCAACATAAGCCTGTTTGTTGTTCATTATGTTATTGTAGATCTATCTGAATCTAATCTGTGTTGAGGGTGTAAACAAACCAGAAGTAGTGGAGCAGGCGCTAAACATTTAGCTTTGTGTTTGCGTCTGAATATATTTGGCAGTGTTTTTTTAATGACCAGGGTGAATCCAGGGTTATTACCAGACCCAAGGCAGTGATTATGTGTGTAAGTAAAGAAGATGTCCTCTCACTTGTTGAAAAAACTGGTTGTCTCTGAGGGGTCCGTGCGTGGTGGGTTATGCTTTGGGCAGGAGCAGTGCTGAACTTTAACAAGAAAACTCATTAAAATACAATGTTTTTGAAGATCTGCAATTGTGCTGTGTAAAACTATTGAAATGATATATTGTTATTGCTCAGAATGCGGTAACGTCAAACATCTAAATGGGTTGATTATAAAATAATTACAAAACAAATTATCAAGACATAACTTGTAGGTGCAGATTACATAAACTAATCAGGCATAAAAAAAACTGAAAAATAGACTTGGCAATTCAGTGCATGTTTTATGTTTTCAAATGATATGCACTGTCCACTGTCCAAAAGCATAAGATCTACAGGTTTTAGCTTTTCCCTCAAATATGTTGTGTGACTAACTGAGAAACTAACTATAACACACAATGAATGCTTCTGATTCAACAACTTGCCGCACTTACAAAGCACAGATGTCATAACTTTTGTTTTCAAAGTACAAGTTTCTACAGTTAGAAAACAAAAGTGAATGGGTTGATTGGTTTTACCGATTTGTAGCTGAGCAATGCCGACTGTTGCCACGGTTACACGTTTATGAATCCAAGGCACACTCAATTCACAAAAAAAGAGAAATAAAAAGTCAATTAAACTCGTCAAATTTCCCGACTGAGAGGGTGAAAAAGGTTGATGAAAAAGCCAGCACCCATCTTTCTTTCATGATCACAAAGTGGAAGAGGTTCACTATTGATTCGAGGATTTCCACTAAAAGATTTAATCTTCCTCTTTTTTCAGCAATAAAATGCACTTTGACCTCTTACAATTGCATCACTGGGTGCATGACGGACACATTTCCACCTGGTTCTGAAGTGCAAGGTTATTGTGTGTGAAGGAGAATGGACCGATGGACATGGTGGATGCGTATACACCGATGCTCTGGCGTGTCAATCATTTATTAGCTGTAGTCAATAGCACATATTTTCCATTGGGGGAAATTGTGTGACGTTTATTATTGATCAGTGTGATCTCGTTGACCCACCTGCACAATCTTCTCACAATCTGGGAGAAGTTGGTGCAAGTAAGACCAACATAAATGATGACAACAGAGACATTTATTTACTTATTTAATGTTGCTATACCGTTGTTGTTGTTGTTGTTGTTGTTGTTGTTGTTGTTGTTGTTGTTGTTGTTGTTGTTGTTGTCGTCGTCGTTTTTGCTGCTGTTTGTAATCAAGAGCAGCTAATGGCACATCTGCTTTCGCCAATTTTGTTTTAATTTCCCTCCAAATAATATGACCTGACACAATTGTAATCCCAATGTCTACTTCATGTATTTCCGTCGTTCAGATCCAAACAAAATACCGGCCTATGCTGCAGCTTTTAGCTCATGTACGCTAAAAAGTGCAAATATCAGACATCTACTTGCTCATATGTTGTTTGAGGCGTGTTACATTAAGGATTTCACAGAAAATGCCTAAGAAGAATACTAAACTTCCACCTGCAGCAACATGTCACCAATAATACTATTAAACTGGAATTTGTCTTATTTTCTTTCATCTCCAACGCATCATACAGCACCGCACATACAGTACATCATGATCAAGCACGCACATACACCTCTGACTTTGCAGATGTTCACACCTTGTCGGTTAGTCGATGTATAACTTTTCATTTGTTGTTTAACGTGTTTGTTGTTGGCTGGGTTATGGCGAAACCAAAACAGCGGTTCACTGAGAAGAGGGGAATGCAGGAGTGACAGCCTTGTGCCACTTCTCCAGAGCTTAAAGGCTAAAGGGCACTTGTTATTAGCTATTACTTTTTAAAATTAAGATACAATCACCATTAATGTCCAACTGCATTTTATTCTTTCCCTCTTGATGTTATCAACTCCTGGTTGATATAACTCAGTCCCTCAGTCCCTCAGTCCCTGGACCCTGATCCTTTGCCATCCAGAGCTGTTGGCATTGGCCTCCAGCAAGTTTGACCTCACATCTGCTCGACTCAAACATTCACCAACTCCACATCCGCTCCATACTAACTCTGCGCTAACTCTAGACAGGACCCAGCCAATCCAACAGCATGCCGTAGCCCCCAGTCACAACCCTGTGCCCGGCCTGCTGTAGGAGCACTGCAGCATGGCATAAGCTGCTTCACGGGACTGGCTGCACCGCCTTCAGCAATAGAGGGAAAATGAGTTAGCTCTTTGGAAAGTCTCCAAGCTCAAAAATGAAAACGATAAGCAGCAAATAATAGGAGGGGGTAGTTGTTTGGTGCAAGCTGTGCCCAGTGAGCCTCAAACACAACAGATGCAGTAGCAGACTTTACTGCGACAACCACTTACATGCGACAACCACTGATGCAAAAACACTGTGTTTTATCTTATGTGGGACGTAAAAGGCTCACAACAAAATGGACTGTGCGGACAAATGGTTATTATTTGTGAGGAATGACTTTGGATCAAAACACAGGGATTTGACAGGCTTTTCCAAATGATGAATTTGACAGATTGTTACAAAAAATGTTACAAAGAGGTCCAAGAAATGACGTATTATGAGTTTTTTTCTTATTTTTTTAAGTGGTAGAAACTACTTAGAGAAATTGTACGAGTTGCTGTCTGGATTTAACAAGTTGAAGTTAATTTAATCACGAGGCGCTGTTTGTTTACACGTCACACTGAAGTGCTAACACTGTTGCTGAAATAATAAGCCCAGTGGCATGAAATATGTCCCATATAGTGAGGACAACATGTCATATATATACACATCCTGCTTGTGATATTTTCAGGTTTTGGATAAAAAAGTATGGAGTAGCAAAATTGTTTTTCTTGTACTTAATGTCTGCACATCTACTGTATTTATTCTGCCCTCATCTTCATCCATTCAGGTCTGTTGCTGGAGGCACAATTGGTGACAAAATGTTTCCAGCTCAAAACCGGGTAAAAAAATTTACTAATTCATGTTTCAAAAGGTCTTGATCAACACTTAACTGCTTTAATCAGCTTTAAACAAGGACTAACTGGAAATATTTGCAATTCGTCCCCTTGTAGCCAAGTATAAACCACAGTTGAAGCATGCATTTTTTTCTTCTACATTTGATTTAGCCATTTTCACTCCAAAACAGTGCAGAGTTACTGATTCAGTCCCTCCAAACTTTTTCTCTGGTACATGTAGCTAGCCTCAGAGCATCCAACAGCCAGGGTGTTCCATTATACATGTCCATTACACACATTCATGAAAGCTTTTACATTTGTCAGTCTTGTTCAAGTGCCACCTCTTTCCGGAAAAGGCCTTCAGCACCAATAAGTGACGTACCACATTAGCCAAGCTGCATTATGATGTTGTTTTAAATAAATCAGATGGCTTCGCCGGTTCACATGACCACACGAGCAAACACCAACTGTTACTGAGGATCTGCCGCGTGACAAGGGAATAAAAGGAAACGGTCCCAGGAAGAAGGAAGAGTTACAGCTGCGATTAAACATACCCCTGAATGTACTTGGGCAAAGAAGATTACAAAGGTCAAAACAAACCTGTAGGTACAAGACAGCCCCTAAAGCTTTTGAAATCATTTCAAATATTTATTGCCATTGTAACTCACTCCAGATGAATACTCTGCAGTAGAGAGTTTAGCACGTCTGCACTTCACTCCCTGCTATTTATCTATCGAAGTGTTTTGGAGACTCTTTCTGAATAATTGCAGTTGTGAATGGTTGTTTGTCAAAAGTCATTTCCAGAACTGTCACACCTCAGGCTCCTAGTTGGTTAAATATGCGCCCTAAATGTCTTCAATCAAATAAGAAAATTAACAATCGCTACAAGTCCTACAAGCATTTACTGAAACTCTGAAATCAAACAGTTCTTAAAATAGCCGAAACGCAAATTGAAGCACTGATTTACAATCCTATCGCCAAGTTTAGGTTCCAAACTCCCAATTCAATATGTGAAATTAGCATACGAGACGCATAAACTGCTTATGTGAACAGTTTGAGCCGAAATGAGAGCGAAATGCGCAATTTACGTCAAAGAAAAGCATTTCTCTCCCTGGGATTTTATTTGTTAAAAACGATTTAAACTATGGTCAAACATACATTTTTGGCAGACGAATCTTCACAAACCCAAGTGTATGTTTTCTTCTCAATCACTCAATCCAACATGACACATTGCACTATTTTAAAGCGTTTATCTTTGAAGTAAAAATCCACATGAAGCAGAAGGGTGGATTAATGGCTAATTCTATCTCTTTTAGCAGCCAACACATTGAGAACGCTTCCCTTTATTTGGGCAGACAGGTGCACATTATTATACAATTGGTCTTTAATGAGTGTGCGGTGTTTGTGCCGATCAGTCTGAGCTGGGGCCCGTCTTCATTCGTTTTATACGGAGTGCCTGGAGAGATCACCCATCAATATTCATGCACTGATGATTACAGGAAACAGACAAAGATACGAGTGTGCGGGTGAATGCACAAACATCAGACGTAAACATGTAGAGTGAGATTTATGAAATTTAGACGACCTTTCCCTATTAGATTAATGTCCCAGACCAATCTCTTTTCGATCAATCAATCAAAATGTATTTGAATTGCATAAGTTCAAAGATTTATAGTGCTTTGCAGATATAAAAAATACATTGAAGTTACAATAAGAGCATAAGTGAGAGGTCTTGGGACCACCAGAAGTCCTCTCGCCAGCATTTTAAGAGCAAAGTGCTCTCAAAATTGTGGTCCCAAGAATCTCTAAAAACACAGGAGGAGGTCGAGCGTTCAGCTCCTGTGTTATGGATTCAGCTCCCTTTCCATGTTAAAGAGGCCGCTTGAGCACTATCATCTACTTTTCCTATCAACAATATTTAATATTTAATTTCACTCGCAATCTGTTCACTGCTTTTTCTTCTTCTTCTCCCACTGCCCCGTGGCACATCGATGACCTGTGGATTTTGATGCTCCTCAACTGCCTGGAGAAACAGTCTCTACTCCATATCAACGGTTCTTCACCTGCCGTGAAGAACTGGTTCTCCTCCTGAGTGGGTCCAGCTCCACCGTCTATCTGCAGGGAGAGAGTCGGATCTCTCCTTCACTGTGGAACTCCTCGAGGTTAGAACTCCTCTTCTCCCAAAGAGGTTTCACAGTTTTTCCTTGCCGTGAAGGAGGGTCTAAGGACAGGGGATGCTGAGACATTGCCAAGTCCCTGTGAAAATTGTTTAAGCTGTTTTTCACTGTCGCCCCTCGAGGCAACTGCTGTTGTGATTTTGGGCCTTACAAAATAGACTGATTTGAATAAAATCTGAAATCACAATACAAACAAATTAAAGCATAAATAATCCTTTAAAAATGAATTTAAAAGAGAAAAGTGCAGATAAATGTTGCTAATAAGCACAGTCAAACATAAAACACACATGTGTGCAGTGTGTGCGCAAGTTCATGTGGACATCTTTCACTTTTACTTTATGTTAGTGAGGTCAGAGTGTTTGTTTACCTTCTCTGTGTTGCTGTGACGTGTCTTGAAGGATCAGGTAGTTTTGTCATATAATATGTAAAGTTCAACCGTACCAGGTGTGCTACGAGGTCTTGGACGAGTTGCTGTATTTGAAGTTTTGATTGCGCTTTGGCTGCTTGTGTGTGGATGCTACATTTTTACATTTTTTAATGCTGTATTGCTTGATAAACATGCTTGTTTGTGCCATTATTAAATCATGTAAACAATTATTCATATAACAGTATATTCTAAAATCATAACATGTTGCAGTAGAGCTATGTTAGCAGTGGTCCTATGTATTCATAATTATATTCGTGAATAGTCTGTAAATTGTGAAATTTGTCTGTGTGACAGAATTCTAGCAGAGGTACAAAGAGGGAGGTGCATCATTTTTAATTAGATAAAAGTGAATGAAGCAAAGAACAAGACAAAGTCAAGAGTACCATGTTGCTTTATGGAGAAACATGTAAATCCAAAAACATGCAAAGATTTGGGGAAAAAACACTCAGACTGCACAGACAGCTACAAATACAGTAGCGCCCTAATAACTTGTGCTCTTTGGAAGATGAGTTAGCTCAAAGCGCTGAAATACCACGGGAAACAGCTAAAGATGCTAACGTAAGCAAAGATTTCCTCTCGGATGTGTGCTTTGTGCTTCTCAAACAGCTCTTCCTGGTTGATGTGTGCGGATGAGTGATTCCCAAAGTAGCTGAGGAAGGTATTGATTTGGCACGGATAATAAGGATAAGAGTATATCTGAGAGAGCGAGGCTGCTGGGACTGAACAGAGACTCTTTGAGGGGATGAAGAGAGAATCTTAACTAAACAAGCATCGGTTTTGCCACAAGCTAAAACACATGTTTATATTTCAGGCTTGTTTTATCTGGATATTTAAACACCAGACCCTAGAGCCCATGGCCCGTCTCATCACCAACCGAACCAACAGAACGACATAAGAGTGAAGCTCAAGATGGAGACACACCACACGACTTTCCAGTTGTGAGAGATTTAGAATTTTGAGGAGGGTCCACACTGCACGACTGGACTGAGTGTGATTATAGAGTCTGAGGTCCACACTTAACAACTGACGGCCATGAGAGAGTCCACACTGCACGACTCCGACTAACAACTGAAGACACTTTTAACCTACAAAATACAATCAATAAGACTAAAAAATAAATGTGTAATCTATAATAATTATTATACAATGAATTGTTAATTAATTATGAATGCTTTATTTAGGCACTTGTTGTAGAACTGGCACTTGCAGTGATGCTAACTTACTCTGGAAGGAAAACCTGTGTCAGTTAGATCATTTACGAGGAAAACGTGAGCCGCACAAGAGGAGAAAGAAAGAGGAGAAAGAAAGAGGAGGAGGGAAACATGTGAGTGTTTGTTTATTGGTTCAGCTCTGGTTTTAAACGTAAAAGTGTTGCGTGTGCCCTTTCTGTATTATTCATGTGATGTTTTGACAGGAGTATTAAGTCTACGCCACACTTGCATCGTTCTTTCTGAAAGGACAAAAATAGAAAGGTGGTTTTAGCTCAGATGTGGCTGTTCCCAGTGTCTCCGCCTCTCCTTGTCATTGGCCGCTGGGCTCAGTGTGTGCGGAACTGTCAGTAAACATTCCGCTGCACCAGAGCACAGTAAAAATCTTGCTCATAATTCAAACATGTTTGACTCACTGCGACTGGAGTTTAGTCGTGTCTTGTCCCGGTCCACACTTCGCAATTCGAATGTGAGCCCAGAGTGTCCAGAGTTCACCTGGCTCCTCCTGGACGCGGACTCTGATACAGGACACAGGACACTGTGGCTAGGGCTGCTGGACACACAGGAGTTTTTTGTCCTGATGCCTGTTACCTTCCCTCAAACTGCCCTGACAAATCCTTTGACTGAGATACAAAGGCGACTGAGAAGCACAGTGAAAATGTTTCTGCAGCCGATTGCGAATTTTGTTTGGGATCAATAATCAGTCTATCAAGTTTATTATCATATCTGCAGAAGACGGTTATAATAATCTTTAAAGACACTAACTATAACTAAACTTGTTTTGAAAATGTAGTTTATGCAAAGAATCTCTTCACATTCAGCCTTGGTTCATTTTACCATTAGATTTGTAATACATTTTATTCATAATAATAAATTCATATAATAAAATAAACATTTGAAAAGTAATACGCTCACTATTATTTCAGTGCTCCTAAAAACTGTTTTGCCATGATAAAACTCAGCTACTTCCCTCTAAGGTCACAGCAGAGGACATCCATATGTGGGGGAAATTCTTAGCAATTCTCTTTCTTGTCAGTTTGTCTAAAGCCAGCCCTTCATCTGTCTACAAAAGTATACAAAAGTCAATAAGGTTTAAATATTTCACTGGTTTTCACTGGCATCAGTTCACGTCACTCCGAGTGCTTATAGGAGCTGATGCAAAGTGGAGTTCTGCATAAATGTAGTCGCTTTTTAAATAATTTAATTCAACCATGGTGTTCCCCCCATAATAATCATGTTTGGTTAAAAAAGAGTTGAGTTAATTCAGTATTTCATAGCTGTTATTTCTATGCCACTGCCTTTCTTGTTTTCTGTTTATTTTAATGTCTTGCAGTTTCTCAAACAATTACAACATTATGAGTTGGAGAGGAGTGCACTGGAGGAGAAAGACACTAAATCTGAGTTAACATGGCTTGTATGCACAGCTATTTTCCATAATTGGACATACTGTATTTACAACTTCAGAATATGTACATGCACAAGTAGTGAATTTTAACTAATGCTGGAAGAGTCGACATTGAAGCGATACCTAAAACTTCCATTGCAGTGACTCCCATGTACTCGTTAATCTTATATCATATCTGAAACAAATCTCACACAGCTTTTGATTCAAGTCTTCATCAACTCATTCGTAATAACAGCATTAACAATAACAGTAATGTCATAACACTTCAGATTATGACCAACACCAAAATCGGTCATAAAAAAATCCTCTCACTTTTATTGTGTACTTTGCCCTGAAAATGAAGACATTATTTTCTGGCTATTTTAGAATGAACTCAGATAAGGCTGTAAATGTGGAATGTAATACCAGATTTTTCAAAGTTGTTTGGCTGCAGTCTCAGCTTGTATTTGTTTTTATGCATTCTCTTATGACTCGAGGGGCCTGGAAATGGCATAATCATTTGCCTGTTGCCTGTACATTATAATGACATCAGGTTAATGAGGAAGCTGACTGAATAGCGCGAGTGTTGAGTGGAGAAATGGGTTTTGTGTGTGCGGACTCACCTGGGTGTTAAACATTGGCTCAGACAGAGGGACGAGCAGATGAATCGCTTTTGTTTATCAGATTCACAGAACAACGCAATCTTGGCGATGTCATTACGGTAAGTCGGTAAATCTACAACTGCATAAACATACTTAATATTCATCGGCATCCTTCAGCGGCGCAAATGAAGTGTGAACTGAACAAAAACAGCGACGTTGACATTATTTACAGCTCTTCAAATTAACTGCAACATATTTATTTCACCTTCGTATCACTCATGGCTCATTCTTTTTAATCTTCATTTAGGATTTCCGTTTGTGGTTAATCAACCGAGCCTGCAATAAATCAAGCTACGGCGTGCCAAAGCTGTATTTTTGGGAGTTGCTTTTTAGTGACATTTGTTCATTGGGAAACTTTTTAAATCCTGTTTAATAAAGCAGAAAACCTATGTAGAAAATTGTGTTTTCTTAAATTTCACAAGACCCATCTGTTATCATAAACATTTTCAGAAATAATGAGGTTTTCAAGAATGGGAGGGTTTGTCAAAGCCACTTGGTTTGGGAAAAACAAGTCTTTTCTTGTACCAAAAGAGTTGAGAAAACGGTAAAATAAAATATTAGAAATATTTATATATATATATTATATATAATATATTAATATATAATATATATATATATATATATATATATATATATATATATATATATATATACTATATATATATATATATATATATATATATATATATAAATAAAATATATATTTTATAATAATAATGCCAACTGTACATTCATCTGAACCTCTTTGAATGCTCTTTAGTTGATTTAAAAAAATATATAAATATTTTTCTATTAACAGGGGTTTAATCTAATCTAATAAATTTCAATTTGTGGATAGTTAAAGTTCACTACTGCTACTTTGGTTTTAAGGCAGGGCATATGCAGAGTTAGCACTTTCACCTTTATAATTAATAGTTTAATACAATAGATTCTGGCCTTTGTGCCTCAGATTAGAAGAAACATTTTATGCATAAAAATGTCTATTATAGTAATGGTCAGTTGGCAAAGACAGTGAGGCTAAGTAGATACTTCTACAATTATAAAATCGCTTTGAAATGTCCTGCCTCAAAGCAGTTTATTGGAATGAATATTACTGCTTAATCGCAGCCTAAAACCATGTCATATCTATGTTAACATTTGCCAAAAAAGAGATTCCTTTCCTTAAACTCATTACAGTGACACGCTAGAAGGCTTAACAAAAAGGCCCCGTCTACACATTTCTGTACAGTTTTGAAGCTTTCAGATATATAGAACATACAGTGAAGTATTTGAACACCCTGCGATTTTACAAGTTCTCCCACTTAGAAATTATGGAGGGGTCCGAAATTTTCATTGTAGGTGCGTTTCCACTGTGAGGGACAGAATTTAATATTGTATGATTTTTTTGATAATTTATTTGTATGTTAGTGCTGAAAATAAGTATTTGAATACCTGAGAAAATCAATGTTAATATTTGGTACTAAAATCTAATATTTTTTTTAGATTCTGTCTCTCACAGTGGAAATGCATCTACGATGAAAATTTCGGACCCCTCCATAATTTCCAAGTGGGAAAACTTCGTAAAATCGCAGGGTGTTCAAATACTTTCTTTCCCACTGTGTATGTTTAGAGTCTTACTGTCTGCTCCATGAAGCCTGCATGTTGGAAGAGTTTGATCATTTGCCATTCAAAACAATCATTAAGCAAACACAATTTTATTGCATCGACCAGTCAATTGTTGGTCCTTCATTCGGGGCTTGGGGTTTGCACTTTTTCCACACTTTTCCAGTCTTGGGTCCAACTACATGTTCTTCCCCTGGTTTCCCCGTCACTCCCGTCAGATTGATCTGCAGTGTCTCTCAACCTTCTCACCAGTTATTTTTGAATTGTTGTATACCACATTTATAAACTGATCTTGACTGGTCAAAGTGATTGGGTTGCTTAAATATGCACTGATGCTTTGCTTGGGATGTTCCATGGTATGGAAATAAACAAATCTAATTTTAATTGATTCACTTATAGGTGTTATTTTAGGCTTTAAAACATGCATAAATTTTTTTAACTGGGAAGAAAAAGGTTTAATAACTTTATATCAACTGTTTCAGACTGTGAAACTACTTTATTGCAAGACAAAAATAGTAAATGCTCCCAAGAGGTTTATTTCCATTTGCTCCTATTTAAACATACCTGATTAGGTATATTGAAGAACAATATTATAGATAAAAAACTGAAAACTTGTATAACTTTCTACAATCTAATGTAGCAAATTACTCTGTAGATATTAAAGTAAAATTGGAATTAGGAGCAACTATTATTAGAGATGAAGATTGGAAAATGGCATTCATAAAACCACAAACTGGGGAAGGAAACAGGAAGCTATTCAGTTGGAAGGTTATATTGCGAATCTTTAGGACATTCAGCGTTGACAAAAGAATTTGGAGGAATGTTAATCCTATTGAAGACCATATGCACACTTTCTGGGATTGCCCCATTCTAAAGCCATACTGAAAGAAGATTTTGAAATTGGAGCCATTGTTAAACTTCTTAGGTGTCCTCACGAGGGGAAGGGATAAAAATATATTTAATGGAGAAAATAACTGTGCAGCATCATTTGAAATTACGTTGATTGATTTAATGACTTGTGGGCCTCTGCAATGCATTTCTTTGGTTGGTGAAACAAATAACAAATATGCATTTAAAATTACAATGCCATTTTCCACTGTGAGTTGTCTTTAGTTTTATGTTTTTGTTTGCTTTTGAGATATGAATTGGAAAATGAGAACGCCTCATAACATTGTATTGTATTGCTGCCTGCCAAGATACCAATGGTTATAAATTTGGATATGTATGTTTTGAAATGCAACTTTAAAGGACACATATTGTTAGAATGTCCTCTCTCCTCCGAGTGTCTAAAACTCTCCATTCTGAATTTCCCTGATGTGCGACGTTTTCTCGATTGGTGACGTGGCTCAGAGAATCTTCTGCACTGTTTTAAAGTCCAGAAATCATCTGCCGACTCGTTCAGAGCATTTCTACCGTCTAATCACGATCGTTACTGCGTAGGTACATCAGGAAGTCGGGAGGCTAATTTGTTTTTTTATAAACAATTTTCTTTTATGTGATGCTACTACTGAACTAAAAGTACTCAAGAGCTTGTCTAAAGGTCAAAACAATACACATAATGCATAATATTTGCTCTTTAATTATAAAAAAGATGTATAAAATATGGATTCTGACCTGTAACTTGACCCTGTGTTGTCACTTGCTTGTCTCAGTGTAGATAAAAAAAATGCCCATGTACTCTAGAGCATTCCAGACAAATCATTAACATCTCCATGGAGACAAACAGGTGACAGACTTTCTCAGAAAATAGTGCACCTTTAACATGTTATGCTAGAGCTACAAGATTAATTGTAAAGAAAGTAAACCTGCAATTTGAACGGACACAATTATCAAATTGCAAAGTCTACCATATTTGAAGTAACATCATTTCCTCTGCAAACAACCAAATATCCTGTCTTATTCTGCGTAAAAGCATCTGACCCTGTAGTCCATATTGAACACGTGAAATGATTCTTTTATTCGTTTGTCAGTTATTTGTCATTTCTCCTGGAATGCTTGTAAAATATAACAGAATGCTATTATTAAGAAATAAAATGCTAATCTAATTCAATTTGACATTAACCTTACTCTTGCATCTGCAGCGGTCAGTGTGTGACAATCAGGTGTGGTGACTTCAAATGTACATAGTCCTTTTAAGATACCAGTCAGGATCGCTAAGAGAATAATAGTGTCAGGGCCTCAATCTGCCAGTATCTGTATCAAACGGCACAGGAACCAGCAGATGAGTACAAGCCTCACAATTGTGTATTGAATAATTAATGGAATAGTGTTATTCACATGAATTTAATCAACAAAATAGTTTTAGAGTGTGGGCAAAACAAGCAAATCCTGACATATTTGTATTCTCTGAAACATGGATAACTTCCAAAATCTCAGATGCAAACATTTCTTTGGTCAATTATAATATATTTTGTTGTGTTAGACCCACCAAAGAAGGTGGAATAGTTTTACTGTATCTTTAAATACCAAAGTCCCCAAGTCAAAGGGCCATATTTTGCACCTTCTGCTGCACAAGTGATTCAAAAGGTAGCGTTAACGTGGGCGCAGCAGGGCTCATTGCATCACACCTCGCAGTCGGCGCAATTGATGACAGTGTAGGGGGTGGAATTCTAAACAAGAGGCGTGATTTGGCCAAAATATGAGGTGGAGTAAAGCTACTTGAGGGCGTGGTCTGGTGCGTGGTCTGGTGCATTGTGTGAATAGCCAGAATCGTAACTAATAGACTTCAAAACTAGCGTTAATAATAGATTGGGGATGTTAATGAGTTTTAGATATTTTCCTCAAGCATAAATGACCAATATTAACCTGCGTGTGATACAGTCTGTTTCGCCTGATACAGGGCACGCACACAAGGCGCAGCGCTGCAGACACTAGTGATGCGCGGATGTGTCTTGACGCACAGGTCGGGTTGGGCTGGGACGAGAAATTCTCAATTTATTGCGGGGCAGGTTTGGACAGGTAACAAAATGCTGACCGCGTCTCGTAGATCTGTGCTTCGTCTGTATCATTGCGTTGTGCTGCGTCTAAATTAACGTCCTCATTTGGCTCGTTTCTCTGTGAATATGAGAGTGATTGTAATAAAGCACGAAGCATTATGCTGCTCACTACACTCCTCGCTCCACAGTCTTTCAACTGAGCTGTCTATGATAATAATGTCCATAGCAACAGCGTGGAAACAGTTGCTGGGGATCACGGGGGGGCGGGGCCTAGAGGAGTTTGGCTGTGGTGCTTCTGTTCAAGTGTGAATGCCAAAGCAGAAACGAACTTTGTTCTTGTTCTCGCAGCCCTATAGGTAAACAAACAAACTTGCTTCTTTTATATGAATTGGCCATTAAAGCTCTCTGCGCTGCGTTGGACACCTGTTACTGGCTGGTCTGGACCAGGCTGAACTCATGTGCTCATCTTAGAGAGGAACATCTATTTGGAAAATCGAATTATCCTCACTGTCACATCACATGCACCCAAAATCCTTGTCCCAGACTGCGTAAAACTGGCACAGACTGACAGCCCAGCACGAGAGACGCACATACGATCAGACTGAGCTGACCACAGTGTGTGCTCCGTTCTCGAGCCCTCCGGACCACGCAGCATCCAATTGAGCACTCAGGCCCGGTTAAATTGGCACAAGCCCATCTTGAGGACATACTCCGCATTGTGCAAAACAAATAAAGGTGAATTAAATAAAGAAACGACATTCCAAGCCTGTATTTCCTTTTTTTTCTTTTTTAAGTTTTTCATCTTAAGGACACACAATACACAACAATTGGGGACACGACCTGAAAGTAAAAGAAAAAGCTGTATTTTAATATTTAATTTAATTAATTTATTAAATATTTTTAATTTTGGGAACTCATTGAAAAATGGGAAATTGAACCGTTTTATTGCTCACTTCTTTCATTGCCTGTAAATGAGGCCATGACAAACGTCTCCCACACAGGAGGTGCTTTTGAATGCCACAGTTATCAGGCATTGGTTCAAACACTATCACTAGATATGGACTGGCACCATCCCACTCCAGCCTCCACCGGCCAAGTCCAGCCTCTTTATGCCAGCGTTAAGGCAAGGTAGCAATATAGCGCACCAGCCCCTGGAAAAGGCTCACTTTAATGCTACCTCAGGGGGCAAAAAATGGCCCACGGTTTTGAATTTATAGCCTTTGAGATGGGTTTGGGTAAAAATAATACCTGAAAAAAAGTAGTCGTTTTTATTGTCCTTCGTCTGCACCTAGAGGAGTTCTTCACCTTCCTTTCCACTTTTGATAATTCAGAGTTACTTGACTACAAAAAGTCTAAAAAACGATTGCGTATTACTGCTCCCACCGACCTGACCCAACATTACTGGTCATTAAGCAACAAGCCTCAGAACTACCAATGTAGTGGTGCCTTTCCTGTTGATTTCATTAACCACTGCCCTAATGAGTGTGTAGATCACAAAATGTATTAAATCAAAATCAAGTTTAACTGTTAAAAGCTATAAGCCTTTTAATGAACATGCATGTCTGTCTGATCCGTACTATAGTGGCATTGGATTTACCACTTATATTCCAGAACCCAACACAGTGATGGGCTTTTTCATTAAAACATTTAATGATATTACTGATAAACATGCCCCTCTTGAAAGAGTCAGGGACAGAAATAAGATTAATGCCTGGTTTTGTCCAGACATCGCAGTTTTATCTCGAGAGCGTGACAAAACTTGGGCAGAAGCCAAGGCACCCAAATCAGAAGCAGATTGGCAGCAGTTTTGTCATAAGCGCAAATAAATATGTTTCTAATGTTTGTAAAGCCAACGCATCTTACAATACTTTCACTGAATCACAGGGCAATTCTGAAATGTTTTGGCAACGGTTAAATCCTTTTCGCAACATTCTGCACATTCTTAACCAAATGAAATTATTAAAGATTCAATTAGTCTGACAATGAAAAAAGATATTTGTGATGCGTTTAACCAGCACTTTGCTGACACTGGACATATTTTTGATGGTGCGCCATTTATTGCTGTTACCCCAAAACATACATAGAGAATAGGGCTAATGAAATATTTTCCCTTTGGCCCTTTACACAGCATGAAGTATTAAATATGTTGCTATCTATAGATAGTAAAAAGTCCACGGGAACTGACATCCTCAAACCTAGACTGCTTTTGTTTTCAGCCCCACTAATAGTAAATGGTTTAACTCATGTTTTTAATCTCACAATATAAACTGAAAGTATCCCCTTACTATGGAAAACTGCTTTTGTTCTCCCTTAGAATAAAGAAGGCCAAAAAAAAGATCATTGTATTCTCTTGGATCATCTGGATGCTATTGGGTTTGAACTCAAATGCAAAGGTGTTTGCAGATTACCTCACAAATAGAGCTCAAGATGTTTCTGCTAATGGCTTTCAATCTGAATTTTCTTATCTTAACAAAGGTGTTCCTCAAGGGTCCATCCTTGGACCAATTCTATTTATATTTGTACAAACTCAATTGGCCACAATCTAAAACACAGTAGCATCCACTTGTATGCAGATGATGCAATTCTATATGCTAGAGCGCCTTCTGCTGCACAAATGATTCAAAATATTCAAGTGGATTTTCACTCCATTCAATAAACTTTGTTGATTTAAAATTGTTAATGAATTAATGAAAAAAACAAAATGTATGCTGTTATCCAAAAGGCGCGCTAGTGACTCAAAAAATGTGTCTACTCTTACGCTTGATGATAATGTGATTGAACAAGTACCCTATGACTAATACTTGGGCATCTGGATCGATGATTATCTCTCCTTCAAGAAACCTGTACAAGAGCTGACAAATAATCTTAAAGCCTGATTGTCATTCTTCTTTTGAAATAAAAAGTCCATTGCTATTAATTGTTGAAAACAGTTAATCCAGGCTACATTTCTTTTAGTTCTGGGTTATGGTGATATTATATATGTGCATTCTACAGCAATGGTCTGAAAACCTCAATTTATCACTCAATATTAGGTTCATTACAGGAGAAGGATAAAGAACTCACCACTGTCAAATATACTCTAAAGAAGAATGCAAAAACTCAAATACTTTTAAAATTAAATTATTTTATGTATTTTAATAAAACCAAAGCATTTTTGAAAGACTATCCTCAGTGCCAGTGCTCTGGTTTTAAATGTATATAATATATATATATATATATATATATATATATATATATATATATATATATATATATATATATATATATATATATATATATATATATATATATATATATATATATATATATATACATGTATATATATATATATATATACATATATATATATATATATCAGTATATATATTTTTCCAATCGTGCAGCCTTATATTATTTGTAAAAGAGAACTCTCTGTGTTGCAGCTTCGACTGTACCTGCTCCCCACTGACGCACCTAAGCCAGGCCAAACCCACAGTTCACACTCACCATTTTATTGTAAAGGGGGGTCACCAAAGGAGTGCTCTGTGGCTGTGCTTAATAATAAAGTCTACCTCTGTGACACTGTCCACTGAGGGATGAGGGCTCAAATGAGAAGCAGCATAAATGAAATATTGCGCTGTCATCATAAAATATGTGTGAACGTAAGCTTTTTCCTCCAACCTGCTCCTGTGGACTTCATTTCCCAGTTAACTCGTCTTATCAAACACACACACGGTGACAAAGTCTGGACACGAAGTACGTTAACATTTTACTTTCCATATTTTTAAAATGATTATTACATCCTCTGTTTTTTACATTTGGTTTTAAATAGCTATCCAATGCATATCAAGTTGACTAATCTCTCTTAGGCCAATGCTGATAAACTGATAAATTGACTTAGTTGACGTTTAAAATTTATATTATTTATATACATGAAATGCATTCAAACAGGCCTAAAACATGGTCTGTGCACAGACTCATATATTGAAAAGAATACAACATTTTCAGGGAGTCTAAAATTCAGGGAGTCTAAAATTACAGAAATTGCATCAGATCTGAGTTGTTTTGATTTTTTTTTTAACTGCGAGCAATGTGTGACATAAGGCACACATTAACATGGGAGAAACACTGTTACACAGTTTTATTCTAAACATTATTACCGTATGTATACTGGATAGTGAATACGGTGTCTTACACTGCATTTCAGCACCTGAAGTTCTTTAGCCAAATCATTCTTCTGCAAAGAGTGCAAAAATAACATAAACAATAGCTTCCATTTGTTTTAATTTGTTTTTCAGTTTTGAAGAAAAAAAAATACACAACTATGTGTATTTCTCAGGTCGTTTGACTGTCAGTCCTACTTGGAAATTACATTCATACAAAGAAGTACCAGACAACTTTCTGAATGTAGACTACAATACAATGCTTTGGTTAATCTGCTCCTCTATTTTTGACCAATGTTTAATTATTGGATTTTCTAACTTTCTGCCGGTAAAATCAACACGTTTGTAAAGTCCTCCGAGGCAACTGCTGTCGTGATTTTGGTCTTCACAAAAATTAGTTAAATTGAATATGTTACAACACGATACAAGGAAGCCGATATGGCTACCCAAGCCTTTGCAGTGATTAATTAATTAATTGATTACGTTTTTATACATATTTTTATTTTTTTTCATTATTATTATTATTATTATTTTTATTTTATTTTTAAAAGGAGAAAAGAAAAAAAAAAGAAACACACAAACAAGACAAGACCAAAATAAGAATTTAGTAAGGTGAGACATCTAAACACACACAAAGTCCAAAATAAAAGTCCCATTTAGTCCAGTTTAATTTAGTCCATATGTGATGTTTTCCCATTTTCTGTATGTCAGTTTTAATGTCAGTCCAGTCCTTAATTGTCAGAGCAGTTTGTGTCTTACTCAGAAGTATGCTCAAAAAGTATACGTTTATTGAGGCCCAAATACATAGTTCTGAAATTGAGTGGGACGATGGTGTCAAAAACAGCCTGCAGTACTTTGTTAATTTCTGTCCAAACACCTTTTTTTTTTTCCAATCATTAAATAGCTCTTTTTGGCACAACACTTAAGCTGTAAAGTTTGGAGTCTGGAGAATATAATTTATTTTACTATGTGAAGGTGAAAACTCTTTTACAACTCCTTTTTCTGCCAGTAATTCATGATTTTTCTTGTTTGTTTACATGGGAAGGACATTTCTGAGTGCTCCTAGCCAATAACTGCTCACAGAAAAAAAGAGATAAACAGAGCAGAGCTATATGGCAGGTGGCTATAGTCTGTTCAAACGCCAAAGTCAACCTGCATTTGACATTTACTAACTCATGAGCCATTGTTCTGAAACACTCCCCTGGGTCTTCCATATTATGCCTTTAGATAAAATGGTGTAGAGATGGCACTGAATACATAATGAATTAGAATAAATATGCTCATTGTAAGGGGTAGGTTAGACTATATTTTACTTACACAATAAAACAACTCAAATGTAATAAAAAAAAATCATACAGAAATACGGCTTTGTCTAAAGCGTTTCATGTTTTTGATTGACTTTTGCGCGTGTGAAGGTTACGGGAGCCTTGTCTCCTTGGCCTGGTAATGCAGGATCAGGTGGATAAGGATGGCCTCCCATGATGTTGTTTATTCCTCGCTGAGCGCTGCAAGCACAAACAGCAAACGGACTGAAAGTAGAGCCTGGATGATTTGTTCACGCTGGCAAAATCACCATCTATGGAAACAAGGTCAAAGCAAAGAAAAATATCCCGCCACATCTTCAGCCAAATGTTATGATGGGCGTTCCAATGCCTAAATACCTATACTAAGTGCGTATTTATAGAGCTTGAAATGAATACATAATTAATCTACGCTTCCTCCTCGTCGCTTCCTCCTTACGAGTCCTCCTCGTCGCTTTAGTGTTTTGTCTCTATTTAGAGAACCACTCGATGCAAGTGCTGCACACTTATAATCGTCCCTTAATAGAGAAAGATTATGTTATTTTTTATATGCAATTGTGTTTTGTCATTTCCAGTTAGGTTTATATTTTTTAAACTTAACCCCTGATCGTACAGGCTTTTGCAGTTGTTTGAAAGCTGTTCTATTTTGCATTATCTTGAAATGTGTTCTATATAAATTCAACTTTGTGTCTGTTGTTTATACTGTCTTTGAGTAAATGTCCTTAGATACTCTTACGCTACTGTCTATTTTATTTATCAGTTATTTACACAGGGGAAACCCAAGGAGAAAACGCCTTTTCATGGCTCTATTAGCACAGTAGTTACATTGCCTAAGGGCCTCCCTTTTAATGTTTCAATTTTTTTTTTCATTGCTCACTCCCACTGTTGACATCAGAGGGCGCTCCGTTGCTTAAATATCTCACTGGAAACAAAGCTATTGTTTGTAAAGTGTGTTTTTCAAATGTACATCATTTTAAGTCAAAACATGTGACATACTAATGCCAAGGTGACAAATGTATGTTTAAAAGCCACAAGAATATATAATATGTCCACTTTAAGTTAAAATGTTGACTTATTAGACATACTGTAAGTATGACATACTACAAAGACATACTCAATTGTAATTGTAACACTGAAGTTCACTACACATTATCACGGTTTAACCCCTTATCAAGAAGGCCAATAATTACCAAAACTCCAGACTAAAACCACCCCCATTACAAACTGAAGTTGTTCTTGAACCCTTTGGAATACAAGCAACTGGCTGGACTATGTAGTTTTGGTCTAGATTTTCTTGGTAAATATAAAGAGTATTATAGTAGTACAGCTGGTCTGGAGGAAGGTCTGTTTATGCTTTGCATGTTGGGTTTTTGGCAATTCCTCTTTCAAAACCAAAGCAAATTAGATTAGGGACTTGTAATAAAGTTTAAACAAAAAATGCGGAATCCATATAAAAGTCATATATATATATGTATATATATATATATATATATATATATATATATATATATATATATATATATATATATATATATATATATATATATATATATATATATATATATATATATATATATATATATAATATAATTTTTTTTTTTTATTCAATGTTTTATTTGGAGTACAAACTCCAAATACTCCAAATTGTTGTTTTGGAGTACAAACTGATTCACCTAGAATGTTTGATTGGAATGAAAATAAGTGGGTTACAGCTTTCTTGTCCAGCAGCTTGACAGTTTCCTTTTATCAGCTGTGGGCAAAAAGGAATAAATTAAGAAAAAGCCCACCGATGGGCCCATCTCATCGTAACAGATAGTTAACATTTTGGAAAAAGCAAATTTGGAAAAATACTAACCTACTTTTCTCCTCGTCTCTGTTCAACAAAATGACAGAATCGCTTGCTGTCAATAAAGCGGCTTGAAGATTTCTCGCTTGTAGATGCAGGCTACCAACAATCAATATGTGTTCCTACTGGATGATAATTTGGTAGCTGGTTTTTGCACCTTTGGGAATTCCTGTGTCTTGCCTGGCTTCGGCTCCCTGCTCAGTGTCACCTTTAAGTGAAAATGCCCTTTGACCTCTTTAGCAATGCAATTTGGCGGCGGGTCTGATAGTAGCTGGCGCCTGATCGTGACAGTGTACAGAGGGCCCTGATGTGAGGATGTATTTTCCAGATCTGGAGTGCAGCCTGACTCCGCTGAGGCTTGCTGGTCCGTGGGCATCAATGCAGGGCTGAAGGTTAATTGCCAGCAGATGTTCGTCCTCACTAGTTAGTTAATCAAGTGGAATTATCAGTATCCCACAGCGAATGGGCCGAGCTATACTAAGTGCGTATTTATAGAGCCTGAAATTAGGCACAATACATGATTAATCTACGCGTTTGAAAGAAGAGTCCTCCTCGTCGCCTTAGTGTTTTGTCTCAATTTAGAGAGCCACTCGATGCAAGTGCTGCACACTTATAATAGGCCCCTAATAGAGAAAGATTATGTAACTTTTTATATGTAATTGTGTTTGGTCATTTCCAGTTGGGGGTATATTTTTAAAACTTAGCCCTCGATTTTATAGGCTTTTGCAGTTGTTTGAAAGCTGTTCTATTTTGCATTCTCGTACAATGCGTTCTAAATAAATGCAACCTTTACGCCTGTGGTTTATACTGTTGTTGTGTAAATGTCATTAGATGGACTCTTACTCTACTGTCTGTTTCATTTATAATTTATTTACACAGGGGAAACCCAAGAAGAGAAACCCGTTTTCATGTGTACACTGTAAGTACAAATAATACAAATAAAACAAACAACTAGAGAATAACCAGATAAAATGCCAATACAACCTTCGATAAAAACAATCAACAAAATTAACAAATACATCAAAACACATTTACACGTACAATATGGAATAAAATCATGCAAAGCAAGCGCAGTAGCATTGTGAGGATTTTTTTAACCAGTGCTTTGAATTAATTAAAAGGCATAAAATAATGTAATTTAAAATAATCTATGTGTTTGGTTCCACAGACAGAGCGCAAACGACATTTAAAGAAGAGTAAAATGTGCACTTGCGGGCATGCTGACGGTCTGCATGGCCTTACTGCACCAGGTTTTGGCTGATGGTACTTGAACCTCATACCACCCTAATAGTGAATATAATGCATGTGTATTGACATAACATCACAGAATATACTATGGCATGGGACTTGGTATTGCTCAGAACACACTGCAGATTCAGTGAAGGTCTTTAGAACTTTGAAGGACATTGCCGCAGTAACAGAGCTAAGCCGATGCTCACAAACAATACAATAATTTAAGCTCTTTTCACACAAGCCTTATAGCCTTGAACACATTTAGACATTTACTTAGCAGTGGCTGCATGATACAAGCCTCAAACCTCTGCGAGCTGGAGTACAATGTTAGTTTATCTTGCTGAGCCCACATGTAAACATTGCAGGTGATTGGATGAAGGCTCCACAGGCGGCACGTTGATGATGTGATGATCTTTTTCATACATTGATTTATTTGTGGTCGACTATTGCTGAATTAACCTTCTTGACGACATATTGATTTTCTTTCTATGGTGCTTATAATGAAGAACTTCCACATTGTGGGGTCATGTATATTTCATCATAATTTATTCAGATTAATTTAGTTAGCTAGTAAGTTATTTTTTTGATGGGCGTCAACGCATATTAATAAACGTTTCTGTAAATGTAAATTGCAAATATTACTTCTACAGTCAGAACTATAGACCCAGGCAAGCTGTAAAATGTCAGCAAAGATGGAAAGATGTTGAAAATAACTATAGCAAATTTCACATAGTTTGAAACCTACCTGGGGTAAAGCTCTATGACTCATGTATCATCATAAACAGACACCTACTATTAAATAATGTGGGGAATGGAAGTGGATTTTTGGCCTAAAGATTAAATCTCTCCCCAACTCTTTTACTGCATGATTAACACCCTTCAAGACTTTAATATCTCATTATATCACATTATACAGTCAATTGAGAAATTAAATTCAAAATGTACCAGGTCTGCAATCAAGGAGTCCCATTATAACCACTAAAGTAAGAAGACAGACGTAAGTCACCATCATTTTTTATGTGGTGTGTGGTGGAGTGACTAGAAAAAACAATAAAAAATAATAATTATATATATATATATATATATATATATATATATATATATATATATATATATATATATATATATATATATATATATATATATATATATATATATAATAATTTAAATTTAATTTAAAATAATAAGATAATTTAAAAAAATCTTTTTTTTTAATTTACAAATACAAAACAGTAACAATAATGAGGACAATAAGAACAAAAACAGCAAAAGACAGACAACAACACAGACATTAGACAAGTAGAGGACAACAGTCTAAACACTTCAGAGCGGGGGTGATTGTGTGTGTGTGTGTGTGTGTTTGTACATGTGTTGTGTGTTTGTGTGTGTGTGGATGTACGTGTGTTTTTGTGTGTATGTGTGCATGAGTGTATGTGTGTATGCATTAAAACAGTAAAATGTGTTACATTATCATTATCATCATCACATATATTGTCGTACATGTAGATATAGTCATCGTTTTAAAATAGCAATCATTATATACCACTACCCATTGCCATTGCATCTCTCTATAATATATATAATATATATATATATATATATATATATATATATATATATATATATATATATATATATATATATATATATATATATATATATATATATATATATATATATAATTCTTTTAGTTAAGTTTTCTTACAAAACAAGGTGTGACTTGGGATGTGCAGAGAGCTCTCACCAGTGCCAAAAGGAGGAGCCTTGATGGCTGCACAATCAGTAAAATATAAGACATTTAATATGAGATTAGTCACAGAAAAGGTCGGGACTCCAGGTCAAAAAGGTTAAGAACCCCTGAGTTAGTCAACTAGACAAATAAATGATGTGCCTTATTTGGCTTTCGGATCAACAAATTCTCCCACAATTAAAGATAGGTCAAGGCTTTTCTCCTTCCCAGAGATGAAAGCTAAACCTGACACATGTCATCTGTACATGGTCACAACAGCTCCGGGCAAACTGTCACATATTTATGCAGCCGATAATGCCAACAGTGTGCCAACACACAACCACATTGTGTACACTGAAACACAGTGACAGGTTGAACTGCTAAATAAATACAGTGTGCAGTTTACAGTATTCTGTGACATCTGACAATTGTTTTTTTCTTAGCGATCGCCTCCACATCCACAAGGCACTTCCATTACAGCACCGTCATATCAATGAGCCAAATAATGATGCACAAAATATCCAAAGGACTTTTGACATCTGACATTTGCTCATATTTTGGTAAAGAGAGAGTACAAGACAAGTGTCAGCACTAAACCAATCAAATGTCAGAAAAGTCTGACCCAACTAACATTGCTTCTAATTTGTCACAACTGTATTTTGGCCAATCATCATCACAAAGGACTTTTCTTGCTCTGGCTGACTTCCCAAATGAAAGTAAAACCCTAACCCTCTAGTCATTTTATTATGCTCCATGTTTACAAGGCGTGCTCCCGTTGTCATGATGACAGTAGAGCTGGCTCTGGGCGGTATGAAACCAAAAGAGCTGAAAGTAACAGAACACTTTCATTTCTAAGTCTGGACCTTGGTTTACAAAATTCTCACCACAAAAACTTGAACTTTAACTCAGTTTTGAAAACCCACACCATTCAACAGCATTGCCTTACAATTACCGCATAATTCTTCGAAAACCCAAGGTGAATATAAGTGTCCATTGTATATTTTTGGAGGGAGAACCAATGTCCTTGGAAGAGACGAGCTTTATCCTTGATAAACCAGATTGAAGCAGGCACAAGTCCAAAAGCTTGTGGATCCAGGAACAGAGCGAGAAAGTAAAGATGGGAAAGGGGGAGAGACAGAGAGAGCAGGTATACGGCATTGGCAGATACTTGCAGATACTGGCAGATACTGGCAGATCGGAGCTCACTGACAGCCTGGCACATAGACAGAGACGCGGACCCAGTAAATGTCCTGGGACTGAACAGAATTGAGACAGGTGTGGACAATTTCTGGAGCGGAGGTGGCTGGGGCTAAAACAACATGACTAAAGGGCAAATCACAGGCCAAACGGAAACAGAGGGAGAAAACAAATAACTTTATTCAAATGATGAGTTTGGATGTGTTACTCTGTTATTGTGTTGGATGCAGCAGCTCAGTCAGTAGAGCCAGCTGCATACATACTGTGGTTAGTGGTGGACTGATTCTTGCTTTCATAGTTTCCTTAGGCAAGACACTTTTTCTCCTATATCAGCGTTGGTAGGTGGAAAACCATTATGTTGCATTACTGTGTGAGAATGTATTTGTTGTAAAGCACTTTTCTGAACCTTGAAAATTGACAAAATTGACAATAATCAGGCAAACAACGCCAACCAAGGTGAAGGGTCAAGTACCTTATAACATTTCAAACTTTGGAGAACCAATCCAATGAAACCCAAACTTCACACAAGTGGTGGTAGTTTTCGGTTAAAAAGAAAATTATCAATATTTTTGTCCAGTTGTGAACAAAGAAATCAATGCAAGAGAGTGGCTAGGCCAAAAGTAGAGATTTGAAGGCTTTCTTGCATTTTATTTTATTCATTAGTTTTATTTGCAGGTGACTGTAGCCCATCCAAGTGAACATACGGTTGGCCGATATTATCGACCGATATGGGCACTTGGAGAACAATAGTCTCTCGGCCTAACTCTGGCTGATATGGCTGATATTCTACCTGGCTATGTTATACATCGTTTTAAAGCTTATACTGTCTAGAATACAACCATATCATCCAATTTACAGACAGATTAATGCCCTGTAGTGCAGTTGAATGCAGCTCCAGAGTTTCTGACCATTCATGCCTCCGGCAGCACTGGATTTAAATACTCTGAATTCTGCTAAAAACTCAAGAATAAAAGTTGACTTCAGCACAGATCACACCAGTGAAAACATAGGACTTGTTTTTTTATCATGTCAGTGTGGAGAAGAAAGAATATTCTGGCTAACATTAGCACAAACGCTGTCACTGTTGTTGTTGTCAACAACAACATGCTGGATTATATTCACTACGGACAATGGTTTGAAAGATTAAAATACATCTCATTTGTGAAGAGTTGGAACTGAGGTGGCTTGTCTGAGCAGTGAGGGTTGTAAATGTGTGAATGTTGATGCTTCAGAAACAGGATGTAAACAGGCTATTTCGGAAATCCGACCCCCCGAAAAGCTGCTGGACCAGACGGTGTTTCTCCCGCCAAGACACTGCGCAGGAGAGTTGACCCCCGTCTTCACAGACATTTTTAACACCCCTGAGGTCATGCCACGTCCCAACCTGCTTCAAGTCTGCCATCATTGTCCTTGTCCCCAAGAAGCCTCGGATCACTGGACTTAATGACTACAGGCCAGTGGCACTGACGTCTGTCGTCATGAAGTCATTTGAACGCCTGGTCTTTCCCCACCTCAAGTCCTTCACCTCCTCCCTGCTGGACCCCCTGCAGTTTGCCTACAGAGCCAACAGGTCTGTAGACGATGCCATCAACCTGGTACTTCACTTCATCTTGCAGCATCAGGACTCCCTGGGAACCTATGCCAGGATCCTGTTTATGGACTTCAGTTCTGCATTCAACACCATCCTCCCTGCTCTGCTCCAGGACAAGCTCTCACAGCTCAACGTGCCTGACGCCACCTGCAGGTGGATCACTGACTTCCTGACGGATCGGAGGCAGTGCGTGCGGCTGGGGAAGAATGTCTCAGACACTCGGACTATCAGCACAGGAGCTCCACAGGGCTGTGTACTTTCTCCTCTGCTCTTCTCCCTGTACACAAACTGCCGCACCTCCAGCAACGACTCCGTAAAACTGATCAAGTTTGCAGACGATACCACCCTCATCGGGCTCATCCTCGGACGGGGATGAGTCTGTCTACAGGAGAGAGTTGGACCGGCTGGTGTCCTGGTGCAGCGGTAACAACCTGGAGTTCAACGCCCAGAAGACAGTGGAGATGATTGTGGACTTCAGGAAAATCACAGCCCCCCAGCCCTCCTCATCATGACAGACTCCCCACCACCGTGGACTCCGCTTCCTCTGCACCACCATCAGCTCCCTCATCAAGAAGGCCCAGCAGAGGATGTACTTCCTGCGGCAGCTGAGGAAAGCCAAGCTGCCAGCGCAGATGATGGTGCTGTTCTACACGGCCATCATTGAGTCCATCCTCACCTACTCCATCACCGTGTGGTACGCTGGAGCCACAGCCAGGGACAAACAGAGACTACAGCGCATTGTGCGTTCTACTGAGAAGGTGATCGGCTGCAGACTTCCATCTCTGCAAGACCTGTACATCTCCAGGGCTCTGGGACGAGCAGGTCCTGATCACAGCTGACCCTTCTCACCCTGGACATAGTCTATTTGAACCACTCCCCTCAGGCAGGAGGCTACGGTCCATCCGGACCAGAACCTCCCGCCACAAGAATAGTTTCTTTCCCTCTGCTATTGGACTCATGAACACTTCTTAAACACCTGCCACTCTAACTTTCACGTCACTTTCTGCACTACAACTTTAAATCTAACTGTAACTCTTGTGTACATAGCAATGCCTATTTTTATTTCATACTATAGTAAATTTAAATTGTTTCTTAATGCATGCCCTTTGGATTGAATATATGTTGTTTTTATTATTGATCAGTGTTCTATGTTGCACCTTAATGCCGAGACAAGTTCCCATGTCTGTGAATTTTGTTCATTGACAATGGCAATAAACCCATTCTGATTCTGATTCTGATTTATATTCAATTAGAAACCATGAAAAAGAGCGAATGAAATAAACCCTTATATACTTTTTAAATCTGGGGGCACCACTTATCATTTTTGCTTAGGGCACCCGAATGGCGGCCCTGGCTTTGTATTATTGTGAATGAATTGTGTAAAATGATGTCTGCTTTTATGAGGTTTAGTTACTTGTTTATCCCTGACAAAAACGGCAATGAAAAAACAATGAACGCCACCACAATAAGGCTGATATTCCCTTCAGGATAAAGAATTCTGCTTGTGAAATTGTATCTTTGGGATATACTTACACTCACCAATGGTCTCCTTTTGCCCTCTTGAGATAACAATTCTCACAAGAACTGATAAAATAGTTTCATTATTTTTAATGTGCACCAAAAGTTAAGCCAGATGATCTAATTTAAATGTAGGGGAGCAGACCACGGAACGACATTATTTCAAATGACGCTGAGATGTTCGTGGGTTACATCACCTCAAAGTCGACAGGTGAGGGATTATCTGCAGTTTTATGGGGCACAGTTGATTTGGCAATAGTGTAGTCTCTGAATGCAAAGAAGTTTCCCCTTGCAACTTTATTCAAATGGCAAAACTTTGGCTCCTGTATGTAACCTTGTATCCATCACCTTACAAGAGTGACTGGTGCCACTTCATCAGGAGAGCACAGCAAATTAGAGCACGCATGCTGTACGCAGGGATTTGCGGATTAGTATGCCTTTATGTGGGAAGATAAAAAACAGGCAGGATTAGCAGAGAAATTATTATTGTTAAATTGCAAATGGACAAAGAGCGATAAATGTTACATTTTAATCGACAAATTGATCATCCAGCAGACAAACACAGAAATGAAACTAAGATGTAGGAGAGGTTGGAGGATGCTGGTTACTGTGTAGGTTTAGACGTTTGAATGCATGTGAGGACAATTATGATAGTTCTCAATAAAGCTGATTGGAAGTGTCATGAGACATTAGTTTGGTGTAATTCCTAATTTATTCTCTTCCAAGAGAATAATAATCCAAAGGCACTGACTTTTTGAAAATCAAGTTTAATCGATTATCAGTATTGCCTATGTTGCAGACATGCACTATATAGGTCACAGTCCTATTGTGTAGTGGGTCTTTTTTTCTTTTTTTTTCTTTTTTCATTCATAAGACCATGAGGACACTTTTTATTGATATTTTATTAAATCAGTTTTGTCACTTTGTTTGGTCTCACAGTATGGCAGTCAAAATCAGCTTTTCCAAATGGCCCAGTAAAGTGATCGGCACTACTCAGCTCAGCTGCATCCTGAGTCATGGCTTCATGGCCATTGTAAATGATGTGTGGCACTTTAGCACTAAGACTTTCAGCTTCTGCCATCTGGACAAAGGTCCCTGGTCCCAAGATGTAAAACAAAGCGCTTTAAAAACAGATTTATCCCAGCAGCTGTTTGTTTGCTAAATAAATTGTTACTTTCACCTTAATTGTTCATCTGTGATTCTTTTAAAGGAAAGGTTTTAGTTGAGGGCTCTTTTTATGGCTTTATGCATCATATTTTGATCAGCACTCGGGTACTTTCGAATCTATCTTCTTATGTCTTTTTTTATTGTTTGTATAATATACTATGTAAGGAAGCAAACTCCAACTGCAAACCAATTCTACCTGCATGTAAATGAGCTGTAAGTAATGAAGTTTTGAGAAACCGTACTTCTACTTGAGCGATGTAAATGTACTCATAACTAGTAAAAGTTTTGGTGACTGGTTGGTTACCAAAGTGTCATGTTGCCAATATTGAATGGTTTGAACATCTGTGTTTCTTGCAATGCTCCTTCAGATATGATTTCGTTTTTCACATTTTTGAAGATACCAGATTACCGGTATGTGCATTATTTAAGGTTTTGTCCTTCCAACTACATTAACTTCAAATTATTAATCGGATGTTTTGTCCGTATATCTTCTCACATATCACTCTTACTTGAGTTGTAATTTCCCTAGATATGTTTTTGTAGTATTTTTTTGGACCACAACTTTGTACTTCTTGAGTAAAATCATTTTCACTGTACTCATGCTTTAGTACAACCCTTTCAACCTCTACAAACTGTAATACAGCCACAATTAACAGTCACTGAAACATTTTAATTAATTTTATTTCCTTCTTATACAACTTGCCATGGTACACAAACTGCACAATTAATTCTCCCCAAAAGGTCATTATTGACACAATCTGCTGCATGGCCTTATTCCATAGAGCCTTGTGCCTCGCAGTATGGAAAACATGTATTTATTCATGGTATTAGTGTAGGCATCTAATCTGATAATCGTTTATTTACATATGTTTATTAGCTATTTAAGTGAATACTTATGCTTTGATTAGATCATGTTACCACTTTGATTACATACCTCAGTGACTTTGCCAACAGCAATGACATATTTAAATCATGCATGTATTAGACTGTTATAACAAACAAGGTTTCATACACTGCAAAACTTGAATGTCTTGCCTCTTTCAAAATGAATTAAAGGTGCACTATGCCATTTCTCCAGGGGAGAGTCTGTCACCTGCTTGTATACATGGATATGTTATTGCTTTACTTGGAATGTTGCAGTAGGATATTAACTGTATCCACCTTGGATTTAATCAATTACAGGCGGTTTATCTACTCAAAACCTGTCCACAAAGAGGTAACTAGGCCTTGTGTTGTCTCCATGGCGATAATTTGAAAAATTAAGACTCATACATATAGGGTTCTAAAAATTTTATGTCGTCATTTCAAACATAAAAAATGATAAACAGTTGCTTGTTATGGTGAAATGTCGCTATGAAGAGTTTATCAGATCCGCAGTTTTGAACTGGAAGTTAATGGACCTGTTTCTTACCAAGCCATTTTAGATTAATAATGCAATTTACAATGATTATTATGATCACTTCTGTAGTTCAATACTAAATACCCGGAAAAAGCATAATATGTCTCCTTTAAATACAAAATGCTAATCTGGATTTGAGTAGTTTAGACTAATTTATATCTAATTGCTTGCCTAAGAGACACATTCCACTGCAAGACTTTTGATTGGTCCCAAGATGATTCGACTTCGAAAAGCCAAAATGTCTAAACCAATTGTTTTGAAACGAGTACTGTATTGAAACAAATGAAGATTAATATCCTGAATTCAAGACATTTTAACTCGGTGTCATTAATGGGCATAAATGAATCATAGGTCAGTACATGAGACAGGAGGAGAGTCAAGTGTTCACATGCCAAGTGACTAATAAAAGTGTGAAGCTAAAAGCGCAGGAGTTCCCTTCAAACAGCAGTGGAGCTAGTGCTGGTAAATTAGGCTGTGAAAGCCGGTGCTGTGGTCATTACGGAGGCGGTTCCACCAATGACATTGTGCCGGGCAGCAAAGTGTAACCGTGTTAATGAATAAATGGCCTGCCGTGTTCAGAGATGAAAGCCTGGCCTATTTGACAGGCTAATAAAGCAAGCAGACGGACAAAACTAACGTTAATATTTCATTTTAAAATATTGACCTACACTTACCCCACCGGTAAAGCTCTGTATCTTTAAAGTGTGGCTTTGATAAAGACATATTTAGTTTTTATCCTCCGAGACTTTGTGTAGGGTAATTTAGCACAAGACAAAGTAAGATGGCTTCACTATTTGAATACTAAAAAGGCAGGGGTGAGATGAGGACAGATCACTAATTAGCGAGATGTAGAGAGAGGCAGCCTCGAAAGACAGTTTACTGGGGCATCGAGAGTTCGTCCCGCTCCCAAATTGCAAGTAATGTGTGGGAGATGGTCCGAAACATGTGGACTATAGACCCCTGCTGGCACAAAGCACTCCCTCGCTGAAGAAGATTAGATTCGGTCGGAGAATTGAATATTAGATTTAAGATTTTTTATTTTTGTTTTCCTTATGTGTGTAAGTGATTCTCAAGTTGACCCATACGACATAATAGTAGCATCCGGGGAAAGATTACTGTTGGTTCTTGTGCTCAAATTAGAAGTACATTTGCAACACGGAGCTGGACTCGGCACAGCGCAGTTCTAATGAGGCTGAATCACGCTGCTGTGTATTCCCTCGTCCTGCGGTGGTCTGTTTTTGTGCTACTTCTAAGGAGCACAGAGGTCCAGTAATCTGCATGGCTGTCTGCTCCCCTGCGAATGTGGGCCATGGTCAACAGAAGTTTAAGAAGCCATTAGAAAGTCACAACCATCACTGCTACAGTTTAAAAAGTCTGTTTCATCCTATACTTGGACATTTTTTAATCATAGAATGTTGTGTTCATGCAGTTGTTTTAGTGTGCAGCTGAGAGGACATGCCTTTGGCAAGAAGAACTCAAAACCTTGTACTAAGAAACTGGATGCAAAAAGTCACATGGATACATATTTTGGTTTATTCGTCCATTGGATCAAGCCAATGTTGGGGAATGTCCATGTAAACAGCTCCACTTCAGGCTTAGCATTTCTCTGTGGATAACCTCATGCCTTTATAATTCATACTGGAAAATAGATTATTTGCAGAGCAAGTACTGGAAGGTGTTTGCAGTGAATGCACATAGATATTGTAACTCTTAACATTCTCTTTCATTTTTGCTTGGGAATACGGTTTTTTTGTACTTCAATAAAACAGTTTGTTCTGTTCTTTATGGACGAGCAGCAGGGCTGAAAATATGAGATGAAACCCGTTTTCTTTTTAATATCTCCATTTTGGTTTATGATAACTATTTCGGTTACTGCATGTTCTAGCTAATGCATATTATGCATACTGTACTTTGTGTCTTTTTGTCAATACTCATGATGATTTAATGTACTTTAACTACACATTCTTTTCCCCTCCAGCTCAAACAGGCACCAGAACAATCTTCAGTTTGACTTTCTTCCCTTAAAGTGTGACCCTGATCCCAATCGCTGCATCAGTCGCTCTGCCTTCATTTATAAGTGCTCATTATCCCTTATTCACTTCAAATGTGTCTGTCCGGGCACAGACACCACCAGTGCTGCTCTTTCTTTTTAGATTGACAACACAAGACACAAGGCTGACAGTCTATTACGCCATATATTAAAATACATTCTCCACTTCACGTCTCCACTGACCTTTATGTCATCCACGACTTTAACATTTAATCGCAATGAACCAGAAGTCGCTGCTTCACCAATGACATGGCAAATGCATACGAACAAGTAAAGACAGTGATGTACTTTAAGTGACATGTATGGCGATGTTCTTACGTGCAAAAGGACAGGAACACCCTGAGGACTGCAAGGGTGATGGCAAGGACAGAAGAGAAACATGTTGATATGAACAAATTAGAGTGATGATATTTGAGAAACGACTGTTCACCTTTAATGTCAGAAACGATTGCACATTTAGTGAAGTAATCTAGTGGTCTAGCTAATCATGGGAAAGGCGAACCATGGACGTGGCGGCATGAAGGCTCAGTAACTCTGCTGTGGCGTTGCTATAAGAGACAGCAACATGAAAATGGGCCAATTTTCCTCTCTTTAGGGTGTTTGCCTTTCCCTTTTAGCCTTACTAGTTTGACAATTCTCTGACTGTGAAATTATAGTGGGCAGGTTTTTGAATGTCCTTATCACAGAGGATCGGATCATTAAGCGTTGTTGTATTTTTTTTAATTTTTTTTTTACTTGTTAGACTTATGTGACATCTGTGTTCGCTGTGCAGGGATGTACAAGGAGTCACACATCGATCCTTGAGGAGGGACTATGGAGTTTTCAGCTTGGTCGATCATGGCCGCTGCACTCCGTTATACTCTGAAACGACAGAGTTCACATGTCAATGCAGGCACGCAGGCGGACTCAGATGTGCCATGTGGAGTGGGGGATATAAGGTGACAAAGTACACAGTTGGATAACTTTTCACCTTGAGATTCATGTAATTCATACACCATATTTTTCTTTTGATTCACAGGGCACTAATCAAGAAAAAGATAAATCAGAAATGTTGTAGTAAGTAAACTTTAATTATATAGAGTTTTTCACCGATACAATCACAAAGTGCTTTACAAAGAGCAGGTACAACAAAATTATAGCAACAATAACAGAATAGGACCCAGTCAACTGAAAGCTTTTCAAAACAAATGCGTTTTCAGCTTCATTTTAAAGGAATCAACAGACTCAACTTCACAAAGAGATAGAGGCAAGGCGTTCCATAACTTTGGGGCCTGAAAGGACAGTTTTAAATCATAAGCAGGTTCTGACTGGAGGACCGAAGGGTGCGACCAGATGGGTAAAGAGTCAAAAGGCCTAAAACATTATTAGGGATGTAACAAAAACAAAATATTCTCCAAAAAAACACAATATATTAAGGGACTGCTACAATATGTCTAATCACAAGGTCATTAACTCACAAGCATTGTTTTATTGCAGCAGTGTAGCGGTGTGTGCCTGCTGCTTTCTGCCACCAGGCGGCGTTTCGAAAAAGGACACTCCCTTTAGCTTCTCGTCCTCTGACCTTGTGCAGTTCCGGGTCATGGCGTGTGCTGCTGCCCCTGTGCATACCGTGCCAGATTATTGAGAGCCCTGCAACTGCTCCCTTCCAAACCTGTGCCTGTTGTGCTTTTAAAGGTCCTGTCGTGTGGCCGTCAGTCCGTCTCCCACGGTCTTCGCGTCAAGCTCCATGACGCCGGTCAGCCTCACTGTCAGCACTCGTCCACCTAATGTCATGGCCTGCTGTGCCGTTGCACCGATGTGGCCATCATTACGAGTGCACCAACTGCTGTTGCTTTTTGTCTAACTGCTTTGTCTTATTGTTTCTATTTGGTCCTTTGACTACATTCTGTTCTGTATATCCACCAGTTTTCTTATGGTCAGAATCAGAATCAGAATCAGAAAGAGGTTTATTGCCATTTCAGTGAACATAATTCACAAACTAGGAACTGGCTTTGGCAATAAGGTGCAACATAGAACAATGCATAATAATAATAATAGTAGCAGGTCTAATTAACAAACCTGTGTGTCCTTATGTCTAGATATCTATATTTCATTTATATTTCTGTGTTAAATCCTGGTGGCGTTGTTAGGTCCTTTGTATTTAATTTGGTTGACATATTATATTTAGTTTATCACCCACTTACATTGCCACACTAAGAAAGCAGAGAAGAAACTCCATAGACCATGATCCTTTGCTCGGTTTCAGTTCAGCCAATATGAAGAAAAGACTAGTGACTAATAGCTTGTCAGACTTGGATATTGTAACATAATACTGGTTAATTTGTAAAAGTATTGCAACAGGACGATTATGATCATGATGATAGCCTATTATTTATATTTGGCTATAACTAACAGACCCAAATCACACAAATCTTAATTAAACAGGACAGACTTTCGCTGCAGTAGCGTCTCTGCTTTAAGGTTGGACCTGTTGCGTATTCAGACAGGGTCGTCTGCATATCTTACATAGCACTCTTCTCTGACCTCTGGCATCAACAAAGCATTTCCATTTGGTCTGAAATTCCCACCCCAGCTTGTCTGCACCAAACGAGCATGGCCAGAATGATTTAAATATCAGTTTGCCGCTTTTATTTCAGCAGGTTGTCTGTTGAGTTACACATACATATTACGCAACATTATAACGTGTATGCCGAGGTATTAGGTTTCATTGTCATCAACCCCAAACACCGGACTGACAGAATAGAAAAGCCTCTGGCATTTCTACAGCTAATACACGGTCCCTTCAGCACCTAAACTATATCAACCAATGTTCTATTGCCTGCATATCAGACTAGTCGTCATTTGGTGGATATGATAATGTTAGCACATTGGCAAATATACACCTCTGAAATGGAAGACTTTCTCCACCAAATAGACCTGAATGTGCATGAATGCGTTCCAATAAAAATATCAAGCAAATGGTCTCACTTCAACACCAAACTGGAAACAAGAAGATGTAAAATGAGTGCAGGAAGTGAAGCTTCACTGTTGTTCACCTGGCTCCATCCTGGACGCTGACTGTGATGCCTGCGCATCAGGTCAGAGAGGACACTTTTGTCCTGAGGTCTGTAACCACCCCAAACTGACCAGGCACAGAATCTACGTACTGGACCAGTCCTCCTGTTGTGTTGCATTTTTTCAAAATGTTCTTGTCTTTGAACTGCTCAATGTGTTGTTATTTGATGGTTTGTTTTACCATTTTGAATTGTCAAGCTAAAAGCTTATATTTTCACCAATATTACTCCTGCCATTTCCTGTTCATTTCCTAAGGGTTGACTTACCTTGTTGGTTTAGCTGTTAAAGTGAACTGTGTCAAGGTTTGAGTTTGGGACCAGAACCATTTGTGTACCGAGGGTTTACTGCAGCTCTGGCTCCTGCCTCGAGATTAATGACAGTTGTAAGAGTGAAGCCGAACAATTACAGTGCAGGTACAGACTGTAAAGTGAGATGAAAGACACTAAAAGCCTGTGTAAAACTTCAGGCTGCGGCTGGAGAGGGGTAATTTTTCTTTGGGGTTGTCACTGTGAAACACCTGCCATATTAGAGGTATTAGTCATTCAATTAGACATTTCCATTCATCACGGAGTTTGCCTGCCATTTTGACCTTAAGGCATGGGCCGTCAGAAGAGATTTGCCCTTGAATAACTACAGAAGCACCTGTCCAATGCAAATTCAGTAATAATAGAACAGAAAAAGTCAGTTCAAATCGCAATAAAAAAAGTGTTATGACCCACTCACCAGTCATCAGAGCTGTTTTGTATCAGTCACAGTTACCGTGATGCAACTCGCTTCACCTGTCAGTGGCCATAAAGTCAAATTTCATACATTACTATCTGTGTCCGGGTATTAAGTAAGCATGTTAAATGAAATATTGATTTACTGACAACATTGTGAATTTACAAACAGATGTACATGATTGTCATTGAGTGTTTTGGTTCTCAAACTTGGTGTTTTGGAAAGCAGTATTAGCTTAACATAAGTTTGTTTACTTGGACCCATTATTCTATTCATGAGTCATTTGTTTCATTTGGGATGCAATGTTCCAACGCCTAATCCAGTTGAACCCTAAAGTCTTGATCTGATACTCAGCACTAATCATTAATAAGTGCTACTGCAGTTTCAATTCAGTTCAGTGAGTGACTTCTGAAGCTTCTGAGTTTTCACATGAGACATGAGTAAAACTTGTATTTGTATTTGTATTGGCACTGCAACCCAGTGTATTGTAGGCTTTACACACCTTTACTATATCTGAGTATATATCAGTGGCGTGCGGTCAGGGCGATCAAGCAATCAGTGATTGGCCAACAAATCTAAAATGACGTGTGTCACAACTATATATGGACTGTTCTCAAATATATATCCAATAAGCCCGTTTTCCCTTCACTTCTTCTGCTGAAGCTTGCTGAACTCACGGTGTCTTTTACTGGCGCTTCAGGCCGCTGGGCATTACTGCGGCAGGAAGCACGGTTCTGCTTTTCCCACAGCGCCGCAATCTGTGTCCGTGTTCAGAGGGCCGTTCATGCTCCGCTTTCTACGCGAGCTTTCAGAACCAAAAGCGGAAAGCAGCTTCTTTTAGAGGTCCGCACAACTGACACAGCCTCAATCCCATGGATCTATGCTCCACGCTGAAGAAATCTGGGTGGGATCATGGATGTTTGCAGGTTTTGCCCTAACTGAGCATGTGCGAGGAGAAGCAAAGCACAGCAGCGCCAAGTTCGACAAACTGACTTAAAAAAATGTTTTAAGTCTTTGTTTGTAGCTAAGGCTCTCTTCACATTGTTCCAATGATTAGATGTTAGTTAGAAATACAAGCAGTCATGTAACAACAGAATGCTAATTTGTGTAATGAATTGGTCGTTCATGTTATTTGCCCATTTTGCACTGTGCCAGTGGGATCGTTGTTTGCTCCTCACGTGGCTGACCTGGGTTCAAATCCCATACTCCCATGTTCTATCCTGTTTTTTTCCTTCACTTTTCTATTATGCACTAAATATTGATGAACACCCTAGGTCTGCTTGCCCATCCATAAAAGTCACCACACGCCACTGGTATATATAACGTAAAATGTAAGTACTTTACTTTTGTTGTCCTGCTTCAATCACAATTGGAGTTGGGCTCCAGAGCCAGCTCTTTGTGTTGGATAGAGAAATCATTTGTCTCTTCTTCTGTGATGAGGTGCAAAGAGAGCAGGAAATAGGGGTTGCCGGGCAGCGTGACTCCTTTACTTGCAGTAACCCCAATTCACAATATTATTAAAGTTAAGGTCAGAGCTGGCAGCAACAGCGAACTAAGGAACAGCGAAGGAAAAGGCCTTGACAACTGGCATGAAGGAGAGAAAGGCAGCGGCATATATAAGTAGAAACACGTGACTGCCAGTGCATCACTTCATGATAAACATTTTATTGGATGTTGGACCTTTCTCTGTGTTTTGTACACACCTTTAAAAAGAAGCTGGGATTTTGACAAGATAAATCCACAGGGTCTGAATGTGATAGGTAGTTACTTTGGCAGGGTCTCACTGTAAAAAAATAAATAAGTATGCACATCTAGGTCATTGTAAACAAACATTTCTCTACTTTAGACAGATCTGGGAGTAATTATTAGTATCCATTTTATGCATGCTTCAACATTCTAAGAGTGAGAATGTAGGGCACCTGACGCAGACCTGCGCTGGAGGAACTGTAGTGAAATCTTTATAATTATCAGTATAATGCATATAATTAGGTAATAGGTGCAACATGAACACAGATTTTTATGACACACTATAATTTTCATTTACTTGGTTGGTTATGCTTACTAATGCCATTACATCTACTGATTCTGTCATTATTATGTGATTATAATGCCACAGACACTTTGCCAATGCCTGATCTCAGCTGAGGCAGCAGCGGCTCCAGAGGAAGCGGTCATTGTGTCCGTCAGACACTTCACTCAGCATACCAAGTGTGAATGTAGTGTGTGAGTGACTGGAGGTGGTCAGACGGTCAGAGGTTGATGGTTCAGATTGGAAAGTGACTTTGAGCATCTGAAAATGTGCTTTGCAAAACAAACGCATAATTATCATAATTTCTTTGGCTGGAAGCGTGTGATATGTAGCCAGTAATGCAAATTGTAGTTCAGGGTTAAATTCTTTTCCCACCGAGCCCCAATGCCCATTTGAGCGTGTTTTAGGGGGGGGACCAGAGAACCCAGAAGAAAACCCACCCTGAACCCACCCAGAGGCCGAAACCAGTACCTTCTTGCCTTAACTTGACTTTTGTTTGAAGCAAAGGCAAAATATTAATACGCAGGATTCATTTTTTCAACATATTTTAATGGTTTAAATAATCATTTATGTTCAAAACTCACCAACTTTGCATCATTTTGTCTCATCCTCTCCTCTTATTGCTCATCCTCCTTTCCTCAGTCTTTACAGTGTCTTGCTTCAGTACAGATTTCCCAAGACCCTTAAGCTTGTTACAGATTTTACTATATTCCGTTATTATTCCAAGTCCTCCTGCAGTTTCCAATGGCAACCAGCTGAGCTAAAAAAGCGTATTTTTATTCAACAGATTATTACGGCAGATATCTTTTCTTTTCTGCACCTACCTGATCACTGTGGGAGATATTGCACACTTGTACTCTCAGGCTCGACCAAGTTTTCTTAGAGCTGAGGATATATACGAGAAAGAAAAGAAGGAGGAGGAAAAGAGGAGACTGTTGCACATATCTGTTGCCATGGGGATTGTGGCGCAGTGACTGTGCAGTAAGCCAGGTTTTGTTTTTGCAGAGAGGGCTTGGTGATCAGAATCAAATCGTGATCAAATCCTGTCATCCTGTGACAGTAATTATGCTGTTTTGGGACGTTGTGATTCAGTACTTTGTTTAGTGTAGTTTATGCATCCACTTGTGGGACACACTGGTTTGGCTCCGTCCAGCTCTGAGTGAGTGACAGGTGGATTCACTGTGAAATATGGACTTTCACATGCTGCAGATCACTTTACTTGCCTCTTAAATGAATTTAAAGCGAGACAAAACTTCATGAAAAACTTTGTTCGTTTTTTGGTCAGTTGTCTCTTTTTTAACATTGAATTACTTCATGTAATTAAGTTGCAGCCACAGTTTTATATGGGACTTTGTAAATGCAAAGGCTGTTTTCTAAAAATGCATTATTTAAATTAACACACAAACCAAAAGTCTAATTTACTCAAGTTTTCAAAAGATCTCTTTTTTAAGGCTCAATAGCAAAATTGGGTTTGAAGATGATTGAAGATAAAGTTTGTTTTTTATTACCGTAGCAAATCCGGCTTCACTTCCGTAAAGATCTGGTATCTGCTACTTTTTAGACCTTTATTGTATCATTGTGATGTTCTTTATGTTAATGTACCGTATTTTGCGGACTATTAGCCGCTACTTTTGTCAGATGTTTTGGCCGTTGCGGGCTTATTAGAGGCTGCGGCTTTTCTGTGGTTTTTTTTCTTTCACCGCTAGGGGCGAACTAACCGGAATTAGAATCAAAACTACAGAAAAGTTAAGCAAAGAAGCAGATGTTGCTGTTTTATTCAGCTAGCAAATAGAACACGGACGACAAATTACCAACTATAAATTATTTTCAAATTCTTGCCCCATCATTATGGAACCCAAACGAAGAATCGTATAAGCAAGTTTTAAGCTGAAGGCCATCGATCTTGCTAGGAAACCGCGCGGCTGCACGCAAGCTTAACATCAATGAATGTACGGTGACGCTGGAGGGGACGGAGGGGACAGCGGGACGAGCATGCGATGCCAAAAGTCAAGGAAAGAGTTCTGCGGCTTATACAAAAGGTGCGGCCTATGTATTGTTTTATTATCGTTTTTTAAAAAATAGAGCAAATGCGGCTTATATAGGGGAGCGGCCAAAAGTCCGGAAAATACGGTAACTGCTAAATGTCTTCAATCTCTAAATACTGTGTATTATTGTGCATTAAGGTTTGTAATAAGGTGTAGCAGAGACCCTCACTGTGAACTGTCTGCAGGAGCGCTCAGAGGTTAACTCACTGGAAGACTTTAATCTAAGACTATTTGTGAGTGTGGACCTCTCTGGGTGCCCTTGTGCAGAGAGCTGAAGGACACAATGCCCAGCGCTCACGTGACCTTTGGGCTTGTCGATACGGCAGATACGGACTGACTGGGGGAAGCGAGGTTTCTGTTATGCTGCTCCCACAGCTTAGAAATCTTTTCAATCTGAACTGATGTTGTGTGAGCTGGTTTCACGGGGAGGATTTTGCTCTACTTAAAGAAGAAAAACTAAATAAAAATAATAAATAATAAAAAAAAAGAATCCTACGAAAATGGTCTGTGTTTTTAAACTTGGTTCTGTTTTAATCTTTCTTAAATGTCTCTTGTTAGTGTAAATGTGTAAATGTTTTAATGGCTGTCTGCTGTGTTCACTTTGGCCCAGGTCACCCTTGAAAAAGAGGTTTCGATCTCAATGGGTTTCACCGATAAAGGTTTAAAGACTTTGGAGGCTTTTGAGCGAGTGGCTGCCTCAGACACTGTCATGTTTTTTGTTTTTATTAACCTTTATTTAACCAGGTAAGAACACAATGAGACCTCTTTGACAAGGGTGACCTGTTGAACACTTTAATGCTGTCCAGATTAGATTAAGTGACAACCACAACCTCCGGCGCGGCCACAACCGACCGTCTTGCAGAAAATCCATTCCAATAAGACTAAGACAATGGAGGAGCTAATGGGGGCTTCATAATTGCATGTTCCCAAGATAAATGCGTTAATCAAATACAAAGTAGTGCATCCAAAACAGTAATTTACAAGCGGAGGAAAGGCTGTGCTCCAGAACATGCAGATACAATCATGGGCTCGTATTAATTAATTTCAATGAATAATAAATCAACTATGTTTTACTTTGCATATTAAACCTCTTTGGCTTTGGTAATTGAGGTTTCGTTGGTGACCTGCGGCTGACCATATTTCCAGACCACATAAAGAAGCACAATGATTTGATGATTTATTTATTAGTAAGAAGGTTTTGATTTCTGTATGAATTTCTTGTCATTTTATTTCTATAAATTGGTTTAAAATTTCAATATCCTCAAAAAGTCAGAAGTGATATCTCCAAAATCCATAGTTCTATTGTGATTCTCTGATTTAAACCGGACTTTACGCCATAGTCTGATAGCCTGACTATGTTTTCATTATTTTACTTGCCAAACACTGTTAAAATGTTATCCATCAGCTGCAGCCTTAGTTTGCTGTTAAATACACTTAGCAAGGAAATGATTACTTTTAGATAGAGTAAAATCTTGTCAAATCAACAAAAATAAATGTTAAGTCAGTCAATGTTTCTCTATCTACTCTGGTTTATTAGCAGTTAAATGGTATGTTTTCATGAATGCTGGGCTCATATTTAACATAAAATATACATGTTTAAAGAGCAAAAGAAATTGATTGCATATTTCATGTATTTTATCTTTAACATTCAGTATTGCCTCAAATTGGGGAATCACGTCTAAGAAAACAACTTATTCTCACACTTTCATGTTCACATTTTCCTTGTCTCTCCATGTTGAAATATATTTTTCAAGATATATTTTTTAAATATTAAAGGGGACACTCAACGTGTTTTATGGCAGCACCTTCTGTGTTGCATGTTACCAAACCTGCTCTCCAGTAGCGTGCTGTGACTTTTACGGATGGGCAAGCAGACTTGGGGTGTTCATCAATATTTAGTGAATAACATTTGCATGCAAACGTGAAAAAAAACACATGCGGAAGTTAATATCGAACCTCGCGGTAGGTATCTTATTGAGCTAAACTACCTTACGTGTTTAAACTACTGGATGGATTGAATAGTGTCACTTCACCGATCAATTCATTACACAGTTTAGCGCTCTATGTGAATAAAATACTGCCTATGTTTGTAAGTAACGTCTAATCATTGGAAACATGAACAAAGCCTTAGCTACAAACAAAGATGGTCTCTAAAAGATGACCATCTAAAAGTTGTTGGAACTTGTTGTCCTCATAGCGCATGTGCAGACCTCTAAAACAAGCTGCTGTCCGCTCTGGTTGTAAAAGCACATGTTGGAGAGCGGAGCATGAACGGGCCTCTGAGCGGGAGAAGAAGAACCAAGCTCAGCGGCCACTAAAAGACACCGTGACGTCGAAGATATATTTCAGAACAATTTAAATTTCACACTGTAATTTTAGATTTTATTGGTCAATCTCCGCCTGCCTTGATTGCCATTACCGCACGCCACTGCTGCTCTCTCCCGGCGCTTTGAGACTTGAGACCCTCTTCCGACACAGAGCACATTCTCCGCTGTGCTTACCTGTGTGTCTCGTTGCATAGCATAACATCACATCTCATTCAGACCCGCTCACTGTGTGCCTTTGTGCTGCTGTGATAAAAGGTTCCGTTGTAAGCGTTAAAGTGTAAAACTGAGTTGAGAAAGTTTTAATTGCCTCAAACAGTTTAATGATGCAATGATACTGTAACACTTTTCCAATACCAGCTTGTAGCAGCTCTCAACGCGCAGGCACAGATTCAACGATGGCTTCCAAATTCTGCTGCTGGAAAGAAGCGAAAACGCGTGCACTAAGACTAGGTCACTAGACACCAGACACTTGTTGTTTTATTCTGCTTTATTGCCATTCATGACGGCTTTATTTTGTAAATTGTGTGAATATTTTAGAAGAAAAAAATCAATGCCACACAGCAAGTTTGGGTCCAAATTCTAAATTGTGGATATTTTACTTTCAACTTTTTTATTTCTATTTCTATTTTATTTTATATTGTTATTATATTGATTGTTGTTGTTCTATTAAATCCATCATGCATAATAAATTAAAAAAATATTTTAAAAAATGATTACAAATACAAACTACTATAGTGGGTATTAAAACACAGTTGGTCCTGCCCCGACCAAAATAATTGACAGTTGAGGAAAAATAACCTACATAGAGGAACAGTTTTATTATGTCTTCATATCAAATGGAGGGCAGGGGCCAATATAACTCACACTCACATATTATTTTTAAGAAATTGGGTCAATTTTAAACTTATGGCCTAAAGTTCGTTAAAAAAACAGCAATCACGTCTTTTGGTTGGACAATGGTTACCTTATCTGAAGCTACTGTTAAAAAATAAGTTAACTTTTGTTTACTTTGTTCTACTTGTTTATTGCCAAGTTTTGTTTCATATTTCCGGCTCAGTAATTACAGAGATATGAACCATAAATCAGGTCAACAAATCTGCAATCTGACAGTCTCGGTCTTGGTCTCGTAAGTGGAGACGTCATTGTTAGAGTGTGTAATACAGGTGTGGGCAATTATTATCTCCGGAGGTCCACAGTGGGATATCAGCAGGATGTAGGGGCTTTTCTGGCCAAATTCTGGTGCAGTCAGTTCAGACTAGTTTTTGTTGGGAAGAACTAACAAGGTCACGCTTCTATTAGAGCAGACAAGAGTGTGAAGAGGAGAGCGCGCATCGTTTGGCATGAGTCTTAATCCGGTTTTATTACGAGCTGGTAGGGCCTTAGCTTGCACCTCTGGGCTAATGCATACATGAATAGAAATAACTATGAACAACATGGAATCACTGTCTGTAATATTGACATTATTGATGAATTCTAATTATATTGATAACCAGGCCCTAGCCAAAGGATGAGAATCGTCCCAGCGAGGGACTTATTAAAATTGTATCCGGGGGCCGGAAAAAACGCAAATCGAGTAGTAAACAAGGACGAATATGCTCATGAGTGATATTAAAATTAGAACTCCGTGAGTTCTAATTTTGAGTGAAGACCCCGTGAAAAAATATTGAAAGACGGCTCAGTAGTGCCACCTCAAAAATGTATTAACATGGGGCCAACGGGACCCCAAAGCAAAAAAAAATCACAGTAAAAATATGACGCTCTTTCCAAAAAATAGTTCATGTGAGGACCTGTAAAAAGTGATATTATGATCCCGCCCTATATCATACAGGAAGTCGGCCATGTTGGATCAACAAGGTGCTGACAAAAGTTTACCTTGTCGTACTTTTGGCATCTCCCCCTACAGTTTTCATCGAAAACACTTAAAATGTGTCCACAAGACACAAAACCCATGAGTAATGAAATGTTATCAGTTTGAAGCTGGCAAGTCTTCAGGTGTGGTCATAATACATTTTAAACAAAATTGCAATTTTGGGAATTTTTTTTTTAAATCCACGTTTCCCAAAGGTCCTATGTCATGCAAAATCGACTTTTCAGAGCTTTTAACCTTCTTACAGTGCTATTGGTACCTCGTACATGTGCCCAAAGTGTTTTTTTGATTGATTCCTGCAGTCTTTAGCAAGAGAACAGTCTCTATCCTTTCCCTCGGATGAGCAGACAAACGGGGCCTACTCACCAGGATGAGTGCCGCAGCACACTTCCCTGTTTCAGCCCATCCTCCAGGAAGCACTCTGTACCTGTAACACCCCGCGCTCGAGAAAAACCGCGTCTATTGAGCCACAGTTCAAACTCTACTTCCTTTGATCCAACGCTGCTGCGCTGACATGTGCCGTTGTGTACCGGCGCTGACCGGCGCACGACTCGGCCTCTGTGTACATTCCACTAGAGGCTACGTCACGGGTTGGGTGGGGAACGCACGCTCACGCTGAGACTACGCCACGCGTTGGGCAGATCGCTCTTCGAGAGGATGGGGCCGTCTGCATTTCCGGGTTTGTGTGCAGGTCCAAGATATGGGTGATATTTTATTACTATTATGTTAAGGGTGTTGCACAACACTTATTATTATCAACTATGCCCTTAGGGTTGACTATGAAACGGGAAAAATAGCATAATATAGGATCTTTAAAACATTTTTTTATACAAAAATGTTACTGGAGCGTTTGTGAAGATTTCCAATCTGAACAAAATGATACGCAAATGTAGTGGCTATCTAATAAAATGGCTCTCTAGCGCCCTCTCCAAATTAGATTTTTAAAAATTAATGAAAGACAATGTATTTGTTCATTTGTGACCGGGCACAATGCAACAACATCACGAAATTCTAGTACGAGTTTTTATAGCGAAAAAAAAAGGTCGGAAAAAGGGTTTCCATTATTATCATTTTAAAGCCAATGATGGCATACCTCTATCTGCAAGCATGTTACCGTGGCAACATGACACATATTGTCATTGATTTACATGGGTTTTAGTTTACAAACATTTTGAATAGGATGAATAAAAGTACTTTGACACAGACAAACGAGGCAAAGCAAGTTTATACAATTTGTTCACAAGTCAAAGTGTGTCACACAAGGGGAAAAATGCATTAAAATCACAAAGACATGACAGAAATCACAAAACAGTTTAAGACATAAAAGAGAAGAGTGCAAAGAAAATCATTTCAGTCATATGCACAGCCAAACAAAACAGTTTTTAGCTTAGATTTGAACAATGCAGAGTAGCGGCCTGTCTCACATCCTCAGGAAGACTGTTCCAGATTTTAGATACATAAAACTGAAACGCACATTCCCCATGTTTAGTCCTGACTCTGGGCACCAGCAGGAGGCCGGTCCCTGAGGCCCTCAGAGTCTGAGATGGTTCATATTATGAATTGTAATTGTATAAAGTGTGACTCATTCCATTGACTGATCTACTTTATTCATTTAAGATGGTGAGGCAGTAGCATTTAAATACCAAATTTGCAGTGTTTTAGTGTTTTAGTGCTGAATGTTCATCTGTGTATGAAGACTGTGTGGGTGGGATCTGATACTGGATATTGGCCGGATATTGAGCGCTCTGCCACGGTGTAAGCAAAAAGCCCACATGTTGTACAAATGGTAAGCCAAACTCAGAAATGTATTTATACATTCACCAAAATAAACAGCTATATAAAACATATAGACTTGTGTAAAGCTTTGTCATGCTGTCCAAAAAAAACCTTACATTCAAATAAAATTTTAATTGAGATAGAAATTCAGTAATTTCTTATAGTCATTAATAAGTTTAGGTCTTTTTTATATTTAGATAGATTTAGATAATAATCAACAACCAATTGTGAACTTAAAGTATGGCTTGTAAAAATATTATAATTATAGTTTAGAGACAGTGGAAAATACAATAGACTGATTTGGAGGTAGAGGAGCTGAAGATGCTCAGCACTTGTTCAATCACATTATCATCAAGCGTAAGAATAGATACATTACATACATTTTCCCCCTTTGGAGAACAGCACACATTTTTCATTTTAAATTAACACAGTTTTGTTGGATGGAATGAAAATCCACAGCAGAAGGCGCCCTGGCATACAGAATCTTAACATCTGTATACAAGGTGATGTTAATATGTTGTATATTATGACTTATAATGACCTTATCCCCCTTTGGTGCCCCACAGGGAGGAGATGCTGGGTATAAGCTTGAACAAAGGAAACCTGACCTATTTGTATACAATCACATCAGTAATAATGGAAGGACAAAGATCAATCTCAAATCTAATGCGACTTTAAGATAGGTCGGACTGAATGAGACAGTGTGTTGTGTAAAAAAGTAATGGAAAAAAAGATGACATCAGTTCCCTCTGTGTGGTGAGTGCAGTGTTTGTTGTTCCTTTCTCATTATTCATTTGAACATGAGAACACATGTAAGCATGATACATAATAGATTGACATGTCAGGGAGGAGACGAGGCTTTCAAAGAGAATATTTCAAGACAAATTCATAAATCTTAACCTATCTTCCTAACTCACACTGGTTAGAGCTGTCGAAGCACATCCTGTCGACTGTGGGGACTGATGAATTACCAAACAAACATTCGACATTTGTTGTGAATACGTGTTGAAAAGCCCAGGTTTGGGTCAGTCGGTGTGTCTTTTAAACAAAAGCAGGAATAATAATTATAATGTTGGAGCCTGATACAAAGGCACAGTTGGACCACAGAAATCTGACTTCTCACAAATACCTACTATTAGTGAAATTGCCGTGCCGGCATGCTTTCGGTTTCCAATTGCGGCCACATGGCATATAAATTAATTTTTAAAAAAAAATTCCAGAAAGAAGTGATTGTGGGCCATCATGGCTGCCTGGTATGGAAAGCAAAACCGAAGCTAGAAATCTGTGTAAATTTGTGGAATATTTTTTACCAAATACTTAGTTGCTAAACATATTTGGTAACAAACAAGCAAGGTTTTGGATTATAGTGTATTAGTAGATAACCCAATAACTTTCCAAGAAGCGCCTCAAATATTTAGGAATTTAGGAACATATTACACTGAATAATCCAAATTTGATTAACCATGTACCTATTATTGTGGTAAATGTACACTTTAAATGCCTAACTTTGTGCAATAATACCTTAAGGGATCACCAGGTGCGCTTTGAAAACATGTCCAATTTGCAATTCTAACCAAATATTTGTGCATTTTAAAGTGACCTGATTAAAACGTGTGAACCAGAAGAACAACAGCTCTTGTAAAATCTAAGTGACAGACACAGTAACACAGATATTAGTTTGATCTTTTTTTTTTTCCATTATTGGCGCTGTTTGGTAGTGTTTTGCCTGCTGTCACTTCTAGTCGACAAAACGTGTGTATGGTTCAAAAAAGGTTGGAAAACACCGCACTCGGTTAACGTTTTAAAGGCATCTAACTGTAGCCCATCCAAGGATTACCGTCGCTTTTAGTCTACATTTTTTTCAACCGCTAACAGGAGTAGCTCTCTATCATTATCATTTAGTAGCTCTGGGGTAAAAGGTTGGAGACCCCTGTTATAAAGAGGGTAAATATAAACCTATTATAGCTTTGCAAAGTAAAGTCAGTTTGCAAGCATTTCTTTTTATACGCAATATGTATACGATTATGAGAGCTGTGCCGTTTTAAAGTCAATTAAAACGTTTCCTCAACATCCTAGAATAGAGACAGCTGAACTGAACTCTAATAAATCTGAGAAGTGAGTAAATTACCTTGTTTATCCCTCTGACCCACAAAGAGCATGCAGTCTATTTTTTATGTAAATTCTCGCTTTAAAACAATAAACATATGCCATCCCTTTGGAGACGCTCCCCCCGGGACATGGGGCTAATTGTCTTTTGAGTTTTTACCTCCGTGGGACAGATGTAATGAAACAGGAAATAGTGTTTTGGCCTTTTGATGAGAAAATAATCAGTTGTTTGTAATTGACTGCGGAAAGGTGCGCTGTTTTTCTGCCGGGATGAGCGAATCATTTCTGACCAGTCGTAATGAGTCGAGTCATTTAAAGATGCGCCTCGCTTTATGGCCTCAAGCCATCTCCATAGCGCCAACCCGCCTCCCTGCGTTTCAGTCTCACTAATTGTCAGGGCTGCGAAAATAAACGTGCATTTCTGTTAAGCGATGCTATGGTTTCACGCAGCCCTGTAATTCAATTAAACAAGCCTAAATCTGTGACAAAAATAAAACAGATTTACTCCAAACTGTAATGGCAGCCTCCTTGGCCTGTGTCCTCTCCTCTTCACACCAGGGTTGATGGAAATTGGTGTTGCAGATTTTTGTTTAATCAGAGGAGCAAAAACACAGCTCAGGCAACAATAAAACAGGCAAATTACTCCTTTATGGACATTTCACACCATGTTGTTTGGCTACAAGAGCCATAAGGGATTTCAGATATGAGTGCATTTGAGTACAATCAAGGTAATTAAGTGAAATGTTTGTGAAAGGAAAAGTGCACTAATGAGCCAATTAGAAAACATATTATTGGTTGATTTAATATGTACTGTATAGTGAATTTAGAGCTAAGCAAAAAAATATACGCAGGACAACTAAAAACCACATGTGCTAAATTCCAACTTACACGTCTTTTAGCAAAATACATTTACGAGAAATTCATCATAAAATGCTTTTTGTTCTGAGAGCGATACTGAAGGATTTTAAACACAAAGCTACCCACAACGTCATTAATACATCTTAAAGACCGCGTAGATTAAGAAAATGCATCTTGCCTTTTGTAGAATATTTTTGTTCTTTCTTCTATATCAGACAATAAGGCAAGGCAAGTTTATTTGTAGAGCGCAATTCGTACACAAGGCAATTCAAAGTGCTTCAGACAACAGGAAAAAATGACAGAAATCACAAAGACATGACAGAAATCACAAAACCTTAGTTTAAAGAAATTTAAAGGTGCCATTTTCAGGCTATCCGTCAAATAGTTTAAGACAGGGGTGCCCACACTTTTTCAAGCTACTTTTAGCTACTACTTTTACTTTTAGCAGGCAAAGCCTGAAGATCCACCTGTAGATTTCTATTACTTGTTTTAATAAACAGCTATAGAAACTTGTACAGACGTGCAATATAAAGCGGGGGAGAGAAAATCTGTTCATTGACTTGACTAGACCCATTCATACAGATGACTTTTTTGAAAATAAAATAATAACTAGACTAAATAACAGATGGTTGAGCTTATAATCACCTCACTTCTATCACGCTCTAATATTAGTTATTATAATAAGACAAGCTCCATGGTAACGCTGGGAGGAGGGGCTTGAGAGGAGAAAATCAGTTTTCCTTTGGGTCGCGGCAATAACAAACTGCTCTGTGAAGGACAGAAACAGCGTGAACAGCGTAATCCTACCTGTCTCCTCCTGCTCCTCCTCCTGCTCCTCGGCCTGACTCCTCCTCCTGCTCCTCGGCCTGACTCCTCCTCCTGCTCCTCGGCCTGACGCCTCCTCCTGCTCCTCGGCCTGACTCCTCCTGCTCCTCGGCCTGACTCCTCCTCCTCGCTCCTCGCCTGACTCCTCCTCCTGCTCCTCGCCTGACACCTCCTCCTGCTCCTCGGCCTGATCTCCTCCTCCTGCTCCTCGCTGTCTCTCGCTCTCGCCTGACTCCTCCTCCTGCTCCTCGGCCTGACTCCTCCTCTGCTCCTTGGCCTGACTCCCTCTCCTCTCTTTCCTCCCTCATGTGAGCCGCTCAGCGCGAGCCGACAATACAAGACATGCTCCTTCGAAACTCACTTAGAAAGCGGACAAAATCACAACTTTAGTCTCCTCGTGCTGATTGTAACTCATGGTTCACGCGCACTTTTGGGGACCTCCATGTGCGCACCATGTGATACACTTGCTCAGCTTGTGTAAATAATATAACTTCGCGCCAGCCAAAAAACTTTGCTTTGGTATCGACTGCCTGAGAGATCGACTGCCACTGTGTCCGAGATCGACTGGTAGATCGCAATCGACGTAATGAGCACCCCTGGTTTAAGACATGAAAGAGAAGAGTGCAGAGAAAATCATTTCAGTCATATGCACAGCGAAATAAAACAGTTTTTAGTTTTTAGTTTTTAGATTTGAACTTTGCCAGAGCAGAGGCCTGTCTCACATCTTCAGGAAGACTGTTCCAGATTTTAGCTGCATAAAACTGAAACGCGATTAAGTGAGAAAAACGTCACGCGACGATTGATCTGACACCCGTGGTCAACTGACTGACCTGTCAGGTCTGTTAGGCTGACCACACCTCCCACCAGTCACTGTTTGTCGTTGAGAAAGTGTGTCCGATATGCAGGAAAGTTGGAATGCTTCTTTGTCTCCAATTCAATGTACAAGACACTCATTTTCTGATTGCTTCTTTGATCCAACATTTGGAATTTTAAACTAACACTTAGGCTAAATTTGTTATCTTTACATGTGAGAATATTACTTAAAAAAGACCTATTGTGCTTTTGTCTGCTACATAGTTCTAATCTACGACACTTACTTCTGTGTGGAAAATCGCTGCGCTGATTTGTGCTAGCCCCTTTATGTTACACCGCTTTTTGAGAGCTACAGTTCACGAGAGCGAACAGAGAAATTTTGCCCAAAAATCCCATTTCAAATCAACAAATAAATAAATAAATGTATTTATTATTTGTTGACAAAGACGGACATTACCATGGTATTAAATCATGTCTTACCTATAGAAAGAAACAACCAAACTCATAAAGAAAACACGTTATTAAACTATAACATACTATAATTTTTTAATTTAAAAAAAAAAAAAAAAGGGCTTACTAATAAAAACGGGTCCATTGTCTTCCTGTCCAAAACTGCCAAACTGATAAGCCTCTGAACTGATAATAGTGGCGTTTCACCATAGCTAGCAGCGGATTTTCATGTTGGCCACTTGTTTATTTTGTTTAAAAATTGCATAACTTTTGAACTCTGCATGCATTGACCCGGAGTCAGATATTTTTAAAAATGTAATTGCTGGAAGTACAGAGCAGTGGATGGTTATAGGGGATAGGTGAAAACAGTAATTATAGGCGCACTCAAGCTTTACTTGCAGGATTAATCAAACGTACATGAATCAAAATACACATTTGAGTGAGTTAATGATGAGGGAACACTGTTATAATGTGGCTAAAAGTCCATTTTACATAGTAAATGCACTTTATTTAGTGACCAAGAACAGTTTTGGCTGAAATATTGATTCTCTTGATATGTATAAAAAGCATAGATATTTTACTTGTGGTTACTCAACTGTTCTCAATGTCTTTCTATACATATACGCTCAAGTTTAGAACCACGTGACAGATTTCATTGTACAGTACTCTCCAGCATTTGAACAAGCTCTTCACCTTATTTGCAACCTGTTATTTTTTAGCATTTTCTCAAGCCTTCACTCACATTGCCATACTAGATCAGTCTCAAAATGCCTATGATTGCTCTCTCTTCTGAGAATTTGTCAATTACAAACTTCTTATTGTTGTTGGCAGTGGGCTGAAAAGCACCAATTTCACTTCATGTTGAACCAAAGAAAGAGAAAATAGCCATACTTTAAAAGTCTAAATTTGATGTTGAGTTTGAAAATTCTCTAGAGGAACCTTTTTAGTTTGGAAAAAAAAATCAAATATATCGCGCAAAACTGTTTTTTCATTAATTAGAACATAACATTTTCACCTCACATGAAGACAATCAGTGTCAATATAATTTGTATGTAACAACTGTACACTGTTGCATCATATTACTATTAGTAGCAGAGGTGGGCATCTGATTTTTTGGGTAATTGGAAGGATAAAACAACAAGACTTTACTCAGTTGTGTATTTTACTGTCACACTGTAAAATACATAACTGGAGTAAAAGTATGCTATTTAAAAAAGTTAGGCTTGATTCGTTTTTGTGACTATAACAACCAGATTGGAATCATATAAAACTTTTTGTGCCATTTGTACTGTAAGTAAATGTTGCTACTTCGAATGTGAAAGTATGTGTACTTTTACAGTCTGCCAACAATGTTTTCTCTCCGCTGGCTGATACACTTGCTGAGTTAGTTGATTATATTAGTCAGTTGCAGTTACTTACCACCAGTCTGGCTCATGTCCTTTTCCCTGTTTTACTGCAGTCTGCCAGAGTGCTGCCAGAAGGCCTACGCAGCTCGTGTTGTTTATAAACACTAAATGAGTCTATAGCCAGCCATTATCCCCATATATACATTAGGCATACGCTTTGCAATGCCTTGTATATCCCACACTAGTGTTATTACAGCTTGTATTTGAATATAGACATTTCTGTAAAAACCTTAAAACTCCTTTTTGTAAGCAGCCCTATGATAACATGGACGCAAACGCATTGCTCATTATTTTTAATTAACTCCTCCTGCCCAATAACTGTAACTTCTGCAGTGTCATAACAACTGCATTTGGTGCCATTAACTTTTAACTCTTGGCCCTTAAATCAGAGCCCTCTATTACTTAAATTGTAAGCTGGTTACATGAGGACAGAACAGTTTGTGGGTCTTCACAAACTCCCCAATTGTCCTAGATGCTATAGACTCTGCAGTAATGAGGCACACATATTAACTACTTAAATAATGTGCATCTAAAGTCATGCAGACTATGGTCTGCTTTTATAATGCTGACTTTTTAAACAAGTTATATTTGTTCTTGTACTTGTAATCACTGTAACACAAGACTCTCAGTGGCTCATTTGTCATTTCCATTTGACTTTCACAGAATGCCACCACAAAAGGAACAAGACCAAAATAATTACTGATTGGGTAGTGCAGATAAACTATTATTTTAAAAGTGACTTTCACTGGCATTTTTAAAGGGCTAGCATCAAGTAAGTAAACATCCAGGCAAGAATTAATAGGGACAGGCAGTAGGAATGGGAATGTTGTAAAAGAAACAGTTTGGGCCAATAACTGCACAGTCAGCTCATAAAAATATTTATGATCAAGGTCCTTTAATTAATACTGGCATGAGCAATGCATTCTGCAGCAGTCCATCAGGCTCGTGAACACTTACTAGAAACCAGGGTGCAAAAAGAGGGGCGGACTTCATGTTATGAGGAGAGATATGAGGATAGGTATGAGGATGTATATAACTAATGTTAATTAGGACATTATGAATGTATTTTAGGACTATGCTTTTATTTATTTAATGTATTAGGCATTGAATTCGATTTGAAATATATATTTAGAATTCTATTGTGCACTTTGAATAGTATTTGAGAAAAGACTGTAATATGAACTGCAAACTAATACAAGTATCACAGGCATTTCAGAACATGTTTGTAGAGGTCTAAACTACTGCAATGTATCAAGTCAGGGTTAAATTAAGGCTGTCTTTAAGATTTGCTGATTGCAATGTAAACTACATCTATTGGATAGTCTTTTGACGGATGTTCTAATTACCACATGCATTAAAACAATTATTAAATAAGTAAATTAGTACCAGAAGGATCGCATGCAGTCACTTTATTGCTCCCATTGGGAAATTCATAATGTCTTCTTTTAACTGGACTGTTTTTTTTTTTCTTCTCATAAGAGAAAAAGGTGCAGAATGCGCTTTGTTGGAGGGGTCACCTGACTGGTGTAACTTGCATATGCGTCCAAAAATAATAAACATGAGGTACAATAGCCCTCATTTATCAACATTGAAGTGAAAATGGTGCACGTTTGCATTTATCACCTCTGGTGAATGAAAATCTGCATAATTTGGATAAGATGCCCTTACATATTCATGTTTCAAGTGGCCTCACCCATGTGTGCATATAATACGGCAAAAGGTAGCGTTTATTCACACGGGAAATTACCAAGAATGGCAACACAGAAAATCAAGCCTAATTGAAATTGCAAACAAAATAATTAAGCAGATATCCTACATTTGCTATGAAATACTTAATTTGTGTTTTCGGGCTTAATCAATTGATCTTCAAAAGGACTATGTGATAGTGTGATTGAAGTGCTACAGTGGGACTAGATCCAAACTCAGACCTGAACTAGCAGAGCTGCTCTGGTTCAGGCCGGGCTCAGATGAAGGAGCGGGGAGTGGGTTCGTCTTGAGTGGTGTTTCCCGGAGGCGCACTGAGGACGTGCTGCTCCAGACAAGATTTGCAGAAACAAGCAGTGGAGCCGCGCTACTGCCTGAGCTTTGCTCCATTGCAGCACCAGCCGCGACCTGCAAGCATGGAGAACAGGACGGGAAACGGGTTATCCCGTCCCGCCCAGACTGCTGCGTAAAAGTCTCTTTACCCCCACAGGACCAGGCACAGCGCCACCACTCACACCAATAGAATCCAGCCGGACCAGTGTCCACTGCTCAACACTTTCTCCATAATCATTGCACCAGAAGAGAACCTGTTTGCTGTTGACTGCTTTACCAGAGTGTCTTTTCTCTGGTCCAGGCCATGAGTTATTTCCAACTGCTTATTTTAAAGTCGATTTATGCTGTACTTTTATGGTTACTGCAATAAATTCATGACTATTACTTGGGATAAGTTCTGAACTTGAAAAGGTGCAGCCTCTACAAAGGAAAAGTATCATCTTTTTCAGGCAATAGCTAAATGACAATCATTTAACTGCATATTTGCAGTTTATTGTTTTCTTGCGTTGCCTTTCCTTTTTCAGAACTGGTTAGCTGCCCATGTTTCTTTCTCCTTTGATGTTCCCTTTTTCTTTGTATTCCTGTCTCCCCGAAATAATAAATATTAATAATACAACTTAGGTTTTTGCACCTATTTGTCCTATTAGAAGAAAAAAAAAAAGCTGACCCCCTTCAATATTGAGAGAGGAACTGGTCAGGAATATCTTATTGACATAAACCCCCTTTTTAATCTTTTATGTAAAACCCCTACAATTATAATAATTTCTTCAAAATAGATTCTTCTACTCTACTGCAATCAACAGCATCCTTGCTTGCAGCAAAACACCTTATCACATCAGACATTCAAATAATCACAGGAAAATAAAACTGTAATCAGCTGTCCTGTGTCCTTCGCGTTCTCTTTTATATGGCTCACATGTACACTAGTCATTTGGGCCCAGCTGACAACGCCCTGAAGGCTCCATAAAACTCATTTGTTGCTTCAAATTAACACACACAGGCAGTAATGATTTGACTTGAGTGCCTAAAACCCTAGCCCGCAAACTTAAATTGGTTCTGGGAGAGTGGGGAGAGAATGGAAGGGCTCCTGAGATTAGCTGATCTTATACATGCTGGTTCCTTCTGCAGATGGGCCAATATTGTCCCCTGGCAATCTTTTTGGTTTCTCTCCATGCGATGAGTCTGGTGCAGACGGAGCAACAATTAGCCTATCCTCATAGCCTCAGCTGTGAAAGTGAAATTTGCTTGGCTGAAGGGCTGGGGGACCAAAGAAAGAAAAGGAAAGTAGACCTCACAGGGGTATCTTGAAATGAGGCGCAGTCATCACCACTGCCACCCGTCCCAGTGGAGATTAACTTCCGGACAAGACCGGCATCTGGCTCCCACTCTTTTGGATTTAGGCTTGAATTTCAAATAAGAATTTAAGACTTCAAAGGTCAGCCAGACTTAAGCCTTCATAAATCAGGGAGCTCCCATAGCAATTGTCACACAACTATCTCCCAGAGCCCTCGCATTGGACATAATAGTTCAGTATTTCTCAAGTTGTTTTATTTTATGTTGTAGTTTATTTACTTCTGCTGCAACTGACTCAGTGAGTGCATATGGAATATAATTCTTCAGAGTATCAGAATCAGAATCCATTTATTTCCATTGTCAATGAACAAAATTCACAAACATAGGAACTTGCTTAGTTGATTCGGAGCAACATACAACAATGAACAATAATAAAAACAACATATATGAAATAAAAAAGGGCATGCATTAAAGAAAACAATTTAAATTTACTGTGGATAAAATAAAAATAGGTTTACTATGTATACAAAAATGTACAGTTAAATTTACAGATGTAGTGCAGAAAGTGAACAGTAAACAGTGCAGTGAGTGATTCATTAAATTGTACTTTGTACTTTGAGTCCAACGGCAGAGGGAAAGAAATTGTTCTTGTGGTGGGAAGTTCTGGTCCGGATGGACCGTAGCCTTCTGCCTGAGGGGAGTGGTTCAAACAGTCCATGTCCAGGGTGAGATGGGTCAGCTGTGATCCGACCTGCTCGTCCCAGAGCCCTGGAGACGTACAGGTCCTGCAGAGATGGAAGTCTGCAGCCGATCACCTTCTCAGCAGAACGCACAATGCGCTGTAGTCTCTGTTTGTCCCTGGCTGTGGCTCCAGCGTACCACACGGTGATGGAGGATGGACTCAATGATGGCCGTGTAAAACTGGACCATCATCTGCACTGGGAGCTTGGCTTTCCTCAGCTGCCGCAGGAAGTACATCCTCTGCTGGGCCTTCTTGATGAGGGAGCTGATGGAGGGCTCCCACTTGAGTTCCTGGGTGATGGTGGTGGATGGTGTTGAATGCAGAAAGTCCACAAACAGGATCCTGACATAGCTTCCCGGGGAGTCCAGATGTTGCAAGATGAAGTGGAGTGCCAGTTTGATGCCATCGTCTACAGACCTGTTGGCTCTGTAGGCGAACTGCAGGGGGTCCAGCAGGGAAGAGGTGAAGGACTTGAGGTGGAGCAAGACCAGGCGTTCAAACGACTTCATGACTACAGATGTCAGTGCCACAGGCCTGTTGTCATTAAATCCAGTGATCCAAGGCTTCTTGGGGACAGGGACAATGATGGATGACTTGAAGAAGGCTGGGACATGGCATGACTCCAGGGAGGTGTTAAAAATGTCTGTGAAGTGCCTAATCTGCTTCTGTACCCTTTGTTGCAACATTGAAATTTCCCCACTGTAGGACAAATAAAGGTGATCTTATCTTATCTTATCCATAGCATGATCTGAAAAGCGGCTCAGGCCACGGCGCAAATGGCATTTCTGACTGTGTAACAATGGTCAAGCGTGTTCTGCTCTCTGCTCTGACTTTAATAAACTGTTTGTACTTTGGTGGTTCATGGCTGGGATTCACCTTGTTAAAATCACCCAGGATAATACATAAGGAGTCCGGGAAGGTTCGCTCCACACTCAAAACCTGGTCCGCGAGCGCGCTGTGCCTGCATGTTTGTGCACCGGCACGTTTTCCCTGCGGCGTCTCACTCTTCTGGCCGAAAAAAGGAAAAACAAAAAATAACACAAGTAGCACAGAACAATCAAAGAATCAAAACCAACGCACATTCAACATAAAAGTGCCATCCATTTCCAAATTATGTGATAATTATGTGATTTTTTTTCCATTTTCCGTATGTCCATTAATGTCTGCAACCGGACAGTCCCAAAACACATGGTAATGGTGGGCCTCCTGGCAACTACAGTTTTTCCAGCAACTAGAATTTCCCTGTGATTAGTGAGCACTTTGATATGGTGTTAAGAAAAAACGCTATATATTTTTTTCCCAGCAGAACTCTGGACAGACTCCCATTTTTTATCTGTCAAAGCAAATTTACCTTTTCTTTCCAGTTTATTTTTAAAATATATTTAGTAGAATGTCTGATTTATATGCCCTAATAAACATTTAAATCAGAAGGTTATAGTGGTGATTGCTTTGCTTAATTTCTTGGTTGTAATAACTCCTTATTTGTACCTATAAAAGTCCTGCTTCTCAAAGCCCAAGGATTAAAGAGAGCAAAACTTTTCATTTGACTTTCTTTTACAATCTGGTTCAAAATGGTATACTTTTTGCTATCCAGACCTTAAATCTCAGGTTGGTGTGGCTTGGTGTAAAACCTTCATCATAAGAAAACAGGTTTGGATTTTGTTTAGTTTGTATGTTTTGATCAGGGTTAAATATGGCGCTAACATTAAGGATGTTACTCGTACATTTTCAGATGCCATTGTGTGGGTTGTTTTCATTTCACCCTTATTAATTTACCAATGCTGTGAAACTCTCTGGTCGAGCACAACACACAAACACACGGATTGCAAAAACATGAAATAAAGGAAAAGATGGACAAAGAACAAGAAGAACAAAAGGATTCATGCCTAAACATGCAATGAACTCCAACTCCTAACGAAATAAAAGAGCAAAAATAATACATTTTCCCGCACACTCAATCCAGACACAAAGCAAATGTACCATGATCACAATATCAAATATGAGGTTCCCAGCAGTGACGTGCAGTGAGGTTCATGGTTAGTGAGGCACTGACTCTTTCAGAGTCAGATTTACCAAGACGAATGAACCCAAAAGAGAACCTTAAACATAATTCGATTGACAACAGACAATGAGTTGTGCTTTATATCTCATTTCAGCATTCTTTACACAAACATGTGACATATTTCATTTAAAGTCAACATTAATTTGCAACAGTCCAGGAACAGGACTGTTGCAACAGGGCTCCGAAGCGTCCTCTGCCATGAGGCAGGCGTATTGTTTGCCTCACCGAGTGAACTTTTGCCCACTGTTTTATTATGACTCTGTGAGCCTAAACACGTTTCAGAAATACATGTCATACATTATCCAGAATATGGAAGTAAAGCGCACATCGTCAGAGTGTTTTATTTGTTATATACAGAGGGACAGCGACACATTATCTGCATCACATACAGCACAGTTTGTGAGGCGTTATACTGTGCACCTAGAGGCAGAGTGTGAGGCTGTCTCACGTCGCCCCTCCTCCCTGTATTTGAACAGAAGTTACAGGACATGCGGAAATTCTGATATTCTTAATTTAAAAAAATATGGTTCCATATTGGATTCAAAGGGAAAAGGGGTTTATAATACATACCAAATGACAAATATTAACATTTATTATATGCTATAATACATTTTTTCTCCCAAGATTGATCTGGAAGCTTGTTTTCCAATGCCTCGTTCTCTGCCGGCAGCCTCCCCATCTCTGCTCTATGCTTTCTCAGCTCCTTTGCATTGTCCGAGACTCATTCCTCCGCCTCAGCCACACATCTGTCCACTCCACCCAGGTTCATTTTCAGGACAACAACCAATTCCAGTTTATTGAAAAGTGTAGCGTTTTTGGCCTTCATTTCAGATCTCATTGCCACCATCTTGTGCTGCATTAAAATCAGCATCTCCACCACCCTAAGATTGTTGGTCTAACCACCATTTTAGTATTAGCTTGAGAGACCAGTGTTTCACTTAAGCTAATATATAATGCGAGTTGATACATGTTAAATACTAATTCCAAGGTTACAAAAAGCATGTTTAAAAGGCAATTAAAGCCACAAGAATGCATAATAGGTCCACATTAAAGTTATTTTTCTTATGTGTTAATTTTAAAGCTACCAAACTTATGCCAGACTCCACCTGCAGGTGGATCACTGACTTCCTGACGGATCGGAGGCAGTGCGTGAGGCTGGGGAAGACACTCGGACTATCCACAGGGCTCCACAGGGCTGTGTACTTTCTCCTCTGCTCTTCTCCCTGTACACAATAGAGGTAAGATCGGGCCTGAATAATCCAGCCCGACCCGACCCAGGCCCGAGGGCATTAAAGCCCAACCCGGCCCGAGCCCGACCAATTAACTTGATTTGCATGCCCGAGCTCGAAGCAAACCTGAAATTTCAATTTATTTCAATTTATCCCCTAGTATTTTTGGCAGACAAAAACACAAGATTTCTTAAGGTTAAGATAATCTACATATTTTTATGATCATGATAAATGCATTTGCACAACAAAATAACGCTGGAACACAGAATAAGAGGCCAGATAAAGAGAGTGAAAGAGAGATCTTGATGCGCACTCGCTTAATTACGCGGAGAAATACTGCACCCCACTGCACCCACCGCGTGTGCGTGTTTGCCTTTTCAGTTCCCCTGTCTTAAGTTTATCCTTGACTTCTTGCTGCTCCATATCGGGGATACCTAAACAAAATAGATGCGGACTACATTCACGTCAGGAGATTTACATTCACGTCACGTGCGCAAAGCGTGCCCAGGCTCTGCGCTTCCTGTTTAGTAGTAGTTATACAGCAATTACCTTACAGCCCCTTCTCTGTTTTAACCAAATCATTTATTTAGAACCATTATTCCTTAGTTTAGTATCCACACATCGTTTTAGTATACATTTTTATAAACATGCCCGGCCCGGCCCGACCCGAATGTAATGCTTGTCATTTTAGACCCGACCTGGCCCGAAATGTTCGGGCTCGGGCTCGGGCTTAAGATCTTACCTCTAGTACACAAACTGCTGAACCTCCAGCCACGACTCCCTCAAATTGATCAAGTTTGCGGACGACACCACCCTCATCGGGCTCATCTCGGACGGGGATGAGTCTGTCTACAGGAGGGAGGTGGACTGGCTGGTGTCCTGGTGCTGCAGTAACAACCTGGAGTTCAACGCCCAGAAGACAATGGAGAAGATTGTGGACTTCAGGGAAGTCACAGCCCCCCAGCCCCACTCACCATGACAGACTGTGGACTCCTTCCGCTTCCTCAGCACCACCATCACCCAGGACCTCAAGTGGGAGCCCACCATCAGCTCCCTCATCAAGAAGGCCCAGCAGAGGATGTACATCCTGCGGCCATCCTAACCCTAACAGCCAGGGACAAACAGAGACTACAGCACATTGTGCGTTCTGCTGAGAAGGTGATCGGCTGCAGACTTCCATCTCTGCAGGACCTGTACGTCTCCAGGGCTCTGGGACGAGCAGGTCGGATCACAGCTGACCCTACTCACCCTGGATATGGTCTATTTGAGCCACTCCCCGTCCATCCGGACCAGAACCTCCCGCCACAAGAATAGTTTCTTTCCCTCTGCTATTGGACTCATGAACACTTCTTAAACACCTGCCACTTTAACTGCAACTATTCATCACTCACTGCACTGTCACTTTATGCACTACAACTGTAAATTTAACTGTAACTCTTGTGTACATAGTAATGCCTATTTTTATTTTATACTATAGTCATTTTAAATTGTTTCTTAATGCATGCCCTTTGGATTGAATATATGTTGTTTTTATTATTGATCAGTGTTTTAAGTTGCACCTTAAGGCTGAGAGTTCCTATGTTTGTGAATTTTGTTTGGCAATAAACCCCTTTCTGATTCTGATTTTGATTCTTATTATATTAAAGGTGTGCCATGTTACCCTTGTCAACAAGATTAATTCTCACTATTTTCTGATGTACTTTGTCTATTTTTGCATGCATAAAATACATTCATAATATATAATACATACATTCCAGGCAAAGAAAAAGACATCTCCATGGTAGCAGGTTCCCCTTCCAGAAAACTTACAAAATGCACCGTTAAGGAAATGTAGACCTGAGTTTGATTTGTTCATGCACTTTTGATCAATACTGTACGAACACGCGTTTAAAACGGCCATAAACCTGTCCATACATTCACTGTGAAAGTTCTTCTATATCACTATGATTGCTGTCTACTAGAAATGCACTCAATTTCATAACACATGGCACAGCGGCAAAATACTCAAACATAACTTGCTCTTTACCCATGAGGTTAGCATTACTGGTTAATGACCTTGTGTCTCTTGACCTCCTCTTATATGAGTGAACTATAGTTAAGTCTTGTTTTATGGCATGTGTGCGGCGCTTTGTCCACCATATGTAGACAGCAGGACTCTCTCTTTGATTACTTTAACTAATTTACGACGTCCAGGACCAAGGGCATCAGAGGCGGCTTTCTCTATTGATCTATGCGTTAGGAGAGACAACATTAAATGAATCTAGTGGGTCAGTAATCTGCGTGGCGATGACTATGTCCTGTGCAGCAGAGGTGATTTGTTTTCCAATATTGCAATTTTTATAACCTGCTAGATGGCGTACAGGATGTTTGAGTCTTTGGGTCAATACCAGCAATGCAAAATATCTTGAGCCTGAGCTGCGGGAAAAGAGACACTTATGGCTTATAAGCAATTATGTAAAAAATTGTCATTGAACTTTTTAATGAAGCACTGACTAGCTAGCGCGCAGAGGACACGCTACTTCGGCGGGTAGAAAGAGAAACTATCATGTGGACTGTACCGTGACATTCTCCCAGTAATTCATCTGCAGGTCCCCATTTTCTGTAATGCACCCTTTTAGCTTTATCACATCATGGTGTTGGAGCCAAGCCATGTTGTTACATTTGTTACCAGCGCTGTCCCGTACAACCTCTTCACGCTAAAGTCATTACATGTTTAAACCCTGGCTGAACTGAAATTTCATCAAATGTAATGTATTTTGGAAGATATATATTTCCCCCTGAGGGAAAAACGGTCTTGTACCAAGATTAGTTTGATGACCGCACAAAGCACACAATGGAATCAATTTTATATTTAGCTGAAGATAATTCTTAATTTATTGTGTCTAATCACGTATTAGTTATTTTCTTCCTGACTTATGAAATTTCTTGTATGTGAAAGTATATATTTTAGTGAGATAAGGCCAGCAAGTTTGTATTTTAATTGAAATAACATCTTAGTATATACAATACTGAAATATGCCTAAAATATTTAACAACATAATTTCAAAATGCTTTATGATTTATTGCTATATCACACGTAGTAAACTTTATTAGCTTGCTTGTTGACAAAACACATTAACAGCGCTTGGTATAATTGTCCTGTACCTTTAATTACTCTGCGTTGAAAGCCAAATAATCATTGGCAGCCACCCTGATACTCACATTTGAATAAACATATTTAATTGGCATATCAATGAGTGATGGACTTTCCTAAACCAGGCCCTGAACTTAGATGCTTGGGTGGATGATTTGAATGGACTGCGTAGTGGTCAAAAATATGTCCTGCATGTTTTGCGTTGTCGCTCACCATAAGTGTATTCTAAAAAGTATAAGATCATTTATCATAATGCGCATTGAAAGTATCAATTACAGGCAACACACAGTTTCTATTTCTTGGAATGATGGGGGGTGGTTTTTAATTTGATTCTAACTTAAATTATATTCATTTATTTGTTTATCCTGATGATTGCTGAAAGATTGAATGTTGACCTAATGGGTGTAATCTAATATCAGTATAAATGCAGCTGTTCTGTGAGGCCCACAGAAGTTTGTTAAGAGAAGATTGGGGAACAAACAGCATCACACCAGATAGGTTAGAGATAAAGTTGTGGAGATGTTTAAAGCCGAGTTAAGTTATAAAAAGATTTGAACATGTCACAGAACATTGTTCAACTCATCATTCAGGAATGGAAAGAGTATGGCACAACAACAATCCTACCAAGACATGGCCGTCCACCAAAACTTACTGGCCGAACAAGGAGAGCTCTGATCAGAGATGCAGACAAGAGGTCCATGGAGGAGCTGCTGAGACCCACAGTTCAGTTTTAGTCGTCGTGCATTATTCAAATCTTGCTTTGTGGACGGGTGGCAAAAATAAGGAGTCCAGTTTGCAGTTTGCCAGAAGCTATGTTGAGGACACAGTAAACATGTGGAGGAAGGTGCGCTGGGGTCTCATTTATAAAACAACACATGGAACTCTGACTTAAAGTGTAAGTGGGGACAAAATCCAAACTTCACGAACGTGGAAAAATATTCAGAGTTGAACTTGTTTAAATTTCTTAATATATTAAATACAAAAATAATAATAAAAATAGCAAAGAAATAAAACATAATTAAATGGCCCCTCCATGGTTAGTTCCCTCCTCTCTTTCTCAGAGGAGTGTGGGCATAGACCTTTCAATCTGTTTTTATTTTTTAAGAGGATTGGGCATCGGCCAGCCCGATTCGACCAAGCGGGAGAAGACGGAGCACACAACATATTTCAGACAGTATAGATGTGCTGCAGGTGCTGAGGCCCGAGGTGGTGGTGCTGTGGACAGAGGTCAAGAACATGAAAAGTAAGATCTTGGATTTGGACTCCAGATCACATAGGAACAAAATCAGACTTGTGGGGGTACCGGAGGGAGAAGAAGGAAAGGACACTGAAAGTTTCCTTGAGAAGGTGAGTTGAGGGCTATTTTCGGGGTCTGGAGTAGGGTTAGGGTTAGGCCTGATTAGGAGGTTTCCTAACGATCACGTGAAGGAGCGCATCATGAAGGCTGTTAAAGGAGACCTCCGGTACAAAGGCAAACTCTTCTTCACCCTGGATATTCCATACACGTCACGCCTCCTCCGCTCCTCCATTTCACCATGTAAGGACAATACAAAGTGAGTTATGAATGAGATTTACCTAAACATGAGTCGATAATGAGCAGGTTTGATTGACACATGGAGACCAAGAGGGAGGGACAGAGAGTCGCTGCAGTAGACACAGAGCCATGTGATCTTTAGTGAAAACTCAGATTTTCTGACTAAATTGTCCTGTCATTAAAAATTTGAACAAAACAGAAAAGTAGTGCTCAAATGTGACGGTCTTTAGCCTACACTTACCTGTGCTTAACTGTGGCTTAAACTCCACAGTCATTGTTTTATTTCACATGATGCGCGCACTGTTTGTGCACACAGAAGTGTGTGTCAAGCCAGGTGTACACTTACACAAAATATTATCATGAGTACCAAACACTTTTGTGTAATTCTATGTTAGATCCCTAATGCTTACATTGCTAGAGACTGTAGAACATTTTCAGTGAATTCAATATTTTTCTTTGTCTTGTCCTAACAAAACATGTACTTTTAAATTACTTTTGTCTATGATAAGGTAATCAGAATCAGAATCAGAAAGAGTTTATTGCCATTGTCAATGAACAAAATTCAAAAACGTAGGAACTTGTCTCGGCCTTAAGGTGCAACATAAATTCCATAATCTATAAGTGTATGTTAAAGGTTGAAATAGATTTTTAGAATCAATACGTATTTCATGTAATAATTGTGCTCATCATGGTCCAGCTCCAAAACTAGTTTGTTTGCCATATTTTTGTGAGGTAGTTCTTGTTGCTCGTCATAGAATTTGAGAATCAACGTTTTATTGAAATTGTCATTGAACAAAATTAAAAAATTAGGAACTTGCTTTGGCAATATGGTGCAATATGAAGCAATGAATAATGAGAGTATAACGTAAACTATGCTAAAGGAATGCATAAAATTACTTTTAAGACTAAAATTGACTAAAACACAAAATATATAGAGTATGGGCAGAACAATAGTGCAAAACTGGCATTGCAAACTAATAGTGTTATGGAGTTACAATGTTACTATGGCACTTACAAACACAGCACTAAGCTTTTAGTTGTCAAAGTACAACCACAAAAGATTTGTCTTTTGCATGTTGAGTATTTGGTCATGGATTCTGTCCTTCTGGCATTAAAAGGTCTTAAATTTAAATCTAAAGTCTGGAGGTAACTTGGATGTGCAAAAAGAGGAGGAATACTATACCTTGGATAGTTACCTTGGATGATCGGAACAATGAGGCACAAATCTTTTGTTGTCATTAACCACACCACATTTATGTATTCTTTTTTTTTTAGGTATTCAATTTAATTTTGCTGGAGGCCTATTTTTTCCCCAAAAAATAAGCCCCATTTCAAACTGAAGCTATTCCTGAACCCTCTGGAGAGCAAACAATTGACTAGAGCCTTTGTGAAGCTGAGACTGCAGTTTTGGACTCTAATGTCTGTTTCACTCTAATCATAAATAGAAACGAGCTCTGCACAGCCTAGGTCAGGTGCCTGTGTAAAACAAGGGGTTTACGATTGAAAAAACCTTAACAGCTGTAGTTAAAGAGGTTAGGGGAAAACATACTCTGAGGTTAAAAGCACAACCATCTTTGTTTACAGACAGTTTTGCCCTGAATGTGTCTGAGTTATAGATACTCACCACATGTTAAACAGTATATGGCTCACATTCTTCCCAGTGCTTTATATATTCATTTTAGGAACACATAGAATAAAGCTGTGTGGCTGTTTATGCCAAGAGAAGTCACACTTGGCGTTCCAGACAAGTACAAACAATGGCCCATCTGCGTTGTTCCAAGTCCTGTCTCAGAGTATTGTGAGGCAGCCCTCGCACATGCCTCCTCTCTCTAATGTATCCATCTCACTGGGCACAGCCAGATTGACGGTAAACTATCTATTGGGACTGCAATTTAAAAACATGGAATGACTAAACAACAGTGGATAGTCGAATAATTATTTGTTGCCAAATACAGTATCAAATATCAGTCAAAACTCAAATTGCCACTTTTATCCCATGGAAAATTATTTAATCATAGCAGTTATTTTTTGTCTTTAAACAGACCACATTTTGGGATTATATTCAGATTATTGTTGTTTGTATGAATGAGCAGTGTGATTGACTAAAGAAGTCGTAAATGTATGATGCACAAACAACTTTATAGTGTCTGGAATGCACAATACAAGACTAAAGCATTTTATTACAGTTGTGTTTTCCAACAGGTTTATACTGACTCTATGGCTCAAGCGATCCATACTTCAATTATTTTATTTTATTAAATATATGTATTCTACTGCCTCTGATGATCAAACAAGCACTGATTACAGATTCAATATAGCTACTTCTATTTGTTAGTATAATATTTTTTACCAGATTTTAGTTCAGACTACGGGGGCCACCATAGTTTCCACTATAAATGAAGTGCGGACCGGTGCGGTCCTGTCACTGGAACCAATCACAGAGCAGCACTGTGGTTTGGGTAGAAGTCAAAACAACCTGAACCACAACAAACACGGTGATGCCGATAGCCTTACTTCGGCCTATTTTAGGAGAAATACAACTGAAGCATAGCGCTGCCAGTGGCGTTTGAATAAAATCGGCAAGTATTCCTTTTTAAAAAATATGATATCATATATTTTTTACTTCAGTTTCACATTTTAACACTACTATCGCATTATTTTGTAATAGTATCACGTTATTTTGTGATAGTAAAAAATAAATAAATATATATATATATATGTGCGTGTATGTGTATATATATATATATATATATATATACATATATATATATATATATATATAAATAAATTATAAATATATAAAGAAAATATAAAGAAATTATGAAATAACATGATACTACCACTATTTTAAAAAATGAATAATAATAAAACAATAAAAAAATCACGAAATAATGCAATACAGCAGCAAATTTTTAATGTTTTTGTTTTCTTGCATCCGCGTTAAGCATTCACCTGTTGTTTGCATAAAAATTGTTGACAAATCATGCATTAGATTTGCATTAGATTTGTTGAAAGTTGTTTATAGCATTGGTGACCAAAAACTGTGTAAGCTAACGCTGTATGTAGCATTGATATTTCATCTAGTGTGGCATTTTCAGATCAAACATGATTTTTTAGTTGAGGTTTAGTTGAAGGACTTGATTGGTACCAGCAACTGTGTTTAGGCTTTGTTTTCTTCTGCAATATATTCTATTGTGATAGCTTAGTGCTTAGGTTTTTGCATGTGCTGAGCTACTTTTGTAATGATTATCATGTTAAATTTATTGTACTATAAAGATTGTGACGATGGGAAAGTCATCAAGTGAGGAGTCACATCCTCCTGGCTCACCATCCAGCTCTGGGTCCAGGGATGTGGTCAAGTCTCAAGTGTACTTTGTGATGTCCTCAGTAACTCCCCACCCAGAAAGTCTCACCTGAAAACCAGTGACGTGCAGTGAGGTTCATGGCTAGTGAGGCACTGACTCTTTCAGAGTCAGATCTACCAACACGAATGAACCCAAAAGAGAACCGTAAACATAATTTGATTGACAACAGACAATGAGTTGTGCTTTATATCTCATTTCAGCATTCTTTACACAAACATGTGACATATTTTATTTAAGGTCAAAATGTATTCCGATTGAGCCAAATTCCAGCACATTTCAAGCCAAAATAAATACAAGTTCATGGTCTTACCTTTACATTTTGATAAACCGGATTGTAAATAAGAAATAAAAGAGTTCAAGAACAAAGAAGACAGCGTAGCAGTCCACAGGCTCAGAAGTGCCCTCTGCCTTGAGTCAGGCATTGTAAAACTGCTGTTTTATAATGACTCTCCGAGCCTGAACACGTTTCAGAAATACATTTCATACATTATCCAGACTATTGAAGTACAGAGCACATTGTCAGGGTGTTTTATTTGTTATATACAGAGGGACAGCGACACATTATCGGCATCGCATACAGCACAGTTTGTGAGTAATTACACTGTGCGCCTCCTCCCTGTATTTGAACAAAAGTTATGTTACACGCGGAAATTCTGATATTCTTAATTGAAAAAAGTATGGTTCCATATTGGATTCAAAGGGAAAGGGGGTTTATAATACATACCAGGTGACAAATATTAACTTTTATTATATTTTATAATTCATTTTTTTTCTCCCAAGATTGACAGGTGGGGCTCTGCCTCCCCTGAACGCACGTCACTGCTGATTTGTGCCACACTGCAGATATACTCTATCGGACTTTAGAACTGTGTTTAACGTATCATATGAAGAATTTTGGTTGTAATTATTATTATTATTATTATTACTACAAATAATCCAACTAAAAGAATGAAATGATAGTCTTGTTTTTGAATTTGTAAATATCAAGAAATACATTTGTAAGGGACTGGTATCTCCTGAACCGGTCTGCCCATATAAATGTTCATTCAGGGTGGATTCTCATTCAATAAACGGAAACACGGTCCTGTACATACAACAAGAGAAATGGTCAAAATATATATTTTTTTCAAATACAGCTCTATTATTATTATTTTTTTGCCCAAAGGCTTCATTTGATTGGGAAAGGCAAGCGAGAAATGGGGTACGAGTGGAGGACATGTAGTAAATTGTCGGAGTCAGGATTTGAAATCACAACACTGCGGCCGGCTGCACTTGGAGCCTGGCATACCTCCTGTACCTATGACTTAACCACTTATTTTACAAAAACAAAATAAATGATACGACTTGTACATTTTTTCCCTCATACTTTGACTATTGAAAAAGAGAAAAAAACAGATGAGCGTCAGACTGAGCAGAGGATAAAGAGGAGCGGGATGGAGAAGCAGAGGATGGCGGGTTGGAGAAGCAGAGGATGAAGGCGGGAGGGTTAGAGGAGCAGAGGATGAAGACGAGCGTATCAGAGGATGAAGACGAGAGGGTCAGACGAGCAGAGGGTGAAGACGAGAGGGTCAGAAGAGCAGAGGAGAACACCAAGAGGTCAGAGAGCAGAGAACAAGAGGGTCAGAGAGAGAGAAGACAGAGGTCAGAGGAGCAGAGAATGAAGACGAGCAGGTCAGAGGAGCAGAGGATGAAGACAAGAGGGTCAGAGGAGCAGAGAATGAAGACGAGCAGGTCAGAGGAGCAGAGGATGAAAACGAAGGTCGAGAAGCAGAGGATGAGCAAGAGAGGTCAGAGAGCAGAGGATGAAGATTAGAGTCAGAGGATGAAGACGAGCGTGTCAGAGAATGAAGACGAGAGGGTCAGAGGAAGCCGAGGATGAAGACAGAGAGGTCAGAGGAGCCGAGAATGAAGACGAGCAGTCAGAGGAGCAGAGGATGAAGACAAGAGGGTCAGAGGAGCAGAGAATGAAGACGAGCAGGTCAGAGGAGCAGAGGATGAAGACAAGAGGGTCAGAGGAGCAGAGTATGAAGACGAGAGGGTCAGAGAAGCAGAGGATGAGGAAGAGAGGGTCACAGAAGCAGAGGATGAAGATTAGAGGGTCAGAGGATGAAGACGAGAGGGTCAGAGAATGAAGACGAGAGGGTCAGAGGATAAAGATAAGAGGTCAACAGAGCAGACTCTTGAAGGGGCTTTCTGAATCTAGTCTTTGCTTATTAGTTTTCAGAACTAGACTATGTTCTATGTTGTTGTCGTCCTCCTCATCAATATCTTCAGGACTTTTCTCCAGATCTGTAAAATAAGACAAAATAATCATTATAAGTAGTAGTTATTCATATACACTTACTTTTATAAAAGAAAGAAAAAAAAACTTGTATTTCATATCATTCATCTGGGGCCTTGGTGTTGGAGTAACTTGTAACTGATGGGGCCAGAACATATGACTGTCCAGTTGTCCTGGAGTGGTTATGAAGGACAGATGGAGCAGAGGAGACCACCGTTGGGAGACCACCCACCGTCCTTTCTCCAACTCTGTGTACATGGTGACTGTAGTCGAGAGCTGGAAGTTGCATTCATGTCTCAGGATTCGGTGGGTCATAACTGAATACATATCATTATATCGTGCCTCCAGGTGTTCATGTTTTTCATTTGTTCCTAATACAATACCTAAACTTCAAAGATGTTGATACATCCCTTCGTCATTATATTAGAATGATCTCGGTCAGTCCAAGTCTTGGAGGAGGCGAGCGTTTCAGAATACAATCCTGTGTCTGTGCTGGGCAGAATGCTGACAGAATGCAACAGTGAGAGTGTGTTTTTAATACTGTATTCTATTTGCAGAAGCAGAAAAACTTACATAGACTGTTTATGTTCTTGTATATTTCACTTCGCTTTGACCTTAGCAGTGGAAGATTCACCTTGCTCCATGACTTCAACTCCTTCAAAATATTCTTCTCTACAAACATAACACAATGAAGTATAAGATTTAATTCCTACATTTCTTTTCTTTTTTTTACCGGTACTTTTAATGCATTATCAACTCACTCCTCCACCACTGCTTTTGTGATCTGACTTTGGGACATTGTTGTGAAGATGTGAAATGTCTTGGCGTTGTGATTAGGCATTACAATGCAATAATGTATCTACACTTCACTCATTATTATTATGTTCTCTGATGGCTCTGTGTGAATGTTGGACAGCCATTTGACCAGCAGAAGCTGTAGATGTGAATGATAACTGCAAACATCCAAACATGCAGTAGATGTTAGAATCAAAATGTTATGTTCTAATCTCAAAGTGATTCATAGTGTAAACCACATGTTCACTGATGTTTTCATTACAGTTCACAGCTGTACTTATTACTAAACTGGTTGCAGCTAACTTTATATTTCATTTAGTAGGCTAACGTAAGCTAATGCAAACAATTGGGAACAACACGTGTCCCAAACACTGGCAGGTCTGCACCAGAAACAACGCTGAGCAAAAGCATCTACAGTTAGTCTGTTACCCTCATAAGTTAGTTAGCTACAAAAAGACATTATATTGCAGATAACTTGCATTGGTAATGCAAACAATGAGGCTTGGCTGTAACATTAGCATTTAGCTTAGCCTTAGACCGTCACATAACCATTACAACAGCTGACAAACGAATGCATTTGTCACCTTATTCCAGAAGCCCACCTGGGTGCTGCCATCAGACGTAATCCTCCTTCCGGTTCTATTAGTTAACACGAGGTTGACGACCTTGAGAGAGTCACATGAACATTGGAGATTTTACACAAATCAATTAACTTTATAGCATATTTTAGCGGCAAGACTATTCCCTCGTTCTCCACTTAAGTGAACGGGTTAAACAGATTGTGCAGATCGAGGAATGGACCCTCTGCCTCCTGCTCCTTCGCATTTGTCATGTATCGTGTACATACTGCTGTGGACATGTTTTTAGAGCTTCGATGTTGTCTGTAACAGGCCATGTTCAGATAAAAGGATAATTTACTGTGTTGTGTTGTGTTGTTGTATCAGTGTGGACATCTACTTGTGAAGCTGAGTGATGTACAAGGGCAGAGTAGTGAGATCACAGTGTACAAACAAACAGAGATGTGTGGTAAAGTTTCTAAAAGTGTCACTACACTTACCAGTGATAACGGGTTCATAATTGCCAAGAGTTCGCTTAGGAATAGATGGATTGTAGGATTAGGAGTTGCAGGAGGAAGATGGTGCTTCACTTAAGCCTTCTTCTGAACCTGAACTGAACCCAGAACAAGTTCAAAATGTTCAAAACAGATGATCAAGATAAAATGAGTTTGTTTTTAATTAATATGGATATGGGCTTTAAATAAAGATCTACGTGAAGGGAAACTGTCACATCCTTATTTACAGAGAGGAGTCAGCCTGCATATTTCACATCGTTAATGCACATTTTCAGAGCACTTACAATTTGCCGAGAGGCATCTATAGATTTGCACATTTTCCCTAGTTTAATTTCCAAATACAAATTGTGGGTCTAATTCCCCTGTGATTAAAATATGAAGCACCGGTTTCAAGTCAACACAGACTGTATAGTGGCTGGTGTCTTTGTGGCTTGAGTGCATAAAACCTCAAGCCTTCACATGGAGCCCAGGATTGTTTTGGAGATTAGACAAAAAAGGCCTTTTTTTCCTTCAAAAAGGAACAAAGAGAGAGCAAGAGAGAGAAGCTGAAAGCAGAAGAGAATGGGGCTCTGCTGGTGGTGTGACAAGGATCAGCTGTTGCATAATGACAGAAGATCAGACAGAAAGCTGCCAACATCTGTCACTGATGTGCGTGTGTATTCGTATTTTATCCTTATTCTCACGGTTACACTCCAATAACTTTGATCAGTTTATGCCATATTTTATGTTTTGGAGGAAACTCAGAATGTGCCATACTTTGTCAATTTTGCACTTTGATTTTAATGAAAGAAATATTTTTAATAAAGATTTGGTTTGAGACGATACTAACTTAACTTAATTGTTTCACATTGCATAACATAATATTTAAGATTTTGGTGAAAAACAAACCTATTTTCCCCCAGTTTGACACTAGGTCAGGTTTATAATTGTACTTCCTGGTGGGACATGAGCAGCAGATGGAACGTGTCACTACCTGATTTGGCGCTAGGTTCGATTTGGCACCTTTTTCATTAAACTTGTTTAACTCTTTAAAACTTCTTTATAATGTGGTCTGTCTAAAGAGTGCTCAGTACTATATCAAAGGCGGCACCCAAATTCACGGCGGACACCCCTAGTTGTACGCCTATGCATAGAAGGCAGACGCTTTCTGAAAAACAAACTCACCAGCAGACGTGCGTCCGAGGCGTCCACCGCACGCAGTCGAGGAGCTGTTGTTTTTCTTGGTGTGGCTGTTCTCTTGGTGCAATGGCAAACGAGGTTGAGAGAGTGGCTTTGGTGTATTTGTTTACAAAGCTTGACAACTGAGGCGACTGGTTTGGGTCCACCAGATCTTCTGAGGCGATCCGATCATCATTTGCTCCAAAAGTTTGTTATAGTCCGTCTTCGAGATAATGACATACGTAGACACGACACTGAAGCGCACCGCATCGGCCACCAAAAGTTCAGCTTTGTTCAACTTCCAAAACACAGCCTTGACACCGAACTGAACTGAACTCACCTTTGGAAAGAGAATGACTCAATATCATCAAAATGATCCTTTTTACATCTGAAATCAGAGTTCACTCCGCTCTGCTCTGCTTTCTTACGTTTATTGAAATACATACTAGACGAGTAGTATTTATCAGTGAATACATTTATATTCCAAAAGTCAATTTGAGCAGATGACTCTCAAAAGTGACTATCTTCCTGTATGATCACTATTGCAACTTCAGTGCTTATGTAAAAGAATCTGGATATGCAGTTTGAAAAACAGCACCAAATCAGGCAATGATAACTTTACCGTTATCTAGTAAGCATACTGTAAACAAGGGCCAAAGCTCGTCTAATGTACGCAATAATTAGGGAACTGGAACACCCTTCCAATTTGGAATTCCTACTTGGAAACTCAAAAACTTGAACACAATTAGAAAATAAATTGTACATATACGGGCCAGCACCTGTCAATAAGCCGCAGGTGCATAACATAACGTGTAATATACACATATATTACACAGTAAGTGTACTATATGTACGCCTGTTTTGTTTTGAACCGGAGGTCTTGCGGCGCACCCCCGGTCCGCTGTGCCACGGTCAGCTGCGGCATGGGTCTAATTAGACTAATTTCTCAGTGAATAAAAGTTGGATTGTAATAAAACACACAGCATTTTGAAGCTTAACAAACAGAACACATCGCAGCAGTCCCTACTGTCCCCTCTGTCCTTGATTACTCTGTGTGAGCTGATTTACCTGTGTCTGTGTCTTCACATCTGGTTCATCTGCTCCTGAGCTTGTGCTTAGCGAGTGAGTGTTACGTTGTAACATCAAACATGTGATATTTGCACAAAAAATATGATCCACGGTAGAGATGCAGGGGTCAGGTCTGGCCAAGAAAGTCTCATTTCAATGCGGCAGGTTCCAAACTGCAGACTGCTGTATATCGCATGTCCATGCTCCACGTGTGTCTTTGCACACTATCATAATCATAAGTATATATCTTCCAATGGACACAGTGATCTTATGAGCACACATTAGGAACCCAGCCAAAGAAATTACATCATGGGAAAATCCACTTCTAATTCATGACTGCAATATCAACAGACAACTTTGAACTTATTGGGGAAACTCAATGTGAGGTATAAATGGCAAATGTGAGTATAATACCATATATCCACCAGAATAAATGACAATATTACATCACTACAATTGGAACTACAATTGGAAGGAGCCTAACCCCAAACACTTTTTTACCAAGAAGCTTCAAAGATATCTATTGCTTTTTTCCTTAACCTTTCCAAATGTAATTATCATGCATCTTTGCAACTTTTTCACTTTCCCCATTTATTTCTGAACAATAAGAGGTTTGTATCTAAAAGCATTTAATCCACAGACTGAAGAAATGTAGATAAAACATATTAAACTATTGCATAAACACTATACATTTTGTTAGAAGACCAAAAAAAAAATCATGATTAATGATTATGCAGGGAGTAACAAGCAGTCCTTTACCATGTCTACTTAGTTTCAGGTGTTCCCTATGAACTGAATTTGAGTTGTGCTTTAGCATATAGGCTGACCAATTTTTGGAGATCCACAGACCAGATGCTCTTCGGAGTTGACACAATAAGGGCTTGAGAGAGTTTTTATTTTTTTCCTTTTTGTGTGCACTTCTGATAAAGTGTTTCTTCTCAAATCTACTATCCTGAGCCAGCAGGAGCCTGAATGTTGGCAAAAGACCCAAGGACACAACTAAGTCATAAGTAATAGTATTTAGGAGGGACAAAGTGCAGCGGTGGGTAAGACGAAAATATACTTAATTAAGTGTCTTGTAATTCTTCATATGCAAGACTTAGCGATAAAGCTTTAAGATAAGGTTAGTAAACTTCATAATGCATTCATGGTGGCTTGCACTTTCACCTTACAGCAAGAAGGTGGCGGTCTCTCCCAGCATCTGGGTGGGTCTTCCAAGCTCCGGTTTCCCCGATCAATATTGAATATTTGAATATTTGAATCTGATAAGTCAAAGTATCACAACAACAGGAACAAGCCGAGAAATCAAACTGTCAGCAATCTGCTACTGACCGCTCATTTAGCGATATAACTGAGGAATATGTGAAGACGATGCATGTTCATCCACTTCCTTTCCGCTTTGAACCCATGAGCGTTTTGTGTTCTGTTATGTGAAACATACAGTAAGTGTAGCAGTACGAGTCAACACTGCGCAGAAAGTGGTCTGCGTGTGACGTGGTCACGGACCCGCATTGGTTAAAGTGATCCACAGTGACCAAGAAGTAACGCAAGTGCATCTCCTCCTTGGAACGACTCAATCACTGCAGTGAAGTGCCAATTCTGCGCTGTCCTACAGCAGACAGGTGACTGCCCTGCCCTGTCTGCGCATCTGAGGAGAAGAGCCAGAGGCAGGGGAGACGAGAGAAGAACGCTCAGAGAGGCTCATATATTTGTATATTTGTATATTTGAGCAGTGTGGCTCTGAGTTGTACCATTTCTTCATAGCTTCATGCACAAACCAAAGAACAGGCTGCGAATGACACAAAAAAATACAGTACATGTCATTTAAACTCTAATTATTACTGTTATTTAAGGCTAAAATGTGACTACCGTATTTTGCGGGCTATAAGCCGCTACTTTTGTCAGATGTTTTGAGCCATGCGGCTTATTTAGAGGCTGCGGCTTTTCTGTGGTTTTTTTCTTTCACCGCTAGGGGCGAACTAACCGGAATTGGAATCAAAACTACAGAAAAGTTAAGCAAAGAAGCAGATGTTGCTTTTTTATTCAGCTAGCAAATAGAACACGGACGACAAATTACCAACTATAAATTATTTTTCAAATTCTTGCCGCATCATTATGGAACCCAAACGAAGAAGTTCGTACGAAGCAAGTTTTAAGCTGAAGGCCATCGATCTTGCTAGGAAGCCGCGCGGCTGCACGCAAGCTTAACATCAATGAATGTACGGTGACGCTGGAGGGGACAGCGGGGAGAGCTCATGCGATGCCAAAAGTCAAGGAAAGAGTTCTGCGGCCTATACAAAAGGTGCGGCCTATGTATTGTTTTATTATCGTTTTTTTAAAAATAGAGCAAATGCGGCTTATATAGGGGAGCGGCTAAAGGTCCGGAAAATACGGTATATATATATTTGCAATTGTTGCTGTTTTATTTTATTGTATTTTATTTATTTATTTTTATCTTTATCAGTTGTCAAAAGATCGATACCCAGATACTAATAATATATTCTAAAACAAGAATAAAAACTAGATACTCATTTGAACAAGTATCAATACTGAAGGAATTGCATTATTCGGACGAAGTTTAACCTTTTCTGAAAAGATTTAGAATGATTTTCGTCTTGATCAGAAGCACAACTCTGTTGTTCAGTCCTTGGGCTGCAAAAGTATGTTGCTATTTTGTGTGTGATTATCAATTCAAGTGTTTAAGTCAGGCCTTCATACAGATATATGCTCAAATTCTTGAGTATAAACATTAATTTAAGTAGTATGTAAATCTAAAGTAAATATAGCAAGTTGAAGTCATTACTACCAATCCCTCTCAAAGTCCTAGAAGTGTGAAAGAGAGGCATACAAAAATATCTATTCTACTATATTTAATTGTACACTGTTTATTTATTGTTACAAGTTAATGTAGTTTGAAAGAGAAAAAAATGAAGGTTTTGATGGATTTGCTCAGTAAAAAGGTTGCTCTCACTTAACTCTCCAAAAGCACTCTGGGTAAATCCTGCATGTGGGTCTTATCTTCACCCTTTTTCTAGTCTTTATCGCTCCCCATCTTGTGCCCGGTGGTTTTACTGCGAGCTGCTGCTTGTAGTGGGATTGGTAGAGGAGAGATGGGCGAGGTCAGATGCATAAGTCGTCCCGACCTGGAGCGGGAATGAGCAGGAATAATTGGCTTGATGGTAGATTGGGGCATCTGGTCTCATACGGTAAGGCACATCGGTGCACCGGCACGCTACACTCCTTTAATACATAGTACGCAGAGCTGAAAATATACCAAGGCAAGTCACTTCATACAAGTTCAGTCATTGAAAGAGTTCTAGTGTATCGTGCTGGGATTAGAAACTAGTTGTGCTATCGAGGACATGGTTGAAATTATGCTCAACCCTCATGAAACTCATCGATTAGATATTTCCAATGATATATTTGAAAACTTTATTCTGTCTTCTTTTCAATATCAACTTGTGTTTTTCTTCTAATAAGACAGATGTGTTCATTTACTGTACCTGACATGTTTCGGCGGTAGGTTTCGCTGTGATGTGTCTTATCAGTTGTTGTTTCTGGTGTGGTCAGTTTGACAGATGTGGCAGAGCAGAGTGACGTGTGTGGTCTCTGGAGAAGTGAGTCCTAGGTGTGAGCCAAGATAAACGCTCCCTTGACTCAGTTGATGATCAGTGGCATCCATCCGGTCGGGCTCACACTGTTCGGATTGAGCCCAGTCGCTGTGGCCCTGACCAATCACAGCATTGTAGTTTGGGCGGAAGTCAAATGGACAAACCTAAACAAACACGGTGATGCTGACAGATGTACGTTGGCCTATTTCAGCAGATTTTTTGTCTTTTTTTTTTTTTTTATGCACGTAGAAGAGCTTTATGTATTTAAGGACGGGGTAGAAGTCTGTGCTAAATTAAATATTGTATTTGGTTAAACAACAACAAATATAGATATAGATACATATTGTATATATGTGTGTGTGTGTGTGTGTGTGTGTGTGTATATATATACCGTATTTTCCGGCCTTTTAGCCGCTCCCCTATATAAGCCGCATTTGCTCTATTTTTAAAAAAACGATAATAAAACAATACATAGGCCGCACCTTTTGTATAGGCCGCAGAACTCTTTCCTTGACTTTTGGCATCGCATGAGCTCGTCCCGCTGTCCCCCTCCAGCGTCTCACCGTACATTCATTGATGTTAAGCTTGCGTGCAGCCGCGCGGCTTCCTAGCAAGATCGATGGCCTTCAGCTTAAAACTTGCTTCATACGAACTTCTTCGTTTGGGTTCCATAATGATGCGGCAAGAATTTGAAAATAATTTATAGTTGGTAATTTGTCGTCCGTGTTCTATTTGCTAGCTGAATAAAAAAGCAACATCTGCTTCTTTGCTTAACTTTTCTGTAGTTTTGATTCCAATTCCGGTTAGTTCGCCCCTAGCGGTGAAAGAAAAAAACCACAGAAAAGCCGCAGCCTCTAAATAAGCCGCATGGCTCAAAACATCTGACAAAAGTAGCGGCTTATAGCCCGCAAAATACGGTATATATATATGTATATATATATATATAATATAAAATAATAATAAGGACTTCAATGTCTTTAAAGTTCAATTCATATAATCCTTGTTTTAAGAGTGCAGTTCATATAATCCTTGTTTTAAGAGTGCAGTTCATATAATCCTTGGTTTAGGAATGTATTTGTTTTAAGAGTTCAGTGTATATAATCCTTTGTTGGGCACGATATATATTAATTCAAGGATAAATCAGAACTTTTCCGACCAGCTCGCCATCAGTAGTTCAAATAGTTCAGTTATACAGGGTCGACACAAAAACCTGACCTGTGAACAAGGTCAAAAGGAAAATTTCAATTCTGGTTTAACGGTAACAATTTCATCTAACAAATAATACAGAGTGCCAACAAAAGGCACTATATCAATTTGGAAAACATTAGGCAAGGCAAGACAAGGCAAGTTTATTTGTAGAGCACAATTCGTACACAAGGCAATTCAAAGTGCTTCACACAACAGGAAAAAAATCAAAAAGACGTGGCAGAAATCACAAAATCTTAATTTAAAAGTGCCATTTTCAGGCTATCCGTCAAATAGTTCAAGACATAAATGAGAAGAGTGCAAAGAAAAGCATTTCGGTCATATGCACAGCCAAACAAAACAGTTTTTAGTTTAGATTTGAACATTGCCAGAGAGTAGCGGCCTGTCTCACATCCTCAGGAAGACCGTTCCAGATTTTAGCTGCATAAAACTGAAACGCACATTCCCCATGTTTAGTCCAGACTCTGGGCACCAGCAGGAGGCCGGTCCCTGAGGTCCTCAAAGTCAGAGATAGTTCATATGGCACTAAAATGTCCGAGATGTACTTTGATGCTAGGCCATGGAGAGACTTGTATACAAGCAGAGCTGCTTTGAAGTCTATTCCCTGAGCCACAGGGAGCCAGTGCAGAGACCTGAGCACAGGACTAATGTGATCGTACTTCCTGGTTCTAGTCAGGACCCGAGCAGCAGCGTTCTGGATGTACTGCAGCTGTTTTACAGCTCGTTTGGAGAGGCCAGTGAGCAGGCCGTTACAGTAGTCTAATCTACTAGAGACAAACGCATGGATAAGTCTCTCCAAGTCAGGTTTAGACACTATACTTTTGATTTTGGCAATGTTTTTTAGATGGTAAAAGGCAGCTGATGTTATTGATTTGACGTGGCTGTTAAAATTCAAGTCTGAGTCCATTATTACCCCAGATTTCTAACTTGATTTGTAGGTTTTAGAGCGAGACTCTGGAGGTGACTGTTAACACTTTCTCTTTGTTTCTGTGGGCCAAAGACGATGATTTCAGTCTTGTCTGAGTTCAGCTGGAGAAAGTTGTTTTGCATCCACACACTGATCTGTTGGATGCAGTGACAGAGTGAATCCACTGGTCCATCTTCACCTGCCGTCAGTGAAACATAGATCATAAATAAATCTCGTTCAATTGAGCAACCAACTGATTAATAAAGGTTGTAGCGCAAAATTTTGCCAATAGCACGAACAGGTGCGTCACTTAAAAAACAATGAGCTGATTCAATATAAACAGTCGATTTCAACAAAAAATGAGCAATTTAGCGGCACAACATGCCTGACGAATTAAAGCTAACATGTTACAATAGTTAAAATCATAGTGTTCCATTCATTAATTGTGGCCCATATTTCTTGAACCTTCATTACATAACGTATATAGCTAACAGAGGTCAGTACGAGATAAGCCGGCCATGTTAGCCGCACAGAAAAGTATAAATAACTACTTCAAAACAGAATTAGCAGCAGTGAGTTGAGTAAATACTTGAGATAAACCATTATATATAACTCACTGCTGAATCAGATTAAATCAAAAGTGGTAGATGATTGGTAATGGGCCACGTTGTAACCATTTCGTCCAGACCAGATGCCAGCTTCCACAGTGCACAGTGGGAGGAAGAATAAACATTACAGTGAGCTGTGAACTGCTTGAATGTTGATAATCACCCACAGCAAAAAACTCACAGCTCAAAGTAATCAGAGATATAACTGCACCAATATGAGCATCAATCCGAAATGAGAGCCGCTCAGTCCAAATCGCCCTCAGTTGCAAGTGAGAGGGAGGCAGAGCAGGAAGCTACCTGGATATTTATGAATGAACGCTTGTGAATCACGTAATTGGGGTTACAATATACAAATATTTTGTAAAATTGAGTCGCGAAGCAGTTTTTTGCTTATTACTGCATAATAATTCAATACAAATAAAGACTACCATTTACACCTGACCTACAGTGTGTCTTATTGAATGTACTTTATTGTTGCCCATAGAGACTTGTGTTGAAAAAAGCGTTTACAATATCTCTATTTGTCTGCTTTTTGATGTGTCAGCGACTCTCAGGCAACAGGTGAAGAATGAGCTGAGATTGTGCCAAGCTTTCAGTCCCGTCATTAGACCATGTGAGGAACAATACTTTTCATAAATCTTGTAGCCAAATGAACAAACCCACATGAGCAACTCAGAAATCAATGTACAAGAGTACTGAATGGGCAAAATAATTGAACGGGTTATGGTTTAAGAATATTTTTCAATGTGGAAATGTCTGTCCAAATTTCCAAGAGCTGTTTCTACTTTTATTCAGAAAAATACATTTAGAGATGTTAAATCTTCTTGGTGTAAAATGGTAACAGTGTCTTGGTATGAGGCAAAGCTGTGATAAAATATTAAATGTATTTGTTTATTTATGTATTTTTTTTAATCATTATTTCAACCCTATATATCATAGTTAGAAAGTAAAAATATTCAAAGCTTTTTTTCTAACACTAATTTCAAAAAGTATTTACCGCTCTGCGTTCTGAATATTTATGCAGTTATAGTTGGTTGTATTGTATCCACAAAGAGGTCAACACACATTTTATCAGAACTGACATGGCAGCATTTATGTATCACGCCAGAGCATTGTGAAAGACAGGGGTCAAATATGACCACAGTATTAAAAAAGGGTCATTTTGCACTACTTCACAGATATGCAGCAGAGGTAAAGCTCTCATTAATGCGTTTGTGTCACTTTGACATCCCCCTCTTTCAAATTTAAACGTGTTCAGAGTGTGGAGAACAAAGGTTTGTGTGTTAGCCTAATGTCTGTGTCAACAGTAATGGCAGGATCATTTGATACTGTGAGTATCTGCATGGATTTGTGCAAAGCTGCAGTTAACCGTTCAAGTTCAAACCCAGGGCATTGTGTGCGAGTCAATAGTGCTAACTACCAGGCACTGCGCCACGAGAGCCGCCCCGAGGTGGCTTTTGTGGAAAGTCGTATCACAAAAATCAATAGGTTTCTCCTTGTTGAGAGCATGAATGCATAGCACATTTTATGCCAATGCAGCCATTAGTTTGTGAGACACTCAGAGGTCAAGGCAAAGCAATGCTGCAGATGAACGCAATCTCATAATGCATCACATGAAAGCAAAAGAGGCGCCATGAGCTCACTGTGCCCAAAAAGTCATTCATTATCAGCACAGCAGGAGTCATTCACTCATGCTCAGCGCAGAGTTCTGGGTTGCAGGTTAAGCTTTAGCTTAGCTGAGTCTCTCATCTTTGAGCCACAGAGCAGAGGACTTGTCTAAAGCATGGTCACTTGGGTCCAGATAAAAGGAGCCCTGGACCATTTAACTGTGGGTTTTATCTGTAAAAGACACTGTAGCGCTTCACACAGAGCCAGTTCAACTGAATGTAAAATGCAAGTATCTAATCTTCTGAAATACATCTACTGTTCCCTTTTATGGGTCTGCAGTTTTGACATTTGTCTTTGATACTAAAGGTCAAGATTTACATGCAGATCGGATTTCTCTCTGTTTTCCAGACGGTGCGCTTCATTTACACAGAAACTCTTCATGGGATTTCACACTGTTTGGCAAATTAAAGGTGAGGTTTTTCTGAGCTTCTCAGAGCATGTCATAGTTCCAGCGCTAGATCATGCAACAGTCAGGATAAATGGCTGGCTAGGCTTACTTGCTTTTTACTTCAGCATCAAAGAGTGCTCACTATCCCAGCAGTACAGCATGTTTTAGTCCAGGTATGTTCTTTAATGGACAAGCAAAGTCTTGGTAACCCCTGTCTTCTTGAGCAGAACTTTTCTTTTATCCTCCTCCAAACTCACCCAGGGGAGCATTCTGATACTGGCCCGTACAGAAGTCACCCCAATCCCAGGATGGTGTCTGCATTTACAATCAGCAGCACAACAAGCCTTTCAACAGTGTCTATGGAGTTCAAAGTAAAGAGGCTATTTACAGTCCAGGGATGTCAAACATCAACCTTCAAAGCTCTTCAACATTTCGCCCCATCGTTGTATCGTGAATGAAGGATTTTCTTATTTATCTTATTTATTTTCAGTCTTTACTTAGGATGATGGCTTTCCACATTTCATTTAAAAACAGTCAAGTGGTTTTTCAGGGAACATGGAAATGTATAGATTACATTGACTTTAATTCACTTTAAGGATTTTCCCCCTGAGGATTCAGATACATCAGTGTGTTTGTAAAAGCACTGAAGCAGATGGCCCCAAAACTGTGGTGTGAATTTAAATAAGGAACGAAAAACTGCTGATTTGAGCATTTTTGTCTTCCTCCATACTTCACTTTGCATTTGAAGATTTAGTCCAAATTTTTCTGGAAGCCTCTGCATAAAACAATTAATGCAAATGTCTGCATATGATAAAGCAGTGCTGTTTGAATTTATAACTAAAAAATGTAGCCCGTTTTGAAACTTGAAAGATGCAGTTTGCTAGTTTGTGATTCCTAGCATTCAAGATTCTTAGCATTATTTAATTTGCCATTGTTGAAGTAGTTAAACATTTCTGAGTGAAAAACAAATTACATTAGTAAATTCAATTTTTGTCATGCTGACAGTAACAACATTATACATAAAAGCTATAATAGCACATTTCAACGACATGTTTTATGACATCCAAAAGCTGGATATCACTGTATATGAAGTACCTGAACATTGATAATACAAGAAAGATACACATTGACTCTATAAGTAGAATCACTAACCCCTTAAATTCTTTATAGTATGTTTCTAAGATGTCATGAAGAATTATTGAATTACTACGTCAATACAGTGTATTTCTTTTTTTCCATTCGCTTCCACAGTGAAGGAGAAATCCGACTCCCTTGGACGGATGTAGGTAAGTGGCATTAACGTTGGACTGTTGCAAAGTGTCAATATTAGCTAGTTAGGTTTTTCATCTGCCTAATTCTTTCTTTCATATAACAGTACCAACACGTCTCTATTCAGAACTTTGTTTCTAGAGTAAAAAAAGAGTTTTTAACATGACATAATGTCAGTAACTATAAATTCAAACCACTTCTTTCTTTATTCTTACCCACAAAACGTATATTAAATGCTGATCTATTTGAACAAAAAGGAGCACAGAACTATGGTAAAGTGTCATAAAAATGCAGTTGAAATTGCGTGGTTGCTTGGACCCGAAAGTGAGGAATACTCTGCTCCCTTAATCAAATTATAAAAGTAGTTGAAACTATAACGACTTCTGCAGTGAAAATCTTGATCCAGAGACTTCAAAGTCCAACTTTGATACAGTTCTGATATCAGATGCTAAAAAGCCCACTTTGTAGCTGAAAAACAATAACTCTTCATTCAATTCAATTAAATTCAATTTATTTTTGTCACACCCAAAATCACAACAGCAGTTGCCTCGAGTGGCTACAGTGGAAAAAACTGAATAAAAACAGAATAAACAGTGTTCATAGGGACTTGGTAATGTCCCAGCATCCCGTGTCCTTAGACAGATGTCCCAAACTCCCCTGTCCTTAGACCCTCCTTTTCGGCCACAAAAAACTACCAAACCTCTTCATATAACCTTTATAGGACAAACCCTTTACATAACAGACATTCCCAGAAAGCAGAATAGGTGAGATGGTGTGGATGTTGGAAAATGTCGGAATCAGAGTGGACAAGTGAGAACAAAGTTGGAGCAGTTCACAGATCACTGCTGCTGCCCTAGTTATGTTCCCATGACAGGCCACACTCTTTTACAGGGCGTCCAGGGAGCTCCACGCGACATGGAAGCAACTCAATGAATCAAAGATGTTGCGGGGCCTCGTGCAACTAATGTACCAGTGCATATCCTCCTCGTAATGCAAGCTGACAAGGCATCGTAGCGCTATTGCAATCGGATAAGGATAAGTTGTCGAAAGCAGCAGGGGCGCAAGTCGGATGTCACGCTGCTTGATCTAAGATGACAGCATAGGATCATATCGCTATATATATAATTTTATGGCGAGGCGAATGTATGAGAGTGAAAGAGCATTGCCCAGCAGGTAGTGCCTTAAGATGTCACCTCCTCACATGAATCAACCGTTAGAGCAGGGCGCCACAGGGAAGCACAGACCTTATCAAACAGAGAGAGAAACGGCCGTATAACAGTCATAGCGATATTGTCCTTTTCGTTTTGACTGAATTTCTCTAAAATGTTATGCAGATTTTGCAGGCTTTGGTGATTTTAATATGTTTTTTTATCTTAATACTTCAGAGCGGAACACAGATAAAACACTATAATTCCAAGGGGATGATATGGAAGTATAAGTATACTAATAATTATTATTATCGAGTACAGGCCGTTATTGGCAAAATCCCCCACCAAACTGTGGAACGCTCTTCCTCCCCACATAACGATTGCACCTTCAGTTGTTCCGTTTAAGTCATGCTTAAAAACACACTTTAAATCACTGGCGTTTAACCCGGTATGAAAATTGTGTGGTCCTCTGACTGTCTTTTATCATTTTATATAATATAAGATAAGATACTTTTGTAAATAGATTCTTTAAAACGTTGTTGATTTATTATTGGCCTAACCAAACATTTTAGGAGGCGTGACGACAGAATCACGTTGAGAATGTGCCCTGTTAAGTTTCCTTAGGAATATATTTTGAGAACATTGCCATGGTTTCCACTCTGTAACTCTGTTCAGAATAAGCTCTATTACCATCACTGAAAGCAATTTCTAATAAGTACTTCCGTGCTTTGCTGCAAAGATATAACATTTGGAGTAATATCAAGAGAAATTCATGGTAAAAAGCTGAGATATTGATGGTAAAATTAAATCTGTACTAATACCTACAACAAACATAAAGAGTTAAATCATAAAAATAGCAAAGGAGAACAAATGCAAAGTGCATTGCGAGGATTGGAGTTCAGATTGTAACAGGGTAACGTTGATTCATTGGTTGCAGTTTCCTGATAAAGATGCCATTTTGAAGACTTTTCATTCATTTAATGAATACATTTTCACTCTTTTATTATTGACAAGTGTCACTGTGCTAGTTAGAGGAAGAAGGGTTCACAACATCCTAGGTCACTGGTTCTCAACCTGGGGGTCGTAAAATGATTCCAGGGGGTCCCCGGATGATATGATGGGAAGATTGTCTCAAAACAAGGCTTGACACACTTCAAATGCAGTGGTAAGTGTAGATTACAATTTTGGCCTACCAAAGGTCTATATCCTCAAAATGAAATCAAACATTAGACATGAAGCTACATTATCACTTTGAGGGTAGCCTGCTTTTCATGTATGGGGCTCGTGAATGCAAACCTTTGTTATTTTGGGGGTTGTGACTGAAACGGGTTGATGACCACTGTTCCAGGCAAGAGTAATTGTTCTGTTGGAATAAACAAATCAGAAGGACATTTTGGGTGTTTGTTGCCATCGATTGACATGTTCTGAACAGGTTTTGGCGGAGGCTTAGAGTGAATATATTGGAAGAAGCATGCTAAAGTCAGCGCTGCCTGTTTTAATGAAGACCTAAAATTATATATTTTGTAGGAAGACATCAAGTTCAGCAAGAAATATACAAATAATATTTTCAGGGATTCCAGATTATTTGCAATCATATCAAGGGTGATATTTGAGGGGCTGTGGTTAGAAAATTGGAGGGAACTTATTGAATTTATATCATGTCTCCTGCAGAGTCTTGCTATGTACCAAACCGTCAAACCATTTAGGTGCCTGCTTTTGAATGTGAATCTTAAATTAAAATCGAAAATCTAATTGCAATTCAAATGCTATATTTTTCCCAAATGATTCAGCAATAATAGAATAGAAGAGACATGTTATGCATTAGGTTGAGGAGTGTAGTAAAGTTATTGGATGAAAAAATCATTTCACATAATTACAAACGTCCTTTTTCCAGGATACAATTGCAAAACATTTCCGCGTATTTATATCACCCAGCCCAGAATAGTCATTACCTTTTCACCTAATGGAGCCACCAATGTTGCCGCGTAATAATTTCCATCCTGCAAAATTAAACGGCCCAATGTCAACAGCTGTAACTTTAATCATTAATACAAGGACATTCAAAGAGATTCAATTGTTGTAGAGGCACGAATGTAATCTATGACATCTCCATCCAAGGTCAAAAGAGAAATGCAATGAGCGAGAAGTGAGGCCCTAAGCACCTGTGCGATATTATGGTAAAGGACGCAGCCATAAAAGGTGTAAAACAAATTGCAATCCGTCTGTCTGCTCGTGTTTAATGGAGTGGCCCGTCATGCAATCTGGTGTCTGCTATTGTTAGTGCCGCGACGCCGTTTATGCGTCACGGCGTTTGATACAGGATGTAAAGTTTGCACATGTTTGCTGTCTGATGGGGACAAGGTGAAGCATATTGTTCCTGTCAGCGGTTGATTATGCCGTCAACAGCGAGTGGAGCGGCAAATGTCACAAACGACCTCCAAGAAAATAAATACAGACAAATATTTAATCCCATTTGTTGACAGGTTCTAAATATGGACTTATTTGAGGATGTTCTGGCTGGAGTATCCTTTACTGACAGGGAAACAGGTTTGATTTAATATGAGTTAAGATACCAGGTAAATTTCAAGTACATTGCATAAAAAAGAAGGCAAAATATTCTTAATCCTGTTAAGCTTTTCATTTCAGAGTCATCAACATTAATAGTAGCATTATTATAGCTAATCTACCAACTTAATGGTTGAGCTCAAGCTAATTAATATTCTTCACACAATTGCTTTCCCCCTTCTTAGTATTTAGAGTTTATTTATAAGAGAAAAACACCGGTCGGTACAATCTATTTATGTACACCAAACAGCAGTGAAATCTCTCATTTTCTTTCATTCCCGTTGTCTAAAACATTACTATTCTTCAAGTTTGTGACCAGCTTTATGAAACTGAACTTTCTGAATAACTAAATGTGTGTGTTAAAAAACAGCCAGATAAAAAGGTAATTTGTAAAAGTGTAAAATACTTAATATTGCTTCTAAAATAGTCTCGATTATATATTTATTTTACGTCTTACAAATTTTTGTGACCTGAATTATGATGATTATCATTTAATCAAATAATCCTGACTTCGCTATAATTCTATTTAGTCTATTTACTTCCTTGCTTTGAGTATAAAACATTTAACCCATAAAAATAAGTCAACCTAAGTTAACTGCCATTATTTCATAAGCACAGATTCTCATCCAGTTGAACCAGTTTACATTAGTCATTATAAAGGGTAAAAGACTATAACTCAATCAAGGAAGTGGACATGACTAACTTGACATCTATTATGTAATGGAGTGATGTATTCCCTTACAACATGCCTGAGAGTCTGATTACAGTGCCATACACTGGACTTGTTTAATGGTGTAGTTCCGGATGTGGTTCCAGAGGGATAAAATGTAGGCTTTTTATCCAAGGTCAAATATTACAACAGCTATAGCTTTCCAATATGTAGCGTAATCCAAATTTAAGGAATAAAATAACGATATAACTAAACACATGTTAATTATGACTTTGTTTTATGGGACTGTGCCGGTGGCAAAAATGTATCATAGCTTTAAATCAGTCAATTGCTCAATCGTTTGTCAAGAAAAGGACGTGGAGGCGTGGTCCTGCTCAGAAACCTCAGTTAACATATTAACTCCATTTGTGACACACTGTTTAGTCAATCACTGCTTGCCATGATGGTCCTGACCGCACGTACGCCACTGTGTCCAACCAGGTCACACAATTATAAACGTGGGTCAAAATGGACAAAATGTTTAGCTCAATCTTATTTATAAACATCTTCACTACATTTGAGTGAAATGTGTTGTTCAGTGTGTCATATTATGCACTTTGAAGATACCTTTCTGCTTGTGTTATGAGCCTGTGCAAAGAGATTGGCCCATGTTTTTAGTGATTACATGAAAGGGCCTGAAGACTAGCTCATTCTGATAAGGAAACTTGCGTAGTCAGAGTACCTCCGTTGCATATAAACTACTCTAAAAAATACAAGCAAAAGCACAAGATAAAATATGCTAAAACATAGGACAAGGGCAAAGAAGTTTGACACTACCCTTTCTTAAGCACATATTGACAAGACAAAATTGTTGAAATGCGCTACGCCGAGTGGATTAGCAAACCGTGGGATATTGTTATACATTAGCACAAATCATTAAGTGTAAAAAATGCATTCAAAAATATAGTGCTTGCAGAAAAATAAGCCTTGGGATTTGACTTGCTTTAGCAGATGTGACAGTATTAACTGACAATCCACTCTCTTGCTTACCTCCTTGCCTTATACCATTTTACATAATACGTGAGGGTTTTATGAATTAACTTTACAATACCTACAGTCATGAAAATCTTCCCATTTTATGCCAACAAGTGCATTTATTATTCCGCCTGGGCGGCGCTGAAAGGCGCGGCTGTGGCGGGGAGGTCAAACATGAATCACAATCGCTCTAATATAGAAATATGGCTCCAAAGCAACGCAGCCAGTTAGGAATATACACCAGAGAGTTCTGCGAACCCTATGAGACTGTAAAATGCAGGACAGGCTAATACAGAGCTGCTGTATTTAGAAAAGAGCGTTCTTGTCATTCCCACCTCTGTAATTAAAGCCACAGGTGTTTTAGCTCCTGGTTGGGAAGCCGTTCGCCTCCAGCTCAAAGTGTGGGCCTATTACTGCTGCTCCTGTCACCGTGAATGCTAATATGTTCTTAGTGAACTGAGCCAGTAAATGAAGGATTATAAAAACTATCCATCATGTTGCTTTTGTTAGTGTTTGTCGTTCCACACAAAAGACTCACTCACTCTTGATGTTAATATGTTTTGTATTAAAGTGGCTGTACCAGATTTCTTTTGTGTAATAGAAAGTCAAATTTGTTTTGCCTCAATACTGATGTATTGTAATGGGGTTAAAACGAGACCACTGTTTGCCGTTAGCATCTACTGAAAAAGTATTTTTATCAACCATGAACCAGGAAGTAATGCTGGTGAGCTTTTGGTAGGCTAGTTTTGTTGGCAGTGGTGTGATGCTTATACTCCTCTGGCTTCTAAAAGTTGTGTGAAATATGAAATAATTGTGGTGAATAATTAGGATGCTACAAATGTGTAAACCAAGTGAGAAATAAGTTTGGACGACCACAAACAGCTGGCAATAATTTTTTTACCAGGTGTGTTAAGATGTTTTCCACCCGACCACCGGGCAGAACATATGTTTTCCTTATCATCATTAAGAATCAGTCTTATACAGTATGATATTAGTTTATATTATGCTTTTTTGGTTGTGTTTTTTCTTTTTAATTTTTCCTGCAATACAAACCATTTATATAACATAAATAACAATAACTACGAATATTCTAAATAACAATGTTTTCAATTTTGAATGCATTACATACAGTATTTGTAACACTTTAAATATAATACTTGAAAACATTTAAAATATATATATAAACAATCACAAAGTCAGTCACAAAACTGATAGTGATATTGTTTTGGAAATTACCAGATGAAAAGTTTTTGATGTTATAAGGGTTCAAATTAGGGTTGTTTAGTATGTTTATTATGTTTTGTAAGATTTTAAAAAGAAAGAAGAAAAGTACACTTATACATAACATGCGTTTAAACCACTAATTGTAGCCTTTATTCACACCGCGGCCCCTCCAGCTCCACCTGTGTTGATCAGAGGCCCCAGAGCGGAGACGTCTCCAGTTCATCCACACAAACCAAACCCTGCCACACCCTGTGCCCTGTGCTGCTGCGTGGTACTGCTAACACTCACCTCTCCAGGCAGCTTCCGAGACCCCTGTTGCCTCTGACGCTATGGAGTTCAAAGGTCATCAATACATTAACTTTATAGACGGGGCATTATGTGTGTGTGTTTTAACAGGAGTGAACTGGAGGTGCGTGAGAGGAATTGGTCATGTCGCTGCTCGCATGTTTCTGAGCGAGGGTCAGAAGCTGCTCTTTTTCCTCCTGCACTCTCTCAACATCCATTAAATATTTAATGCCAAAACAAACATGTTAACTTTTCTAGTTGAGTGTCTGTCACCTGCTTGTCTTCATGAGATGTTATTGCTTTGCCTGGAATGTCCCACAGTATGGCATTAAACATATCGATCTTATATTTATTTTGCTCAAAAAACGTAGAAAAACAAACATTCTTACTGTGAGCGTCAGCATTTCTCCACAGATCTGACCTGTAACTGGGCCTGGTGGTGTCAATTCTTGTCTCCATGGAGATAGAAAAGGACAGACTGTGGAACATTCCAGACAAAGTAAAGCAAAATAACATATCCCTGAAGACAAGCACATGGCGGACCCTAAACTTTCAACATTATCTTTCATATCAATCTCCACAGAAAAGATGCATTTAATTTTTGCTATTAATCTCATACCCAATGAGACGATTAATCATACTAATGGGTTTGTGGCACTGCGGAGGCCGTCACACAGCTATTTACAGCAGCTCCGAAAAAATATTGTGACATAAAAACTGTTTGTACTATTATATTTATTATTTTATGGCTTCTTAATACATAATATATCATTAATTAATACAAAGCAAACAATATTTTGGATGATAAAATTGAAATACTTCAGCTTTTGTTTTCAAATTATACAAGCATTAATTGAGATTTAAAAAAATAAATAAAATTAATGTAGACAGAAGTGGAAATGTCTTGTCCAAATTATTTATATATGGCCATAATTAGCGGTTCAGACCAATGGCTCCAAAGCCGTCCAGCGTTTCTACTGCACATTTCAAGCCTTTACTGTGGCCTGCACATTTCAAGCCTTTACTGTGGCGCGTCCTGAGATGCGGTCAGCGTCCCAGGCATCAGAACCCAGAGTTGGAAAAGTGTGGTGCAATGTGTTGTGCATCATCCAATCAGGAGCTTCCTCCAGGGCAGTCATTACTCGGAATAGCAGTCATTGCACAAGGCAGCAAACAAATTTGACGCTGAGCAAAGCATTACTTTCAGGGTGAAACCGACATTTTTTACATTGAATTCACATGATTTTGTTCATTGAATTTGACACTGAATTCAAAAATATAATTTATTATCAGGTAAAGTCTTCTCTAAATATATTAAGAAAATGTTGGTGATAAGAGAATCAGGGAGAATTTGATTTTTTTTTCTTGCTTTCCTGACCCAGTTATTGGGTTTGTACAAGTCACCCAGCGGTAGTTACTACTCTTGTCTCCTATTCGGCAAGGAGATCATTTGCCGATTTGCCAATAATTTCTTCATGTTGATTGATCCGACCATAGCACTGTTATCTGCAGGCTGTTTTGAACATGCTTTGAGGTGATTAATTATATTCTGCTATAGGCTCCTGCATGTGCTTGGAGCGATTTACATTTAAATTTGCCCATAGGCGGAAGACGGTCTTATCTGTCAGGTCAGGGGGCAATCTTAGCCCACAGACCTCAAACGTGGTGGTCTATTTTAGTAAAGCTGTTGAGCTAAAAGCAGGAATCCAGTGTGAGCACCCCATTGGTTTTTTAAGGAAATCTCATGAAGCATTTATTTTTTCCTTTCAATGTTTGGTGCGAGGAAGAGACACATTCGTCCTATAGTGGCATAGCAGATAAACGGTCCATTGAAATAACAGTTGAAAGAGTTTGGTAAAAGCATCTTGTCACATCTTTTATAGTGAATTTCCTGCATGATTATAGAGAGAGCCTGGTTGTGTGGATGTTCCCATTGTCCGCTAATTGAATCGTGATTTTAATGTTTCCTAAGCGCAGCAGACGAGCGGCGCTAAGTGCTATGGTATTGTTTTGAAAGGTCTAAATACACATGTTGACAAGATGGAGGAAATAATTAACTTAACTACTGTTCTTACTTATTCATTTGGATCTGCTATGCCAGACTGTGTGGTACAATTAAGATGTCGTTTCAAATAAGCAAGATCTATCCATGAGAGATGACACCAAGCTAGAGCTAGCAGGCCATTTAGGGATGGAGGCGTTGTGTGGGATTTTTCTTAGCCTTGGAGCGTAGCAGTTCATTTGACCTTCAGCTGGTTTTAAAGGGAATCTCATTCAGCCATGTAAAGAGAAATGGCTTGTGTTAATGCAGAGGTATGCCGCTTGAATATAGACAAGGAAATGGCAAATACGGTGCAGCTTCTAGAATAGCCTCTCCTAATAAAGCTCTCCTATTGGTGCACAGGGGAAAGATAAATGAAGGCTGTATGTCCGCCACTTCAATCCGCCACTTTTCTTTCATTATCTATGCTTTCCTCGCTCTCAAAGCATATTTTCCTGCATGCTGAGGCGTTCATAAACATGCTCTTGCACCACATAGACCTATTTGCCATAGGCAAAAAAAAAGAAATACATGAGTGAAGTTTTAATAAGGGCGCGAGGTAATTTAAAAAATTCTTTCTGAGGTGTTTTGAAATTTATCAATAACAAGCAGCTGGGATTTCATGCATGGAAGCGTTGGGTGTAATTGCCTGCACATCCCTGATAGAGGTTCCTCTTCAATAACAAAAAATATGCCCTTTAATGCAACTACTTATAAACTCCTCTTTTGGCTTTGTCGAAACAGTTCACAGATGGTTATTGTGGGGCAAGACCCAGACAAAAACATTTTTATTTTATTTTTTGTTATCGAGGCTTGCTTTGTACTACTTCTGAGGCTAAATACAGTATTCTGATTCCCCGCACACATGTGCTTATATGACACTGTTGACATTAAATAAAGAAAGATGTCCGCATAAACAACAAAATCAGAACATAAGAAGATATTATGTTATGGTTTAAAGTGTAGACAGGTTTAAATGTTTTTCCAATTATTACTTTGTTTGGTGGGACAACCCTTATGGTAACTATTTATCATAGTTTTACAGTTTTATATCAGTTTTACATCAAGTGTCAGTTTGTGTAAGAAAATTAAAAAAAAAAAGCACTGAAAGTTTAAAATCAGAAAGGGTTTATTGCCATTGTCAATGAACAAAATTCACAAACATAGGAACTTGTCTCGGCATTAAGGTGCAACATAAAACACTGAGCAATAATAAAACAACATATATTCAATTCAAAAAGGGCATGCATTAAGAAACAATTTGAAATTACTATAGTATAAAATAAAAATAGGTATTACTATGTACACCAAGATTAGAGTTAAATTTTAAGTTGTAGTACAGAAAGTGACAGTGCAGTGAGTGATGAATAGTTTCAGTTAAAGTGGCAGGTGTTTAGAAGTGTTCATTAGTCCAACGGCAGAGGGAAAGAAACTATTCTTGTGGCGGAAGGTTCTGGTCCGGATGGACCGTAGCCTCCTGCCTGAGGGGAATGATTCAAATAGACCATGTCCAGGGTGAGAAGGGTCAGCTGTGATCCGACCTGCTCATCCCAGAACCTTGGAGACGTACAGGTCCTGCAGAGATGGAAGTCTGCAGCCGATCACCTTCTCAGCTGAACGCACAATGCGCTGTAGTCTCTGTTTGTCCCTGGCTGTGGCTCCAGCGTACCACACGGTGATGGAGAAGGGGAGGATGGACTCAATGATGGCCGTGTAAAACTGCACCATCATCTGCACTGGCAGCTTGGCTTTCCTCAGCTGCCGCAGGAAGTACATCCTCTGCTGGGCCTTCTTGATGAGGGAACTGATGGAGGGCTCCCACTTGAGGTCCTGGGTGATGGTGGTGCCGAGGAAGCGGAAGGAGTCCAAGGTGGTGATGGGGGAGTCTGTCTTGATGAGGGGGTGCAGGGAGTATTTCTAAAACAATGCCCCTCTGCAGACAAGTTACAATTTATTTTCTGAAAGTTTGAGAAATCATTTATAATAATAACGCCGTTTTCAGGTTGTTGTTTTGTCAAAGCATAATTATTTGTTATTTTATATGGATTTTGTTTAGAGTATGGTTGCTAGGTAACAGTTGTGGAATTACTTCTACATATTGCTGCATTCATGTGGTGCTCGGGTTGCAACTTGTTCGCATTAATCAAGGAAAAGTAATGATTTTGTATTTTACCAGTAATATGTCGGTGTAATCCCTCATTCGTCCAGGAGTGTTCCATTGTAGAAAAAGATTCAGTTGTAGTCATCTGGACTCTGTTTTAGAAAAAACAAAACGTTTCGACTCTAAACAAGCCTGAGAACTGCTGTTTATATCCTACTCTGTGAAAGCCCTGCCCACAGGGCGGGACCTCCTGCTAATGGCCCATTGAAACTTAACTGGGATGGGCCTATTTTTCTATTGTTCCCTGGCATTTGGCTGCCTCACCTTGAGTCCCTGTTTAGCATCAGAATGCCTCGGGCGTCTCCAGGGTTTCAGCAGACCATTATAAACAACTGGAAGGTTGAATCTTAAACCTCCATTACGATTTAAGGAAGGATTCTCTTTTTTTAACAAAGATGGCCTCCTTAACTCCTCTTTCAAACCATCTTTTCTCCCTGCTCAGAATCTTTCCCACCTCACTGTCTTCAATAGAGTGGTTTGTGGCTTTGAGATGAAGATGTACAGCGCTCTGGGGTCCTGAACTCGCGTGTCTTCTGTGTTGATAAAGCCTCTTGTGAAGTGGCTGTTTAGTCTCCCCTATGTACCGCTCTTTACAACTTTCTTCACTGCATTAGATAGATGCTTTTGTGTAGGCATCTTGTCCTTAGGGTGAACCAGTTTTTGTCTTAATATGTTGCCTGGTTTGAAATAAACAGGGACTTCGTGTTGTCTAAAAATTCTTTGCAGTTTTTCTGACAGTCCAGAGACATAAGGGATGGAGACACCCTTTCTTCTTGGTTCTGTTTCCCTTTTGTCCCCTTTGTCCTGCTTTTTGGTCTTCTTCACTTTGTTCAGAGCCCAAGTCGGGTATCCACAGGCTGAGAGAGCATTCCGGACGTGTGTTTCCTCATTCCTCTTGCCCTCTGCGCTGGTGGGCACCTCTTGTGCTCTGTGTTGTAGTGTTCTGACGTTCTGATCTGGTAGGTTTTTTCTAAAACAGAGTCCAGATGACTACAACTGAATCTTTTTCTACAATTTACCAGTAATAAGATAACAGAGTCCGCTCTTTAACAGCATTTAACAGAGCTAAACAGTACGTTTTTTTGTTGTTAGCCTTCTCTAAAGCTAAACGTTAGCTTGTTATTTGTTTTTGAAAACATTCTGCTATTTTTGACTTTAAAAACATCTTCGTTAAACAGTAGTGCTAGGTCTTTCCTGCGCAAATCTGATGCCCTTGTGTTAAGTGACAGTTAATCCCTAAATGTAGTAAATTTTGTCAAAGAGCACAAATATTTAAGATAAATCCACAGAGCAGGTGACGTCAAATGTGGAGGTCGAGCAGCAGCTTTTGAGTTCCCGAGTTGTTTAAAGGACTTGATCCGAACATTCCAAATAATGAATCATTATTGCTGAAAGAGATCACAGCCTAACACATTTTATTTATCCAGGCTTACTTTGCGCAAACTTTCTCTTTATAATCAGCCAAATTATTCCTCATTTTCGGAGCTCGCAGCACTTCAAAGGCGTTCATTTGCATTTTAGTGGGACAAATTTAAAGCCTCTCTTTGAAACAATAACATTTCGGGGTGTAACTCATTCCTTCTTTGAGCCAGAGCCAGCTTCACGCCGGCGCACACACCCTTTTCTGTAACACAATCACAGGTTCCTGGTAATTGCATTAGACGACAAAGGCAGAAGAGTTAATGTAAATTATGAGTGTCTTTTGTCTCATTACCGTGCCATGGATTAAGTCGCTTATCTGTGAAGTATCAGAGTGTTGTGAATGCCGTGGAGGAGCAGATAACAGTTGATAATGTGCTTATGGATAGACTGGATTTGTTTGTTCGGTACAAGCTTGTGTCAAACGTGTAAAGCCCTCAAACAAGGAAGAAACAGCTGTGAGGAGTGTGTATACCTCACAGGAGAAGAGAGTCGTTAGCATGTTAAATGAAACGGCACGTGGCGGGTTTTCAAATATGAATAAAAGTTAATGAGCGCAGGATAAACATCATTACTGGATAGGTGACGGAGATGTTTGAGTGTGTGGACTGGTTAAGGGTTTATAATTAGCAGAGGCAAGGAGGGTGTGCTTAGTGTAGGTTGAACGGTGATACACTTTGTTTTTATTATGAGTTATAAAAAGCTTAACATCAACATTCATTTTTGATTCTTACCAAAGTTACCAAAACAAATCATTTACATCTCAGTCTATCCGGCAATTTAAAATTGAGCTCATTAAGCAATTTGATTTTATTGATACGCAATTATGAATGACCCAGTAGAGTACTTTGTGCCCTCTCTAAGCATAAATAAATGGAGACAGTCACCTCTGCATATAAATCAGCACATGCTAGAACATGGAACTATGGCAGAAGATGAAACAAAACAAAATTAAAATTAAGTTGGTGGACAGAGACAAAGAGCTAAACTTTGATTTCCCCGCCCCACTCTAGACCCGGGATTTTACATGTCATCCAGAGAAATAATGTATATTCTCTTTCCTGCTCAAAGGTATAAATGTATCTCTGATATTTCATCACATTTTCATGATGATAAATTCCTCTACATTTGTCACGCATGAAGAGAGCTCTGCTCTGGTGCTCCCCAAACTTGTTTTGGTTCATGTATTGTCTGGGATTTTTGTAAGAAACCATGAGCGTGAACAAATTATATTAAGTCTGTGTAAAAATAGAATTATATTGTATTGTGTTATATTATATTATATTATATTATATTCAAATATAAATATAATATAATATTTCAATAATTCCAATTGCCTTTCAGACCAAAGCTAAAACTAGGTTGAAAAAATGCTGACAATTGATTGAACAACAACAACAACAGACAACAAGGGACAATAGATAACAACAATGACGGACAACAACAGACAACAACAATAATATGTATATTTAAGTTATTATGTAATATTATCTTACTGTCACAGAAATTAGAATGGTATATGTGCTAATACATTAAGTTGTTGGTTTTGCATGTTTAAAGAGCAATAGTAAACGTTTGTGTGCCATGGTCTCGATGCCTCTAAACCTGTGATTGTGCATTTGAGAAGTTGACAGATGTTTACCACCCTCACCTCAGTTGGCTCTGCTCCGACTCAAAAACTCTGACAGCTCACGGGGAGCAGAAAACATCTCAGCAATCTCATATAACATCTCACCTTTTCTTCTATTTTTCATTTTTTTCTGTCAGGAAATGGGTTAGGGGCCGTGGGACCACAAATAAGCGAAGACCTAAAGGAAAGCCAGACAAAAGCTGCAAAACCAAAATATTTACATCGGCAAAAACACAGTAAGACAACCGACTCATGTTGGGCCCAGTATACAAATTCCAATTGAATTTAAACAGGACACAAGTTCCCCTCCATTTTATCTGCAGCAAAAATCGGGAAAAGGTCACCAAGTTTACAACATGTACATGTTTAATTCAAATTGATTTTTTTCAGAAAGGTAAATCACTTTGTATAATAGATGATTGTAGTATTACTAGTAGTTAGTAGTAGGTAAGTAGAAGTAGTAATTATCAAATTATCAACACAGTTTCGAGTAGATTAAAACAATGCTGGATAAATCAAAACAAATGATAATGATCTCTCAAACCATCTGTTCCTTTCAATTCATCACTTCCAAGTAAATTGTAACACAAGTACAGTTAACTATGTTTGAGTAAATCTCTTACATTCAAGATGCCATTGCTCCCGAAAATCCCTGCTTTCCTCTACCCCTCATATATTCCTACTGCTCTACTAAATGGTGAACTATTTAAGGTTCAGCATCATTCAGCAAGATCCCTGCCGTTTTCAACAAGAAATCAGCATATTTGTTTCTTTAATGAGTTATTTTAGGTTAATATTGCATTATAAAATTCCCTGAATAAAAATATAAAACATTTTATTGGACATTTGTAAAGAGGTATGTTTTTCAGACGCTCTACGGCCTGGTTTACAAGCTATTGCTCTGGATGTATACAATCAGTGAGAATGGAGGGGCGGCTCTCAGAACCTCTTCCGCTCCATATAGGTCATCCTCAGGGAGCCATTCTTGGCCCCACTCTATTCAGTATCTACATTATTAATATCACTCATGCAATTTAATATACAGTTCATTTGTACATGGATTACACTCTTCTCTAGGCACACAGTCTTTGTCTTAACACTACTTAGTCCCTGCTTCGAAACCTTGCCTTTTCTGAATTCGGATAAATCCTGAACACAAAGAAAAACTAAATGTATAATCTTCTGTAGAAATCTCTCACAAGCCAATTTCTCCAATCAAATTGTGTCCTTGGATGGTTCATTTAGTCAATCATTACAAGTACAGGCGTCTTGATTCTGAGCAAAAAAACTGGAATGCATTCTAAATGTTTTCATAATTTATCAGTTTCCCATCTTTGTTTGCTTGAACATTGATAATATACTACCGGCATATAAAAAGTGCATATGTAATGGCCCATAGGACTTCTGGAGCCAGTGCTTACAGTCATAATATCTCCAATTGTCTACTCAAAACTTCCTCCATGTGAGCCAGACTTTTGACTAATTGGTGTGGCCTTTATCTTGTCCTCGAGGGTCATTCCCAAAGGACCTCACTAAAATGGCTGCAGCTGTGGGTAATGTTTCATACCACCAGTGGTTCTCAAATGGTTGAATGAAAGGTTATCCGTTGTATTGTGACCCACTTATTTACAAAACGAAAGTTACAAGAATAAATATGATTAATGTCATTCTTTTCACTATTTCATCTTCCAAATCCAGCCACAGTGGGTCTCAAGACGCTCTAGTGTTTGTGTCATTTTAAAATTACAAAAACAGAGAAGATTGAAGGACATATGGTGTAAAAACAGACACATTATTTGAAAATAATTTGATATACACATCAGTGCATCCTGCTGTCTGTTGTACCATCTTATTTGTCATTTTCGTGTGAAAAAAGTTATTCCCATCCAGCTGTGTACCCGGTTTGCCTTTACATTTTAATCAAACTGTTATTCTAGTCATTTTCTGCCTCCTCTGACTTTCTGCCACATCAGCAGCAGCAGCAGCAGCAGCAGCAGCCTTACTCCCACTGCGATCACAGTTATTAGGTTCACCGTGCAATGACATCTTTCTCTCCCTTCCAAAAAAAACTAATATTTTCTCTAGTGTTATTTATGCTATCAACAGGTGCCATTTGCTTGGCTTGCATATATAAAACATGAAAACCATACAATATTAAAGATACAGTAGGTAACCTGTACTCCTACTGTTTAAAAAAGAACCGCAATCGACAAGATTGCCAGTGCCTTAACCTGCAGATAAAAGACACAAGTGTTTCTTCTCAGGACCTCCAGAATTCCCTCACAGAGCAGCAGAGGCTGCACTAGCACTGATTCATGATTGGCTACCCAGGAACTGGCAACCCAAATGAGATCGTCTTGAGAATCAAAACATGGCCACTGTTTTTGTAATTAAGGAAAAAAATCAACATTACATTTGTTGTCAGTAAAATCTAATTTGATTTCAATTTTTTTTTACCTCAAACAGACTGTCTGTCTAGTATTGTCTCTTCAATGATGCCATGCAGAGAGAGGGGAACAAGTTGTGGGCCCGCTAGTCTATTACAGAGGGAATGACCCACCCTGCCACCCTCCTTGCTATCAATATTTGTTAGGAAGAGATTGTTTGAGGGAAGTTGTGTGTGTCTCTTCCGCGTTGCCGGATCTATATTTTTCCGTGCCTGAAAAGTTTCCTCGCTGATCTCAGGCCAAGAACTGTGTGTATGTGTGAGAAACCACTGCCAAATTTAAGATCACTAAAAATTCTACTATCTCAGAATCAAGCAAGAGGAGATAGAAAGAGGATGAGCTTTTAAAAATGAAGACAGATCTGCAGTTGGATGTTTTGTTGTTGTGATATTCCCACAGATAAGAGTAGACGGAATATGTTGTCATGTTCACTAAAACACATAACTGACTGGTCTAAGCAAAGCGGCTTCTTCTTTTGCTTCCCCTGTTCACTCATCTAGAAACTCCCCCTAACCTGGTTTATGCATGCCGTGGAGTCTTCTTGGTTAGAAACAGCTTCTTGAAATGGAAAGGTCGTGGTCCTTGGCTTGCTAGTCCTGGGAACAGTAATCATCCATTCATGAGTAGTCATGTGCTGTGGTTAAACAAATCCCAGTGTCACTCAACAAGAATCTAAGCAGCAGAAGAGGTTGGTTATACAATAATGATTACATAAATAGTTACACATCTGAACATAGACAACGTGCCCAGTTTCTGGTTACCTTATTTTTCAAGGACCGGCAGTGAAGCAGCTGTGCAGAGATGGATCAATAGGTGAAGTGAACCATGTGCATTCATAGGAGGCCCTTTGAGACTTGATGGCCTTCATTATGCTGTAAGTAAGTGCATTAGCTCACACAAACACAAGTGTACAATCCAACATAAAAGCACTAAATGTAAGTTGTCTGAGAGGCTTTAAAGAATCATTTCACTTCTCCACATGTTGCAAATTTCAGTGAGCCATTTTGTTTGGCGTCAGAAAAAAGATTGAAACCATTTGCCTTCATGTTTTTCCCTGTTCAAAAAGCTTGTCTGTGCAATATGTCTACATGGCAGCGCCGCCATCAGTCTGTGCGTCAGGAGATGTTTCCCCGCAGTACAAGTGTAGCTTTCGTGTTTGGGCTTGTTTTATAAAATCGAGTCGAGCTTACCTAAGCAGAACCCCAGTATGGATTAGGGGCTGTGCTTGTCTGACACAGAGGCACACATGAGACTGTGACCGCTCCAGAAGACTGCAGATGTTTCCTCACTACACTGACACTGTATTTAGAGTAGGGTGGCCAACAACTTCATAGCTCAATTTACACATTTCTTTCAGTAAATATCATTCTCGGTGCGCTTATGTAAGTTTTCTGAAAGGGGCTCCACCACCTTCTTGTCTTCATAGAAATGTTATTACTTTGCACGGAATGTTCCACAGTTTGGCATTGAACTTTGGCGTTTATTTCAATACAGGTGAGTAGGGTCTTTCCAGATTTGACATGTCACGTTGCTTGGTGACATTTACCCACTTGAATCTAGGACAGCAACGATTAATTGACTACTCGTAGTCATATTTTGACAATCGTAGTTGTTATCTGGACTATAGAGTCTCCAAAACTCACATGAAAAGACATTTTTTTTCAACAAAGAATGGAAATTTATCAAACTGTCCAAAAAATAATAAACATTTTCTAATTTTCCTCAATAATACACTTAAATCATAAATATTCTCTATGTCTATATGCCTTCAGTCACCATATTTCAACTTTTATTAGGTTAAAAATGTATTCTAAAAGTCTCAGTGTAATAGAAATAATCGAAGAAGTTTCATATGTGCACCTTCAATTTGTGGTGTTGTTTTAGACATCCATAAGGTCTAAGAGTATAATATTCATTAGGCTGCAGACAGCGGCCTTACACTTAGGAAACACACGTCGGAAACATACGTGTAAGGCCACATGTTTGAAATCCATGGTCTAATAATGAGAAAATTGAAGTGTTTAACAAACATTTAACACCAGACACCATTCATATACATGGTTCATCTTTCTTGGCATTCTTGGCAAGTGAACACCGATAAAGAACAAGAACTGCTGGTCAGAGGAGTTGCAGTTGATCTAATGAAACAAATTTGAAACTAGGGCTGGGCGATATGGTGATACAAATCAAATCGTAATCTCCTTTTGGTAAAATACACAAATGTTTTTATTGAATACAGCTTTATACTGAAATGAACATTGTAGAAAAAGATTCAGTTGTAGTCATCTGGACTCTGTTTTAGAAAAAACAAAACGTTTCAACTCTCATCCAAGAGTCATTCTCAATCATTCTCAATCAGAGAAACAAGTCTGAGAACTCTTGTTTATATCCTACTCTGTGAGAGCCCTGCCCACAGGGCGGGACCTCCTGCTAATGGCCCATTGAAACTGGGATGGGCCTATTGTTCTATTGTTCCCTGCCTCACCTTGAGTGCCTATTTAGCATCCGAATGCCCAGGGCGTCTCCAGGGTTTCAGCAGACCATTATAAACAACGGGAAGGTTGAATCTTAAACCTCCATTCCGATTTAATGAAGGATTCTCTTTTTTAACAAAGATGGCCTCCTTAACTCCTCTTTCAAACCATCTTTTTTCCCTGCTCAGAATCTCCACCTCACTGTCTTCAATAGAGTGGTTTGTGGCTTTAAGATGAAGATGCACAGCGCTCTGGGGTCCTGAACTTGCGTGTCTTCTGTGCTGATAAAGCCTCTTGTGAAGTGGCTGTTTAGTCTCCCCTATGTATTGAGAATGACTTCTTGGATGAGAGTTGAAACGTTTTGTTTTTTCTAAAACAGAGTCCAGATGACTACAACTGAATCTTTTTCTACAATGGAACACTCCTGGACGAATGAGGGATTACACCGACACTGAAATGAACACACTTTTTCCCACCCACTTCTCCAATTGGTCTGCCTCTGTGACTCTGAGTGAGCCACGGAGGCAGAGTGCAGAGTGCAGTTAACAAATTACCTTAAAAGACTTAAAGCAGGACTAAGTAACTCTGGCGGAAGAGCTCCCACTGCAGCTCCTTTGTGAAAATACTTGCCAGAAAGAAGACGCAAAAGAATATCAACATCAATTTACTTCGTTTACACATGTCTTTGAAACTGTGATATTCAGTTTTTTATCACATCTCCCACCCCTAATTTGAAATGGTATTTTACGATCTAATAGTGACATAATGTTGCTTTGATGTAATTCAAATGATCCTGCAGGTTTGAGAAAAAGCCAGAACAAAAGATTGCGAAAGCTTGGTCATTTTGCGGCGATGGCACCAGCCTTTATTGTTCTTTGATTTGCCTCTTTACAAAAGTACATTGTAGTAATTACTGCTCCATTATATCGAGCTCTGAGTGTTTTCAAAAAGATACAATGCATGTCAAACTGAGTGCAGAGCAAAGAACAGCTGTTCAGGGTTTCATGTACAAGCCCTCGGCTTTTATTCAAAGTGTGTAGGACACAATGTTGGACATGAGGTTTACGGTGACTTTAAATGGAAAGGACATGAGGTACACACTTGCTTTAAATGGAACTGCACATGCACTACTATGTACTAAATGGAGTCATTAATATTTTATTGGGTTTGAGAGAATATATTAGAGAAATGTTTTATTGTTTTGAAGAGATACAGTTGAAAGGTCTGAAAGGTTTATAAATTGTAGACCTTAACAGACAAAAAGCTATGGATCCAGCCTTGGCTAACAATTAAACAAAAATGTAAAAAATACTACTAACTAACAGACAAGCAAAAGGCTCTTCCTAGATCTTATGTGTAATAAAGTCTTAAGTACGGCCATGCAAAACATCACTCACAGCAAAGGCTTTCTTTGTTCAGTTTTTTTAATCTGACCTTGCTCAGATCGTTCCTTAGAAGGAAGTGGCTTTTAAAATCTTATTGATCAACAAAAAGGCAAGACTCATGCCCCTGACCTAAGAGCACCATTTAAGAACCATCCACTTTTTCATTAACAAGTACAAAGGAGAGCTTGTTTGGTTTGGAGGGCTAACTAAAGAGGAGCCAGGCCTTTGGGCGGACTCGCTTGTATCAATGCTGCACAGTCACTTTCACAACTGCACCCTTCCCATACTGTATCCTGTGTCCCAAGCTCGATTGACATGTGTTGCACTCTGACTTGAGTTCTACATTATCAATGTACGATTTATCTTGCTGAAACTGATCATAAAAAGGCAACATGTATATATGAATGCTTCAAGCTGATTGGTCGAAGGGTCACAACGGCAGAGAAAGCAGCTAAACAAACTTTAACAAAATCCAGTTGACCAAAGGAAACTCATATTATTCACATGTTTACAGTCATTGACCAGTGGCACTATTTCACCCCCCAAAAAGTTGGGTAGTTCAATCAATTCTCCAAATAATCCCTCATTTATACCAAGTCCATTTTACTCCAACTCCATTTTCCAATTCATATTGAGTATGTGCATAAGGGATGCATCTGAACCACAATGAGGCATTAGTAATTGTATAAAATAGCATTTTTTAACTAAACCTTTACCATATGACGCCATGGTGAGATGTGTTCAGTGTTTGCATCTAGCACCTGTGGATGGGTGGGTAGGTGTCTCCTCTCCTCCAATCCTCTTTTTCCTCTTTTGTCCTTCTCCTCCACTCATCTGCTCTCTCCTTTGTTTGCCTCTTTCTTCTCTGGATATTCCACAAGTGCATTCACACCCGCTTTGTGAGGTGAAACTAAAAAGCGCTGAGAGCTGGTGCACGCTGGATTTTTAAAAAATCACATGACCTCTACATGCTGCCGTTGTGACAATTGATACGCAGCAAAAATATGTCCTATCACAACTATGCAGACGACACTCAGATCTATGATTCACTGACGGCAGGTGAATATGGACCAGTGGATTCACTCAGATCAGTGTGTGGATGCAAAACAACTTTCTCCAGCTGAACTCAGACAAGACTGAAATCATTGTCTTTGGCCCACAGAAACAAAGAGAAAGTGTTAGCAGTCACCTTTAGAGTCTCGCTCTAAAACCTACAAATCAAATTCGAAATCTGGGGGTAATAATGGACTCAGACTTGAAGCCACATCAAATCAATAACATCAACAGCTTTTTACCATCTATAAACATTGCCAAAATCAAAAGTATAGTGTTTAAACCAGACTTAAAGAAACTTATCCATGCGTTTGTCTCCAGTAGATTAGACTACTATAACGGCCTGCTCACTGGCCTCTCCAAACGAGCTGTAAAACAGCTGCAGCACATCCAGAACGCCGCTGCTCGGGTCCTGAATAGAACCAGGAAATACGATCACATTAGTCCTGTGCTCAAGTCTCTGCACTGGCTTCAGAGACTTTAAAGCAACTCTGCTTGTAAACAAGTCTCTCCATGGCCTAGCACCAAAGTGCATCACAGACATGTTAGTGCCATATGAACCATCTTAGACTCTGAGGACCTCAGGGACCGGCCTCCTGCTGGTGCCCAGAGTCAGGACTAAACATGGGGAATCTGCGTTTTAGTTTTATTTCAGTTTCAGTCTAAAATCTGGAACAGTCTTTCTGAAGATGTGACACAGGCATTTACTCTGACAATGTTAAAATCTAAGCTAAAAACAGTTTTGTTTAGCTGTGCATATGACTTAAATGATTTTCTTTGCACTCTTCTCTTTTATGTCTCAAACTGTTCTGTCTTGTCTTTGTGATTTTAATGCATTTTTCCTGTTGTGTGAAACACTTTGAATTGGCTTCTCTACAAATAAACTTGCCTTGCGTTTAGTTTACACTTAACACGATAGAAGTATACATGATGAATATGTCCAAGAGAAATGCAAACTAAACTAAAATCCCACTGCGAACAATGTTGTGTCTGACACTGTTTTTGGTCTGCCAGAAGTATTGACAGTATTAAACAATTTTACTGTGTTTAGCGTGTGTCTGGGTATTTATTGCTCGTTAGGCCTCGGCTTCTCTGCACGCGTATTCCGCCCTACACATGCGTAAAACTGGCCCGTCTTTTTAACCAGCCTTAAAAGTGAATGAGAATGGCCACACTGTACGTATAGATTTCAGAAAATAGAATCCAACCTATTGTTTGACCTGTATTTTTGCTACAGAGCTGCAGACGGACTGGAGACGCAATGTAGTGGTGTAAACGGGCTTATTCATTTTTGCCCCGGAGATGGTAAGTCAAACTACATCTAAAGTCCTTTTATATCTGGCTGTTTATGTGACAATATCATTACTTTTTCATTCATCAAGTATGATTTCATTAAGCATTATTTCATAAAGCTAGACTTCAATAATTGCAACAATAAAATGAGATATTGTAACATCCTTTGTAACAACCCTGCAGAAATGGATTATTTCACACACTAACACCTTCCAGACCAAACTTGCTCCCATAATGTGGACTGATATTGTTGTGTATGCTCTCTGGAGTTTGGAGAGAGTCTTTGTGATGATCTGCATGTGAAAGATGATTTTAGGCTTCTGAGAGGACTGGATATAAATATTTATACAGAACTTTTATGCTGTTCTGTTCAATGTAGTGCCATTTTCTAGATTTTTTTTTATTTCATGAACTTTAATACTTGTCCTACAACCTGGCACAAATGTAACTTTCCTGTTGATATATACTGTGCGCGCCTATATAAATAAATAAACACATTACTTCTGAGGTAGCGAAATCAGAAGCAACCCAAACTTTTACCCATCATAGCCACTGTTCCTCCCACATCTGTAGACTTCTTTGCGACTATTGCAGTATATTGTCAACTAGTCTTTGTTGCCGAACCACATGGATCCCACAGATGCTGGACCTTGTGTACGTTTACCCTATAAATATAATAATAAGCAAACAAAGCCAATTCATGACTGCAAACACGCAACCCACACATGGACACAAATCTCTGTTATAAGCCAAGTGTTCCCTGAATATATTGTCCATGTTAGCTAAAGTGACAGCTTGTTAGCGCGCACATAATGTATAAATCAGGTGAGGCCAACTATCTGAACTGTTGCTTATTACATATGGCAGTGTTTCTCGCTGACATCCAAGCATAATTGGCTGCACTGTTTAGCAGTCTCAGTATAAATCAGTCAGCTTATCTTTGAAGCAAATTGCCAAGGAACAGGTTGTGTGTTATTAATGATGGCCAGCTACAGTCAGAGGCTTGGCTTTAGCAACTGCTTTGTCCTTTTTTTAAATTTATGACATCTGGAAGGCTAAGGTAAGAATGTAAACACTGCTAACACAGTCTATAGTTCACCACGCCATTACATCATCTCCAGAGGGGGCTGTCCTATTATTTAGCATGGCGACTGCAGCCCCTTTGCTACAAATTTATCAGCAACACTCAAAGCTTCAACTCCCAGATTCTCATCTCATTTTGAACCAGTGCCAGGACAAGCAAATTGGTGCCTGCAATATCAAGCCTGCGTTGATAAATTGTCCGCCCTACCAGCGGCGCCACGTTTTTTTGCATTTGCACAATTACCTTTCATTGGGTAGCACGTTTTCCCAGATGAGATATTCAACGTTCCTCAACATGTGTTCCGGGGAATAAAGAGGAGGAGGATTCCCAAAGGAGCATTTCCACACAGTTATGTTCTTCCCCCAAAACAAGCAGCGGAAGGGATTTGAATTACAGGATAGACAGGGCAATACATCAGGCCTGATCAAAGCGTTTCTATGGGAGTCAGCACTATCGGGCAGTATTTCTCAGAGATGATAGAGAAGCAGAGTGAAACCTTTTGAAAACAAATTTGTCATGCGGGATTATTTTTATCTTTATGATGACCTTGCAGTAAAGGAAACAAGCGGCAAAACATCATATTAGCAAACCTTTCAACTGCTTCCCGCCGCCTGGGCCAGTACCACAGAGCAGCTGATACATTCTGATTCATTCACCGGACCCCCTGGCTCATGAGTGCGGATAGATATGAAAAATATATCAAAAGATTGAAATTACAGCATGTTTCTCCTATTATATATTCAGTGTACTTGCAGCATTCTCAACCTATATCAGCACCATCAAATTTCAGCTATTTTTCTTGATGCACTGTCCATAATTGTTTATACGGGTAGAAAATAGCAGTATTGTCACTGTAACCTTTTTAATAACTTGCACTTCAGATAGTTTTATAGCAGCATGCTTTTCAAGGGGGTTAAAGTGAGGAGTTTTTTCAACTGGGAGAAGCTCAGAGTAGAGCAGCTGCTCCTCCACACAGAAGCCAGCTGAGGTGGCTTAGTCATCAGCCTTAAATGTGTCCTTTGTCTTGGGCCACACCAGCTTGTCAATGTCCAATTTTCTCAGAGGATAAGCATGGCTGGGGCTGGGTAGTAATTGGATGGGAGACTGCTAAATCAAATGCATTATTATTATTATTATTATTATTATTATTGTTATTATTATTATTATTATTATTATTATTATTATTATTATTATTATTATTATTATTATTATTATTATTATTATTATTATTATTATTATTAATTATGCATTATTATTATTATATTATATTATTATTATTATTATTATTATTATTATTATTATTATTATTATTATTATTATTATTATTATTATTATTATTATTATTATTATTATTATTATCATTATATGTATATGAAAATTGAAGGTGGGTGTGTGGTCTCAAATTAGTAATCTTGTGAAATTAGGTGTGTCACTCCATCAGTGCCATCTTTCTGTGCAGAGTTTGCATGTATTTCCCCTGTAACTGAGTGGGTTTCCTTTGCACACTCATCCTTCCCCTTGGGGAAATTGGTTGTGGACTTACGATACAAATCATACAATCACACTCCACCAATCAGCCAAACACAATTGACAAGTTTCAAAGTAATAGTTAAATCTATATAAATAAATATTCCATGATAACAATGTGTTATATATACACATGTATAGTAGTCTTTCTTTCTTTTGGAACCATCTGAGCTGTGTGCTGCTTGTTGAGTTGCCACCTGATGGATCTGACTTTGGCCTAGAGTAAGAATGTGATTTATGCTCAAACAGCACCTGAACCTAGGATTTATTATCCATTACCGCTGTCCGTCAGGCAACATTGCATTAGACTGCACCGTTCACTCCACCTTCATTGCTCTGTGCCAGGAAAATATATATGTGCTTAAATCAAGTTTTAACACATGCAAAAACAATATGGGACATTGATGTGTGTGAAGTGGTTCGTTTGTCTCCGAGGCAGCTTTTCATTCACGTCTCGTATACAGCACTGTACAGCTGCAACCATTGGATCTTATTTTTTCAAGAGGCACTCAACCTTATAAGACACACTAGACAGACAAATTACACACTCAAGGTTCAGTCTTTAATCTAACTTAATACTCATTAAAAAACAAATGTCATTTAAATCCAAATGTCCTTAAATAACATGTTTTAACATAGCTTCTTAACGACGCTCTGTACTCATTTCTTCCTTTTGCAGTGATGTGCTTTCAGTCCTCCCTCCAGTCAGGTAAATAGTAAGGTAAGGGTGTCTTTCAGCAATGAGATGAACTATTATGTCACAATATCCCGTTTTACATTTTGGGTTTATTATTGTGAGACATGAACAGAACAGCCAGCAGTGCTTTTTTTGAGTTATTTTAAATTGCTTGTAAAATGTTCCACCCCATCCCATCAATTTGTACATTATATTGTGACCTGAATCTCTTTACATATCTATTTCAGTATGCTCTTCACAAAATGAAGCATTCTCTGTATATCTGCCATTTTCTTTCCTAAAACAACTTTCCTTTTCTGGCATTGTACTTGGAAGCTGTTTGTTTTTTTAAATGTTATTATTATCATTATTGATGCCTCCCCATTCCTCTGGACTTTGGACTGCCACAAAGATACAACCTTTCCAATCTGGTCTTAAGGCCTTGTGACAGTGCATTAGGACATCACTGTCAGTTATCCATGCGAATAACCTGTTGGTGTCAGCACATGTCCTGTTTAGTTTAAACTGACTGATTTCTAGAGTTATTAAATTTTTGAAATGTTATGTAAAATATCTGATGTAAGTACCGGTAATCTAATTTCATTGTGAATGTTCACAGCTGTGCAGGTTTTGACAAGGAAAATGAGGCAAAAAAAGGGCTAAACTAACGTAGCAAGGACAAAATGAAAGAGAAAAAATGAATATTAATATAGGGAGATTCCCTGTGACCTCTCCACTGACTCAGCAGACTCCGAATTAATTAATCAATGCAAAGAATGGACCTAATGACTAGCCATGTCTTTTGCCAAAGGACCAGAACAATGAGCCGACTTGATTCCCAGAAAAGATCAGCGGGCGACTCTCTCCATGAACAACAAGGAGCTGACTAAGCATTTATTAGTTAACCATTACCCTCTCCTTCCAGCCCAAAATAAGACAATTCCTAACGGGATGTCTGGTCACCAGTGGATTGGTCCCATCATTAAAGGGGGAAGGAGATGCTCACAGTCCTTTGTGCGGAAAAAAGAACAGTGGGACCACCTGTAAATGGTTGACAGGACCTCTCGTAACGGTCTTACATAAAAATTGACTTTATGTATGTTACAGAACTAACCCCAATCTGGTTAAACTGTCTAACTTTTCAGTAACATATTCATGTTGTTTCAGCTGTATCTGAATTGAGACTATATACTATACTATAGTATCTGTTTGCTAAGGTTACCAAACTGTCTAAAGCAATATCAGCACTTGTCTAACGTCATGTGATGTGTTTTATAACGTCTGTCCATGTCCAAGTCTAGGACTTGAATAGTGTGTTTTTGTTAGAAGTGTTTTAGAGTATCATCTCTGCCTCGGCCCACGTTTAATTTTTTTTTGTCAAAACACAATCACATAATTACACACACTTTCCTCAAGGCGAACACCACATAAAAAATTGAAAGCGTTATTTTAAAATAATACTTGGTGTTCCAAATACAACAGTTACTCTCAACAATATTTTTTTTGTGACCATGATAATGTACCTATTGTCAGTCTGTATACCACACAAAAAGCAGATGTTTGTGGCTCCATGTCAGAATCAGGAGTGCAATTGTCAATGAAATAAAATTCACAAACATAGGAACTTGTCTCGGCATTAAGGTGCAACATAAAACACTGATCAATAATAAAAACAACATATATGAAATCAAAATGGCATGCTTTAAGAAACAATTTAAAATTACTACAGTATAAAATAAAAATAAAAATAGGCATTACTATGTACACGAGAATTACAGTTAAATTTACAGTTGTAGTGCAGAAAGTGACAGTGCAGTGAGTGATGAATAGTTGCAGTTAAAGTGGCAGGTGTTTAAGTTCAAGTCCAAACGGCAGAGGGAAAGAAACTATTCTTGTGGAGGTTCTGGTCCGTATGGACCGTAACCTCCTGCTTGAAGGGACAGGTTCAAATAGACCATGTCCAGGGTGAGAAGGGTCAGCTGTTATCCGACCTGCTCGTCCCAGAGCCCTGGAGACGTTACAGGTCCTGCAGAGATGGAAGTCTGCAGCCGATCACCTTCTCAGCAGAACGCACGATGCGCTGTAGTCTCTGTTTGTCCCTGGCTGTAGCTCCAGCGTACCACTTGAGGTCCTGGTTGATGGTGGTGCAGAGGAAGCGGAAGGAGTCTGTCATGATGAGGGGGGGCTGGGGGGCTGTGAGTTACCTGAAGTCCACGATCATCTCCACTGTCTTCTGGTCGTTGAACTCCAGGTTGTTGCCGCTGCAACAGGACACCAGCCGATCCACCTCCCTCCTGTAGACAACATAGACCTGTTAGCTCTGTAGGCGAACAGCAGGGGGTCCAGCAGGGAGGAGGTGAAGGACTTAAGGTGGGGCAAGACCAGGTGCTCAAATGACTTCATGACGTCAGTGCCACTGGCCTGTAGTCATTAAGTCCAGTGATCCGGGGCTTCTTGGGGACAGGGACAATGATGGCAGACTTGAAGCAGGCTGGGACGTGGCATGACCCCAGGAAGGTGTTAAAAATGTCTGTGAATACAGTCGTCAGCGCTCCTGCGCAGTGTGTTAATGTGGCGGGAGAAACACCGTCCAGCCCAGCAGATTTTTGGGGGTTGGATTTCCAAAATAGCCTGTTTACATCCTGTCGCTGAACTGAGAGAGTGGTGGGGGAGGTGGGGGGGGACCAGGGTTGGGTTGGCAGAGGTGGCCACGATGGGGGAGGGGGTGGTCACATCAAACTTGGAGTAGAAGGTGTTAAGTTGCTCAGCCAGTTATGTACAATATATGGTTAGTTATGTACAAACTAGGGGTGTTCATAGTTAACCAATTAACCATCTCTAAATGCTCAACTGAGTGAGGACATTTTGCTCGGTTAACTGGCGCATTTCATTTTGCGATGCCTTCCATTTTGAGATGTGTGCAAACCACTGCAGGCGACACATTTCCCTCTGCTTTACCACACATCTCAGTTGTGAAGATGGTTATTCTCCATGTTTGATCACAGGGACAAAGCACAAACAACAGAAGCCTTTAGTGATGTCTTGCATTAAGCCAGGCCCAATGGAACTCTTGATCTTATTACATATTTTTTCCAGCGTGCTTGGGATGTTTGCTAATGACCAAACACCTCCAGAAAGGGCCAAGAATACACAAGCTCCTCCCTGGCATCTGCCCTCCCTGTCTCACTGCTTTTTCTAGGGAATATCTCAAATCCTTATTCCAGCTTTGACACACAGTGTATTCCACTGTTTACTGAAGGGCCAGAGGAGAACGTTGTCGTGGTAACAAGCTAGGAGGACTTCTCTTCAATGACCAAAAACACACATCACCACAGCGGTTTTTATATCATCCAATTTGGCAACGGTACGTCAGATAAGGGCTCGGATGAGACCAGTAGCAATTGCCAGCTGTCATGATAACAGAAGCGGCCCATGAAAGAAGTTAAATTAGTGAGCCCAAAACAGCCTGAAATTCAAACAAACATGGACGAGCTAAACAAGAGCCAGCGCCTGTCATGAAATAAAAGGCAAGGAAGTAATCCCCAAGTCACAAATAATGGTCTGAGGTGTCACACGATCCCCAGAGACATGAAGATTCCACTTAACAAGCACTTCAGCCAGAAAACCGGATAATGACAATGTAGTTGCCTATTAAGTAGTAAAGGCACAAGCAGAGGTGGAAGAATAGAATATGTAACATTTTAGTAGAGAGAAGTTACTAATAGAAGTTAGGTAATTGAGTAAATATACAAAAATAAAACATCAAGCAAATATCCACATTTGTCACGTAAAGAAGTAAAGTATTAAGCCCTTTTGTAAAAACAGAGCATTTCAAATGAGTATACATTTAATTCCCGCTGTGGAAGGTTAAACTACAGACAAATTGCTGTCAAAATACTTAAATCAAATGTTTAACAAAAAGATCCAGGCAAATTTAAAGTAACAATCACATAACTTTTTAAAAATAAATTACAGAAGTAGCCAAACTTTTAAATTACGGTAACTAAATTAAATAACAGGTACTAGGGCTGCAAGATTAATTCCCATTAACAAATCGCAAAAGCTGCCATAATTTCCTCAACAAACAGCAAAATATATAAGAACTGGTGACCTTGTAGTTCTGTATAAGATCTGTACAAATATGTTCTGAAATACATGTGATTATTTTGTTAGTAGTTCAGTTCAAGTCCTATTTATGTCTTCTTGTCAATTCTCACATGTCTATGGCGAACGTTGAACAGAATCCTATTATAAAACATTGCAACTCTAACCATAACATTAAAAAAAAATGTGATTAGATCTTTTTCCCAAGTCGTGTAGCCCTAATGTGTCCCTTTTATATTTACTTTAAATTATCCCTCAACCAAAGGCATTGGACCTGTACACTATGGGCAGAACCTTTTACTGTCAAACAAATATAATTTTACAGATAAGGTTTAAACAGTTAAACAGATGTAGAAATTAAAATAATTTAGCTTCAAAATGACTAAATACCATGCTCCAGAAATCCCTGTCCCCAAAGACCACAAAGTAAAAAACAACAGGGCACCTATAATTCTAGGAAGGGTCACACATCTGCCAAATCAACAATTACTGCATGCACTAATAAGTAATGCAGTGGCCACCATAAAGTTGGCTATTCTGACTTAATAGCGCAATTGTGAAAAAGCAAGTACTGACTGTTCCAAGTTTAATATTTCATTTGGCTTCACTGGCATTGATTTAGGGTCAATAACTTTTTCTTACCATTAACAATAAATACTATCTGCAAGCCAAAGACAATGTTCACTGCCTGGAGTAAACACTGCGCTGAACTGAAAGTAACGGATGTTTTGGTCCCAGAGGGCATCTTCTAGAACCATGCAGCTACACAGGCAATGAAAACAGTATGAGTGCACAGTTTGCAACCATAAGCATTTGCTATAGCAGAGGCGTAGTGCTGAGAGGTGCATAGCTTCAATATTGTAAATAGTGATTTTGTTTATGGAGTGTCACACAGGAGAAGATATGAAGGTACATCATCCAATGTGTCAATGTCGTTGAACGAGCTTCATCTGACAGTTAGAGAATGTCAATGTCCAGCACTAGACATTTTCCAACTGCACCTTAAACTGTGGATGAAGGAAAACCTGTTTTTTGTGTGTTATTTTGCAATTGTCTTCTGTGTTACCGCTAAGGAAAATACATGGAAACTAACACACACTGTAAATACATTAGACAGCTGGTAGAAAGTGATCTCTTAAAAGCCTTTTCCTCATTGGCCTGTGGAACGTCCCGACAGCCTTATGACAGTGTCCTGCTCGTCCCCATCTGTTATTTACCTGCTGAGAGAACAGAAGTCGTTCATCTCTGTCTCTTCCTCCTGTTTAGTCACCCATATGAGACCATATAAAGCTGCTGACATGACTTTGCTCAAAAGCACAACAGAAGTACACTCCACAGCAGCCATTTCTCGCTGAAAAATATTTTCAGTTATATTTTTGTTTTATTATATGAACAAATCTTATAATATAACTCTCCCTTGCTTGTTATGGCTAAAAAATTCTTCACTGAGCCTGTGCCCAATTTTACTCCACTTTTTGTACATTCCAATAACCTGCAAAAGCAAAGGCTGGAACTGCCTCAACCTCATACACTTTTTACCAGTCAACTCTTCTCTTTGCAATCAAACTATTGAACCAGATTCCACACTGGGGAAATCCACATCAATTGAAGTTTTTAAATTCTCACTGTGGAGTGACATAAAATATATTTGGATTGTCTTGATCATTCCAATGACCTTTTAAACTTCTAACTAAAGCTGTTGTCAATGCCTTAATAGGTTAGGACATTTGAAAATAAAGATTTACATAGTATAAATAAGTCATTTTTGGTAAATTTAGTAAATGAAGCAAATAACTTGCAATAAAGATCACAGAATGTAATAAATATATAAGAATTTGTAAAATAATTATTAACACTATTAATAAAAACAATGATCCTGGAAACATACAGTACTTACCATATTCTAATTTATTTCAGATGGACAAATATATCTTCCTTGACCATTTTCCACCTGTGGTATAAGCTTTCACTAAATTATTCAATACTTACAAATTGGCTTATCAGTGAGTCAACCACTAGGTCAGTTTTATTAAATGGAGAGGTCAAACACAGCAGATATGGGATTACACTTTTGTGCATACACATACAATGCTGGCTGTATTGTTGTCTCTAGCGTGAGGCAACAAGCTCGTCAGATGAATAGTTAATAAAATGCTGTTCTGATGTGGCCCGACAAGTGTCTTAATTAGGAGACTGGAAGATGTTGTGATGAATCGGTCTAATCCCAATGTTCATCAGACATTTTAATGTATAAACTTTGTAAATAATAGGTTGGATGTGTAGTTTGCATATGTATTTAGAGTCTGTTCTATAAATTAGCAATAAAATGACACACACCAGGAGACATACTGTACATGCAAGAGCGGGCTGGCAGGGCATACCAGGGATTTACCTGGTGGACCGATGGGTAAGTGGGCCAGTGTGGGCCAAGCTATAGTTCCACTGTAGATAAGGTGAGCAGCGCACCTTCGGCCCTGACTAGAGACCTGGGGTGGATGGGATTTCCCACGGGTCAAATGCTGTAGGATCAGGCTGAATGTGTGTGTCCTCGAGTCGGAGCATCCCTGTCCCGAAGAGCAGCGGCCGAGTGGTGATACAGAGCAGTGCACGCCGTGTGTACAGAGGACAGAGCAGGTGGAGACGAGAGGAGGAGAGCTCTGTGTTAGGTGGCTGCAGCCTATTATCACAGGACACGTTGACTATGTGAGTAGAACAAAACAATGCTGGGGAAACTTTATGAATGAGGCTGAGCCCGATGCGAGTGGCGTGACCGCGGCACAGTCTGTGAATCAGCTTTTTGGTGTCATACAGTTCTCCCTCTGAACAGTTTTAGTGGGATTAGTTCAATTATGTTTATTTATATAAAGACAGTGGTGTCTAAACGTTGGCCATTCACTGACTGTCTCATTGCAGTAATATGGTCAGCAACTGTCTGGGCCGGGTCAAAGCACTCAAATACTAGGCCTGTTTGAAGCTGTACTCTGTATTAGTGCATGTTAAAGTTGGTTTAAAACAATGTTTCTCAAACAGTGGGTGAGGATCCACATATGGGCCCCAGAAAATTGGCAATAAACTCACAGAACATTCGGCTCCTCAGCTTAAATGAGGCAGTTTGATGTTTAAAAGTGCACTATGCCAGTTTTCTGGGTGAGCGTCCGTCACCTGATTTTCATTTAATTATCCATGGAGATTGTTTCATACCCCCAACAGTGCCCTTTTAAATTACATGATAACTGATACACTGATAAAATATTTGCTGATCATGAAATAAATACAACAATCTACAGATTATAAACCTGTGTGTTAAATTATACTGAAATTGTATAATAGGATATCATACAACCAAGGCCAACTGGATCTGTGAAATAAATATAAAACCCACCAAAGTTTTCCATTCTGTTCCATTACATGTTTTGTGTTTCTCTAATTGCGCTGTTCTAGTTATTATTTCCTTAATGCTTGGCTTCACTGCTTTTATATATGCGATTATGAAAAGTGTATGACATAACAGCAGGCAGCAGGTGTATGACATAACGCTTATAAATGTTAGCTTATAACAAACAACATTACATAAGCGCAAATTGGTGAAAATGGAAATATGAACAGACAATATTACTTTCGTTGTATTGGTTGGATTGATATAGGTTAGATTGATTCTAAAATATATACTTACTTTTACGTTACAGTACATTTACGGTCAATTCTGTGCATCTTATATTTTCTTTATCTTTCTAACGCATAGTATTGGTATGCATAGTAAATATAAATAGTATTATTCATTTAAGTGCGAAACTGCGAGTATGAATGGACAAATGGCATGTTAGTTAATTTATCTTATCTTGTAAATTAGCACTTTTAACACATTTTGAACCATAATTAAACACTTTTTTGATGTACAAAGCAATATATCTTGTCTAAAAGTTTTACTCCCGTATCCTCAACTTAAGACCTTTTTAAGCATTCTTTACCGCAGCAGAACTGCATTTTCCCCGCCTTATTTGGTCCCTGCAGGAGCCAACTTATTGCAGCATCCAATTAGCACAAATATCAACTGCATCAGGTTTAGCACAACTTTTAGCACATTCTCTGTGTTTAGCGCATAGGCACAGGCTTGATAAATGGGGCCCATTGTCTTTGTATGAGTCTCTCCAGGTTGAATTGTATAGTTCAGGGAAAGGTTGTTCATTTGTGGTGAGCCACCAAACTTTGGGCAGGTGTTCAACGTGGCCAGGTGGAGAGCAGCTGACACACACTGGCCGTGACAGTGTTATCTGTCTCTGGAAATAACTATTGTTTCTCCAATATTGGTCTTGGACAGCCATGGACACCATTACAGATTCCAGTCCTCCCCATTCTCCTTTAATTTAGCCAATTAAAAGGAAAGGTCATGTGTGGAGACAGATGGTTCAGTCGTAACTATCAGTTGAGACTGAAGCTGTGAGCTACAGTTGGTATTTTGCATGAAGTATTAAACATGAGGAAGACAGTAGTTACATGATGAGCTCTTTTACGGAGTCATCATGGGTATATAGCAATACTAAGTCACGTTGTTTGCACGTTTTAAAACTCGATTTCTAGTACAGGAGCAGAGCTGATTTCACACGGTTAAATTTACACGTAAACGCCATCAGTCCTCAGGACAAACACAAATTACTCAGCGGCTGACGATTACGATCACAGAGCGGTGTAGAGATCTGGAAGTGTACGATGAAAATAAAAAAGTGTAAGATGAAAATAAGGGAATGAGTGCCAAATATTTCATCAAACTATTAAAGAACAATTTAACACTCCATCCAAACCCCTGTTTTGTCATGTACATTTACTCTACCTGAAACACATTATGAAATAGACTTCAACTAGCCAATTGTTTTTTTAAATAGGCAAATTTATTTCAGTTTGTGAAATAATAAAACAATTCTTCGCTCTATCTATCTATCTACTTTAAATTAGAACATATTGTGCTCCATAAAAAGAATTACATTAATGTACGGTAAGCATAACTAATTCTAACTACACATTTTGCATTCGGTATACATATTTTACTACTTTTGTTCAATGCTTACTTTACTAATGTCTTTATACAGGCACTAATTGAGATACTACATGAGAGGTTCCTTATAGTGCTTTGACTACACGGGGACTTCACTGCTCGGTTCTTCCATAGTGGAGGTCACTCAAGCCCCCAGAATCAGAGCCAGTAAAGCCCAACCTGAGCTTGAACCTCGCTCTAACTCTTGCACATGCTGCTTTTTTTTTTAACCGCTCACCCGTCTCCTTAAATTCAGCCCTAATTCAAACCCAAAAGTTGATGTGTCAATCGCAGATCCAACCACCGTATACTGCTTATAGATCAAGAAATGTCACCCACCTATTCTTGTGTCCCATGTGTGCGGTTTGTAAGTGATTGATTTATTGATTGATTGATTGTTTGTCAGAGGCACAGATTAGTGAATTGAATGAGATGGGATTGAGGCTGAGATAAATACAATATACAGTACTATTATAAAGTCTAGTATAATACCAAAGCAATAATGTGAGTGATTTACTCTCACACATTTTACATCCAAGGATGAGGCAGAAGCAATCACATGGCCATAGGCTGTAGTGGTTACTGAAGTCTCCTTAGAGAATACTTATAACTAATGTAGAAGGGATTCACTTGAGGAGCCAGTATTTTACATAAGGTGCCTCTTAGTTACATCTGTTGCGCAATAGGAAGCCAGAACTGATTCCCCACTGAGAACATCAAGATTACTTGGGCATTTTTCATATTTATTCCTTTGTTAGATGTTGTATCAAAAAGAAAAATGGAGCAGATTACCAACATACTGATGTTCCTTGTCAAATAGCAACAATGCCTCCCTCCAAGAGGATTTTCTTTATCATTTGCAACACCACAAGATGTTAGTTTACGAAATGAACAGACAAACAAGAGAGAAGGCAACCAGGAGAAGAAAAGCTGTGTGTTCAGGGACAAGACAATTAAAGTAAAATAAAGTCTGGTGAAGCTGAAGCAGCCGGGCGATGCTCCCCAGAGTGTCAGATAGGCAGTGTGCGTGGGCAGTATAAGGTGGTGAAGAACAGCAAACAGTGTGTAGTTGGCACATACGCACTCCCACTGCAGTGTGCAGTATTGTGTTTCTCTATTTTGTTCCTAAGGACAAAATTTGATTCTGATTTCAATACCAACCACAGTCTTTTGTTAGACAATAGAATGTGGTTTCTTTTTTACAGTGGTCTTGTTCTGATATACACTGTATCCTAGATCAAGACGCTGTTTAAGACATTTTTTAATTGTTGTTGTTAAGCTCAAAACGTATTATAGCTCTTTTAGGACCACTTATTTCTAATGATTTATATAATAATTAGATTGTACGAAGACAGCAAGGCTTTGAACATTATCCATTAGTTAATAGTCAATTATATGAAAAAACACTGCACATTTACTGTTTGCATATAATGTGTACTTCTGGTCTTGATCAGACATTGCAATTCAGTCTGTCATGTTTGATCATTTCCAAGTGCTCACTTCCTCCTGCATGTGTGTAAGGGGAAGTGGCGGCGCTTTCACAGCTCTCGTCTCCTTTTGCTCGCCCTGCTTTCCTATTTCCTTGCTCCATTTTCCTTGACCAGTGAAATGACACTTAAAATTTTATGTACTTGTACTTTATACGGTACAACAATTTTAACCTCACATTTTTACACAATTATTGGCACTGGAAACACATCATTCAGATTGACAAAAGCTCAAACCCTTCCCTATAAAATAAATTCAAATTTCTTTCCCCAAATTCTGAATTTTGCTCCAAACCACATTTTTTACTGACACAGGATTGGCTGTGGACCTCTTGATTTAAAAGACATAGCATTGATGATTAGCAATGGCTGAATCTCGAGCTTGAGATGTATTTGTATTTTTTACAGCACAAAGATATGAGGCATTGTGTGAATGCTTCAGCACTTTGACCTTGGAGTCACAAAAGTACTACACACGCGGATACAACAACAGCAAAGGTCTCAAAACTTGGCTCACACAAAGTAAGTCTTGGGTGTGATTCCTATAACATACCGGATCTGTTTTTTACTTGTAATGCTCAATTTTCTTCTATCAAATGGGAAAAAGAACACATTTTCCTCAATAACAATAGCAGTACATTTCAATATTAAGTGTAATTCAAACAGATCTTCTAACGTATCATTACATACATACCCAAAAAAAATCGTATATTAATAACCATAGTATCTATTATACAAGTATTAAACTAGAAAAAATTCTGTAAAGTGTGTTGTGTTTCTTACGAGTGAAAGTGTGGCAGTGCATATGAGTTTTGTAGGCGTCAGTCTGAGGTCTTTCATTTCTACAGCTGACCCTTTTGTTCACAGAGAGGCTCCGGGCACACAGTCCTTGCTCTGGGGATACGAGGGGAAAGGTTTTTCAAGCCAACATCACTGTCCGCCCCTCTTCATGGTTCACTGGACTCTTTGAAGCCACACTGGTACAGCCAAGGCACTGCAGCAGTCCACTGTTCCAGCACGCTCATCACAGCATCTAACAACTCCCCACGACTAAGGGAGATCAAAAGTTTTCTCTATAAGAATAAAAATCAATCCACAGATTCCCATTTTATTGAGGATACAAAATATACTGTGAGCTTATCACGAATGTACTGTAGTGGTGTAGTCAAGTAAAGACTAAAAGAGTATATTTGAAGTTCATTAGCAAAAAACAACACAAAATGCAGCCTGGCTTCCGTCAGTCTGCCCCAAGGCAACTGTAGCTACAATAGCGCAACAATAACTTACCACCACCAAGTGTGGAGTGAATGAATAGTGCAACGTAACGCGTATTTGAGTGTCCGAAAACTCTACATAAGAAGAGCTTATGTATTTTATTTAACTATTACAGGAAATAGTTATATTTTACTTTTTGTAAAAAAAACTAAGAAATGTTTTACTTTATAAAATCAGATTTATTGGTGTTTGCAAATACACTCTTCATGTATTAGCTGCTCAGTAGATATCCATGGTTAGGTGACAATTGCTGCTTTCAGGGCTAAACAGTCAACAAATGGTGTGCATATAAATGTAATTGACATTTCATATTGATTCAGTCATTCAGTGTATAAAATGTAGCTCTCTATGTGTGAAAACTAGACAGCATACATACAGTAGCAATAGCTCTCTCACGCATGTTAAGGCTAAGTGACACGTCCTGCTGTGAGAGCTTTCTAAAGCCAAAGAATGGTCTGCATTTAAACTGACTGACGCTTTCAAAAAATGCTTCAACTTCAACATAGAAAAATCACTTTGCCGTGCATTGAAATGTGCAAACCTCGTGAAGCTTCTCTGCCTTGTCTTTGGGGAATACTAACTTTTCCAGCTTATGAAGCATTTGACAACACTTAACAAATCCATGCATGTCCTTAATACCCGGCGCCACATGAGCGCTTCTCCACCGAGCAGGACAACATCATCTGCTGCTGTACATGTGTGCCACTTTACAATCTGTGTGCGTCAGTCCTGCTCGCAGTGCAATGTGGCAGACCTCTTTCACCTCTGTAAAAGACACAGTGACAGGGAGCAACCCAAACACATCCTGAAGATGAACCTGAGAGGAAAAAGTTAATCATAGAAAGCCACAGGGACACCGTAGTGTAAAGAGAGTGACTATAACCTGCTCGAACTGTTTCAAAAGAAGCAGATGGCTGAGAGATTAGTCGACGTGCCGCCAACAGTGTTTCAGATTTCAGACATGAACAAGTGATCTCCACTCAGGGTATCCATTCCATCTGCACACTTATACAGTAAACAAATTAGAATATATACAGCACTGGAGAGGCACAAGAGACCACTGTAGTTTAGGCATGATATGAGCTTCTCTGAGTGTGCAAACCAATTTCTGTTCTACACTATACTCTGGGGGATGTACATCAGAATCAGAATCAGAATAATTGTCCACGAACAAAATTTACAAACATAGGAACTTGTCTCGACATTAAGGTGCAGCATAAAACACTGATCAATAATAAAAACAACATATATGAAATCGAAAGGGAATGCATTAAGAAACAATTTAAAATTACTATAGTATCAAATGAAAACAGAAATAGACATTACTATGTACACGAGAATTACAGTTAAATTTACAGTTGTACTGCAGAAAGTGACAGTGCAGTGAGTAATCAAATTGGTGCAGTTAAAGTGGCAGGTGATTAAATGTACATAGAGAGGTTGGTGGTTAAATTCCTGCTACTGGTAATGCACAAATCTGGATATAGATAGAGATAATCCAGTGAAGGAAATGTTTTGAATAAGAGGAACGGCCCACACCCGTTCTTCACACCTCTGCTTTCAGCTCACCACTCCACCTGGACTCACCCATCCACCCGGGCACACAGTTCCCCGGCCAACCATGGATGTCTTCAACATGAGCCTGAAGCTGAGGGTGGTACCACAGGTCTGGAAGACCTCCTGTGTGGTACCAGTGCCCAAGACACAGCGCGCCAAAGACCTCAACAGCTACAGGCCAGTGGCTCTCACGTCCCATCTGATGAAGACACTAGCTGGTCCTGGACCACCTCCGCTCCACCATGAGCTCAGCCATGGACCCGTTGCAGTTTGCGTACCGGCCTGGGATCGGAGAGGAGGACTCCGTCATCTCCCTGCTGCACTACTCTCTCTCTTACCTGGAGAAGCCTGACAGCGCTGTGAGGATCCTATTTTTTTTTATCTCTCCAGCGCCTTCAACACCATCCAGCCGCTACTCCTGAGGGACAAGCTGGAGACGGCTGGTGCGGGCTACGACCTGGTGGAGTGGATCCTGGACTACCTCACAAACCGACAGTGAGAGCTGTGTCTGACACTCGGACCTGCAGTGTGGGGGCGCCCCAGGGCACCGTCCTTGCGCCCTTTCTCTTCACCCTCTACACTGCAGACCTCAGACACGACACGGACAGCTGTGTCCTGCAGAAGTTCTATGATGACTCTGCCATCATCGGACTCATCACGGGACAATGCACAGTACAGAGGACTCGCGAGCAGGACTTTGTGGACTGGTGTCAGCAGAACCACCTCCTCATCAATGCGGGGAAGACCAAGGAGATGGTGGTGGACTTCCGCAGACACCTCTCTGCTGCCCCCTAACCAGTGAACATCCAGGGAAGGGACATTGAGAGCATGGACTCATACAAGTACCTGGGTGTTCATCTGAACCACAAACTGGACTGGACTCATCACACAGACGCACTGTACCTGAGGAGACTCCGGTCCTTTGGAGTGACTGCTGAGGACCTTCTCCGACTCTGTGGTGGCATCAGCCCTCCTGTACGGTGTGGTCTGCTGGAGCAGCAGCATCACAGAGAGGGAGAGGAAGAAGCTGGACAAAGTCATCAAGAAGTCCAGCTCCGTCCTGGGCTGTGCTCTGGACTCGGTGCAGGAGGAGGGGGACAGAAGGGTCCTTCTAAACTCGCATCTATGCTGGACCATGAGTCTCACCCCCTGCAGGACACTCTGTCCGCTCTGGAGAGCAGCTTCAGTGACAGACTGATCCCCCTCGCTGTGTGAAGGAGAGGTTCCGCAGGTCTTTCCTTCCTGCTGCTGTCAGACTTTATACTCCTGTGCAATACTGTGACATAATGTCAATCATCCCCGGTACAATATTTTCTGTCCATATGACAGCTGTAAACAAGAGTGTTATTATTAGTAAGATTATAAGAGTTTTCTTTTCTTTTCTTCTAAGTTATCTGTTTTTATAAGAGTTTTTCATAAGAGCTTTCTTTTTCCAAGTTATCTCTTTTTATTATTATACTGTGCATAATCTGTTTCTGTACCCTTTGTTGCAACACTCGAATTTGGAATTTCCCCATTGTGGGACAAATAAAGGCGATCTTATCTTATCTTATATTGCAAAATAAACTTTTTGAAGCTTTTAAGTCTATTTTCCATCATCAAAACCATTGTACAAACAATTGCATTTTGCCTCATTCACAAAAGTTTCAGTAGTTACTTTACACTATTATGGGCTCATCACCTGGAGGGTGACAAAGACAGCGACCAGTGACCCTCATCGCACCAAGTTTAAAATGGAACACACGGCAGCAGCCAGCGACAGCTCGTGCTCTGATCCAGGGCAGATCATAAGTCTCCCACACATTTGATTGGCTGTGAAATTTGAGGGAATGATGGGGCTTTAAATGTATTCAAATGTATCTCAGGGCTGAAAGGCACATTAACTGTCATAAGGGGTGCGCGCAAATTGACTGAAATAGTAAGCTATTGACTAATAGCTTACTATACTGTTTTTTTTTCCATAAAATACAAAATAATGTGAAAAATGGACACTGGGACTATTATTTTTCTGTTATGATTGTTCTGATGTTAACTTTACTGTTCTCCTATCCATTGCTCTGTCAAAAAACTTTCTGATTCTCTCTCAAAAGTTGAACATTTTCAACTTTCATTGATTGAGCCCAGTTTCATTGATCGCGTCGACACGAGCACGAGGTTTTCACTAGCATTACTTTTGCTTAACGCCAAGCTAGGGGACACTTGCGATACTTGCATTGTTGAGCAAGTTCCGTTGTAAATGAGTGGAGAAGGTGCGTGTGTGTTCAGTCAATTATGGTTGGTGAGGTCGCAACAGCGCATTTTCAAATGGCTTTATGATATCCATCCTGTAAGAACTGTAATGATGTATTCCACCATTTGCTATGTTATAGCAAAAGCAACCGGTAATTAGCAACTTCCATCAAACAATAATTACCTCATGCTCTGCCTGTTAAAATTGCATGGTCAAATGTGTAATTTACTAACGGAAATAACTATCCTTAATGCTTTATGTGCATGTGTTTATATATAACAAAGGACTTGAATCTATAGTTTTCTTGCTTGTGAGATAGGTATTCATTAGACAGTGGGCCAATAGAAGTATTTTCTTATCTCCAAAGCACAAAAGAGAAAGTGGACAGCCGTATCAGAGGCTGCAGTGCTGTGTCTCTGCGTCAGGTGGTAATTAATACAATGGAGTTTGATACGGAAATTTCTGATCACAGTTTCTGATGAATGTGAGGGCAGCAGGGTTCACTGTATCACTGCATTAGAAAATACTTTCTAATAGAAATATTGATGTTTACTTAAGAAGTTAGTAACAGGCTTCTAGAGAAACGGTTTAAAAGCACAACGAAGGCTGACCAGCAATGTGGTAATTCATTTACCATGGTAGTTATTCATTATGTGCAACTTTTCTGCAAGCCACGCATTTGAATTTGGAAATAAAGGTGAACTAATTAATAGCTCTAGAACAAAACTGGTTATTTCATTGAGAAAGCTAAATCTCCAATGACCTCAATCTGGCCTTCTAACTCGAATAGAAATCTAGACAGAAATTTAAGGAATAAATTTCATCATCAAGCTTCAGTGTAGTGAGGAAGAACTTTGCAAGGCAGATGATATGAAAAATGAATGGTATGCATACACATTCTGGTTCTAAAGCAGAGCTGGCAAAAGTGATGGCAAGAATACTTTGAAAATGTATTTAGTGACTGAATACTGAACACCTGCAAAAAAATATACATTCTTTTGTAACATATCCCAAATCAGAGTACTGTATTCTGAATACTTGCATTGTATTATAGTGTAAATAAACTCACTGTTTGCTATGCATTTATTTATCACTAAAGAGGAAAAAAAATACAGAGTGTTTTTTCTATTTGCTCTAATGCTGTGCTCTTGAGATGTACAATACATGTTCAAAAAGACAAGCTGCGAGTTTCAAAATAAAACAATATGCCCCATAAAGCCCTCCATAAAATAACTTTTTATCTTTTAGTGGCAGTAACTCTTTACTCCGGGCTGTGAAAAACAAAAGGTCAAGTAAAAATTGGCTTGTCGCCTTGTTTTTGTCAGACAGATCCTCAATAGCTGCTGCCTCGAGTGAGTTCACTTTAGGTAGCACTAGAGCCGAAATGTTTATTTACACAGGAACATGTCGGGGAAATGAGAAAAACAGTATCAGGATTCAAGAATACCTCTTTATATTCAAATCTATACAGTGAATTAGATTGCATTTAGAAGTGGATTGTCTGGCTGGTCTGCTGTTTTGCTGCTGGAGCCGAGATTAAAGATATAAGATCAGCAAAAGACCACGACACATATATAATACATGCTGAGCACATCTTAAACTCAACTTTAACTAAAGAGGCTTTCTAGTGCTGATGAAGGACAGTTTCCATGTCAAAGACGAGTAATGGCAAAAATATCACTTTTTAAATTCAACTTCTGGCAAATGAGTGAGCAACTTGCAGATGGGGTACCTGAACCAGTTCCCAGCTCTCACAAAACCTTTCCCTGTGTTGGGAAAATTAAGCAGGGTTGACCCGCCAACGCACAGCCAATCAGCTCTCATCTCAAAGCTTCATATGCCGACCCTCACGGCTCTGTCGTACGAGTTTGCAATCCATAAACTTCATGTTGAAAAAAGTTACAAAGCTGTGTAATGCAGCTTTGAGATTTGCTAGAGTTAAGATAAAAATAGATGTTTGTATCAAGATGGATAGTTTTGGTATTTTTGAGCAAAAAACAATATCCCCGCTAAATCCTTGCTATATGAGTGGTCAAAATGTAAAACTTAAATTGCTCAGAACTTCTCATAAGCCATTGCACCTCCAAAGGGCAAACCTATTGTACAGTATATTACAGTACATATTGTCTTATACTTTTCGGAATATCAGATTTTTTTTTTTTACTTGCTAACTCGGACCCATTTACAGAGTTTGATGTTGCTTAATGTGCAATGTCCCTTTTCAAATAAATCCAACATATTCATTTGGCTGCATTTTAGTATAAAACGTACTTATACATTTTTTCCATCAGTTGTAGGGGTGGGCGATACTGTCAACACAGAATATCTTGTGGTTGTTTGGACTATCCCGCTTGTAATATTCAGATAATATTATGTCAATCCTACAATAACGTGTTACAAGATGTCAACATCGCCTTTTTGTAGTATTTTTTTACTATGAACGCTATATTCAATATTCAAATTTTGCATATCTTCAAAACAACTTGTCACTAAAATGTCTCTAAAACAAACCAAGGCCAACCCAGCATGAAGCAGTTAGTCTTCAGAACCAATTTTAAAGGATATTTCCTATCATCGCAGCAATGTTGAATTGTATGAGCAAACAGGTGGACTTGTCTGGAACCATAAAACCAGCCATAAATCCACATGTTCACCTCTAAACGCCGCGAGCCGCAGCTGCGACTTGCTCCTCCATAAACAGAGGCATCAGTGGACGCAGATGTGGGCTGACACTTGCAGAGGGGTCTAGGACACAGAGGGGCACGTGTTAGACCTGAAGTGCTTGACCGTGGAGCGAGGACCCCGAGTGCGACCTCTGACCTACGCATGACGGATCGCCTCCATCACCGAGCCGGGTCAAGCTCCACATCCGCGAGAGCACTGAGACATTTACTGAGCTAGTCTGTGTTATCAAAGGACATGAACACAGCAAAGGGGTTTTATTTACAGACAACATACTAACTAACAAGAAAAAACTTCAGTGTACAGAGATATGGTTCCCACAAATTAACAAACAAAAATCCTATAGTTTAGTGGTAAATACAAGAGGCAAAGCAAAGGTCCTATCACCTCTATAACAGCAAGTTCACTTCACTCATCTTGCCTGTATTGTATGAATGTATTTAGTGTGATTGTGCATGTGGTATCAGAGTGTGCATTCACTTATTTTCTAATACAGAAAATCTCACAGTCTGGTCACCACTTCGTCCGCTGCCTTTCAAGTCAAATTTAGACCTAACACTCACAAACAGCCCAGAGTTTGAATCTGGATCAAGGAGTAACCTGCCTGACAGAGCATTAACTGGATTCACTTTAATAAATTAACTAACATAGAAAAAGTGTGCCGATTTAGCTGCCACAGAACAAAAGACTAATTCTTCAGCCTT